>OY727107.1:15969429-17219429 GCA_963402855.1 Ormia ochracea | reverse complement strand
GCATCTCCTGCTTCAACTTTGCGTCTCTGTTGTTCTATTTGCGCTTTTAAATGATCCACAAAAAATTTGCCATATTGATTTTATATTAATTTGGTCAACTTGGTATCAATAAAATTTTGTTTTGATTCGAAGTGGGAACTCTAGGCTAGAACTAGGAATTATCAGCTGTGAGTTTTAAAGAGTATGAAATGCGGTTCCAGATTTCCAATTATTTTTATTCATTGGAATTTTGGGAATTTTATTTATAATTTTTGGGATTTAGGTTTTTCCTGCTAAATCGAGAGTTTTTCAGCGAAATTTTATTGTACAATTATTTCAGTAACTAATGCTTTATTACAACAAAACAAATTCAGTAACTACCAAAATCAATCGAAAAATACCCAAAATCACATGTTGAAGAACTGCCAAAATCCTTATATTCTTTCTTTATTTTCTATCAAAAACTTTAATATTAGTAGTTTAAAAGAAATTTCTCTCCCCACTGGTTGCTTTGTTTTTCTACCAAATTATGAAATATAAATGTAATTTTAACAATTTTCGGAACGATAACAACACAATTGCAATTAAACTTTTGTCTGACTTTGCTGTAATATTAATGCAATCCTTGCGTGTTGTAATAAACTATTATGGAGCAGGATTTTCATTTAATTTGCCACAAAATGTCGGCAAACAAAATGTAACGTGTGTAACTTTAATCAAATTGTTGTTAGGCATGTCTGTTTACAGTTTTTATTAGGGGTCATAAAAAGTAAATTAATGTGAAGGTGCTACAAGGCCTGTTTAAACACATTTCATTAAGAAAATTTCCGCCTGATTTAAAAACGCCCCAAGACACATTTCGTAAACACTTTCGCCGATATTAAAATTAAATATACTGTAGCCGAAGTAAATGGTTGCATATTAAAAGCAACATGCAAGTTCTAAGTATGTTTTCAAATGAATTTTATTATTAAATATATTTGAAAAAAAAACGGATTACACTTTAGCAGGTAATAGAGATTGGCAGCATTTAGTCTACGTTAATTTTTGTAAAATAACTTCAAGCGAGAATTGATATAACAGTTGTGTGAATTTAGTAGGCAGACTATAACAGGCTGGCCCACGAGGTTGGACGACAACAAGTCACACGACATCGTTAACTTGAGAGCTCTATAAAAATCATTACGACACTATCAGATAGACGGTATTGCCGCATCAACTACTGCACAGAATAATCGATAGTACGATAGTAAAGACCGCTGGAATTTCTCTTGAATTCCTGAAAAATGTTTAAAAACGCAGCTACGCATTACTGGAACTGTCTACAAATGATAGCAAACAAGTAAACAGGCACATAAAACATGTAGACATATACATATGTAGGTACTCATGTACACAGACTTATACGTCTGTACACATCAAATAGAGTTCAATAGAATCTTTTGCCACAAAATCACTCTTTTCTGTGAATTTTTACTTTCTTTCTTCAGAAATGTTTACAGAAGTCTTAGACAAATTACACATGTAATACGTTTTGTATAACAAGCAGCAGGATGCCAACAAGACAAAAAAGGCTGCCGCAATAGATAGATTA
Source organism: Ormia ochracea (assembly GCA_963402855.1). Classification (NCBI taxonomy): domain Eukaryota; kingdom Metazoa; phylum Arthropoda; class Insecta; order Diptera; family Tachinidae; genus Ormia; species Ormia ochracea. Next base: position 17,217,856 of record OY727107.1, on the reverse strand, counting down.
CAAACCAATGCCGGGTCTCAATTTACAAGAGTACTTAAAATGACAAGTTTTTTAATTTAAAATATAATAAAACTTATTATTTTATAAAAAAAAATTCGCAGGCGTATGATGAATAATCATTATGACAGGCACGGTTGCGTATGACTCATATTTAATGTGGCGCCGCAAAATAAATCATACGCTCCCATCACTTTTCACATTTATATCTCTTTTACAAGAAGTGATTGTTTATACAGTGCGACATCGATTAGCGCAACCAAATGGGAATCAGGATGTTTTCAGGGAATTTTACACAAAAACTTCAATAACCAACTACAAAAATTAATTCATCTTTATTATTTTAATGAATAAAATTTCATCGTTTTAAATGTTTTGATTCCGCACATTGTGGACTTGCGAACTAGTTCTTTTTTTTACTAATATTTTAAATAGACTCAACAAATTTTAATATGTTAAAAATTTCCAACATCATATTAAAGTAATCACAACCTTGTAAAGATCCAAAATAAACAAAAACAAAAGTAAAAGAATAATTTTTTCCTTAAACCATATGGAGATTATGAAAATTATAAGATAACAAATTTCCTTACAGGGATATACTCGCATAAAAGCGTAAATATTTTTCAGCATAAAATCGTTTAAATATTTTATTTCAAATTATAAAATTTTCCAAAAATATAGTATAAAAATAAACAAAATATGGAAACTCTACAATATAAGCAACTTCCCCTTTTTCATATATTTTCAGATTTTATTAAACAATTCAATTATTCTTGCTAAATAAATAAAAGTAAAAGAATGCTTTAGGCAGGACACTGAAATACTCATTGCTAATACAGTAGGGTCTGGATTTGCGCAACAAAAACTTCTTATTACAATTTTATTAAGTATTTTTATTTAATTTTATTTATTAATTTTCTTATTTAATGTGGCAGCTCAAATATTTTATTAAGAAATATCAATAAAGCCCATATTTAGATTCCTAATTCCTAAAGAAAAATACCTCGAATATATATATATCATTGATTATTTTTAGTTGCCCGATTTCTCTATTGGACACGACTTGAAACCACTTTATATACTTTAAATAAGCTGTAATTTATTCTATTTCCCATCTGGGTATCGCTTTGACTAATTAAGACTTTAATTGAGATATTCTTGAATCTTTTTTTTTTTGTTCGTATTACAGCTGAAGTCATTGCCGCCTACCATTCCTCTTTTTTCGAGCCCCCAGTTTTCCGTTTCATACTTCTCCTTTCGCCCATTTAACCATTGTCATTAGCAACGCTCGTTTATTTGCTTCTATTTCTCCACTTTCCATTGTTTTGTAGCACCTTAACAATTATTTACAGCTGGATTGATGCTACAAGATTTATGCTCGTCATAGTGGAAGGAGAAGAAGCAGAGAAGAGATTTAAAAACGAAAACCCTTAACATGACCCAAGACAAATAAATTTACAACAAAATAGAAGCAAACAAAAGAAGAAAAGAAAAGAAAAAATTGTAAATGAAAATGAATGAAAACAAAATAGATCGAAATATAGAAAATTGGTTGAGCAAATATTTGTACTCGTACAAGAATTGCAATCAATCAAACTGTTGCGAATTGATAACTATTTTTTCTTCTTAAAGAAAGCTGATATTTTAGTTACGAAAACAAATACAATTTAAAAAAGTTTAAAGTTAAAAAAATGGCTCTTTGGAAATGTGTCAATGGCTTTGCAATATCAATTTATGAGATGGGTTATACAGATTTAAGGAGCCTGACAGGCAGTATAATTATTGTTATTTAGCAGTTACTTTATTTATAGACTTGCTCGATACTTATGAAAAGAATATTTTAGCATCTGAACGTATGCAATAGCAATAAGCCATGTAATAAAAAGGAAATAAAAGTATTTCCAACAACCCCATCATGTTTCTAACAAAGGCTGACGTCAGACTGTAAATGTGTCATTTGTTGACAAAAAGTTGTGGGAGCCGGCAGGCGAAATAGCTTTTGTAACCAAACGCCACTTTTGTTAAAATACGTAATTGCGACAACCCCTTTAAATCATGTTGCAATCCATTTGCAAATTTTATATTTGGAAGTAATTTTTTTGTTGTCTCACACTCAATTAAATTTAAATTTTAATCCATTTCCATCTGAAGTCTGTCCACTGTTATTGCAAACACCACTTTTGAACAGTACAAGACGGCGAAGACGCTCTTATGCTGTGCAGCGAGAGTCGAAGATATACTGAAAAGCATCAGTATAAATTTAGCACAACTAAAGAAAAAAGAGCTTGAGAAGAAACATACAATGAACGATAGAAAACAATAAAATATTGTTCTGGAGTCTCCATTACGGAAAAGCATTAGAGAATTTGACATTTTAGCATTAATATTTATTTTTGATTTCCATTTCAAAAATAGTCATAAATAATTAATGAAAAATCTCTAAACTTAATCTCTAATATTATTTATTACACCATTTTCAAGTAATATTTGGATTAGTTAAATTCCCAGATTCACTTGAGAAATCTCCCATCTAGGCCAAGATTAGTTTCGAAGACATTATAAAGTATTCAAAGGAAAATGTAGTACATACTTTGCTACTTCAAAAATTTCAAACAAACATTTATCATTAATTAAAAAAGGACACAATTACAGTAAAAAAATCTCCACACTTTAGTAAAACAATAATAATAATTTGGCAAGGTTGGATTATCCAAAGTAAATGGAGACACTAATTTTCTTACCTTAAAATAGACTAGAAAATTTTATTGCAATTTATTGACAAAAATTTAGTATTAATTTAAAATAATTCCCAACTACAGATCTAAAATCTTCAAAATTTACTTTGTTCTTGAGTAAAATTAGTCAGATTACCGAAAAAATTTATATTGTTAGTTTATAGAGCACAATTAAAATTAAATAGAACGTAATGATTTTAGTTAATTGCTTATATTGTATGCTCTTCTATTTTCAGACGCAGTGAATTCTTAGGTTGTATTTCATTCCCTTTGCCCACTTTACTGCAACAACAGGAAATCAATGGCTCCTATAAGCTCCAAGCTCAACAATGTTTGAGTAAGCCACAGCCAGTTGTAACAGTTCAGCAGCAATTGCAGCAGCAACTGCCAGTAAGAGCCTCATCATTAGCAGAAATAACTCACATAAATCCTTATTGCCAGCAACTGCCAGCAAATAATCATTTAATAGCGTCAAACACTCTGTTCACAGTAATGGCCGCTACCGTAACGCAAGTAAGAAATACAGATGATGCTGTTAGTATCGATAGCATGGCTACTGGTCAGTTGGACGGTGAACAGCAACCAATGATTTTAAGTAAAAAAGCTTTACATCAAAGAGATGCGGACGAGAATTTGTTCTTAAGATTTTTAGAACTAGATCCACCTCCAACAGAGCCAGCTGCCAGCCAGGGTACTCCTGTGGCCGGTAGAAGGCTTTCAAATGTTAAACCTTTGGGACGAACACCGTTTACCATGACCAAAAAATTAACAAGAACAGCTGAAAGAGGTTTTGGTTTTTCAATTGTGTGGACTCATCCTCCCAGAGTGGAGAAGGTGGAGCCGGGACTATCGGCTGATCGTTCTGGCATTTATCCTGGTGATTATGTTATTTTTGTCGATAAAGATAATGTGGTTACTATGCCCGAGGCTGATGTTCTAAATCTTATACGTTCCCAAGGTGCTACACTCACTTTGGAGATTTTCAGAAGATCAGGTTCTGGCACAAGTGCTGGTGCGGCTGGCAGCAGCAGCATTAACACCAACACCACAGCCACGCATTGCTCGATGGCAACCACTTTGCCCATGAATGGCAAAACCTCCCGTATGGCTGCTAGCGGTACCAGTATTAATAATCCTGTTGATGAAATAATGAGCGTCACCGTAACTACCGGCATGAAGCAACAAATGTTGGCTACTCAACACCGTCCCTCAACAGCTTGTTCGGGGAACACAACTTCATCATTAGAAGCTGCCAAAAGAAGATTAAACTTACCTCAGGTTACATTTAGTAAAGAGGTGGGTAAAGGAGTAATCGTGTAAAAAATTTAATTATTTTATATTTTCCTAATATTTATTCACGACTGTAACCTAAATTGAGGACTTTTCAGGCCTTCTCTAAAGTCGATACAGTGAAAGTAAATGTTAGTTGGAAAGATTCGAAACCCACGAGAAAACGCCATTCCCCGAAAAACCTGACACAAATCGGATCTTCACAAGTTAAAAACGATTGTGAAATGATCCCCTTTAAATTCCCATACTGTTACTAAAAAATCTCCTAATTATTTAATGGCTTATAAGTTTACTTCTGTTACAAATGTGTTTGAACTAAATGGTCTTTAGTGTAAAGAGTATTTATAGTTATTCTGGTTTAATTTCGTTTAACTAAATATATAAATAAAATTATTTATATAGACATTGCACTAGATGTGCTAGATGTGCAAGCTAAAAGAGATAAAGAGATACACTCTGAAAAATATCTTATGGAATTAATATTAATAATAATTATTTTAATAGTTTTTTGCTATTGTTTTTAGTCAATGTTATAGATCACTTTAAGTTAATAATATTCAAACTATTGAATCAATAGTCGGTTTCTACCACTATTTTAATACTAGGCGCTCAAGCCAGCCCTGGTATAACAGTAGTTTAACGGATTTCTTATATAGTTCTTCAAACTGATATTAAAACTTGATTTAATTAATTCCCTGAAAATTAATTAAAAAATGTAAACTATTAGAATAAAATTATATCTTCTAGAAAATATAATATATAATAGGGGTACCACATTAATTTGTGGGGTTTTAAGGTGTTTTCACTAATTTTTAATATGATGATCACATAATTTGAATAGTTTTTCACATTGATATATAATAATTCCAAAGTTATTTTTTCTATAGTACAAAACTATTCAATTCCTATTGCTTTAATGTGATTTGGGCCAAATTTTGTCCCTATTAAATTAATAGCAATCCTTTTGACAAATTAATGGGACCCTTTTTTCTGAGTGTATGAACTGATCCCTAAAAATTTTTCGAAAGCTATCCAAGATTTCATCATTACAATACCGGATTAAGTTTAATTCAATACATTAACTTAATTCCTATGCTAGCGTTAAAAAATCCCCCAAATGGAATTTCTCCTGAAGGCTTCAAAGTTTTCCAAGGCGGATTTTGCTTTCATATGAAAAAACTTAACTTTCACCGATTACAACGTGCCAAAAGTTTTAAACACTTTCATAGCCCAAATTAATATTTAAAAATTTCCCTAGAAATATTTTTCTTAAATTCTGTAAACACTAAATTTAAAAACAAAACATTTCTCTATTATTTTATTAAATAAAAGTAATCCTTTTTAGTGTTTTACAAGTTTTTTGTTGTATGCATTTATCTTTATTATTTTTAAATATTATTTTTATTATGATGAAATTAGCAAGATATAAATTTTATTTTACGCCTAGATATATGCTATAGTTTCTGTTAAAGAAAATCTTTACGAATTTATTATTTTTATTCTTGTATTTTAATATGATTTTTTGAATTGTTTCTTTTAATTTATTTTTTTTATATTTTTCATTAAAATATTTGGGGTATAGTGTTACTAAAGCTCAAGGTTATTGCAGCAAAACCCCCTCCAATTTTTAAATTAACTTGTTGATAAAATTATACTTTTTATTGACATTTTAAGAAAAAAGATCCTTATTTATATTGATCTAGAAATATTTACTTTGTTTGAGCGCCTATAAATATGTAATAAGAAACTGCTTTAATTCTTTACAATTCGATTATCAATATTTTATTATATTTAATTCATGGCTCATTTTTGTATTTTTTTAATAAAAAATAATGCTATTAAGCTTTTAAAAATTTAAAAATAAATATTATTGATTTATTATTTAGAGATTCATGTTAAATTTCGATATTCAAGTTTAATTCAATTTAACGATTTCTATTTTAATTTCAAATACTTTGCCTGAACACTAATTATTATTTAAAAGTTTAAATTTTTAAATTTAAATGTTTCAGTTAATTTTTATTTAATTTATATAAGTTATTTTTGTTCTTTGTAAATGTTTTATTTGAGTTTTTATTTTATAGATTATTTCTTTAATTTTTTAACTTTTGTTTTTATTTCGCCTTAAAAATGACAATAAACTTTTAAATAATTAAAACAGTCTGGTTTATGATTTTTCTTAATTTGTATAACTCGTGAGAACGATTTGGTGGAGAAATGTGTCCACTGCAAAGATTTCTTGCCGAAGTTGCTTCCAGAAGTCTTAGCCGTGAGAGCACGTATTACAAGCCGACTTGCTGGAAGTAAATTGAACGACGTACTGTGAACTTCCAGTGGTTTAATAAAATCGGGTACACATTTGGCATATGGTAGGGGGCAGTAACCTCATTCTTATATCCTTCTTTTGAATCCTTTTTTAAATTCAAAAGTATAATTAGAAATTCTAGTAAAATTTTTCAGCTGCATGCAATCCTCGGTACGAACCCAAACACTTCTTTTTGCTTCTCATTTTGTAATTGGTTATTTCTTTTTAATAAAATATGGGATATGGGAGTTACCCAACCTATTTTCTCACAAAATATTTTTATACTGTAATTAAAAATTTTTTAACCAAAAATTTCCCAAGTAAAGCAAGAAAAAAAATGATTTGAAAATAATTCTTGAAGATAAAATAAAAAATTTTGGAGTATTCATCAATGGGGCATAAAATCTAGAAATAGTTGGCTCTTTCTTAAATAATATTGTTTAACTCCGCATATTCAGATAGAATTTTTAATATTTTTAAAATTAATTCCATTTAAGCCCATAAAAACTTCGATTCCTCCTTGCAAATTAATTGATCAAATAAAATAATATTTTTAAATTTTTAAAATGTTATTCGACATGTTCTAAAGAATAATTGAAATTCAGACTTAGCCAAAAAATCCTTTTGTAAAGGTTTGCTAAAGGTACAGGATATTTTTTTTAAAATTAAGAAGAGAAATTTCTTAGATAGCAAATCCTATGAAAAGCACTTTAACTTTGTTGTCAAACTGTTAATACAGAAAAAAAATTAGATTTCAATTTCGATTTCCATTTCAATCGAAGATTCAATAAATCTCAATAGATCAAAAAATATTAATAACTAAAAAGGGAAATTATTATTTTAAACTCGAAAGCGAAAAAAAGATGGCGGATACAATTATTTTTTGGTCACTTTTTTAAGTTCTTTTCTGTTGCATTAAGAAGAAATTTAAGTTCTTAAGCTTCACTTTACAATAGATATTCTTCTCTCTTCCCTTCGCCCTTCATCGCCTTTAGAGCATAGCTCCTATCGCAGATAATCGTAGACGTTTTCTACTCCAACTCATCAGTAGAGAACAAAATTTCATGTCTGCAATACACTTTGGTATGCAGCGTTATGTACAGCCGCTGCAGGACCGCAAAGATCTTATAACGCCTAACGATCATCGAACTTTATTTCAAAACCTTGACGAATTGTTGCGTATATCGGAAGATGTCTTAGAGCAGTTGTGCCACGATGATCAAGAGCCACAAATGAATTTTGCATCCAGGGTCTATCTGTCCAAGACAACGGCCATTTGTGCGGCCTATAAAAAATATTGCAATGGTATCAAGAGAGCGGATTGTGTTTTGGTAACTGGCGTTTTGGAAGCTTTAAATTTTGGTAGAAGCTTACAATAATTATTTTGATTTACAGGTTAATAAATCCCGTCAAACCGGTTCTGAATTTGTACACTTCATAACCGAACCGCCAGTGCCTCGTAAACGTCCCGACTTAACAATGCTTATACACCGTCCTTTGCAGCATTTTCGTGAGATTTTAAAACTGATGCAACTTTTAGCCTCAAATTGTCATGTGGACACGGAAGAGCATAAAAATTTTAACAGCGTTATTAACGAACTGCAAGCGGCATATCGTGAAATTACCGTTACAAGCGGGCTTATGGAGCCCATAGGAGAGGGCCGGCCTTTACTTACATTACAGGATTTAGAATCACGCATGGTTTTCACCAAATGCAAGCCTTTTACATTGGCCGTACAGGGCAGACAATGGATATTTGGTGGAGATTTGTCGCGTGTAGAGGGGCGCTCCGTTAAGCCGTATTGGACTTTATTGTTTAGTGATATTATTGTGTTTGCCAAAGTAAGCAGAGATCGTGTTTTATTTATTACCGAAGAGCCCGTACCCATAGCAAATATTGTGGATTCGTGTTTTCATATGAGAAAAAAGAGTGAGTGGAAATGAAACAGGAATCTCCCAAAAGTAATCTAATAACTATTTCATAACCTCTCGCATTTAACAGCTACAGAGTTTCGCCTTACTGTAGATCCTAATGGACGTCTAGCTGAAAGTCCCACCGGTTATTGTGCGCCTGACTTGACAAAGACTCCCAAAAAGGGAACGCGACGCAAGAGTTTGGTTTTAAGAGCACCTTCACTGGAGTTGAAAGCTGTTTGGCAGAATTTATTGCAGCGCCAAATGTGAGTAGGAAATTGTACTGTGCGGTGCAACAAACGATACTTTTTAACAAAAAATTAATGCAAATTATTCTTTTTATAAACAACATAATCTTTCATACTCTCATTGGCTCTCATTACTCTTTAGGATCTCATTGTTTATATGCCAAGTTAGTCTCCTTTTTCCTTTCTTTCTGAACTGAGAAAAGATTGGAAAAAGTGTGGACAAAATTTTTTAAAAAGTAAAGGAAGAAGTCTACTACTTCACCTAGTTCCTTCTCATTCTTCTTTTAAGAAGAGGTTCATAAAAAAGGTCTACAATGGAAACCTAATTTTAACAAAATCCTCCACGAAATATTAATAAAAAGTACCGAAGGGTGTTAAAATAAGAAAAATTCAAAAAAAAAAATTTCTCTCATAATTGTTTGTTTCAGATTCCTCGTGAATGCCGCTCTAGGATCAACACCACTCTCAAGCCCCTTAGACTCGCCCGATGTTCTTAACACCCTAGTGCCATTAAGCGACATTGGCATTGCATCGGCTTCGATTGGTTCGATAAAGCTTTCATCGATGGACAGCATTAACATGAAGAATCAGCAGCATCATCATCAACAACAGGTTCGTTTGATGCGCTCTAAAGCATTGAGTGGTGGTGTAGATAGTGGCGAAAGCGCTTCTGGTTCCTTTGAGAACCTGCAGCGTCTCGCCAGCACTTTGATACAATCACGCTGTAGCACACGCATGACACAAACAACCCACAATTCGGTTTCGTGTTCATCGCAAACAAATTCACCAGCCACCTGTAGACGCACTCTAAGCGGTTGCATAAATGCTTTAGGGCCAACTGGTGATAGTGTTACGTCCTTAAGATCGTTGGCTTTAGGTCGGAAAAATTTAATAGATGGTCGACCTTTGTCGGCCTGTAGGGCTTATAATGCTAGTAATAATAATTCTTCCACCTTATTGACATGTAGTGGCAGTAGCTTAAATACGCAAACAGTTTCTTCTAATGACCATTTGACGGGTTGTAAATGCTTGACCGCCATACCGGAACATGTGACCGAGTCAGCCAACAATGAGGCCAATAGTGATTATAAGGCTATAATGTTAAGGCAAAACTGCAGTGGCGTTAGTGACCAGGAAAGCTACTTTTTAATTGATACTGAGGGCAGGTATTGTGTGGGCACTTCTTCTTTAGGGAATATAACACCGCAAAATGGAAATTTAGTTCCAACGACATCGTCAAGGGCCAATATGGCCAGTCGTTTAATAGATGAGCCACTTTCTGAAAAATCTTCTAAGTTATTGGAGTTCTCCTTGAGTTCAGTAGGTCGTTCATTTATAGATGAAAACAATACTATACCAACGACTGATTCTGTCATTAATTCTCTTACCAGCCCTGATACACCCACACCAAATATATCTTCCACGGTGCAGTCGAATCCATATCGCGATGCCGATACATTTTCGAATGATTTCGTGCCCGCAAATCAAAACCTTAACGATACACTTCAGGAAAAAGAAACTCATGATGCCATACCATTGGCCCAATTTGGTGGCTCATGGGATCTTCTGGAGTTGGATTTGAATTTGCATGAGGTTAATTTAGACACTTGCTATGACACCGATGTTGAGGAATATATATTTCATGGTGATGACAAGGAATTGTTGGGCGATGAAGATGATGACGAGGAAGCAGTGGCTTTTGATATTGAGGAGGCCCACCATATGGTGGATGATCCTTTTGGGGTATTGCCGATGCAGCCGACACCACCAGACTCATTAGATCTGTGATTTGATTTTTGGCTCTAGGGTTGGCTTGACTTTAGGCGCATCAGAGCTTTTAAGTGTTTGAGAAGGAAGCACAAAAACAAGAACAAGCTTTATAGAACCGATAGTAAAACAAAACTGTTATAAGGCTAATTACAGTTAGAACCGAAGCAAATTTTAAAAGTCAGCTTTCAAACTAAAATTACTTTTAGAAATTCCTAAAAATTCAAATTAAAATACTTAAAATATCACGTTTGTTTTTGTGTTATGTGGCAATGTAATACATAGCCTGACTAAAAAGCTTTTGAAAAATTTGGAAAGTTATCATAAACAGATAGTTTTAAAAACCTTATCCTTCAAGTCCAGGACACATCCAAAATTTCATAAGCTTTAGAAGAAACCCCAATATTACAAATACAGTTTCATAATTTGAATACTTTTGTTTCAAAAAAATTTCCAAGCTATTATCAAGTATTTAAAGCTCTAATAAAGAAAATATGAATGAGAATTAAATAACTAGTTACAAACTATGGATGTAGTCAAAAGCTCGATCGAAGGACAGACTGTAGTAATTGCAGTAATTACAAAAAGTGTATTCCTTCTCTTTAAGAAAGATTTTAGGTTAATTTACTAACTTTTAGATTGGCTCAATAACTTTTAAAATATTTACTTAGTTGTGATAAACTTAATAAGTAATTTTTAAATTGGCTCACAAGCTTTTGCTATACTCCAAGATGGCAGTGAACAAGTTTTATATCTTTAAGAAGTTCGAATTTAATTAAGTAAGGAACTTTTAAGCTTCATTTAAGAACTCAAAAGATTCATTATTTTAAAGACCTGTGAAGAAAAGCTTTCAAAACATGCATTGCAATTTATAAGGATTCTTGAAGGATTTAATAAATATTTCTAGGCTGGCATTTTAAAGACAATGTGGTTATTAGAATTTTAGCTTAAATAAAACGCACAGGCCCAAAGTAACTACTTGTGTTACCACCAAGAACTTGTGCTTTTTGTTAACAGCACCTGCAAAATTAGCTTTCAAATAAATAAAATAAAAAAAAAACATTTTTATTAAGCACATCCAGACTACTTTTCTTTAATAACATATTCGCAACACACCGCTTTTTTCTGAAATAAATCAAACTATTCATTAATAACTAAACGTATAATTAAAGACTCTTTTACAGGCCATTAAAAGTCATAAACCAATAAAACCGTTAAATGTAAGAAAAGCCAATTAAAAGAAAAATTATTTAAATTCAAGAGACAAAGGAAAATGAAAGCAGTAGGAATTGTTCAATTATCAACCATGGCAAATTTGAATAATAGTTTTTCGTAAGAAAACAATATATAAAACACATATATAATACATGAATTAAGCCTTTTTGTTATCGTTGTTATCAGTGTCTATGTGTGTGTGTGTGTGTGTGTAACAGTGGGTTAAAAAAGAGAAAAAAATATTTTCGTCCTTTTTCTAGTTGTAATTCATTATAATTTCGTTAATCACAATGTTTCTTCTCCAACTACTGAATTTAAGTTCAGTTTTCATGCAAATACAACAGGCTAATGTTCGTAGCCTATTGCTTTAGGCACCATGAGCTGCACATAAGAGCATAATTACATGAAATAGGAGAGGTAAATGTGTTTTAAAGATTGTGCGTATATATTTTTCATGGCCTTTCTTTCTCTAACTGAAGTCACTCTAACTCTAATCGGAGGGTTAAATCTGGAAAAAATTTACACTATATGAGAATTATAAATTTTCTATTTCTTTGTCAGTGAAAATATACAATATTATAAAAATAACATTCTATAAAAATCGTTAAATGAAAACAGTATTTTGGCAAAGAGATTCATTACATAACACGCCAGGCTTGGCAAATGAAACGTGACCTTTTGAGGTCATCTGAATGAGTTAATTGTTCGATTCGAGTCGATTGTAATGCACGACAGAGTTTGTGATATAAGCGGACGCATCCATAAATATTGGGGGGTCACAGTGCACTGGCCATGAGGAATGAACACATTCTTTCAAAGGCCTCGGTCTAGTAGTACGATCTCAGTAATGTTTACAATGCGACAGTAAAAGAGCATAGAGGAACTCTAATGTATGGTTTAGTGCTTCAAAATCTATTCTTATGTTACTTAAAAGGGATTATTGGGCATTCTTTGCCCATTAATCTCCTTGCAGAGTTCTTTCCCGAGACTTCTACTCCTGAATTGAGCGTCCATAAATACTATTCCCTTCATAGAGGCCCTAATATACCATGCACTATGGGTTGCATGATTGCGGAAAATCACTCCTGAATGCCACTTTTAAAAATTCACTTCAATAAATTATTAATTAATTTAATATATTTTCAATTAATAATAAATATTCCACATTCCTTGAAATTATTGACTTGTTTGCCATTCATGGTGGCTTGAGAAATCAGCTGCGAACTTAAGTCTGATACATGTTTTTTTTCTTTATTATTTATTTATTTCTAATACAAAACATAAAATTTCATAAAGTATTCATAATTTTACTTTAATTTATTGTTTTAGCTTTCAATTATTCAAAAAAAAAAAAGATTTTTTTCACCATTAAATCAAAATAAATAAATTCATATATATAAAAATATAATACGCTACCTCGTTGAAACAAAAAATGACGTACTCATATGAATAAAAACTTCAGTAGTTTTGGATTTCTTTGCCATTCCGTTTGATATACACTTTTAGAAAAGTTAATTATTTATTTCAATTAAATTATTATATTCAATTAAAATCAAAAACAAAAAAACACTGCAGATGTCAAAATAAAATTATATTGAAAACTATATATATTTCAATCATGCAAGACTTCGAATAAGAAATAAAGCCAAGGATGGTACTTGCCGTTTGAAGGATACCGCACAACGAAGTGGGATGCTAATTAAATAAACGATTGTTCTAGAGTGGATCTTAGAGTAATGCATTCAGGACTATAGACTTTTATCCTGAGCAGAAACAATGACCAATGAAAAGATGTTATGTTAAATCATACGAGGTATGTTCCAAAAATTATGTGGCCCTTTAGAGTTTTGGAAATGATGTTGATTTGTTTGTGCGCGTTTTACACATATGCCGAGTGCATTTTTCAATTCTCGCACAAGATCACAAACTCGCTGTTTGGTACACGCAATTTTGTGATTCCCTCAGCGACATGCTTTCAATGTCGTCTTTACTTGCAATAAGGAGAACCCTAAACTCTTTATTACAATTTATTTGGAATAGTGCATATGGAGGCTCATTGGAATTGCTTCCAATGCTCCTGTCAGGTGTTGCATCTACAGAATATTAGCCGTAAAACTTGTAAAGATTCAACGACTCACTTTTACCTTTATTACATTATTTCATTCAAAATTTACGGTTTCAACGAATTTCGTTCCCTAATTTCTTGTAGTTTCAAAGTGTAAACGTACTTTTCTGCAACCAATACAATGCCAGTTTACAAGCGATTTCCTAGTGTGCAAAAAAACACTGAGAGTCTAGCCGGAAATCAACCCTGTGACATTCTGCGAAGCACCAAAATGAAGCAATGCGATTTGGGTTTGACTCGCCTGTAAATAACATAAAATGTCACGCAATGAAATTTCTGAAAAATTGCATTTTGTGCACCGCGTCAAACTCTGCTTTCTGTAGCGTGTTTACATTGAGGATGGCATGCTTGCGATACCTAAGAAAGTCCAAATAATTTTGCGGCTTAGTGAAAATCTCACTTGAGACTTTTCTCTTCTCTTTTACATATTTCTCTATCTCATATTTTGCTTTTGAAACATATGAGCGCTTTTGCCAGTGATATCAGTGATGCCAATTCCTTTTTATTGCATTTCGAAACTTTCCAAAGTTTTAGTACGACCGAAATATAAAGTTATAACAGCCAGTTCAGTCTACAGGGTGTACAAGATCTTCAATAACTTCTTCTTTGGTTAAATTAGACATTTTATTTTTGCTTTATATAGTATATTAATGCTAATATTGCCTGCAAGCGTAATGCCATCAATATCGCTGGATTCAAAATTTATATTTGGAAAAAAGCATACATATATAATATCGTTTGGCATACAAGTTAACATCGTGGAACAGGCCCTTAATTTTACATTTTACAGACTAAGAAATTGTTGCTTTGTGGCAACACTATTGTGACTGTGCCATCAAAAATGTCTTTATCGAAATGCGAGTGAAGTTAGAAGGGGGCTTCAAAAGAGAACAAAGAATGTCAAATGTTGTCAACGGTGACAAGCAAGAAATTTCTTTAAACGATGTCGAGAAGATTTGCATCGTAAGGGGCGTGGCAAAGTACTTTGGAGTTAATAACTTCTTTACGGCAGTAGGAATTTTTTTAGACATGTTAAAATCCTAGACGTATTATAAGAAATAGAATTTTAAGAATCTTATTTTCATTCTCCACCAGCTTCTGCCAGACATTTTATAACGTGACGATGACGGCGTTACCAAACAATCGCGCTACTCGTTTTATTACCTTAAAGTTTATTAGAGACTTCAAGGCTCTAAATTTTAAACTTCTGGAAGGCCCTCATTAACGTTTTAAAATATATTTACAAATAAATTTTACATTCTGACACGGCCGTCTGGGCCAACAATATTCTGAAAGTTCAACTGTCTCCTCATTGGGCAAAATTTGCCGATATGCAATTAACATAACAATCGGCCCCACTGTGCAACGGCAAGCACCAAATACAGCATTTTTCTCTATCATTTTGTAAAATATTTTAAAGTAAATTTTATTAAGAAAATCTTACACGTTGTTTGTTTGCTCATTTAATGCTCAAATTTATTTTGATTGTTCCTTAGTAGATCCAATAAAAAATCGTTTTCCATTCAATATTTAGTATAATCGCAAAGAGTAATACAAATTTTAAGTAGTTCTCGAAATGAAAACATTATTAATGTATAAATTATTAAACCATTAGATTATAATTAACATACATATTTATGGTTGTTGCTTAGCTTATTTACTAGTGATTAAGTGTATTTACAAAAAAAAAGTATATATATATATATATAATATTTAAAAAATGAGATTAAAAAAATTGTAAACAATTAAGAAACATTTTTAAATATTATTTAGTTGTTATTTACAGAAAAAATATATGAATATTGAAAGTTAAACATTTGAAAATGCCACGCCGCCACTGCATCTCAAAATAAAACAACAAGCAATAATAAATTCCGCAATCTTCCTTGAATTAAATACATGCATGCATACATACAAACATACACGCCCACACATACACACATACATACGAACATAACGCATAAGTTCCTAAAAAGAAAATTTTAATTATTTATGGAATTTTTTTTTTTGTATCATTTTGATATTTAGGAAAATTTATTTCCTCCAAAAAAAAAAAATCGGATATTTCCTTCTTAGCATTATTCTTAAAAAAACAACAAAGAAATCAGAAATTATAACAAAATACTAAAATATGTACGTATAGATAATAAAAGTGATAAAAATTTTCATTTGATGAGGGGAAGTACCTTTTTAGTAATTTTATTTAAATATGAAAAACAATGAAAATGTTTCATTAAATATTTGTTCGCCTGATACCCTGTTTAGACATAAATTGAAAGTAAATCAAGAAGTCACGTTTACACATGACATTCTGAAATTTACTTTGTCAATTATTGCATGTCTTTGTCTTTTCTAGCGCGAAAATATTGGCCTGTGAAAATTCCCCTGTTTTTATTTTACGAAACAAGAACCAAAATGAGGAAAAAGTGTATTGCCCTGATAAGGGCTATTATTTTAATTATAAAAAAATTGAGCAAAATGAAATTACGAAAGTTTAATATTCTTTAAAAACAATTCAATATAACGAGAATTGCAGAGTGTAATTTATTTTAATTTTTCTACTGCTGGCTGATTGGTCAGCTTTTCAATAACTTTAAATATTTTATGTAAAAAACAATGTCACCGAGTTGCCAGATAGCTGACTCATCTACTTTGGATAGTAGTAATATTGTTATTATATACATATATCAGATAATTAAGCATACTGTATATAAAAATAATTATTCAAATCTACATTTCTTTTTCTTCTGATTCAAAGCAATTTTTAACATCATCTGGTAACGTTATGAACATATACTATACAGTGCATTTTCAACCCTGTCATATATACTTTGCAAGAAGTGGAAAGTGCGGTCCTTTCTTTGTGGAGCAGAAAACTTCACTACGAAATTCACGCGAGTAATTTTTTTTGCTCACTAGACAATCGCTTGGAAGAATTGCATTAGACACTTTACTCACTTTATGAGAGTCAGAGAGAAACCTTTACAAAAATAGAGATAAAATTGGTATATAATTTACACTCAAAATGAGAACAAGCTGCAATTATGTAATTTAATTGTACGTTTGACCGCAGTATAAAGAAGAAAATGAAAAATTTACATCATTATAGGCCATGCTTCACTGTCCTACACAGTTGTACGGTTTGTCAAATATGGCATCTCTGCTGAAAAAATAGAATAGTTTGGCCTAAAAATGTCCGATTTTCATGACAAACAAAAGCTTATTGAAATATCCATAAAAAGACAATTTTCATGGGATCAGATTTGCTTTTACTCCAATCAGCAAAGAAAAAATCGTTTACAACGCCATATTGATATCAACTTTTACAATAGAGGGAGATCACTATCAGATTTCTGTTTTAATATATTGAGTTTTTCAAACTTTAGGTCCAATAATTCAGTTTGGGATAAACGCCCTTTATATTAAGTTACAATTATTTTAAACAAAATTTAAACTTTAAATCAATAAAACAATTGCCGTTTAAACTATTGCCAATTCAAACCAATTACTATGGTAACACCGACAAATATCAAATAACTGCTGATTTTGGCAGAAGTCTACTAGTTTATAAAAAATTTTATTCAAAGAAAAGATAAGTTGGGATTGCGTATACGAGGTGACGCAGTAGGTATATATATATTTTATTTTCAGTGAGGATGGAATCATTCTAATCCTCTTAATCCTTTTCATTTTGGGCAGAAACTTCGCCATAAAATAGGCCAAATTTTTATTTCCACAAAGTATGCATTTGACACAGTCATACGCTTTTAACCGCAGTTTAAATAGGCAATTTTCACATATTTAAATATTTAGCCTATTAGGCACTTTATTGCCATGTGTAAGCGCAGCGTTTCGTCTATAGCGGTTTGTAATTTTGTAAAATAAAAAGGGGGAAAAATTTATTGAAAAAACATTATTTTCCCTGCCTGCGAAAAGTGTTTTGAATTAATTTTTAAAACTAAATATTTTAAATATATTGTTTAATAAAACAATTTCTATTACTCCCCCTAAATAAAAATATTTTTTTAAAAATTATGATTATTTTTTTAGAAAAACTTTTTTGAGCTTTTTAAAGGAGCCCATCTTAAATAAATATAAAGTATTTTTAATTGTTATTATTTTTTTTTTGTTATTGTTTTTATAATGGAATTAAGGAAATAATGTTCCTTTTGCACTTGCCTCGTTGCATCCATTTTGCCAAAAATATTTTTCCCCCCACCTCTAGACAATATTTTTTTACTTTTATTTTGCAAAAGTAGCGATGAGATTTTATTGAAACAATTCCTTCTTATGGAATCATCTGTTAAAGCAAATAAATATTTTTAATTTAAAAAAAAAATATAACTAATAATAATCTTTTAAATCATATTGTAAATTAAATTTCTTTGAAAAGATTTTTAGAAAATTCTTTTATCTTCCTATTTTGTAGTTTTAAGTAGCTTTTAGTAAATATGTATAATAATTGAGCAAATTTTGTTGAATTTTATCGAACATTTAAATCTGTTGATGCATATCGTAGTTAGTACTTTAAGTTAAAATCAAATTATATATAATTTATTTAAGCATACATAATTATTAGCAAATAGTTTGTTTTAGCAACGATGTTTAAATACTTGCAAATTTTAAAAACAGTTTTGTAATAAGAAATCGTTTGTTTTTAGCTAATTTATCGATAATACCTTCGCCGATTACTTGCTACACTGTTTATTCGTTTGGTTTAAAACAAAAAAAAAATTACAGAGTTGGAAATTTGTGGAAACACCATTAATCGATAATACAACTCGTTAACTTTAACCAGAGTTTCAGTTAGCCACACTGAGGTGTTTTATTAACATACTTTTAACACCTTTTTCCATCGTTTAACTTCGTTTAACTGGAAAGCATATCAGCTTCAAGCCATCTCAACTTCGTAGGTAATTTGGAAAAGCACCATGAAGAAGAACAGAAAAACCAATAAAGTCATAAAAAATATTTGCTATGAAAGCAGAACTCATTAACGCTTTGACTGCTAACGCTTCTGACTATAGTTTAAATTAGCCACATTTATAGTAGTTTCCAATAACCCTCAGGTGATTTAAAGCCAGTTACAACACAAGCATACACGAAAATCTAAATGTATTTTATTTCTTTTTGGAAAAATCTTATGAACATATCCATTTAGGTATACCCGTTGTAAAAAAAAATTTAAACATGGACACTATCACTTTCAAGTTTTGGAGATTGTAATACTTGTCATATTAGGGAACTCGAGCGAAGGCCTATTGTAGTGTGCTCTGTAGAGTTAGTTAGCAAACTTATTACCACAAATTCAAAGTCTGGTATTAAAGTCCTAAACAGCGTTGTAGCAGACTATACATCGTACATCGCACTTAAAAGAAATAAGATTTTCAAAAACCTGGGCAGCCTTATAGCAGACTATAGGGTACAAAGCAATTCAAAGAAGTAAGATTTTCAAGAACCTGAGCAGCCTTATAGCAGACTATAGGGTACACCGCACTTAAAAGAAATAAGATTTTCAAGAACCTGAGCAGCCTTATAGCAGACTATAGGGTACAAAGCAATTCAAAGAAGTAAGATTTTCAAGAACCTGAGCATCCTTATAGCAGACTATAGAGTACAAAGCAATTCAAAGAAGTAAGATTTTCAAGAAACTGAGCAGCCTTATAGCAGACTATAGGGTACAAAGCAATTCAAAGAAGTAAGATTTTCAAGAACCTGAGCAGCCTTATAGCAGACTATAGGGTACAAAGCAATTCAAGGAAGTAAGATTTTCAAGAACCTGAACAGCCTTATAGCAGACTATAGGGTACACCGCACTTAAAAGAAATAGTATTTTGAAGATATTGGGCAGCATTATAGCACACTTGGGTACACCGTACATACAAGAAATAATATTTTCACTGGACAAAATTTACAATAACTTTTTTCCTTGTAGGCGCAAAACGGGCAGGGCCCAATTAGAAAGTGAACATGAATTGGCGAAAGTAACTGCAAATGCCAGTAGTCAATGCCAGAGTAGCTTTAAAATTCACTTTTTGTTAACAAAAATTAATTTTTTATTCCTTATTTTTAAAGTTTTGCCTTAAAATTTTAGAAAAAAAATATTTTTTTAAAATGTTTTATTAGAAATTATCTATCTGCGATCACATTTGCCAGCACTCCATTGGCAATCCATGTCGAGGATGGTACGGTTTTTTAAGCCAAAAACAAATCTCCTTTTGTTGTCATAAAATAAGGTGGCGCACATTTTAAAATAATTTTGAGAAAAAACTAAATAGTCATCATCCGCCAATTGCACTGTCCACACATTCAAATCCTGTTGCCAAATATTTTCAAACAAGTCCGTTTTATTGCCACCAATCTTGTGATTGTACGCCGGCCATCGCGAATAAAAACTATTAAAGTGTTTGCTGAACAGGGCAACATTGAGAGCCACTGGTATGCTGCCTAAGACACTGGCTCCGTTAGCTGTGTCTGACAGATCCTCCACATCATCATCAGCGGTTTCATTAAGATCCTCAAAAATTGGTATTATTTGATTATTCCCCTCGTAATAGTGTTTGCTCAAGTGCCAGGTGAAAGCAAGGCGTATCTCAGGATTCATGGCGAATTCATTACTATTCGTTTGGTACAGCATTTCCTTGTGTTGGCGATTCATTAAACAAAATTCCCTGTGGCCAAATAAATGATGCAAAGAGTTCGGTAGACTCTTCAGTGCCCTCTCGAATAGCAATTGTGTCCGCCCATTTAAACTGGAGTATAATATATAATTTTTTATTCTATAAAAACCATTAGCTGCCATCAGCAAGTAATCATGATCGGGATACTCGTTCATGTTGTGCTGCCAAAACAAGCTCAATTGTGCCCTAACCATGGCCACAAATGTCGAAGGATCACATTTTTTATAAATCTGCCACAGTTGTTGAAATAAGACATTGGCAGGTACTAAATCATATAGTTTTTGCACCATCCGATTATAGTAGACTTGTATCTTGGGATGACTTTGGCTGTTCATTTCTTCAAATAAATTCTTGTATAGATTGAAGGAAGTGCACGAGTCATTGCCAGTGGCAGTTGAATTCAATTCGAATAAACCGTTTTCTCTAGTTAGTGCAACTTCTTTGAACTTGTTTGTTGCAAGCACATGTTCCTTGCAGGCCAACAGGCACAGACTTAATAAAAGCAAAGTATTTGATGTCATCTTATCAAATGTTTATTTACAACTAAACACTCTAAGTGTTCTTTGAGTGAAAAATTCGTGAATGAATGACAAGCAGTTGAGCACAAAACAATAGCACATTCTGTGCAAAATGCAAGTAGTCATGGCTAACTTAAATCGCTTTACAGCGATGTTTCACAATTTTCCTTTAAAATATTCACAGCTTGTAAAATGAACTAGAGGCCAAAGTTTTCTCACTTAATACTAATTTTATATCTGAAGATAATTCCACCATATACAAATATTACCGAGTTGTTTTTGCAATTGCGTTTCATATGGAGATTGTTTTTACACTACTGCCTATTAAAACGCCGTAATTGAAGTTTTAGATTCGTTTTATGTTCGCATTATAGATTCAACAGCTCCTATTCCTATTGTGTACATATATATAAAACTGAGTTGCTTTGGACAGTTCCCTATAAAATAACGTCATACTAACTGAAGTTTAATTTTCACATTCTATTATAAGGTTTTGGAAGGATGTTAAAAGAACTAGGAAATTATTTAGATAAAGTATCTTATGTGTACTAGTGCATAATATCCACATTCTGAAGTGTTTTGCTAGTCTGTGTCTCATTTTTCGAAGGATGTAGAATAAATTACGCATTAATTTTTGATTTAATTTTCATATTCTTTTATAAGGTGTTGGAAGGATTTTAAATAAACTATGCAATTATTTATATAAAGTATTTTATTTGTACTAGTGCATAAAACCCACATTCGGGCAGTTGGTTCACACCACAATTGTTTTGATACCCTGTGCCACGTTTTTCAAAGGTTGTAGAATTAATTACGGATTAATTTTTTTAATACAGACACACACATAAGCATTCGATTGTAAGACAGTTGTAGCAATATTTTTACAATGTTGTTCAAGCTTTTCGAAGGTTGTAGAATAAACTAGCCAGGTAATAAGGCACACGATTTTCGGGTAACCTATTCAAAGGTTGTAGAAAGAACTAGTATCGTTTATTTGGAAATAATTCTGCCGTTTAGAAATATTTTCGAGACAAGCAGGCAGAGGAGAAAGGTTTATAACATGCAACCAACAGCTTTTGGCGAAATTTTAGATCAACCTTAAGTAAACCCTACACTTATGCTGCAACATATAACTTTTCTATATAGTTGGGCATAACTATGGAGGTGGCAAGGTCAAAGTAATAATTATGAAACATTTTTAGCAAAATATTATTGCAGCAGTAACTGCTGCTGTTCTTGTTGTTGTTCTTATTCTTTTTTTAAATTGATATGATTTTCTCAGTTGTTGTTATTCTTGTTGTACATTTTAAAAAGTAAAATGACTTATTTGAAAGCTAGACTTCAAAACAAAACAAGATAATCTTAGAAAAATAAACAAAGACTCCAAGTCGGATATGGTCAAGTGAAAACGAATACAAAGTATCACTACTGACAATGAGAAGAAAAATTATTACGTTCCACATGAAATTAGAGAATCATCCAAATGTATGGAAATTAAAATTGAAATACACATGAGAGCTTTTTAATTCCCGCAATTCTATGTGGTCGCATGTCGTGACGATAAATCAATTTTCCATTGCATTATAAGTAGCGCACGCTTTCAGAAAATATGTATCTTTAATTTGGTTGACATCTGACAAAATATGTATTTTATTAGTTATCACTCATTTTTTTTTCCTCCATCTCTATGACAACATAAGTGAACTTTTCTTTCCCCCGGCTGTCTAGTCTGACATTAGTTTGTTAGAGAGATCACAGCTAAGAGACCATAAGACATGACACACAAGTGATTTGGTTATCTTTAAATTATGATGTCATTCCAATGTGCAGATTGATGATTGTAAATTTTATTTTTCATATGCAAATGGCTCATGCAAATGCAGCGAGAAGTGCTTCGTCAATTGCATTTAATACAATTTACCTTTTTTAATGTCATTTCAGTGTTTGTTGACGCTGATAACGATGAATGATGACATATTAAACTGTTGCCTAGTGAAATTTTTCTTTAGAATCTTTTGAAAATTTCGCCGATAACTAGCACATTCAAAATCCGTCAATAGCATTAGTTTTTGGGGAAAGCTTTTAAAAAAAGCTTTAGCCAAACCGAAAACAGCAAAGTGAAATAATTAGCACATTTTCAATATACAGTAAACTCTCAGAAACATGACATAATTGAACCGGACAAGTCAGATTTAGGTAAACAAAATTATTTCACACTCATAGAATATTTTTAATACCTCTCTGTTTAGATTCTTCATTTATTTTTCTTTCTTTTTTTTTGTAAAGTACATGTCTTTTTTAACCAATTTTACCTACAAAGTTTTTGGCTTGACCGCATTAAAACACCTACGGTCCAGGCAGGAATCGAACCCGCGATCTCGGTTGTCATAGGAATCGCTCATTTTATATCACACTATTTCATTTTTTTAGTACATATATCGAATTTGTCAAATCGCACGGCTGTGTAAGATAGTAAAACGAGACCCTTATGAGTACAATTAAAACACTGGCATTCAACTCTGGCTGCGCACTATTCATTCGCCTGCAGAATGTACTACTACTTTTTCCTTCGCAAAGCCCAGATTGTTTGCAAGATGGCTTCCAAGTTACCAGCTTTTAAAGAATTTCTAAGAATATGAATTCATTAATCAGTCTATTTTACAAAAATTACCATTTTCTTTTCTCAAACCAGTATGGGATTAAAGCAAAAGCTTTACGGTATTGGAAATTTTCCAGAGGATCCTTTTACTAATTAAGTGTTCTCTAATAATTGTTGGAGGAATTTCTTTACGAATTTTTTTTTTTGCATTTACCCTCAGACCTGTGGCGTACTTCTGAATCTTACGAAATATTGGTATAATTAGATAAAGTATTCTTAACATGACCAGCAAAATTTCCAACTCCTAACAAACGAATAAATAATTTAAACAACCATAAAAATCATTAAAAGTTCACATTAATTTCAAAACAAAACAAATACAATAAAAAAGCTCATCACAAATATTCATTACAAAATCAATTTCAAATCTGTATATTTCAAATCCAAAATAAAACAAAAAAAAAACCCGAAAACAAAATTAGTTAAAAAAAAATAAATAAACATAAAAATTCTTTGATTAAAAACGCTTGTAAGTTTATTATTTCTTCAAAAACTTTTAAAAGTAAGAAAGAAAAAAAAAACCGTAAGATAAAATTTTTAGCAAAAGAAAAAATTAAGTCACAAATCCACTACAAATTAGAATTTTAATTGAAAAGTAAATAGATAAGAAATATTTTATCAATTAGAAAATTAAGTGATGGACTCAGTTTTCTTAAAAATAACTTTAAGAATATTATAAATATTTACTTTTGTTAAATAAAAAGAGAAATTTAAGTGAAAACTACCACAAGCGTTTTTAAACAAAGAATTTCCCCCCACTTCTATTAAATTCTTTATCTGGCCGACCATTCGCAAAAATACAACAGCAAGCAAATAAAACTATAATTTGATATCTCGCAATATTTTTATTCTGAGAAACTAAATTCTGCAATATGAGCCATCACAATTTTCTATTAAATTAAAAAAACAAAAACAATACATTGAATTGAAATTGAAAGCTTTTCATTTAAAATGTGACTTAATTTTTCCGTAAATCCATTTGACAGTTTTGAAAATACAGATAAACAGCTGATCCTCTTTATCTCTCTCCCTCTCTTAGAACAATCGTCTTTCTAGCAACGTTTCCGAACAAATTGAAAAGCTTATAGATGAAAAATGTCGTATTCTTAATAAAACTGGCACGCCCAAGTCCAGTGCTTTGCATTTGGCCAATTGGATGAAAGGCCAGTTAGATAAGCAACAAGAGCAAGCCCGCTTAGCTGTGGCCCAAACATTAATAGGTCAACCTTCTCCCACACCTGGACAAACAGATGAAGAGCATACTATTACTTATCCTGAAAATGAACAGGACGAGCGTATAACTTACTGGACACGGCAACAGCTGGAGAAGAGAACACAAGAATTAAATTTGGCCAAGGAGAATGGCCACTTTTCGGTAAAAGCAAATTTCGGTGGCAAACGTTTGAGCGGTGTTGATGAGTTGAGCATGAGTGATGTATCGTTTTCCGAGGGTGTTAGTCAAATCAGTCAATCACGTAGTACAACTTCGGATAGTCAGGTAAAGAACGCTGAGTAAAAAAAAAAAACAATTTATACTCAAAAATATCTTACGGCACAAAATGATGACACAATTCCGTTCTTGAATA
This sequence comes from Ormia ochracea, assembly GCA_963402855.1. Taxonomy (NCBI): domain Eukaryota; kingdom Metazoa; phylum Arthropoda; class Insecta; order Diptera; family Tachinidae; genus Ormia; species Ormia ochracea. Next base: position 17,192,814 of record OY727107.1, on the reverse strand, counting down.
TCTAGGAAAGACATCCTACACACTATTGTTGAATACATAAATTTAACTCCATTTCATCGAAAGCTTTTTAATTTTAAACCAAAAGTTCTCTCTATTTAACAAAGTAAAGCTTCAAAAACAAAAAAAAAAAAAAATAAAAATAAAAAGAATTAAAAACTATATATAAAAACTGAATACAAAATTGCTATTCCTATTTGAGGAAATGTTTGCCAGTATTAAAAGGTCTTTCGTATGTGTATTATAAGTAACGCGAAATTTAATATTTCATATGTAAAGCTTTTATCAGAAGCTCCTGTAACACTTTATTAATTTAAGTTATCTTAATATTTTTTTTCGCCACCTTAAAGTTACATCATTAAACATATAGAAGAACGCTTTCAAAAACATCTGAATTAAGTTTCAAGTATCCCAAAGCTTTTTTTAGGTATTCTGCTTACAATACAAAGCAATGAACAACCCCTATAATGAAAATGTAAATGCAAATAGTAGCGAAGGTGACAAATAAAATAAACTTTGTTCTACAAACACGCCCTTTAGAATAATCCCTTCGCTCACATATTCGTAAAGAGTGAAAGCACAATTTCCTGAAATTGGTTCAATTTCCAATTCGGGATGAAAATTTTAAGTTTAAAATGTTACACTTTTATGTATATTTTAACTTAACTTATTCCGTAACAAGCTCGAACTCATTGCCACATACATGCATACATACCAACATGCCTACGGTTCCTGCTGCCTCATTTATAATTTTCTCTGTCACAGATCACCGTACGTTCTAGTCCCGTTATATTAGACAAATTAGCCGTTTGTCTTCATTGTCATAAAAATTGCCAACAACTAAATGCCAATCCTACATCGAATCATGAATCAAATCTTCACCAAGCTACCGCGGAAGATAAAACGAAATGCCCCCTTTCACCATCCTCACAAATGCGCTCAGCCACAGACCTCATTTGTCATTCACTTAAGGTACAACATAGTCAGTCATCACCTCAGCGCTGTTGCAAAATCAATGGCGGCACCGGTGGCAGTAGTCACAGTAGGGCCAGTAGTGTAACAAGCATATCATCTGGTACGGTAACGGATGAAAAGCCAAAAGATAATCAGGCCGCTAGTAGTAGTAAATGTGAAGTAGGCGATACAGAAAGCGATATGATACAATTAATATCAGACGATGTTTATCAATCAGAGGCGACAGAAGAGGGTTACAAGTGCAGCAACACAAGTAGCAGCAGCATCAGCAGCAGCGGGGTCGAAGAAGTACGACGTCGTATCTCCCACAGCATCCACAAATTACGAATTTTAGATGAATATAGTGAGGCGAGCGTATTGATGAATGGCCATTGCTCTCCGACCCCAACAACTACGACAGAGCTTACAACAGACCCTACAACAGCCTATTCATCAAAGCCAGAAAGTAAAGGAAAGGAAATCTATAAGGTACAACCAACTATAATGTTCCCTAATGTACAGATGCAAAATGCCAAAGAAATTGAGGAAGAAGACAAAGCCAGGGAAATAGTAAAGATGAGTGTTACAATAACGGAAACGGCAAAAATTGTAGTAGTAGAGAATAGCAAAATTAATGCAGCATCTAATCCAGCGCCAAAATCTCCCAAATCACCAAAAACTCCCCAAACACCCAAATCGGATAAATCGATTGGCAGCAGTACAAACTCTAATAAATTTGTGCCTTGCACATGCAAATGTTTACCCGAAGATTTTGCCAACACTACACTCAGCCCTGAAGAATTGGAATTAAAGACCTGTAAAATGATAGAATCACCTAAACAATCTCCCAAATTTCCAAGATCTCAAGAGCAGCTCCCAGAGAACACACATTCATCCGAAGATCCCCACAAATATTGTAAATGTACTTGTGATAAAACATTCCAGGATAATTTGAATACGCGACAGGATAAAGAAGATGATAACTTATCGTTAATGTTAATAGGTTTAGCCCAATTGACACCAGCAGCTAAATTGTTAAATATGAAAACTCCCACGGCTCCCCTGCCTACACCCACGCATAATTTCGCTTCTTATAAGGAAGATGGGTTTGTGCCTACGATAGCAATAGTACCCGCTACTCCAGACTCGGTGCTGACTAAGACCACCACAAATGTTTGGGACAATACCAGTAATGTAACCACCAGCACTGATACGGCCAATTTATTAATCAGCCATGGGCCGCGGCAAGCTGTTATAGAAAATATAGCGGAAGATTCTTGTGATGAATCACCTTTAGATGAAGAGCCTCCATACAGGGCCATGTCTAGTACTCTTAGACGTTTTGGCACTGTGTCCAGCCTTGAAAGGTTACCCTCCGAAGATCGCTTAGATGATAATCTGGATGAGTATGATGATGACGATGACGAGAACGATGATGATGACGATGAGGAATTAATGGATAAAGCCAGAGCCGACAACATAGAATTGGACAATGAAATAAGAGTAGTTACCAAGGCCATATACGAAAATGTTGATCAGGCTGGGTCTTCTAACACTATTAATGGCAGTGCCTGGACTAGTCGCGCTTCAACTTTTGTTTCGGGCAAAATGTCATTTTTCGAGGAGTCCCGCGCATTTATAGATAAATATCTAGGCAGATGGAATCAAGATCAAACAAATATGGCCAGCAGCAATGGCTTAATTTCAGATCCAGAAGAACAGATGGATGAATGTACTTCAGGAGCCACTTCAGGTGAAGAAGTATGGGGTACACCTACAAGCGGCGGTGACAATGATGAAATGCATTTGGCAAACTCGGAAAATACACAATCCGTTAGTATTGATGACCTTCGCTCCCTTAATCGCTTTATTTAATTATATATGTATTCTCACTCCCTTTGGCAGTCTCCCACCAAATCTAGCAACTCATTAAATGATGACGATGATACCGAGTTAATGATGGACGAACTGTTAATGGCACCACCCATGTCGGCCAGCACCATACGCGGTTTATTACCACGGTAAGTTCACAAAGCCTAAAGTATATTTTTTAGGCGTAACTAGTTCTAAACTTTCCTCTCTAATAATTTATATTTAACCGTAATAAATATTATAAAACCCAACTAGTTACTAATTAGTACGAGTTCATATTCCAAAAATAGTAATTTGAAAATTTCGTAAATATTTTTTCTTTTTCTCTTCATATTTTTATGTAGTTTTTACAGGTTAATATTTCTCTTTTATAATTTCCATTTTATTCTCCTCGTAATATTTTGTACACTTAAATTTTGCTCATCATTGTTATAGTTTTAGATTAGAGAAAATTTAATAAAGTAAAAAGTTAAAACCGAGTGCAAGTAGTAGAATAGCAAACGAATATGATTAGAGAAGGATTAAAAGGAAACATGACATGTCGAATCTCTTATGCTAATTAGCGCTTTAAAAAAGGATTCTTTAAATAACGCAATAATGGCGGGTAGAGAAATATAATCATCATGTCAAGAAAGAAAATTCGGCTAACCAGCAAATTAACATTAATTCTTGGCTCTCTCAGTTCCATTACCATAAAGAAAATACCTTGTAATCATTTATTACAAACAGAAATCACAGTTTTGATTCCTGAACAGATGGTGGGTAATCTCTGCTAAAGCCAGTCCTTTGTAAAGAATACACACCAAAATTTAGTATATAAATTGGATCCAACAACTAAGAACCTCGTTCCCTACTTTGTTAATCCCCCTCTTCTGTTGAGTTTCGTTTTCCACAGAGGTAAATCTGCGAAATTCTATATCTACGATTGTTCAGAGATGACAAACTTTGTACAAAAATTGCGTTCACGTATGTTATAATTTCAAAAGTGTATTTTCACGTAAAGTAACGACGAAGCCGATTAACAATTGGGGTTCACTAACCGTACTCATTTTTGCGTAGTTTATTTTTGGATTTTATATTTTTCTCTTTTTCATCAACAAATTAACTTGTTCATTAGTTTCTTTTTTTTTGTTGCCGTTTTCATAATTCTTTCCCCGACTTTCGCAAATTTTATATCTACATTTTCAAGGAGTCATAATTTCATTTAGTTGTATTAAAAAACCTCATCGTCCTGTCAACGCTAGAAACTGCAATTCCTGTTGACAAGTTAAACACTAGCGAAATAGCTAAAAGTTAGTAAATCGCAGTCCTGGGCGACAAATCGATTGCCCTCTGCCTAACTTGCCACTGGTTAGCCAGCTTTCCTCCTTCACGTTCTCTTATTGAAAACTTTTTAAACATCTTCTTCGGTCGTTATCTATCATGTCAATGTCAGAAATACAAATACTTTTACGTGTAAGATGAAATGAGCAATGAATATTATAAGTGTAGTCCAATATTTATCTAATGCTAATATTTAAAATACTATAGAAATTTGCTTAGCGTAGGAGCCGCCATTCATTCATTTATTCCATTTGATTTCAAAAAATATTTAACTGTAGTTTAAGTAATATTTCATACTATTTTTATATATAAATTTCATCACTAAAATCATCTTGAACATCATTTTCATCAACTCAACTTTATAATAAAAAAAAAATACAAAAATATACAAAAACATTTAAAAAACGCTGGAAACACTTTAAAAATGCATTCGGAAAAACTATTTGCAAACACTTTTGAACACAAAAAAAAAAAAAACTCAAAAATTATTAGACGACGTCTTGAGCCCTTGTTCGAGGAGGAGACGGAGAGTGATGAGGAAAAGACACAACAGGAAAGTGAAGAATTAAAAAAGGTGGGTCATCTGATATAAAAAAATTGCATGAAGAGCACTCAATTCATTCAATAACTTTCTTTTTACAATTCAAAGCTTTCATTAATCATTAATTTTATTTCCTGTTTTTTTCGTATTCATCTACTTTCATTTTCTTTTCTCATCCCACTGTATGTCTTTCACTCCTTTTTTCTCACATGGTATTTTACAAACTTTTCATTTTGCCGTGTTCTGTGTATTTATGTGTGTATTGTAAAACGTTTGAATGTCCTTAAAATCATCATCATTACTGTCATCATGGTCATTAGAAAGTTGTAGTGAAATTAGTTAAACTCTAGCAAAACGTTCAATATTGCAAACTTATACAAATCAAAAGCAACTGACCATTTATTTGATGATGCCAAAGCTTTTGCCCTTAAGTTTGCTTGGCTTATGTACTAACAAGAGCGCCTTCAATGACTCAAACTCATCACACAATATGAAATCAATTTTAAAAAACTGATTTTAATCTTAAAAAATTAAATTTAAAAAAAAAAACAAACAAAAATGTAAACGAACGCGGCCACCTTAACAAACTCATACAGTTTGCTATAAACCAGAATTGATTAGTTGAATTCTATTCCCAACAATTGGTAGGGGGAAACAACGACAAATGGCCACTTTTTAGAGGGTTTGGAGGCTGGAAGTTCCAGCGGGGAGGAGGGGGAGGAGGAGGAGGAGGATCTAGTGAATGCAGCGGACTACGACGGGGAGGAAGAGGATCCGACCTCAACGGAGGAGAGAATACAACCGAATTTACAAACCTCCTCCCTGGGCCCCAGACCACTAAGACATCCCATACTACCGCCAGCAGTGCTGAAAGCATCATCCTGCGAGTACCTACTGGATCAGGCAATTGTTACAACCAACGCGACAGTCATAAATTCTTCGGTGGCACCTACCACTCCAATAGCCGGAGCACCGAATTTACGCACCTCATTCAAAACGATGGTAGCGTACTCAGCCTCAACAACATTAACGGTGACAGCAGCAGCAGCACTAACAACAGCTACAATAACTCTGGACAAGGTCACGGCGAACCAGACAACGAGCTATTTTACGATGGCCTCAACTCCATTACAGACAATACCGAGTCCGGTTCCCTTATTGGCATCTACAATAACCAACGAAGAGAACGGCACTATCAACAGCGACAACGACGTTTGCAAGATCAGGGCAGAGGACAAGATCATAGCCAAAACATCACGACGACCAGCGACATTTACACCACCTCCACCGCCGCCACGCCGTCTATTATTGACTCAAACCAATCTAAAGACCAGTGGTCCAACAAAAAATCTCTCAAAAATGGTGAGTAAATAGAACAAAAACAACAAAAATGTAAAGCTTCATACACAATTTATCTTAAAGCAGCCTCCGCTTCAACAAAATTTTGGCGCTTTTGCTGACGATGGGTGTTCAGTGGATGCCACAGCAGACAGCGGCGTTTGCGGCATCAGCAAGGATATCCACATGACAAATACCAACTCACCTCCCTGCCAATCAACAGCGAAGATGATAATGGCCGCGACAACAACGAATACTACTGTGACGATGATGACCATGAAACCAACGAAGATCCCACAACCTATACAGGGCGTATGCAATATCAAGAAGTATTCAACAATAAACGCTTACAAAGTCGAAACTGTGTCACCCTCAACGAAGCCACGACTATCGTCAACAATAATAGAGACGTCGCTGCTGGGATCGGCGGCAGCCGTCAGCACACAAACCCAGCCTTACAACTCATTAACAACAGTTTCGATGATGAAGGAGAAACAAATGTCAACACCAATAATGACAACCAAAGATCAGCAGCAGGAGCGGCTGCAAGTACCAGCGAAGGGGAAAGAGAAAGTTTGCAAAGAAACGAACAGCGTACAGAAAGAGGTCGTTATAGGCAAAGATTCAAAATCGGATTGTGCACTGTCGGCACCAGTTGGCTCGGGCTTAAGTCCTCGCCTGGAGATGCGTTTAGCGCTGAATCACGATATACTGGGAGACGAAGACTTGATAAGCTACGATCCTGGACCAGATCTAACATCTATTCTGGGGTAAGTGCTGCAAATAAAGCATATATTCCCCAAGTTTTAGAGTATCAAAATTACTCCGATTATAACTTAAAATCTGGTGTGTATATATAGAAGGTACAAGTTGCATTTTAAATCCTGCTAAAAACTTGGTACAAGTTTGTTGGACAGGTACCTAAAACTTCTAAAGTGCCTCTTTTATAAATCTTCCATTCAAAAAAGTTTTGCTGGAAGGGATCTCTAAAAGGATCACTTTATTTGGCAGTCATGTAAAGCTAAGGGTTTTTAGAAAAATATTGGTACTTTTAAGTTAATGCTTTTCCAACTAAAATAAAAATGTTCAAACCAAAACCCAACTCTCCTGAAATATGTCCTAATTGGAAGAGGGAACTTTTCTCTTTGCAGGCACGACCTCTCCACATTTCAACGACGGACGGGTCGCGATTTATTGAGTCGCTCAGCCACGAGTCGTGTGCAGCCAAGAGAGGCTGTCATATCGTTCTCTCAACAACGAAACTCGAAGATGGATACTCCCATAGTGAATCGGCGGCCACGTCCACAACTCAACAGCGGCTGCACAATTCTAGCGGACAACAACAGCAGCACTACCAGCAGTCCAGCCTCGTCAATGCCCTTCGTTGGTTCGGCACGTGTCGGCGGAGTTCCACAACACCTGCAGCCAAATCGAAATACATGGAGCAGTTCTGCATTTGCGGATCCAAACAGAGACGAGAGCGACAACGACGCAAGCAGCAACAAAAATATCAATTGCAACAGAGACGGCAACAAATTAAGCGATCTAGAGATCTTAGCGAGACGCGAGAAGATATATTGCATGTCTCAATTGAAGAGTGGCTCACAAGTCAAGATGGGGATGAAGAAGAAAATTACGACAACAACAACGATGATGAGGAGCAGCAATTTTTACCACAAAAACAGTCCTCTGACGAGGACGACGAGTACTACTTCGATGGCCGCTGCGAGTGACGAGTTATTACTGACACCAAAAATGGAAAAGAGGCAGCGTAAAATAGGGCGTGATGAAACCGCTCTTATGGAATCGGGCAAGGCTAATAAATTGTATGTATTCAAAACATAAATAAATAAAAGGATATAAATTATTTTATTTTTTTTTTTTTTTTTTTTGTATCATTAATAGAATAAACTTTATTAAACGACGTAATTCAGAAAATCCCTTAACTGCAAACAACTCACAAACCTCGCTTAATGACCCAAATGCCAGCAGCACACCACGCCACAAACAAATAGCCATGTCACCGCGAAAAGATAATGTAAGTTCGAATTTATAACTCGTTCAATAAATTTCAAACTTATTAAAACATTTTTAATTGCAAACAGGACAAACCGTCTCTCAATCGTCGTTTATGGAAACAAATAACCAAACGCCGACGCTCCAATTCTGTCTCAGAACTTGTGGCAACTTAAGACGGCAATACAGTCATCCACAATTTTATGCAACATGTTATTTTATCTTCGTATGTGATCGATCGATTAGTTTCAATATTTGAAAACATTTTTTCTAGTTAATCAAAAATTTCAACCTGGCACGCATGATAGGTAGCCTCTACCCCCGCAATTTAAGGGGAAGCGATTGTTTTTTTAAAAAGTCCAGAGCATAGAATATATGATATTACAAATTATTGACTAAATTGAACTGAATTTTTTACATATTAGAATTTAAGTGCTTGTTGCTTCTCGCTCTTCTTAAGTTAAGTTACGAAAAAAATTAAAAATGTCATAACAATAAAACGTCCTTGAAAGCTTTAAGAATACTTAAGAATTTAGTTACCGACTTAACCGGATGTTGGTATTGATTAAGTAATAATTAAATTATTGCTAAACAAATACAATTGAATAAATATTTAAAGTTGAGTCCAAGTAAAGATTAATAACGCCGATCGTAAAAGATGCTTTTAAACAGGGTTTGCATACAAAGTTTATAATTAAAGACTATTTTAGCTTTAAGAATTATTTGTAAAAACGACTGTAACAATTCCATCATTTTAACTATAGATTTTCTTTTAACTATTAAATTTAAAAATGAACAAATACAAAAAAAAAATACTTGAACTAATCACGGGAAAAAACTGTTGCGTTGTGTTCAAAAAGCTTTGAAGCATGAGATACTATCATCCAACTTATCGTTTTAAACAGAGAGATGGGGAAAGCGTCATACGCAAAAAATTTAAGAATCATCATGACTGACTGGCACTTTCTAGAGAAATCACCCCAAAATCTGGATCTGTGTTAATGTAAAAATAAAATGGGGAAAAAAGAAATGACATTTAACCCCATAGAAAGCAGTTACTACTTTTAATGATGAGCTTTCATATGTTGACAGGGTTAATTGGCTGCTAATTGGGTTAATTGGCTTAACCAGTAAGCGGGTTAGCTATAAGGGCTAAAGTTTTTGATAATAGTTGTGGTAGCACTGAATTCAGCAGGAGATAATTACTGATTCCTAATTGTTACTAGCCACCGATTAACACTAATGCTAACATACATCTGAGCATATGCTTCCCTTCGCCATTATTGAATGCCATCAGCATATAATTATTAATTCCCAATTGTTACTAGCCACCGGTTAACACTAATGCTTGCATAAATCTGACCATGCACTTCCCTTCGCCAGTATTGCATGCCGTCATCTAATTGGCGATATAAAGGCAGAAATAAAGTGCACCCTAATACAGGTAGAGGTATCGCGGCATTGCTCTAAAGACTAACAAAACAAAAGCTTTCTATTTCTTGACCGCATTCCCTGAGTTCCGACAAATATAAACGAAATATAATGGAGCATAAGAAATAGACTGCCACACCCAAGGAAATTGCAAAAATTCAAAATTCAATGGAACTACGGCTAGTTCGTTATCGAGACAGTTAGAGGTTCGATTCCTACTTAGAGTTCGGCAGATTTCTTACAGAGAAGCGGTTGCGTTGACAATTTAAGGTAAATCTGTAGAAAAGCGCCAGGGGCGCAAATGGAAGCACCGAGTAGACATTCATAACCTTTCCCACCCATACCTTGAGCATGCCCAATCTAGTGAAGTGAATGTTTTTGAGGTGCAAAAAATTGCTTTATAAATAATACTCACAAGACAGATAAAGAATTTAGTAAACTAGGAGCAGAGGGTAGGGTATCCTCTTCAACTTCAGTATGCATTGCACATTGAGTTATACCGAATATAAAGATCATTTTCAGAGAAGGATTTGTTGGTGCAGCAGAGTTGCCAGTGCATTAGTAAAAAGCTTTAAAGTAGCATTTGCACAGATTTCTTTAACGAAGTTTCCAATGATTTTATCTCAAACACATTAATATTAGGTATCAGCATTAACCAATAAGCTTAATTTTACACAGAGAAAATATTACATTTCGAGTTTAAAAAGCTGTTGAGATAAAAGACACGTTACAAATTACACAAATTAATGTGATACTTTTAAAAAGAAAAGCTTTATTAGCGCTTTTATTACATATGCCAAAGTTTTTTTTATTTTAAAATGCAATATTGACGAAAAATAACCAATTAGAATATAAATTTGTGTTACGGACGCCGCCTCCACAAGGCAAAGAAGTAGAGTAAGAGAGGCTAATTTGCCATTCCGGATACATTGTTCAGACCAAAATCTAAATTGATTTATTTTCTTTAAAGCCAAATATCATATGCAAATCATGAAAGCCAGTTTTCCTATTGTTTTTGGCATATCAAAATCAAGGAGGGCCAAACACTGCTACTGTTTTTGCCAACTGAGCTTTTACGAAATTCAGTGTTTTCAAGTACAAGACTTTTCGATTTATAATTTAATCATTTGCACCCGACTAATACGTCGTTATATTCAAAGCGCCCTGACAAACTACGTACTTTAATTTAAACAGCTGTTTTATGAGGGGGTCAAATATTTCACTGAAATATCACAATGGCAATTTTTCCTTCAATGAAAAGCTTTTCTTCACAGAAGCTAGCAGGATCGGTGTTAAGAATTCTACGCATGGAAATGAACGAAATTGGTCTTTTGTCAAATAGGTCTATTGTATACAAATCCATGTATGTATAGATATGTGTATACATGTACATATTTATCAACTTGAATAGTATGCTTTTATATTTCAGCTCTTTTATATTTTTCCAATTGGGTCAGATTTATAAACCAATTATGCACATTTATGCACTGTTATTTATTACAGCAACTGCAGTCATTAATAGAAATACGATTCACATATAGAAAGGAAATTGTAAAATTGTAAATTGCAAAAAAAAATTACGTATACACCCAATCCTGGTTTTACGCGGTGCAGCATGTTAAAAATCTTGAAAAAAAACTGTCAAATTTAAATAACGGAATTAAATTACAGTATACTCTCGATAGTCCGGCCAAATAAAAACCATGTGGTGGCCGAAATATAAAAATGTGCGCAGCAACACGCAGCCTTTTTAATTGAAAAATATCCTTAGCAGGAAGTTCCTGCTGTTCGGAATATTTTATACAGTGAATACAAACTCATGACCTTCTTGAGTCTCATCATCAGCTTTCAACTTCGTCATTCAACCGATCATTTACCTCAGTAGAATTATAAGTGTCAGCTGCTTAATTAACAAGTTAAACAATTATTTCGGCGGCATCGCTGCGTGTCAGCCTTGCTAGAGGAACTTCCTTGTCTGTGTGCCATTCCTCTTCATAAAGGATTTTCTTAAAGCATTTTTGAAGAATATCCGGTACAACTTTATACCAAGCATTGCAAATTAAAAAGGCTACGTTTTTTAATGTAAAAGTTTTAAGAGCATCTACGAGATTTTCAAAACTTTATAAAATATCTGATCAAAAACTTTTGCGATGATTAATTTTTATTGCAGAAGCGAAAGAAAGACGTAGAAAAAAATAATGGTGTCCGTATTATATAGTACTTAATGACAGTAAATTAAGCGTCCGGCTTAAAATGTTGTCCGGATTTTCAGGTGTCCAAAATATCGAGATTATACTGTATCTTCTTGTGAGAAGTTATTTGGCTGATTGAAATTGCTAAATCCTCTAAAAAGAGACCAAAATCGGAATATTTTTCAAAATTATACTCTAATCATTTCGAAAATTATAATTCTTTACAAACAGTGTTGTTTAAAAAACAAAAAAAAAATTTAAAAAAATTTAATATTAAAAAGTTAACTTTTAATCAGACACATCAAGTTTTAAATTTTTTTTCCTTTTGGGAAAAGAAATAATCCATATCAATATCAAAATGTGAGCAAGAGGATTAGAAATGTATTAAGCAGGTCAAAGTCCTGCAGAAAACGACGACATAAAAACAGGATTGGCTGTATCCGTATACTCATTCGGTTTATAAACGTTTTTTTTTTAAATTGAAGTAAAGAAGTAAAATATGCTTATTATTAAAAATTAAAATTAAGGCTAGAAGTTTCTCTTTTGTGCACTTAGAAAAAAGACTAAATTAGAAAGATTTCCCCGCTGAATATCTTTCAGTTCAACACGCAGCCAGCCTTGTTATTTTCGAATGAAAATCAAAACTTAGCAAAGCAAAATATTAAGCATTAAATAAAAATATTTCAATAATAATAATAATGCCTTAGATTAATTAATTACGTACTTGCAAGTATAAATTTGTCCAAAAGAAAAAAACAAAAACAAAAGACACCTACACATACACATACATACCCACACACACACATTAATTAATTTGACATTTTGACTAATTGAAATCAATAAAAAAAAAAAAAATTGAAAATGTCAATAATAATTTCATTTCGAAACAATCTAAAAGGATAAAAAAATAAACAAAAACGAAACAAATATTTCAAATCAATAAAAATCAATTGCCATCAAAACGATGAAAAGTATTTAATATTTTTTTATTTAGAAAAAAAAAAAAAACGAAAAGAAAAAGTAAAAGTAAAAATATGTACGTAACAAGAAAACTTTGTCACTTATTATCACAGAAAAGATGGAAAAATTATTTGCAATTTAAAAAACACTTTTCAATAATTGTAATTCTTTTAATTTTTCAATAATTAGTTTTTAAGTAATTAATAATTAAATTAAAGTTAATGTAATAAATAAATAAAATATATCAAATACACCAAATTAATATATTTTTTCTTTTAATTAAAAGAAAATTTAAGAAAATTTTTAAAGAAAATAATAACTATTTTCATCTTTAAGCTTTGAGTACAATTAAACAACTTGCATTATCTCTATGAGAATATTTTAGAAATCAATCATATAATATATTAATATGTATTTATTTAATTTAACTGAAAATACCATAAAAGGACGAACATTAAAAAAATTGTATTCATAAATATTACTATTAACAAATAAAGCAAAACATAAGAAGGATCAATAAAAAATAATATAAATCAAAATCACAAGCAACAATAAAAAGATGGTTATACAATATATAATTTGTAAACGACTAGCTGGGCGCGCCCCACGCTCCTGGGCCTAAATTTTTCTTTTATTTTGAATGGCCTCTCGGAGAAAATAAAAATCAGTGTTTTTAGTTATTTATAATAGAAAAATATGTTATGTATGAGTCGGTGTCGGGATACTTAACGCCGCACCCAACGCCTTCGGCGAAGCACAACATAGGCTTATCGCGCAAAATAGAGATTAAAAATTAGAGATATTTATTTACTTTTTTACCTTTATTTTTTAATTTATTTTTTTCACGTAAATTGGTTAGGTATGATCCGGTATCGGACTAATTAACGCCACTACACGCTGATTAAAGACCAAACGCCTTCAGCGAAACCCAGCAGAGGCTTATCGCGCTATTCACTATCGGGCAAAATACAAAAAAACTAAATATGGCGCCATGTATCGGACAAACTTCAAACAACATAGAAACACTAGTCTCGGCCCATAGAGCATGCATATAAAATTTGATCAAAATCGGTCCAGTAGATGTTCAGTTTATAAAAATATATAGAAATATAATTTCAAAAGAAGCCGGTAAGCCTTTAAAAAATTATGGCAGGAGCACACAACAAGAAAAAAAATGTTGGAAAAATATTTGGAAATTAGCTTTATTTATATTAGCTTTACAGTCCTTTGATTTCTATTTCCATGTCTCTTAATATTATCCGGTATAAGATTAAGAACGATCGGGAATGCATGACAAATTTTTTTATTCACAATATGCAACGGCCGAGCAGGATAATTAATACTTTATTGTAACAGCACTGGAGACACCATTAAAGTAATTCCTATTTTTCCCAAGTAAAAAGAAAAATAGAAAAATATATAAAAAAAATTACTTTCCATTATGATTTTTAAAGCAGGAATTATTTATTAATTGACTTTGTCAACAACTGCTTTTAATAGAAAATTTCGAATTAATATTTTCATGTGTTGCCATGAGTAATTGCTTAAGTTGGAAGTAAAATTAGTGTTAAATTTCATTTATTGAAAAGTACTCCCACACAATGTGAATGTGTTAATTATTTTGGAAAATTCTTAGGAAATTTTTAAGACCTTCTCTGTTTCCAAGGAAGTTTCTTAAGTACTGAAATTTTTCCATAAATGAAAACCAGCGTTAAATAAACTTGGCAAACTTCCATGACTATTTCGGATTAAATTAATCCGTATTCATTTATTACAAAAGAAATAGTGTAAACACAGGACAGCCATAATTCAATTTAACTTGTGCGTTATCTGCATTCCAATGTGCATTTAGATTGACTATTTCAATATGGCAATACCGTCAACAATCAATCAGCTGTCGGCAAATTATTAACATTTAACAAAATAAAATCGATTCCGATGGAGAAAATTTAAGATTTTTGAATTCTTTTCCGCAATGCAAAAAAAAATATATTAAAATCTAAAAGAATTTTTTCAATTAAGGTTTCCTTATTAAATTAATGTGCACTCTTCCAATATTTCGAAATTTTTCACAACAAAGTGAAATTTCTAATCGTATTCTATCCATTTGATCTCGCTGTAAATCCAAGCAAAATTCATAATAAAAAAAAACAAGCAGCTGTTTACTATTGTGTGTCAAAGTAAAATTTTAATGCACATTAACTCCGTCGTGTGTCTACGCTATAAGAGAATTAAATTCTTGGACCAACCTCAACATAGAAATTCAATCGCTTTACCGAATTCTCACGAAACAATCAAACAATTCCTCTGCAACATCCATAAAAACATAGATTGTGTTTTGCCATGCTCATAATTTCCCCTACTTTAATATGGAACTTTGTGTAGACTACATACCGTTATTTATGCGTGCATGGGATGGCAAGTTCGGCAACACAACAACAAACACAAGCCGAACTGTTATTTAATTTTCATAAATTTTACAACAGTTTTCTTAATTTAAATACACTTTAGATAATTTATTGTAAAATATTTAATTTTTTCTTTCACTTAAGAGAAAATTATTTTTCTATTTATTTAACAACTTCACTTTTAATTGTATACTTAACACACACACACACACGGAAACTAACAACTGCAGCAAATCCTCCGCAGATAACCAAACCTCGCAACAAGTACATTCCAACTGGAATCGGAAATAACTTTCAACATGATTTACTGCATGAAAAACTAGCTTCTCTTTAAACCCGAAATCAAACTTATTGGAACAATAACAAATTCACGAAATGGGTTGGTGTGTGCGTAAGCCAGTAGACCATCTCATAAAAAATATTGAGGGGCAAAATGTTCTCCTTAAAAACATTTGTATACCGCGAGTAATAATAGCTGGATAATATTAAGCTCTCAATAGGAGAGTTGAAGACAACTCACCCCTATTTTAAAAACGTTATACATAAATTATATTTTTTATTTAATATTTTATATTAAATTATACATTTTTTTCTTGCAATGGTTATTCTTACCGTCATTAGTGGAAGGGAAATTGGTGACTTTCCCTGACGACAGTGTGACCGTTGGTCACTTTTCAAACAAGGCTCGCAAAAAGATTTAGAAATAAACTGAATGTATTTGACGGCTCAGGGGAAATTACAATACATTCTGAAACTTTTTTCACACTCATTTCAAATGTTATTCATTATTTGTAATATTAAAATAAAAAGAAAACAATCAAGATTTTTATCAAATTCCCCATAAGCAGTCACACAAATACTCCGAATATCACAATAACAAAATACATCGCGTTTTATCACACTCAAAATTTCCCCTTCTTTAATATGTACGTTTGTGTGTGATCCATACCGAACCGAACCGCCATTTAATTATGATTAAGCACTTAAAGGAATATATTTTCTTAAATTTAAAAAAAAAATTATATAATTTAATATAAAATAATAAATTTTTTCTTTCACTTAAAAGAAAAAGATGTCCATACTTTTCATTTTACACTTAACACACACGCAAAAGAACTGTAGGAAATCCTCCGCCGACAACCGAACACCAGGTCATGTAGAATCCAACTAAAATCGGAAATGGATTTTCAGCATGATTTACTGCATGCAAAAATAACTTCTCTTTAAACCCGTAATCAAACTTATTGGAACAATAACAAATTCACGAAATGGGTTGGTGTGTGCGTAAGCCAGTAGACCATCTCATAAAAAATATTGAGGGGCAAAATGTTCTCCTTAAAAACATTTGTATAGCGCGAGTAATAACAGCTGGATAATATTAAGCTCTCTCAATAGGAGAGTTAAAGACAACTCACCCCTATTTTAAAACGTTATACATAAATTATATTTTTTATTTAATATTTTATATTAAATTATATATTTTTTCTTGCAATGGTTATTGTTATTGTCATTAGTAGAAGGGAAATTGGTGACTTTCCCTGACGACTGTGTGACCGTTGGTCACTTTTCAAACAAGGCTCGCAAAAAGATTTAGAAATAGACTGAATGTATTTGACGGCACAGGGGAAATTACAATACACTCTGAAACTTTTTTCACACCCACTTCAAATGTTATTCATTATTTGTAATATTAAAATAAAAAGAAAACAATCAAGATTTTTATCAAATTCCCCATAAGCAGTCACACAAATACTCCGAATATCACAATAACAAAATACATCGCGTTTTATCACACTCAAAATTTCCCCTTCTTTAATATGTACGTTTGTGTGTGATCCATACCGAACCGAACCGCGATTTAATTATGATTAAGCACTTAAAGGAATATATTTTCTTAAATTCAAAAAAAAAATTATATAATTTAATATAAAATAATAAATTTTTTCTTTCACTTAAAAGAAAAAGATGTCCATACTTTTCATTTTACACTTAACACACACGCAAAAAAACTGTAGGAAATCCTCCGCCGACAACCGAACACCAGGTCATGTAGAATCCAACTAAAATCGGAAATGGATTTTCAGCATGATTTACTGCATGCAAAAATAACTTCTCTTTAAACCCGTAATCAAACTTATTGGAACAATAACAAATTCACGAAATGGGTTGGTGTGTGCGTAAGCCAGTAGACCATCTCATAAAAAATATTGAGGGGCAAAATGTTCTCCTTAAAAACATTTGTATAGCGCGAGTAATAACAGCTGGATAATATTAAGCTCTCTCAATAGGAGAGTTAAAGACAACTCACCCCTATTTTAAAACGTTATACATAAATTATATTTTTTATTTAATATTTTATATTAAATTATATATTTTTTCTTGCAATGGTTATTGTTATTGTCATTAGTAGAAGGGAAATTGGTGACTTTCCCTGACGACTGTGTGACCGTTGGTCACTTTTCAAACAAGGCTCGCAAAAAGATTTAGAAATAGACTGAATGTATTTGACGGCACAGGGGAAATTACAATACACTCTGAAACTTTTTTCACACCCACTTCAAATGTTATTCATTATTTGTAATATTAAAATAAAAAGAAAACAATCAAGATTTTTATCAAATTCCCCATAAGCAGTCACACAAATACTCCGAATATCACAATAACAAAATACATCGCGTTTTATCACACTCAAAATTTCCCCTTCTTTAATATGTACGTTTGTGTGTGATCCATACCGAACCGAACCGCGATTTAATTATGATTAAGCACTTAAAGGAATATATTTTCTTAAATTCAAAAAAAAAATTATATAATTTAATATAAAATAATAAATTTTTTCTTTCACTTAAAAGAAAAAGATGTCCATACTTTTCATTTTACACTTAACACACACGCAAAAAAACTGTAGGAAATCCTCCGCCGACAACCGAACACCAGGTCATGTAGAATCCAACTAAAATCGGAAATGGATTTTCAACATGATTTACTGCATGCAAAAATAACTTCTCTTTAAACCCGAAATCAAACTTATTGGAACAATAACAAATTCGCGAAATTTGCCGGTATGTGCGTAATCCGTTAGACCACATTATAAGAAATATTGAGGGGCATAATGTTCTCCTCAAAAACATTTGTACCCCGCGTTTAATAATAGCTGGATGCCGTTAAGGTCTCTCAATAGTTATACTTCTTTAAGAGAGTTGGAGACAACTCGCCCCTATTTTAAGTATTTTAGTCAAAACTTTTTTTCTTGCAATGGCTATTCTTACCATCATTGGTAGAGTGGAAATTGGTGACCTTTTGTGAGGACAGGGTGACCGTTGTTAACATTTCAAACATGAATAACAAGGAAATTTAGCAAAAAGGTGTCAAATATTTAAGAAACAATGAAATGTAGTTTTTGATTGCTGAGGAGATTTTGATAAAACGATTGATTTGTTCTGTCGCAGCTGGATTTGGTTTTCTTATTTTAAATTTTATTATGTTCAATTTTAGTTTCAAAAATAATATAAAATATTTTACTTTTATTAATTAAAAATTTTTAATATTTCGTAAATGGTTTTTTTTGGAAATTTATGTAACGCAAAGACACATACACATAATTAACAGATGGGAAATCTTAGTGTTAGCAGTGCCAAAATAAATACTAAAATGATAGCCTTTATGCTTTTTAAATTGACAAAAACAGCTGTTTTTAAACGATGCGAAAGAGCGTTAAAATTTCAGTTCAAAGTTTTAAATGTCATTGATTTTTGTTGAAATTGTTACTCAACCGCACTATTCGTAAAGAAAAAAAAATTTGTACGGTTTAGTTTACCATAGACTTCTGCTCAGGATATTGTTCTTCTTCTCTTTAATGTTAACTGCACTGCTATTGCAATAAAATATTAATAATGCTGCTCGTCCGTTGCATTCACGGTTGTTATCGAATTTGCATCACATTATTTATGATGTTGGTGAAACTGAATTTTCGGGAAACCTTTTAGGCTACGAATATAATAAAATAATTTCTGAACGCATACAAAATAAACCAGTTTGAGAATAAGAGGACGTGCACTTCTGCAATAAATCATTCTGAAATTGTAATAATAAAACTCAATGTGCATCCATGCCGTATGTGACCATACTTTTCAATATGTACTACAAAATTATAGGAATTTTCGCCTGGAATATCAAGAAAATAGTTCTTTAAATTACAACTTTAACTCCCACACAAGACTTCAATGGAAGACAACATTAAGAGAAAAAACAAGAACAACAATAAGCGTAATAAAAAGTACAGTGAAAAAGGGGTCTTGAAACTAATTCCTTTTTAAGTCTCCTTTCAGCCAAAGAATTTCTCACAGGCAAGTAATTTGGAAAAAAAAGTGAGTACGCAAATACTCTGTTTTACTGTATTGAGAGAACGCACATTTTTTTTTTCTTGCGAAGCAGTAATTTTAGCATGTACTGAACGTCTCTTAACTGTACTTCCTCTTAAATCAATAGAGATGTTCTCCTTCTGTTCGTATCGTGGGGATGTACCATTCCTTGTGTGTTGTGTGCGTGGGAGCGTGTGAGCGTGTGTGCGTCTGTGCGTATTTGTAGTATGGATTTTTATTTGTTTTGCTTGCAATTGATTGTTTAGCGTTTGCGGTGAAACTGCCAAAAAAAATTTTATTTTCCTATTTGTTGTTGTTGTTGTTGTTGCTTTCTATCAGTTATAAACAGAAGTTATTTTTGCATGCAGTAAATCAATTTTCGTTAGATTCTTTATGACGTGTTTAAGAATAAAATCAAAAGTGTACAAATCTTTTTCTTTTAAATAAAGAAAAAGAAATCATAATTAAATGACGGTTCGGTTCAATTCGGTGTAGTATGTTGCACACACAAATGTACATATTAAAGAAGGGGAAATTTTAATTATGATAAAACGCGATGTATTTTGTTATTGCGATATTCGGTGTAATTGTGTGACGGCTCATGGGGAATTTAATAAAAATCTTGATTGTTTTCTTTTTATTTTAATATTACAAATAATGAATAACATTTGAAATGAGTGTGAAAAAAGTTTCAGAGTGTATTGTAATTTCCCTGAGCCGTCAAATACATTCAGTCTATTTCTAAATCTTTTTGCGAGCCTTGTTTGAAAAGTGACCAACGGTCACACAGTCGTCAGGGAAAGTCACCAATTTCCCTTCTACTAATGACGGTAAGAATAACCATTGCAAGAAAAAAAGTTTTGACTAAAATACTTAAAATAGGTGCGAGTTGTCTCCAACTCTCTTAAAGAAGTATAACTATTGAGAGACCTTAACGGCATCCAGCTATTATTAAACGCGGGGTACAAATGTTTTTGAGGAGAACATTTGGCCCTTCAATATTTCTTATAATGTGCTCTAACGGATTACGCACCCGACGGCACATTTCGCGAATTTGTTTTTGTTCCAATAGGTTTGATTTCGGCATTAAAGAGAAGTTGTTTTTGCATGCAGTAAATCATGTTGAAAATCCATTTCCGATTTTAGTTGGATTCTACATGACCTGGTGTTCGGTTGTCGGCGGAGGATTTCCTACAGTTTTTTCGCGTGTGTGTTAAGTGTAAAATGAAAAGTATGGACATCTTTTTCTTTTAAGTGAAAGAAAAAATTTATTATTTTATATTAAATTATATAATTTTTTTTTTGAATTTAAGAAAATATATTCCTTTAAGTGCTTAATCGTAATTAAATGGCGGTTCGGTTCAATTCGGTGTAGTATGTTGCACACACAAATGTACATATTAAAGAAGGGGAAATTTTAATTATGATAAAACGCGATGTATTTTGTTATTGCGATATTCGGTGTAATTGTGTGACGGCTCATGGGGAATTTAATAAAAATCTTGATTGTTTTCTCTTTATTTTAATAAATAATATTTGAAATGAATGCGAAAAAATTTTTAGAATGTGCTGCCTTGCTTTTTCCCTGTTATTGTATTTATATTCGCAATTTCCAGGATGCCCGCGATTCTTTTGGTAATAAACTTGTGTCTTAGCGATCTTGTGTATTAAATTGAATTTGTATTGGATGTTTAATCTAAATTTATGGGCAGAAGGTTTAGAAAGAGTGCATTTAATAGAACTCAAAAAGATTCTATATTGTCAACAAATTTTGCTGTAAACGAGCTCACTGACGTTTATTTCAGTTCTTCCTCGAGGCATATTATTCATTTATAATGCTGCGTTCGAAATTTTTCATTAAATTTTTTTATTTATTGTGAAATACATCATTTTTTCTCAATTTTCTTTTGATGCTGTTAATGTCGTATTTATTTAAGAAACGGAACTGATTTTTTATAACAGAGCAGGTCGGGATACGTATGCAGTTGTAGTGGTAGAAACTCCTTTTGGCAACAAGAGAAAGTACTATTTACAAAAGTACTGTTGAAGATTGTTCTTTTTTTTATCGAAATATAAAAATGCATTTCCCAACCCTGATAACTTGTGTTAAATACACGATTTCTTTGCATTAGAAACATATAGTGTGTGCATGCATGTGTGCGTGTGTGTGCGTTTGTTCCTTTTGTTTGGTTTGTATGTTAAGGGTTGCAGGCAAAAGTGGTCTAATTCCTGTAATTGCTGTTTTTCCTGCTCAAACAAGAATTTTTTAACATTATCGGGCATTTATTCTCAACTTCAGTTAGTTCGAGTGTGTTATTCGGTGCGTCTACTCATTCTCGCAAACTAAACTAAATTAATTTTTTTATAATTTATTTTAATGCATAAGGAGTAGTGAAATTAACTATTTGAAACATTTCTCATAACAAAAATTATTAATATTAAACTGACTTTGTTTCAATAAATTTTTTATACACTGAAAATAGCCTTTTTAAACGAATAAACGCGTTGATGCTTCAAATGCTTCGAAAATTATTTGAGAATTGGAAATTATAAAACCATGTGTTTCCTATAAATAAAAGGGAAAGTGTGCACTCAGTCTGAATGTTGGAATTGTTATCATGCAAGTATTGCGTTTAAATTTATTGTCGTTCGCTCTTTTGGTTTGTCAGCTTAATTGTTTTGTTGTGGCTTGTTGCCATAGGTGATCCTCTATGTCCTGCCGCATACATACATATGTACATGCGATTATCTAGATACTCAGTAGTATTCTATTTGTTTCAGTGCCAGGGTTGCCATGGCACAAATTTAAAATAGAAATTTACACAAAATTTCATTCAAAATAACTACAATTATTACATCACTTTTTAATAATTATTTAATATGAATTATTAATTTAATTAGAAAGTTTGACGCACTCCTTTTACAAAATTTCTTTGCAAAACTGTAAAGAAAAATATTTTTTTTAAAACCGTGGCAAGCGATCATTTTTTCCTCATGCGAATTGTAAAAATTAGTATAGAATTAACTTAACTTCTAGAAATTACCTCCCATTCTTCTCCAGCAGAGCCAGATTAAGTGTGTCACGAAGGCAATATATTATACTATTAAATTGCATTTGTGAAATATCTGAATTATATTTGTGAATTCTTTAGAAGTCTTTGAAAATATGACTTAATACCAAAAAATCATGTGCATAATTCTCTGATTACATCCCTGATTTACTATAGATTTACCACTGAGAAAATAGAACAGTATGCCATTTTTAAAGTCCAGTAGACTGACGGGCTGTGTATCTCCTGGAAAAGGATTTATTTGTTTTATGGCGAAGAAACTTATTTTCCCTAAATTCTATTTCTGGTTGCCCTGATAATTCTCTGCCGCCTGGCAACACTTGCAATCTTAACATAACCCAGCTCTATTGTTTTCATATTACTTACAGTTGTTTACCTCTGTTAACCAGCTTTTGCTGCTGTTCAACAACATTAAAGCTTTAAAGTTACTGTTAAGAGATGCCAGTTAATTTGCTGTACAAATCAAACAACGTGTTGCTCCAGCAAAACAAATAAATTTTTAGTTTTAAAACGAGTTTCAAAGCGTACGGGTCGTTGTGAAGTTTTTCTCTCAATTTTCTCTCTCTTTTTTTTTATTATTTTTATATTTCAATAATTTCTACGGTAAATGCAATTTGCGGCGGAACGTTTTAGGCATCATTTTTATATAATTTGTTGTTGTTTTTTTGAATTTTATCTAAAGCGATTGCTCATTACCTTTCCTGAAAAGACAAAAGAAGAAATTGTCATTGAAAATGTATACAAATTAATGATTGAAAATATTTTGTGTGTAAAATGGAAATAAAGCTTTAAATAAAACACAATTACCTTTCAGAAAAGAAATATTGATGAACAGTTTATTTCGGTCTTGGAAAAAAAATTAATTAATTAAAAGAAATACAAAAAAAAAAAAAAAAAAAACTTGGCCACAGTAAGAAATTCTTATAAGTGAAAGAAAAGTGTTTTATTAACCATAATTTAATTTTAATTTAAAATTTGGTGTTTTGTTAAAGGAAAGTAAAATAGAGAAAATAAAAAATTGCCCCTCGTAGCCAGTGAACAGCACTAAAATAAAAAGAATTGGAATGAAGGGATTTCATAAGAAAAGGTAAATATTTAAATTATGATTGGTTTTCAATTGAGATGACGCAAAATAATATAATTAACTTTTTGCGCTGCTAAAAAGTTTTCAATACGACTCGGATATTTATAATTTATTATCTTCAAACAGTTTATTACAAACATCTGTGTTTGCTGGGAAATAGACGTCGTGGTTGAACTAAAACGGATTAATTATTGAATTAGTGTACATATTTGAATAATTCTGATTAAAAAAAAGAAAATAATAATAATTAAAAATCCAAATCGACCAACTACACTAGGCAACGGCTTAATTTTTTTTTTGACAGATAAAAAAAGTTGCATACATTAAAAATCCTTTAATATAAACGAATTAAAATCACATTCCACTTAAAATTTCCTGAAGGCTGGCAAGCTTCATTAAAAAAATATCCTCTTTATAACTGTAAATATTTTTATATCAAAAAAAAAAAAAATTAGTGTAAAAAGTACATTTAATAACCAACTCAACGTATTTAACGAAAAGAGCCACTCAAAGCCAACTCAATGAAACATTTAGCTCGCTAGACGACTTCAAATTTATTTAGTGATAATTTCACCGTTTTCTACCAGCAGCAATTTCATAAGAAATTTAACTCGTTTTCATTTTGCTCCAATAAATTGTATCTCGTTCACAAAATGTTATAAAGTACTAAATTGCGTACTTTTTAGTTTTTGCTCTATTAAAATGTTAAACTACTAAAATATGCAACCCTGGTAAGGCAATAAGCATATAACAAATATTTCTCTGAATATTTTTCATTAAATCTAATTTATATTAACCATTTTATCCCCTTTTCCAATTAGATTGTATTTTCTCTTTACATAAACCATAGAAAGAAACAGCTGATTCCATCGAACTATGCATTCAATTTGACAATTTGATGTTTAATAAAACTTAATGAAAATTTTTGTTAAGCACATTATATTTCTTCCCATATGATTTATATGTCAGTTGCTTAAGTTAAGTAATTTTTATAGAGACTGTATATTCTGGAATGTGATTTGAGCAGATATGTGGTATCAAATGTTAAAATTGAAATAAAAACAGATCAATTATATATTGCTGCAAATATAAAAGGCTCGTTTTATAGGATTAGACTCTTTGCTTGGAAAACTATCAGCTTATAGATGAACACGGCGATCACAGAATGAAGAGTGCTGTGCACTTTCATGTTCTCTGAAATTTACTTGTTTTCTAATACACGGCGATCACAGAATGAAGAGTGCTGTACACTTTCATGTTCTCTGAAATTTACTTGTTTTCTAATAAATCAGTGTTGACAATATAAATATTCGTTATACAGTTTCTTTTAAATTTCTTTCGCACAATATCACATTATGAATAATTACGTAATTTTATTCGTCAAGAACGACAAATAATCTAAAGGTAAACGATTCTAAAATTTGAATAAAAAAATTTCGGAATGCACTTTTTCATAGTGTAAACTAACACACGGTATGCTAATAAGAAAATATAATTCCTAAGCATTTTCTTTGAAGTTGCAATTTTCATAAAAATCGCCTAATTAAATTTACATTTATTTATAATTTTCGATAAATAAAAATTTCGCTTTTTTGTGTGGATTAAATCGAGGCTTATAATCACGCAATATTTGCTTCAAGTTTTTTTTTGTTACACAGTGTACTCATATGTGGAAAATATTTTTTTTAGTGATTAATTATAAATAATTTTTAAATTTAGTTTGCAAAGGATGTACTATAGACTGGCTAAAAAAATTAATTTATTTTAAATATATAAAAAAAATATAAATTTATAATTAAATAAATATATTTTAAAAGATTTAATAATCTGCAGTTGCTCGCATTTCAAATTCAGATGAAAACTGTCTGAGAGCGAATGTGTCTGGCAACCACAACATTTTGTTGTGTTTCTCTATTTTGGAATTTTTATTGATACATGTAGAATTGTCATATATCTATATATCTTAAGCCATATCTTCTGATCCAATCACTGCCTCTGCTACTACCCATCATCCGGAAATCTATTGCCTGCTTATTAAATTCGACATTTAGTGACAGCCAGAAAATTGGTATGAAAATATAGAATCATATAAAATATTAACTTTTATTAAGTTTCCTTTTATCTTATTCGATTAAAATAATTTTTATGAAATGTTTTTATTTACATTTCTTTTATTAAACAGCTGATTCCCTCTCATAACAAATAACTAGAAAATAGTTGGTCTAGGAAAAGTAAAAGCCAATGAGTTTTTTTATTTTCCTCATTCTTAGTAACTCTCTTTCGCTCTCTCTCATATTGATATTTAGGTGACCTTTCTCTCTGCTCGGCAAAGGTCTCATTGTATTTGACATGTTGTTACACTTCAATTAAATTGTTTTCGTTTTATTGTGCTTTTTCTTACTGCCTGTCATATTCTTATTTTTTTCTTCTTCTGTAATTCAAGTAGCTTAATGGTTAACTGCGCCTCCAGCACTACAAGCGTCCATGCTACTTTTATTACAGAACGTCTGGTAATAATATATTTAGTATTATTCTACTGATGAAAAGAAACAGAACAAAAGTGTTATATCTTATTATTTATTATTTTAATTAAAATAACGAAAAAGTTTTAAAGTTTTTAAATTCAACCAACTGCTGGCTTCTGGCCTGGCACCTACAGTTTACAGAAATTTTGGTTATTCACATACTGGAGTTGACTACTTCACGGTAACACTGATTATATTTTCCATACCTCTTTATAAATATTATTGATTTGTCATCAAATATAAAAATATTTAACACCGGAAGTTAATTCTCCAATTGACGTTTAAAACAATAAAATACAATTTAAAGAAGTTTTTTTAAACAATTAAAATTTTAGAATTTTTAAATTGGCCGAATTTAATCGTCTTTCGGTGCCACATTACTTCACTTTAAATTTCTTTGCGCTGGAATTGACAAAATAGATTGCAAATCATAAAGGGTGATTTTTTAGAAATACATATAAAACTTGCAAGAAGGATAACTGTCAAATTAGCTGTCATACCAAGTGGCATGAACAGAGTTTGTAGAAATTTATTTTCAAAGTTCGTACTCATTTCAAAAATCTTGAGGTGCGCTTCATCAAGTTTAGAGTGTCAAATGTTACCGCGAATATCGACTGATCCAGCCAATGAGGGTGCAATCTGTTATACAACGCCTCAACTTATTACATAGTCGTGCCACAGGTTTGCCAACTGAATGGTCTTATAAAATCAGGCTGTGAATTGGCCGTTTCGTTCGTATGACTTCTTTGTGAAAGTACGTCATATTCCTGATGTAAAATCCAGTATTTAATGCTCTAATGGCAAAATATGGCTGTATATGACTGAAAAAGTGACGCAAAACTGCGCCTACATAAGCGCAGTTGAGAAAGTGAAATCGCCAAAATAATTTTTAGGGAGTATTTGCTGAAAAATGTGTGAGTTAAATTTTTTCTGATTCCGCTGAATATATTCTTTTATTTTAATAAAAATGGCCATGCCTTTGAAAAAACACTCTATACATTACAAGACAAATTTATGTTTATATATAAATTTTCGGATGTACGTACTTACATATTCACATACGTGCGTGAGTATGTAAAAGGTATTTTTTTTAGAGGTTTACAAGTTTGACTTGCAAAAACTGACAACAGATTAAACAGCTGATGTTTACTTTTTCTTTAATTTATTTTGACATTTCATTGTAGATGGTCTTATGGTAGAGTAACATTTACAAATGGACTGAAGCCCAAATTTATACTTATATTGTATGTCTGTTGGAAGCCTATTTTTCGTTAAATGTGTATATACATAAATAAGATGAATTGCCGCATTGAGAGTTGGGGGTTTTCCCCAGCTTTTGTCCAAATACAGATAATTAGTGTTTAGCTTGAGACTTATGGGCTGGGCAGTAATGTAATTGGTACATACATCTTTAAAAACAATGATGGTTAGTGGTGAACGGTAAGGGGAAATGATAACATTTTTTGCCCGCTAAGATTGATTTACGGAAAGATACTTTTGAATAAGAATTTTTTCACTTAATAGTTCAATTAAATGGCTACCAAGATTGTGTAATTTAACGCTACTGTGTTATTGTTTTCTTGGTTACGTAGTCGATTATTTACGTCTGCAGGTATGAACGCATGGAAATCAACCCAATGCGAATACTGCACCAAGTTTGTGAAAATTGGTAGTGACCTCAATCACAGTCAAACATTAATGTCATTAAATTATTTATTATCAACTATTTAAATAATTATTTATTTATTTTTATGTTTTTTATAATGTTATTAAATAATTATATATTCATTTTTAATAAAAATATCCCTCTTTGCTCTCTTATGATTTAAGCTTGCACCTAAAAAAAACACCCTCTGTTCGCTTAAATAAAATTTAGAACAGCTGATTAAGCAATTATAAACATGTTAGTTGTGACAACAACAACAAGCATGTGGAAGTCGGGCTTGTTTGCTCGTGTGAATTAAATGTTCGATACATTGTTTTCTTGTTACTGCCTTCCTTCTACTTTTTTGTTGTTATTGTTTGTTTTTGTAATGTTTTTATGCAATGCGACTCGTATTTATTCTCTTCGTTGATTTGTTGTTGTTGCTTTCTAAGTTAAATTTACTTTGTTATTGTGTCTTAAGCAGCCGTACCCCTTGCCATTGTAATATTTGGTGCATTTAACCGTTAAATTGGAATCTTTTCCTGTTAACATTTTATGTGCTTTAAAACATTGAAATATTTTTTTTCCATTCAAATTTTTATGTTAAAATTAAAAGTTTTAGAAGTCGCAAACATTTTACGTTATTCCACAAGTGGTAGTGGAGAAATTTTTCTCCAGTTTGTAGATTTCATTGTTGGCCGTGAGAACGTCATGTGACACACGCCGAAATCAAAGAGAGTGGAGGGAACTAATTCAACCAATGCCGATTATACACACCAATTAAATAAACTACAATATTTTATAATTATATTATAATATAATATATATGTACGTACATATGTTGTTATGCTTTATTTATTTATTTATTTACCAAATATTACAATTATATGAATACTAGTGGGTCCGGCCCGCGTTGCTGGTCCCCAACTTTTCTTTTATTTTGAACTATATCTCGGAGAAAATCGAATTCAAAGTTTTTAGTTATTTATAATAGAAAAAAATATTTTATTCAAAAATCCAAATTGCAATAACGCAGACAGTTTATTTATTTTATATTTTAAAGTGCAAAAATTTAATTTTTTATAATAATAAAGTACTAATTAACGCCGCTACACACCAATTAAGCACTCAACTCTTTCAGCGAAACAGAGGATAGGGTAATCGTGCTAGTGTCTATCGGGCAAAACGCAAAGAAACTAAATATTGCGCCATCTGCCCACAGTTCGGAGATCATTTGTATACAATTTGGTCAAAATCGGTTCAGTAGTTTTTGAGTTTATCGATCACGAACATACATGTCATTTATATAGAGATATAGATAGATGAGATATGTAGATATGGATATAGATATTTACTGCAATACTTCTTGATAAACTATTTTATTTAAATAAAATAAACTTCAAATTAATTTTTCCTTTTTTGTTTGAGTTACGCTTAACGCCGTTACACGCAGATTAAGCATTTACCGCCGATTAAACACAAAACGCAACCTTACGGCGAATTAGCACTAAACAACGATTGAACACCCAACGCCGTCAGCGAAACACGGCATAGTGTTATCGCGTAAATAGAAATTAAAAAACAGAGATATTTATGTAATTTTCTGTCGGACAAACTTAAAAGTTATATAAGAACACTCCTCACGTCCCATAGATCAGATACATATATAAAATTTGGTCAAAATCGGTTCCGTAGTTTTTGAGTTTATTGGTTACAAACACATTTCATGCATTCATTTTTATATATATGTATATAGATAATTGCAATGTGTATAGAAGCACTGGCTACTGAGACCTTTGGCTTCTGGCTCCTTGGGGAATTGAACTCCTGACACCTGCGTAACAGAAGGGTATACTAACCACTATACCATCGAGGGGCTTGTTCTGCTTTAGCTATGAGTCTTTAGCCATTTCTGGACCGCTATATTGCAGGCCATTTTTTCTAGAACCATAATGATTTAGAGAGAGTTATTATGGCTCTGCTTTAATTGCACATTTTTGGTTATTTGTTTGGCAATGCGCATGACAATTTGGACGTCATTGTGAACGGATCCGCATGAGCGAGAACGCCGTCAAGATCATTAGGGCAATCGTCATGAATTACTTGCTGAGCAATTTTCTACTCTTCTTCATCTTCCATTTTTCTATATATAGTACTGCTCGGATTGAAGTTTTTGTGATCTGCTATCGAATAGTGCCTTTGTATGTTATAATGTGTTATCGACTTTCTTACAGTGGGACAAAACATGAAAATAAAAATACAATACTTGAGAACAAATATTTTTGGGAAGCTTTTAATCCCAATTGTGTATATCTGAAGAAATGGAATGTAATATTATTAAATCCACGCACTCTGCGCCTCTTTGAAACCGAAATGAGCATTTTATACGAAACAAGTGCTTAATAGATTGCGATAAAGTTGCGCGCATTCAAATAAAAAGTAAGCAAATTACAAATTATCGGTTTGTCTTTAAATATATAATAATTTAATAATGAAATAAACCCCCAACAAAATTGCAACTTATGTAATATTTCAGTTTCGCTTTCGGTGCGAGCACAATCAACATGAAAATATTGATTACATACTTTTAGTAATTTTTGATTACTAACAAAAAGAAATCTTTCTATTTTGATATACTTTATTAACTATTAACTATAAATGTATAATTTAAACTTTTTTGATTTTATTCGTTGATGCCAGCAACACGTGTAGGCAGTAAGACGCAAGATATATTAACAAGCTTATAAAAAAGGCAGCAGTTTTTTAGTGAAGCCAAGCGACTGCATAATTGGTACAAACAAAAATAAATTCATTAAAAAGTAATTAGTAACCGTTTGGCTACTTGAAAACATAGGATACCACATTCTGACATGGATCACCTTCAATTGTGGAGTACCTCAATAAGCCAAAGATCATATAAAAATAACTATAAAATAAGAAAAATCAATGCTCGAATCTTTAATTGGCTAATCTTGATCTTGTGTTGCCTTATTAATCGATTCGAAAATCTCCACTTTGGAATTTAAGGCCGTCTCTTGAGAAGCATTGACGATTAGTTGCTGAAAAGCACAGCCAATGAATACCGAATTAACGAAAAAATACTAGTGCCTACAATTAATCTTCTATTAGGTTACGGTTACCTCCGATTACTTAATTTATAACCACAAAATTGGTACTTCATGTATTCGTATTATGTTGGGTTGCTGTTAAAGATTTAAATATTTTTTCCACTGCAATTAATTTGTAATTTAATATTGTGAATAATTTTGATAATCGGCTCCGATCAAGATTCACTCTAAATGCAACTCAACGCCTAACGCCGCTAAACTAATCTGACTTGACTTGGTGTTTGAAAACGTCAAACAAAATCTATCAAAACAAAATTCTTGAAAAATATATCAATCAAGCTAACAAAAGCCCCGCCGGTCAAGTGTGAATAGAATAAGCAAAAATAAGGTGGAATGTAAAAAATAATTATTTTGTAATAGACCTTCAAAATTATGCAGTTCTAAGGCGAAGCAAAGAGAAATAAGAAGAAAAAGTAATATAAAAAGAGGTGATGGAAAAAGACCCCAATTTAAATTAAAGCAAACTAAACACAGAAAAACGCTTTAATATACAATATATTTTTTTTTATTACTTAAATAAAAACTGCAAACATGGCACAAATTTGTGAATTAATATTTGCAAACTTAATAATAAATTGTTCACATAAAAGCATTTTGTTGGTTTGACAGGCGTAGATAAAGGGGCTCATACTCACTTGGCCTTATTCTCGGTTTTCATTTTTAAAATTTAGAAATGGAACAGCATTTATATACTTTAATCTGAACCGAGAAGTTTTAAGCATCATGAGAAAAAGCACCATCCCTCAAGCCATTCGTAACTGCGACGCTACTGACTTTGATATGAAAGAAATCTACTTTATCAAGCAAGATAAATAAATAAAAAGAAAATTTAATACTTCACGCTACTGCTTTTCAGCACTTCAATTTGCCCCCGTAACTAAAATGCAATTTTTTTATAATTTTTTTTTTTTTTTGAAAAACTGGTCAGAAATCTTTTATACAGTTTAAAGCAATTCGAGTCTACCTGGTATTACCAGGTAGTAAAGCATACAATCATTGTTTGAGTTGTTAATGATTGAAAAAAAATTAAATTATCATAAAATAAAAAAAAATCAAAAGCAAATGGAGAAAATAATTTCTTTTCTTTCCTTTGATTTAATAAAAAAAAAAAATTAATTAAAAATAAATAAAGAAATGAATATTTAATTTTGTAAAACTGGCATGGAAATAACTCGTGCTAAACACAAAAGTAAAATTGTTTAAACAAGTGAAAAGTATGCAAAAAAAAAAAATTAATTCCAATAACAGTGAGTGTTAAAATAGAGAGATGTTATGGAAATTAACTAGCAGTAAAATGTACAATTCCTGGAAAAATTGTTTGTAATGGAATTTTATAGAAATTAGATAAACTGTTTTTAAAGATTAAATAAATTTTTTAAATCTCTGGAAAAAAAAATTAATTCTATACTGTCAGAAGATGCCGGTTTCAAGTCCCACATAAAGCCATAATTTATATTTTTCCTTTTTACAATAAATATTGTCACACTTAGCAATAGTTTGAAGAAAAAGATAATCCTTATTTTTAGTGATCGATAGCGCCTAGTGATCCTAGTGATGTCAGTGAGTGAGTGTTAACAATGGAAGTCAACAAAGGGAAAATTGGTTACATTTTAGGACGCTAAAAAATAATAGTTTTAAGGAAAAGAATAACACGTATTTTGCCGGTCAACGGTTATAGTAATCGATATCTAGTAAAGTATCAATGAAACAATTACAATTTGTATTCGTATTCAATCACAGGGAGTCAATAATAGACGTAATAGATAGTCATTAATAGACATGTCATAGTTTTCCTTTGATAAACTCGAAAATGCAGAATTGGTTGGTGAAATTGTGAGAGTGGATTATGTGCAACTTTAATTTCGTCTATTTCGTGCAGACATCCCCGATAAAATCACGAAATCAATCAAACTTAACCGCCATGTTTGTACTGGTACTTCCCCCGCCAGTACATTCAAACATCTTAAATAACGCTTTGAATTTTGCTTAAAAATAATGAATTTGCCTTTCGCCAACGTGTTATATAATACAGCTCGAATTTATACGATTGTCGGATACAATATTCTCTTCAGCTTTTCTTTCCCCCATTACATGGCAATTATATCTATTTTTGGCGAATGTACCGTTTTGACTTAAATAATTTTGCCTGAAATGTATTTTTTTATAATTGTGGGCCGACAATGGTTTTCAATACTTGACCTAAACTTTTCACTTTTAAGTTTTCACAGCCCAAAGCAATTGCATTTCGTAATTAAAAAGTTACGTTTCGGTCTGGTGAAGATTTTTTTTTGTCGGGTGGTCGGCTGAGCACTACTAATTAAACTAATTACCATTTTGGCGAATGATAATGTTTAAGGCCATTATTGTAATATTGGGGGTTTGTCAGTCGTATAAATATTTTTCCATTCTTACAATTGTACTTTCACCGAAAGACGAGTTCAGTTCGTCCTACCTGCAGCTTTTAATCATAAATTTTGTCTGCCAGCTTTTTGTATGATTGCCGTATGCCAATGTTTCCAATACGATATTTGAAATTTTCCATTTAAACTTTTTATGATTGAAAGCAATACGATATTTTAAATACAAATAATTAATTTTTATTGATTTAGAGTATTTGTTTGACTGTGACGTGGCATGACGCTTCGCCGAATTTGTATTTGGTTTACTTTCATTTCATACCTTTTTGTTTTGCTCGCCAGAAATGTTGAGAACCAAACAGGGTTGTAAAAACAGTATGGTTGTTGTAGATATCTTGTTATGTACCATTCCCACACTCAGAGATGTATTTTCATAAATACAAGAGTGACCTGCCGATTTCTATCCGAAATCGCGTGATATCATGACATTTCACAAAGTCTTTTTATTAAAAAGTGTCTTTAAGTGATATTATATTTTTATTTTTTTTTTGCAATTTTTTCTTATAATACTTTTTCTTGCAACGCTTTGAATGAAAAATTGCTTCCACAGCAGATTTCACAGTTTAACACTAATCCAAAAATAGACACCAAGTACTATTCCTCTCTTTCAACTATAAAAGAACTTGATCACAAAAATATACAACGATTCTCTGCAGAAAGTGAAATATATATTGTCAGAGTATATATTATATATATATATATTATATATATTGTGTGCGCAAAATAACTACTGCAAATGTATGCCAAGTTTAGATTGTTTTACTGTGGACCATGAAAGTCGGTAATTGTGGTAGAACTTATTCCCAATTTTAAACTTTTGTATCCCCTAAAATCCCCTTAGTTGATAACAAATAAACAAAGATAAATTTCTATACATTTTAGTAATGATATGAATGTAATTTTTTACATTCATACATTCAACTCCATAATAGGTCCATCATAACAGTGATTATGGAAAATGGATAGTAATAGAGAGAACCAAGCATCTTGTATTACACCAGCTGACGTTGGCTAATATTCTATGGTAGTCGAAAAAGTCTTTTCGTATTTTGTCATGCCATATAGTGTTGGAAAGGTGAGATTTTAAGCTTCATTTAAATTAAATTAAAATTAAAAAAAATTAAATCTGAGAAGCTGAGAAAAAGTAAATGGTTTTTACTTCACACATAAAATACTGTGACTAACCAAGTGTAGGATGATATATGAGCTCAGCTGTATTTTATCAGCAATAGATTGAGATATTGAAGGACTTGAGAAAAATTCATTAGCATTTTTCCTTTTTTTTTTTATTGCCAGATGTTGTTGGCGAACTTATTACCTCATTGCACCAACATACGCATAAGCCCCAATATTGGAATTACTCTCTCGGGATATTTATTATATTTTATACCGCAAGGTATAAAAGTTCAGCATTAACAACCATATAAAAGGCTTTATCAAGAAAAAGTGCTAATATGGAAAAAGCGCAAATTTGACTAAGGTAGCATCATGTAAACACAGCCTTAAAATAGAAAAATATTGTATCAAATCATATTAAAAAGAAATACAAAAAGTAAAAGAAAAAAGTTGGACGTTTTTAAAAAAATAATTATGTTTTATTGGAGTTGTGTTTGTAATGCAATCAATGCCATACAAGTCTTATATAAAAAATTTCTTTTAATTTTTATTTAAGCGAACAAGTTATTATTAAATTTGTTGTCTGACTGCGTAAATAGTTTATTTCTCAATTTTAGTTTAAATTAATATGTGAAGTGAAGTTTTAAAATATGTCACTGTACAATTACAGCAATTACCAATGAAAAAGAAAATGCATTTAATTTTAATTGTTATAATTTGTGCGATTGTCAGATGAATCGTTTTTAAAATTTGAAATATTTCTGTGTGTAGTTGGTTTTGTTACAAAATAATTTAATTGTTGATTTAGAGAATTAACTTTCTAATATTCATGTTTGATGACTTAATGTTGCGTTTCGTATTTTTTTGAATAAATACATAACAAATCAGTTAAGATGCGGCTATTAAAACTAATTAGAGATGTGAGCCTGTTTACTGAACAATTAAAGACAACTCGTTCTAAAATATTTACTGTTATACCCTGCTCAGACATACAAAAATTTGATTTGAGTCAATTTCTTTTAAACTCTTCATACGGCATTCTCGGTTATTATACAGAGATCACAAGAGCAGTTTCTTTTAAAGTTTTACTGAAGACCAAGTCTGGTTCTACTACACTGTGAAATGAAAAGTTTTGTCACATTTTCATTTATAGGGAATTTTACACTTTACATTTTTTCAGCTGTCAACAAGTTTACCATTTCTCGGATATTCTCAGAGACCCTTAAATCGGCCTAAGATCAGTTCAATTTTAAAAAACTCTCTATTAATCAATTGCAAGTGATGTAAAAAAGAAATTGTTGGAATTTCGTTGGTCCATTTGTTTATTCATGTGAGCATTGATCGGAAAAAGCGATTCATCTCACAGCATGACTTTGACATAAACTCGTTATAACAGCGGCTATTCTCAATACGTTCTCGTAAAGCATTCGATTTTAATTCGTGTGCCAATTGAATTTTATATGGGAAGAGGTGTACACTGGGGCATCAGTTGTCACTACTAGAGGTCTTCGCAGACCACTCCCTTGTTACCGAAAATGCAACAACAATCTGTAAATTATCGCCCCCCAGGTCTTACTTCGAACATGACACGAATTTCGATATAATCTGCTGATTTTCAGTTAACGTTGCACTACTCTGCTCTTTATTCTGTGTTCACTGTAAATTTTCGTAAGTTTTCTAAAGTTAATTCGAAAAAGAAAAAAAATGCATTTCTTATTATTTGCATCACCCTGTTTTTCACAGCTGATTTTCATTTTAAAAAATATCAATTACTATTTTCGTATGACAACATTTTTTTTCATTTGTATGACTGTCGGTTGAATTTATTGTTTGTTTATCGCCAAGCGATAAAATGCCATTTTTTCAGTTTATTTAAATGTAATTTATTCATGCATTAAATTATTTATATTTTTATTTCTTTTGTTTGATTGCCGGGTTGCTTGATTTTGTTTCAATAACAGGTTTTTTTTTAAATTATTTCAGAATAATAAATTTGTGTATTATTTGAAAGCATTAAAATATTTAAATAATTTTATAACATTTTTTTTTTGTCTGATAGTCGGCTTATTCAGATTTTATTAATTTAATTAAGTCGTGACTTAATTAAAACTGATTTGGTGGTTTCAAACCGTCAAATTTTTTTCTCTCTTGGCCTCATTTACAAAATTTGAGATCGCTATCTGATAGTCGGTGGTCCAATTTTTCCATATATTTTTACATATATGTATAATGAAAAGAAATTGATCTATAAAATCTGAAGCCGCTGTGGGAATTTGTTAAGCAGTTATTTGAGCTGTCATTACACAAGCTTTTTCAACGCTTGGCTACAATTCCGTGAATTATCAATAAATCAAATATGTGTTAATTTCATTTCTTTCGCTATAAAACTCAAATTTCAAAATTATTAATTCATTTTTTTTATTCTCCTTCTTTCTCTTTGCAGTTTTATAGCCAGCCAGCTTTTCTCAACTTCTCCCTCGTAAAGTGTTTAACATCACTTGACAACACTGGCCCGCTGATACCTCTAAAATTGTAAAAAAAAAAAATTAAGTTTATCATTTAATTATTTTTCCCCGTTTTTATTTTCTACGTTTTGGCATATCAAACATTTGAAAATTTTCTTTATATTACGTACGTACTTGCACACATTCGCACAGATACAAATTTATAGTGGAAGATACATAAATAAACAAATAACAGCGAACAAGATACACATGTGCATGCATTTGCATAGAGTGCAACTGTTTTGCTATTGCAGTGCATTGCAATAGACTGGTTGCAACGCGCATACGGTTGTTTGATAGAAACTTTTACAAAAGCTGATCGAAACTTACGTGCAGCAGCAACAACAACAACGCCGACAACAAAAACAACAGTAACCAGGTAAGTTGAAAAAGTACTTCCGCTTTTATACCTTTCAAAATAAAATGGGAAAAAAAAAGTTAAAAAATATTTTCAGTTTTTTGGCAAAAAATTTTCCGTTTCAAATTTTCCTTTACTTTTTATATAATATTGTATTTATTTTCCTATTAATTATTAATTGAAAGCCAAAAACACAATACATTATATGTGTGCTTTATACAAAAAAGTTTAAAAAGCACGCGATCTTCTTATTAAAGGGAGAAGTAAAATTATTAGGTAAGCAGTGCTTTGGACTACAATAAACATTTACTTGCCTAAGTGGGTGTTTCCGAATTATTAATGTTTGTAAGAATGTGTGAGGCTGCCTATTTTGTTAATTTTGCATTTTACAATGTAACTCACAAGGCCCAACTAATTGCCACGTCACTGTGATTTTTGTGTTTTTGCTGATTTTTGTAAGCAATGATTTTTACTTTTTTTACTTTTACTATTGTATTTGAGATACTCTCCCCCCTCCTTTGAATCACCTTTCGCATGGAAATTATTTAAAATTTAAAATTTAAAATTTAAAAAAAAATACGAAACAAAACAAAACAACAAACAGTTGCCAAAAGCAATTCAAATGCATTTAAATCGCTTAAAATTGAAAAATTCCTTTCTGACTGGCCACCTGTTTAAGGTAAAACAATTTTATAGTGAAACAAAAGACATGTATAAACATGTTTCTTGACTGGTCCATACTAAAAGTAACGTGATGGACGGACAGCAGCTTCGACAAACGGTATCCAAAATGTAAATAAACGCCAACTTAAGAAAATCAGAAAAATCAGTGAAAGAAACACCGCGGCTTAAACCAATAAAAGAACGTGCCTTTATTATGAGGGTCATAAAAGCGCACACATACACACTCAAACACACACACACACAAACACACAAAATAAAAAAAATCATGTGCGGTTCAAATGCCTTTGAGTGGAAGAAGGAAAGTATACAAGATTCTTATTGTTGTTGTTGTTGGTTTCATCGACTGATTAAAGATTGTGGCACTTTTACAACAAAAACAGCAGCGACTTTAACGGGTTTGACAGGTTTCGTTGGCATACTTCTGGCCACTTTTGCTCATTTGCTGTTGTTTTTTTAGGTCAGGCAGGCTAAGTTAAAAGTTATCTGCTGTTGTTGTTGTCGTTGTTGTATTTTATAGGGTCATTTATTACTTACATATGCTTTTTTACTTTATTTATTACTGTATGTGTGTATGGTTATATGTATGTGTGCATGGTTTTAATACATTCCAGCCCAAAAATAAAAGTCATTTTATAGGAATTTTCAGTTGTATAAAAAAATGTAACAAACAATATAAATTCGTACAAATTAAGTGCTTAAAAAAGGCCATGAAATAAATCCGGATCTTCGAAAGTCAAACTGTGAGCCTGGTGTTTTGGCATTTTTCTACAAAATAACAAAAATTTTTTTTTTTTTTTTTTTTTGTTTATAGAATTTCTTGAATGTTGTAAAACAAGTTCGAAAAGGAGTTCGTTCTTGGAGCAACGACCCTATAAAAGCAATGCAGTTGGTGCTTGCATTTTAAAAAGGTTTCTAAATTTATATCGATTTGTTGGATTCGTGTTTTTGGAAATCGTTTTAAATGATTTTATACATCTTTGTATATTTTCGAAGTTAATTACGAATTTTCGTATTTTCGAACATTGCTCAAAAATTACTTTTTCCTATAATATTAAATGTATATAAAATGCGAGTATATATTTTCAAAATGCCGTAAACCAATAAAAAAGCTGCTGCATAGTCGAAATTGCAAACACGATTTATTAATAAAAAATCGATAAAGCAAAAATCGATAAATTTCAAAATTAAAGATTTATAACAATAAATATATTTTCTCATTATTATTGACAGCAGAACTGCTCTCTTATCTGCCCTATGTCTTCTTGGCCCTTGTCCGTTTGTACCCCCTTCCAATCTAATATAATCTAAACAGCGAAAAATGTCTGCAGTTTTCCTTGGAAATCCTAAAGTGCCGTCTAAATTTTTATTTAATTTTGCAGAAATAAAAATTAATAATGGGATGCTTAAGGCAAGAATCGAAACTTTGACCTCTGGGTGGGTTAAACAAGCTTTCTGTTTAAACGCCTTATAAAAATGTAAATAAACGATAGTTGTTTGCCAGACCATGTCGAAACCTGATTTATCAGCAATTTAAAATAAAATTAAATATTATTATATTTTTTGTTAAAATTTTATCATTCATATACATATGTATATATTTTAATTTTAAAATTTTAATTTATTAATAAGGAAATCTCCAATTTTTTTCTTTTCCTAATTTGAAGAAATATTGGTTATACTTCTCGAATGGTAATTCCTTTGCAGAAACCAGTTGTTGCTTGTGCAATTAGTGAATTTAAGAAGATTTTTAGTTGCAAGTTTTTTTTATAAATGAAGTGTATAATATTGTTAGGGGCAGTTCCATCCTTTTCTATTAATAATAATATACAATTGTATAAATAATTACAAATCGCAATATTTTTAAAGTATTTTTAAATTGATTTATTTTTTTTTTCGATAACTCGCCGAATTTATTTTCCAGGCATCTAGACTAAACGAAAAAAATTAAAATAATTTTTTTAAATTAAGTTTGAATTTTTAACAAAAAAAAAATAGTTTCTAAATTTGTAAAATGTAATTCCCCGAATTTGTTTGTTGTTATTTATTTTGCAGCCATCTAGGCTAAACGAAATAAATTAAAATAATTTTTTTAAACTTTCTTAAAAACAAAAATTATTTTTAAATTTATAAAATATAATTCCCCGAATTAATTTATTGTTATTTTATTTTCCAGGCATCTAGACTAAACGAAAAAAAATTAAAATAATTTTTTTAAATTAAGTTTGAATTTTTAACAAAAAAAAAAATTGTTTCTAAATTTGTAAAATGTAATTCCCCGAATTTGTTTGTTGTTATTTATTTTGCAGCCATCTAGGCTAAACGAAATAAATAAAAATAATTTTTTTAAACTTTCTTAAAAACAAACATTATTTTTAAATTTATAAAATATAATTCCCCGAATTAATTTATTGTTATTTATTTTCCAGGCATCTAGACTAAACGTAATAAATTAAAATAATTTTTTTGAGTTAAGTTTGAATTTTTAAATTTCAGACAGTTTTATATAAAATGTTATTTTATTTAAATTTGAATGAATGGCTTCCTCAGGGATCAGTGAAAATTGTTAAACAGTCATCAAAATATTAATTCCCTGATTCATTGAAGAAGTTACAAAAGTGGTCAATAGGACCTTTTGCTAGAAGAACTGAAATAATTAGAGAGACACAAAAAGTTAAAATACAATAAAAGATAAAATTTATAAAATATATTTTTCTTATAATTTGTTATTATAAAATTGAGCAATGAGAAATTTTTGCTTATATGGAACTATTTGTTTATAATTTTTATTA
This sequence comes from Ormia ochracea, assembly GCA_963402855.1. NCBI lineage: Eukaryota > Metazoa > Arthropoda > Insecta > Diptera > Tachinidae > Ormia > Ormia ochracea. The sequence continues at coordinate 17,152,100 of OY727107.1, read as the reverse complement.
AAATAAAAACATACTCGAAAATAAATGAAATTTTTCAATAATAATAATTTATAATTTAGCAATTAATTTTTTTAATTTTATTTGATTTATTTAATCCAAAATTAATTATTGTGAAGGTTTCAAATCTGGTTCGAAGTAACTTTTTAAAGATATTCTTATAAAATTCTTAACAAATAGAAACCTGCATTATTTTTTTTATCGGTAGTATTATTATTATTTTTTTTTTTATTAATATATTCAGTGCTTAGCATTTCATTTATTTTAGAAACTGCATTATTTAAATTTTTTACAAGGCCAACGAGATCTTAAATGGTTTAAAAAATAAAAAAAAATTCTTATTATTATTATTTTTTTTGTAAATTGATTTTAAAACGAAGCAAATAGTTTTGAAAAAAAAAAATTCTGTTTTAAAATAATTTTTTTTTTTTTGTAAAAAAAATGTTTATTTTAACAATTTTTCTTGTTGGAACCAAAAGCGTGGTGCATAATACCTTTACAGCGATACATAGCAAGTGGTTCAGCCGATATTTGAAATACGGCATGCATACAAAATACAAATTCATTAAATAGTGGCTTTAAATGACCACTGGCTGGTTGACTGTTTGGTGTTTAGTCAGGTTAACTTTGGCATTCAAAAAAATATGGTTGTTACGTGCATATTCTTGTAGGCACATGCACATGGCCTGGCCGTTAACAAGCCCAGCCAAGCCAAGCCAAGCTAAGCCAAGTCAAGCCAAGTCAATCCATTCGTTGTAATAAATTGAAAATGTAGAGAAATAGAAAGAAACACAATAATTTATCACTTGTCGTTTGTTCAGGCTATTGGCTGTAAATGAAACATATTCGAAATGAAATTAAAATATTTCTCCCCGCTTAATTTTGAAGAAATTCATCAATTTAAAAATTCTTTTCAAAATAGTTTAATTTTCTTTTAAAACTCCCACTGGTAAAAATATTTGTGAGACCTCAAACTGTTTAAATAACAGAAGAATAATTATTTCTATTCGAAAGAGAAGCTTGAAAAGAAACACAATAAACAAAATACAATGTTTTATAAAAAAATCTTGAATGCATTCTTTCATTAATTAATGAAAATGCATCTCAAGCCACACTGCGATATGAGAAGAATGCACACAATTTGAGAAAAATTTTAATTATAAAATATAAGAAGAAGAAGGAAAAATAAAACCCACGTTAATTATTGTAGCGTGTGGAAGCAGCGTTTTAAAGATTATGAAAACTGTAAAGAACAACAACACAATCTATAATTTGAACAGGCAAATGACACGTTACCTGCCATCACTCATTTTTTTTAACAATAATTCTAACAGCATTACATATTATTAGTGGCATATTAAAAATTTCAAACATCAAACAATTTTACGTTACCGGTAGAAGATGTAGAATATTCTTAAATATTTATTATCATAAAGTGTATGAGAATAATTTTAATCGTTTTATAAAAGTTCGAATTTTCGGATATAAATTTGAGTTTTTGATTATCACAGAAAATGCAATATTTTTAAATTTTATTCAAAATTTCTATTCTTCAATTTATTTATGGAATTTAATGCTTTAAATGTTGAAATTATATATTTTCGGCATCCGAAAATTGAGAAATTATGATTACAGAATTTTTTTGTTAAATTTTATTCAAAATTTTTATTTTTTAATTTATTTATAGAATTTATTTATTAATTTTATTCAACATTTTTACTTGTTAATTTATTTATGGAATTTAATGCTTTAAATGTTGAAATTATATATTTTCGGTATCCGAAAATTGAGAAATTATGATTACAGAATTTTTTTTTACATTTTATTAAAAATTTCTATTCTTTAATTTATTTATAGAATTTATTTATTAATTTTATTCAACATTTTTACTTGTTAATTTATTTATGGAATTTAATGCTTTAAATGTTGAAATTATATATTTTCGGTATCCGAAATTTGAGAAATTATGATTACAGAATTTTTTTTTAAATTTTATTCAAAATTTCTATTCTTCAATTTATTTATGGAATTTAATGCTTTAAATGTTGAAATTATATATTTTCGGCATCCGAAAATTGAGAAATTATGATTACAGAATTTTTTTTTAAATTTTATTAAAAATTTCTATTCTTTAATTTATTTATAGAATTTATTTATTAATTTTATTCAACATTTTTACTTGTTAATTTATTTATGGAATTTAATTCTTTAAATGTTGAAATTATATATTTTCGGCATCCGAAAATTGAGAAATTATGATTACAGAATTTTTTTTAAATTTTATTCAAAAGTTTTATTTCCTAATTTATTTATAGAATTTAATGCTTTAAATGTTGAAATTATATATTTTTGGAATCCGCAAATTAAGAAATTATAATTCTTCCCTATTAAATTAGTTTTCATTTGTTCCGCTGGAACTTGTTGTGCTATAATATACCCATATTCTGAACACTCGATTGAGAATTTCAAAACACCCCTCATAGAAAGCTCTGAAATACTTTTTGTTTATTTATTTACTTAATATTACAATTATAAATAATATATTTATAATATGTGTAGTAACACTGGCTGCAGGGGCCATCAGCTTAACTACTCGACGGGGAATTGAACTGCGCTCTTTCGTATGAGTATATTTTTTTTTCATTTCCTAGTGTTATTAATTTTTTTTTATGTGAAAGAAATTTACATAAAATAAAATGTTTTAATTTGGATTTTAATAAAAAATAATTTTAAATTATTATTTCGGCTCAATAATTCCACACATATCTGCATGTAGACTTTTTATGATGTCGTGTGGAAATTGAATATAGTTTTTCCATTCTTTTAAAGCCAATTGTCCTTCAGGGGCACTATACCTGCAGTAGTTGGTAGGAATTTTTATGTTTGAAATGATTCTTGTGTATTCTAGAGCTGAAAGTGAATCCCCACAGACTGCCAATACACCTTTCATACCATTTTTCGTTTTCCTGCATCCATTATTGTTTTATGTTGGCGAAACTATATCTGATCGATGCGATAATCTGGGTTTTCAAAGCGGTGTAATCTAACTGCCATTTGCTATATTCCTATAGATTGCTCCATTTGATCCACCCATTCCATTCTTTTATTGTAAGTTTGAAAAACGTGAGGTATGCCAATATATACTTTTTGTTTATTTATGGAACATCACCTTTTGACTTTCCGTGATGGCTCTAACGTATCGAAATAGATTCTACTATTCATCACAACTTCAGTGATCTTCAAAGGGCGCGGTATATCTCTGCGGAAACATCACTCGGTAATTTGTTTCCATACAAGTCATAGTTTGTTTGATTGAGTGCCAGCATAACTTCGTCGTAACTACCATCATCATTATGAGATCGTCAAATGATATCATATATAGCTTCTTCTAACCCAAAGTACTTCTTATTGTCTTTGCATTTTACACATTTTTAAATGCAAAATGCCACTAATTAGGAAAGAAACACAAAAAGGCGAGTATACACTTCAACTCGTACGAGCAGTACGCAAATAGTTATTCCTTCTTTATCAGAAATTAAGTGAGCAGTACACTAAACTTAGTACAGAAGGACCTCATGGCTGAAAAATTGCATTAAATGATATTTATTTTAGCTTGACGTTACGTACTATTTTTTGTACACTGTCCCTTAAAGGATTAATCGAGTATTCTCCATCGAGAACGCACTGTATTTACTGTCTCTGATAACACACTACAATCAAATCAAGTAGAAGAACACTTTTCAGTAAAAAAAATTTCGCAATTAAAATTTTTAATTTACCCCTCAAACAACTTTGTACCTTTTGCTCTCTACTGTAATTGCTGGATTATGTATGCAAGTGGGTTTTGTTTCATATAGCCAAGACCTAAATCTATTTTCCAAATAAGATAATTAAGATGGAAAGCATCTGGCACTTAAAGCTGTATTTGTGATCTTTTTCAACTTTAGTTTAATTAGTGAAGTACGAACTGCCGTTATGCTTCTATTTAATATAGCAGGGAACTGCAACAGGTATTGGAATCTACGCTCACAATCCATACTTATGGTAAAACACAGTTGAAGAGGACAAACTGTCAGTATGGCTCGTACAGATGTTGAGAAACTGAATTGCTTCACAGTTGATATTCGTAGGATTCGGTATACGACGCTTTGAGATTCGTGTCAAATTGTTCTTCTAATATATTTTTTAACACGCAAATAAATAAAGTATTTATTTAAATTAAATAATTGCTTCAGCTTCGAACAGCTGATCAATTACAAATTATTACGAAGCATATATTTTTAATCAACCGTAAAAATATGCTAGAAAAATATTAGTACTAATTTTAATAAGTTTTTTATAGTTTTAATAATTGATATTAATTAAATAAATTGTTAAATCATATTTAATATAAAAATGTTTTTTAAGTTGGGAATATATTGTGCCCTGTATTTTATTAATGCTGTCGATAAATAGTCAACATCAATCTATTTTATCTTGGATTAAATTGGTGTTGCCGACGCCAAGTAGAATAGGGCTGATTATCAACTGTAATATTCGTTTTCATTAATTCCTACTGCATAGTCCGCTGGAACTAGTTCCCTATTTATTCAGGCTTTATATCTTTCTCGTTTTATGTATAATTTACTTTTAGAAGACATTACGACATTACAGTAAGGCTAACGTCAAATATATGATTATTTATTTGCTCCATTTGTTTGATAAAGGGCTTAATTGGAAGAAAGCATTTATTCCACAGTACTAACTTGTTTGCTAAAACTGTTCCGGTAGAATCACTAGCGTAAAGCCTGGTTTAGTTTAACCCCATGTGATCAAGAGCAAATTTGCTTTGCATTTTATAACGGGAACTGCCATTTAATAGTTCCTTGTTATTTAAATTACTCTTTAGTAAATTGAGTATTTTTGGATATCAACATTTCAACGTGCGCTAAAGCAGATCTTCAGAGAACTTTTACTTAAAATGTTCTTGGAATAACTAGAGGTTTATCTCAATCTCAATTAAAAATAAAAGAGCAGTTTTTTTTAAATAAAACTTTAACAAGAAGAAACAATTCAATTAAAATATACTCGTTTTCTTACACATTTTGCATTGATTGATATTTGTCATCTTAAATGCAATATAAAGAAGGAAGAGAAAATAAATGAAAAATAATAACGGCTGTAAATGTAAAGCGGTGTTGCCAATCAAGCATTTTTAAACCAAGTCATAGATGTTCTTATTTTTGTTTAGTGTTCTATTATGTAGTGTACCTCTTGCCGCCCTCTACTATTGCATCTGCGTGCTAAACGTGTATGCAATGATGGGTAAAAGATACATTCAAAGCGCAAATAAGTAGGGTGAATCGTTTCATAACCTGCCGCTTTTGTATGTCTCACTTTCAAACGTCTCTCTGAGCTTCATTTAAATAAAACGCACTTAATTGCCATTATCTGTTGAATGTACGAGTACTGAAATAAAAAACTATTTTAAATGATAAACAACATTTTTCATAAACCAGTTGATGAATTAAGAATTTTTTTTTGCGCTCTTTAATTGTATTCAACGCTGAGTAAGTTTTTTAAAAAGGTTTTCAGCAGCTGTGTGCTATTCTTTTTTAAACAAAGAATAAATATTAAACAAAAACCTTTGAAGGGGGTCTTAATTTGAAAAATAGAATTTAATTATTTGTAGTTTGGATCAAGGCCAAATTTCTTCACCTTTGCGTTTTAATTTTATTTGGTGAATAAGGGCGTGCTATGAGCTGTGAGTGTTTGTATGTATTGCGGTTCTTAATGCGCAATTATTAATAAAATCGTTTGCTTTCACTTGTAGTATGGCCGTCTGTCCCAAGGTAAAAGCATTCTTCGCTTTTGGGATGAAAGGTGCGATAACCAGTGAAATCATACTTAAATATGCTACGAACATGAGCCTTATGCACGTTAAACCTTTCGTTCCCACTTTCATACAGGTGAGTTCTGATACAAATCTGTTACTGCTTAATTCAAAGGGAAGTTGCAGAATACGAAATATGATAAGAAAAAGGGCCTACAGTGGGGCCTATGCTCCACACTATTGAATTGCAAAAAACTCCGTAAAGAAACTCACTAAAACTCTCTGAATTGTTCGTGTAAAAAAAATTAAATAACAAAATAATAAAAAAGTAATTAATAACTTAATTAGTTTTAAAATGATTTCAAATTTTTAACCATTAATTCTGTATGTGTAATTATAGGCTTACATAGAATACGTCATACGCATACTTTGTATCCTTTCAACTGACTATTTAAGGTCAGTTTCACTATCCTGCTGACTATCGCTCTCACGAAAATCTGATAGTGAAAAGAATGTTCAAAATGCTTTTGCTGGTGCCATACTGTCATACAAAACTGATGCAAACATCATTTTTTTTTTGCTGACTGAAGTAAAAGCAACTCTGATCGCATGAAAATTGTCAATTTATATACATTTTAATAAACTTTTTCTTGTAATAAAATCTGGCATTTTGACGGCATAATTTCATCTCCCATTTGTCAGCAGAGATGCCATATTTAACAAATCGTACGACTATATAGAACAAGATATCATGGTCTTAATTTAGACTAAATATTCATATCAGCCGGTTTGCATCAATACATGTCCGTTAATTGAAAGTACTGAAGTTGGCCCACTTTTTGCATACTTTCAATACTTTGACCATAGCCATTTGGTTGTTTTCTACATTTTTAGTAGTGGGGCGATAAGCACAGCTGATTTAGTATCCGTTTACAAAGCATTGATTGTGACAATAGTTGCCGTCGCCTTGATATTAAATGAGAAAGTAAAAAGTATACGTCTATACATACGACTCGTCCTAAGTTACTGTTTGAGATGCCCATTTTGAAAACAAATACAAAAATCAGCTGCTCTTACGCTTCCACAATGTAATCACTGCGCTTTATGTATAATATTAATTAACAGATATACAATACATCCCCTCTTTTGCTAAGAAACACTCTTTACGAAGTCAAAAAGTGGATTTTGCACTCGTGAACCTAATAGCAGATGGAGAGGATTTCGTGTAAACTATACACCTTATATGATAATTACAACCAATATTGCCAACTTAAACTTTTGTAGAAGTTGAAATCTGGCATTCCCGAAAATGAAAACATTTTGTTTTATTAGAATGAGGCCTAGAATACATTAGAAAAAAACGTTCATATTTGAAAATATCATTTTGGAAGTGTGCATTAAAATGACAGTGAATATCACTAGATGGTTACTACTTATGTCAGTAATTGTTAAAGGGCTGCACGTGCGCAAGAAAATGTCTTACAAGGCAATGCATCGTTTCAAGCTCGAATTATTTTTTTTTCAAATTTTAAAAAACATCGTGTCAAGAAACGAATGCCCCTTCAGGACATGCTTAGAACTACCTATTGTGCGGGGATTGATCATATATGATAATGAGGAGCTTTTTTTTGCAGCTCTTTAGTAAGTATACCTTTTGCTCAGAAAACGTCGTAACTGCAAAAAACCAATTTCATTACGTACTCGTTATATTATTTAGTCTAATTCTGTTCCATTCTTATGTATTTTTTAGCGAAACCAAAGAACGAAACCATAGTTCAGAGTTAGAGTGTTTTGTAAGCAACCGACCGATATATGGAAGCATTTGCATTTAGGGAGTATAACTGTAAAATATCTCTACTAAAAATTCTTGAACAAATTTTACAGTTATTCCAATAGAAGACAAATTTATCTTGAAGCAATAATTGTATGCAAACCCAGTAAACATTTTGCTTGTGGCGAAAATATATGACTAAAGTATACAACTGATGGGCTGATTAAGTGATGACACTTAATTAGTATGTCTCTAATATGATGGTGGGGGAATGACGGTCCACTTTTAAGGTTTCTTCGTTATTTCAAAAGAGTACATTGCCACAGGAAACTTTTTTTTTCAAAAAACTAGTTCGATTAAAGAATTTTAATCGAATAACTAATGTTAGATATTTTTTTTATTTTTTTTTAACCAATCCATCTTATTATTTTTAAGTAAATTAACTTGCAAAGCTTTTGGCTTGTCCGCCAGAAAACACCCAGGGTCTAGGCAGGAATCGAACCCGCAACCTCCGGTCCAGTAGGCTGAGCATTATTCACTCGTCTACGGATTTATATACATATGTATGAAAATATATATGTACGTTGATGAATTTAAGCCTTCTTCTCCGTTTTCTTGGGTAATAGCACAGCTCGAATATTTGGTAGAACACCGCCTTGAGCAATGGTTACACCAGACAACAATTTGTTCAATTCTTTGTCATTGCAAATAGCCAATTGCAAATGACGTGGAATTATTCTCATATTTTTCTTGTCTTGTGCAGCGTTACCAGCCAATTCAACAACTTCAGCCGCTAAATATTCCATAACGACAGCTAAGGGCTTGTTCGAGCTTTTTGCTCCAAAACACCTATCAAATCTGCATTCTTCGAAGTAACAACCAACGAATTACAAAAAGCATTATAAATGTCATTGTTGATGAGAAGTCATCACAATAAACGTTGAAATGCAACTCTAATTGCGTATAAACTAGAGACTTATAGAGCTTGAATGACTCAATGCGATAGAAATTATAGGAGCACTTTCATCTAAAGGCATACATTTTCACAAATGCTATATTTTTTCAACTCTTATCGCTGTTACCTCTTACCAGAGGTTTAAATTGCTGAGCGAAATTTCAAAATTCGAAGTTTTTAAATTAAAGTATTTAAGTTGCGATATTTATTAAAACGCAATTAATTGCAAGCAAGGCGAATTCATATGCTGACATTGTATCAACAAATTATGATCATATGTTGCAGCTAAGCTTTCAAATTCTTTTCTTGTTTAGTTGTATAATCAACCCTGGTGAAGAAAAGCTTTTGACAGTTCAGATAATTTTACACAAAAACACGACACATATATATTTTACACGATTGAAAATTGTGACTAAATAGTTTAATCTGACTCTTCGCTAAATATTCCAATTCTGTAGCCCCTCTAATTGAGATTCTGAAATTATGTTTGCTGTGTATAAGCAAGCAATGTAAACAGAGGAACACTTGTTATTTAATCATGAGTAGATGATCCACCTCTCTTCTTGACCTCTTCTAACCAAAGACATGAAATGTGCACTACAATATTTTTTATGAGTACGTTTGCATACACAGTTAAAAGTTGGGTAAATGTGCGCAAAATACACGTAAACTTTTTTGACAGCCTGCAACCATGACTTAATGAAAACATAAAGTAAAAAATGAAATGCTTGCAAAAGAAGACATATGAACAATTAATTGCACACTCTTAAGAACAGAACCAAAAACAATTCTCTGAAGAACACGATGCGATAGAAGACCTATGGATTTTGTGAATAACTGCTTAAGTCTCAAAATGGTACCTTTGCAAAAAGCCAGTACAGACAAAATACAGACTTATATGTGAAACAGCTGATTACTGTAAAAAAATTTTGTATGACATCCTAGAAAGTGTGAATCGGTCTAAATCGGTTGTGAAAATGTCCACCGAGCCCCTTTTCAGTTGCGCTCCTTCAATTTGTAATGTCTTTGTGCATGCGACCGATGGTCACAAACTCTGATACTGTAGCATCATCCATATAACTATTGTCATATATCGACTGTCAAATTTCGTAACTCTAATTGGGAATCCAAAAAAAATTTAAAAGATTTTACCTTATAAAACTCCTAATGAAATGGAAACTGGCAATGGTTAAAGAAGCCTTAAAGGTCCGGTATTTTCAAGTCATTAGCTGGCAATATTGAGCTGGTGATAAGCCAAGGAACGATTTGATCGTAAAACAAGTGAACTTGGAAATTAAATAGAATAAATGGTTTGAAAAGAGGCGTAGGTATAGCACAAAGTCTCGAAGATCTTATGTCGCATTCTTGTTAATATAGAACACTTCCTGGAATGTATGTAATGGAGTACTGACCAACGCTGTATCTTGAAAAGATAATCTAGCAGATTTAGAAAGTGTGGAATTTGGCACAATTACATTATAGCATCCACATATTCAGATGGTGTGCCCTATTTTGTAGGAAAAAACCCCACAATATTGAGTACGTGCCAAAATATTTCTCACATAAATTGTATGGCTGCAACATATATCGCAGATTAACCTTGGAAAAATTTTTGACTTGTTCATGGTATCTAGAGGTGATTTGGGATATAATATTTTCACAATGTTAGAGTGTAAGTTGTGGAGTGTATGTAGAGCTATCAGGTGGGGTTTTCGAATTCCGAATAGCAATTGAACTTTAAGCTTCGTTTTTTTAAGGAGTTATTTTGTTTGGTACGAGGCGTTGAGAAAGCTTTTGCATGAAAAGTTTTTTCTACAGTAAGATTTACAAATTTTGATAAAATCTCTCAAACTGGAGTTAAGCGGTTATACTTGACAATCATGAAAATGGATACTATGTATACAAAGTTTGTGCACATGTGTATGTGTTTTTGTATCTATTTCGAAGACACAAATTCGAAAGCTCGCAGCCATTTTAATCATTTGTTTCAGATGATCTTTTTCTATTATTCAAACTCAATGATAATTTAAAATGTACAGATATACAAACATGCTTAAACTGGAAAAATAAAGAATAGAATGAAATATTAAAGCTTGGTCGTGTTTAAAGATCTACAATAATAAAAAACAATAATAAAACACATTTCAGGTCGCTGGCCTCTAATGCGAAGAAATAAAAAAAAACAAAGAAGCGAAAATCTTCGTTAGAAAATTAATATGGCCACAAAAAGCCAATAACAACAGCAAGCAGCCGAACGCAGATGAGAAGTAAGTCAAGCGCTATCACAAAGAATTGAGATGTTGTTTACATACAATTCAACTACTCAAAAGCTAATGTGTCACAGTGGGCCGAAAAAGATACACATTCAAATTTTTATGTACAAGACAGTTTCTCGACGCGGAAAAGCTTTTTCGTAGGACTTCATACGAAATAAATACTTTGTATGCCGTACTATGACTTGCTTCATTTATCAGCTGATTGGAAAAAAAAATCTGCTTGCTCGCCAGCGTGCTTCATAGATAACCCGTAAGTGTAAAGATCTTTAAGGAATATGTACAGTGTTTACTGGTATAAAAAAGCATAATCTTCAAGAGCTATTTATTTTGGTTTGGAAACAGAGAATTTAAAGCACATTTTATAGAACATAAAAGTATCTGCTAAATAAATTTATTTGCAAGCTATACCTGAGGCGAGTTCCAGGGTCATGTACTGCTACTAATATGATTTTATTAATGTTCGTTCCTTTAATATTATCTGTGGTTCGTAACATATGTATATTTGTTTGTACAGTTACAAAGCTTTTTTGTTAATACAAAAATTCGCACAAATGAAATGAGAATTCCTAACTGAAAAATAATGATTTTTATTAGAGTTACATTTCGATGTTTATAAATTGCTTGGAGAACATGTTAAATAGTTATGCGGCTAATGCCTTCATTTCGATCACAAAATTTTATCCGGCGAGCATGCGGGGTGACTGTTTATGCAATGCACCGACCCAGTTTAATCTAAACAGATTAAAGTTGGCCATTCTGTGAATCTAAATATTTATCTCTCTCTAAAGAAAACGAAAGCGTTTGTTGTTGAAAGCTTTTGCCCACACATATTTCGAAAACAACATTTTTCTTGTAATTTATTTTGCTGAATTTTTCCATTAATTCAAATAATTAAAGGCAGTTACGTTCAGGCCCACTGTAAGTTTCGATTGCAACTATAAAACTATATTATATTTATATATACGAGTATATCCAAGTATGTGTAGTAACTCATACGCACAAGAGCAATAAAATAAGTGAATGGAATTTTATAAATATTGTGGTGCATAACAGTGAGGGGGAAGTTGTTGTAGAAAAAGTCTTCTTCGCATGTTCATTCAAAAATGGAGCTGTTTTTTAATTAAGTTAAGAATACTTAAGAGGGATACATGCTTCCCACATGCATTACTTTTAAACTCTTCCTGAAAAGCATCGCCAGCTGTTTTTGACAGCACATACAGTGTTACATCTTAAATTGTTTGAAGAGTGAAGACTTTAAAAGGGTTCTGAATTATAGACTTAAAGTTTAAATTATGTTTAATAAAGCGATTAATTTAACAAAACTGATTTTATGGCTTCTCGGATTTATTATACTTTGGGTGTAATATAGTATTTGCATTGTCTGTAAATAGTTCAAGCGAACTCGCTTTAGCCCCACTAAGCATATTCATAGTCTGGCCAGAGTTCGTTCATGGTGTATGCCTCTTCCATAATAATATAGAAACACTATATTCTAGTCTCGTCAGATATCTCGGGCAAATAATTCCTTCTCGCAACATATTACTTTCTTCAGTATGGTGGTAGAGGAGGCAGGTTTTGGTGGCCATTAGTAATATTTTAAATTGATCCATTGCTACTTTAGCTGCAGCCTATTGATATTCCGGTTCGGGCATACGTGTATTCCACTGATGGTGTATTCGTAATATAGTCATAGCCTGCAGATATATAGTTTCATTTAGTTATATTTCAATCGTAGTTACAAGAGATTATTCTAAGTCTATATCATTCTTATTCTATTATAGTTAGGTTCCTTATTATCAAGTCATAGATTAATTGCTTTATTCTTATTGCTGTGGTGCGTAGCCAGTCGTAGCCTTACAGTGCTTCAATTATAATAATATAATAATTTTGTTAATAGCCATAACCTCAAGAGCACAGCTTCCTTATTGATATCTAATGCTAGTGGTAATACCTGAGTCATACTCTAAATGAAATAGCCACATATATTATTGCAATATACATATATATATATTGATAGTTTATGATAATTCAGTAGCAATAGCAGTATCAGTAGCAAATTCAATTGTTAAATGGCGGGGTAGCCATGCTGATCGTAACCAGTTAGTAGTGAATTATTAGGAAATCCTACGCTTAATAACAGCAAAGCTTTGCTATCCGTAGTTAAATTCTATAGGAAAAAATGTTTTGCAAATATTTTAGTCAAGGAAAAATCCTTTTTTAAATGAAAAATTCCTTTTTAACATTTCGCACAGGGAGTCATTTGATTTGTATTTGACGAAATTATTTTGTGCAGCAAAAAGTGAACGACCCACGTCATGCGCTCTACAAAGATGATAATGATGTTTTGGTGCCTTTCTTTACCGTCAGTTTTATACAAATAAATGTTAACGTGATCATGTCCGTAAATTTGTTGGCTATTGTTTGTGCACTTCCCTCTGGTTTTTAATTACAAGCAACAATCGCTCAACTATTAACATGATTATTCTTATTCATATGCTGTTAAAATGAAAGAAACAATTTTCTAGTTAGTTTTGGTCTTAGTCGCTTAGTATGTATGTCTTCAGGTAGCAGCTAAATGATCATTAGGCTTGCAGGTGCAGAAAAACTTGAACAAAAATATATAAAAAAAAAATAAATAAATAAATTAACACTTTTAAAAGTCTTTGGCTAACTCTAACTTGGCTTTTTTTAATTGCGGCATTTTTTACATGTTTCTTAAAACAGCGCATTGTCGAATGTTTGGGTGTGTGTGTGTGTGTGTGTGTGTTTTGTATGCATACAGTCGAACACGGTTAGAACAAACTCAAAGGGACCAGAGATTTTACTTCGTTAGAGACATAGTGGAAAAATTTGTTAACCCCAACAAAAAAAAAAAAAAAACTGTGGGATTTTTGTAGTGTTGATTTTGGAATTTTATAAAGTTCGCAGATTTTTTGGTTTCACAGATTTCTTGTTTACTTTTGTTTCCTTCCCCAACTTGATTAATTATTTCCATTTTTGTTGCAACCGAAATGGAATTTCTGTTATTTTTATCCATATTTCACTTTTTGACTTTCTTAGAACTTGAAACCAATCAGCTGTTTGGATTGTTTGTTTGAATAGTCCAAAACAGCTGTGAAGGTATGCTGTGTAGAAGTTTTGCCTGGTGAAAATTTTTTTTATATAAATAAATTTTATTATATAAAGTTAAAATTAATAATAATTTATTAATGTTAATTAATAACATTAATTTAATATTAATTAACTAATTTTGTTAATATTAATTTAAAATAAATTTATTGGGTGAAATTATTAAATTTATGGAAATTATTTAATTATTAAATTTATTGAATCTTATAAATTTAATATAAAAAGTAGGTTTATATAACTTATTATTTTGTATATGTATGTATGTGTAGATGTTAAATAAAGTTTTAGGTACTATTAGTTATATTCTTTCAACTCAAAATTTGTTCGTATCTTAGTCTATTCAGAGGAATTATTTTTCTTAATTGATATTCTTTGGTGAACCGTAGAAAACAGTTCGTTATAAACGTGTTCGACTGTACATATGCATAAACATTAAATGTGTGCACTTGTATGCACCTCTGACAACAATATTTGTTGTCTACAATTTGAATTTTTTATAAATGCAATATAAATTACAAAAAATTTCCGGTGCGAATTTACAAGTTAAGGAACGAAACAATTTTATTGAAAAAATATGGAAAAATATTCTTGCCGTATCGGGGCCAAGTAGAGAAGAGGATGCTTGAATACTAGAAACTTTAGTTTTCATTTTTTACAAAAATTAATATTTTCCTATCAGTGCTAATATTTAATATAAATATTAGACGTTTGCATGCTTCGTTGTCTTTTTGCAAACCTCTTGAATTTAATTTTTTTTTTTTGTGCCAAACCCTGAGGGCCAAGAAGCGACAACAGCTGATTTGTATAATATTTATTTCAATAAATAGTTAAGGCCTTCTTTCACTATCCCACACAGTCGAACGACTCATTCACACGAAAGTGTATTTGTGATATGCCTTATACTTTATGAAATCAAATAAAAATTGCGTATGTGGCGATACACCATATTTTAAATGTATTACAAAAATATATGTTTTATGTTTTGTGGTGTAAGAAATGTGGATTAATAACGTATATTTCAAAAGAAAAAAAAATTAATGTACTACAACTTTTGGTATATACATTAAAAATAATAAAAAATAAAAAAAAGGAATGCTTGAAGTAAAATCAACCCTGATCAGACGAAATATATCAGGGAAAAATTAGTATTATATTATTAGTATATAAGTAGTATTCGACTGTTAAAAAAATACGATTTTAGTTTACATTATAACACTTTTTCGTAATACATGCCAAATTCCACATGTGTTAATACTGTGTGGGATAGTAAAACGAGGCCTTTTGAAGAAAAAAAGAAGTGCCAGATTGTTATGAAATTTCAAGTATCAAAAATAACCACAGAATTAGAAAAATTATTGGGCTATTGAAACGGTGTTATATTCATTGCTATTGCCATAATGTCATATGATTTGACATAGGGTGCCACCGTAGGCGAGTGAATAATGCTCAGCCTAATGAACCGGAAGTCGCGGGTTCCATTTCTGCCTAGATCCTGGGAGTTTTCCTGCGGACAAGCCAAAAGCTTTGCAGGTAGAATTGGATAAAAAAAATATTGTTTGAAGAGTTGTTCTGCTTTACATTGTCATCACGTATAAAATATTATATTAAATATAAAATAAATTAAAATAAAAAGAAAAATATAAAATATTCTATTATTATAAACAGTCAAGCCGCCGATGATATTTACAAGCCGCCGTTACTTGCAAATGACATAAGAGTAAAAAATGTTGTTTGTATAAAGTTCAGAGTCCATACGATCCGTCTATCCATTTGCGTCTATGCATTTCATACTTTTTCTCCAATCCAAGTAACACGTACGATGTGAGAAGATCAATAAATAAAAGCTGCGATTTTCTCTCGGCGCATCCGCCGGAAAAAATGCATTCTCTGCAACTGCACAAGGGTTTTGCTCTGTAGTTTGTCAAAAACAATTATATTGCAATAAGATTTCCGATCAGAGTTGTATTTGCTTTAAGCCGTTAACAAAAAATTTATTTTCATCACATTTGTATAATCGTGTGGCACAACGTTGAAGAGATTTTTTAAATTTGGATGTAATACTTACTTCAACATAATACGGGTATAATACATATCAACTTTCGGGGAATGCCTAATATGGATAAAAGTGGGAGGATCATCGAAGTGAAATTGGTTTGTTGGTCTTATTTTCTAAAGTTTATTTTAAATCATAAATAAATTGATAAAGAATATTAAAATTTAAAATTCTAATATTCTTTTCGAGTATCAATTTTACACAATTTTAAAGGAATTTTTTTATATAAAATCAATGAGAATTCTAGTTTTATTTCTCTGCGAGTACTGGTTCAAAATCCCGCTACTGGTGCTGTTTAGAATGCTAAATATTTTTAAATTTTTGTAGAGGGATTTGTTTTCCACTGTAATTCGATTTCTATTTTATTTGTCGGTTTTTTACCCACCAAACTTCTAAGCTTTTTTGTTGTTGAAAGCACAACATTGAATTGAAGTTTTTCTCTGTTCTATTTTGGGCTTCTCAGTAATGAATGAATTTCACGTTTTTTTCGCCAAACAGAAAAAAAAACCGGACACGATTGTTAGGCTGCAAGGAAAAAAAAAAATTAAACAACAAAGTATTTAATAAAAAATAAAAAAAATTATGTTTAAGTATAACAACATTTTATATTTAATAGACAATGTAATTATAATAAAAAAAGAACAAAAATTAATAACGCGGTATTTATTAAAACAAAAAAAATAATAATGCGCTGGCCTACTTATGGTCTGGTTTCTTATGATTCAAAATTTCTAAATTATTATTATTTTTTTCTTTTTTTTAAACAATTGAACCTGCAAAGCTTTCGGCTTCTCAGCAGAAAACATTTAGGGTCTAGGCAGGAATCGAACCCGTAACTTCAGGTTTGTTGGGCTGTGCATTATTCATTCGCCTACGGAGGTATAACGAATTACACAAAAATATTTTGGAAGGGAATTTTCTAAATACAAGGTGGGCTGAATATCTTTTATCTGATGGTTGGCACTTTTTAAAAATGTATTAAAAGAAGAAAAGCTTTCATAGAATTTTTGTCCAGAACTTCTAAAGTCTAGAAGATGCTTAAAATAATCTGCAAAATAAAATATGAGTAAAGTAGAATCATCATTAGTTAGTTTCTGTCTTGATATAAGTAGCAGATATGCCAAAGACAGATTCCTAGTAAGGAATACCTGACTCCTCTATTGGTTAGACTGTCGGTATATCTTTAGTTCACTGTGAAAATTTAATCCGTACATTTTCCCGTTTTTAATTGTCTGTGACTCGTGTTTCATCAGCCCTTTCAGGCTATTATGTGACATAGATACCAAGGTACTAGACAACAAGTGGCCTCTTCTCTGACAGTCTGATTTAGAACTTGAGTATTCTTTATCCCACTGCTTTACTAAAATGGTGACATACCATCCAAATACAGTTATGATAGCGACTACTTTCTTAACGAAGATAAAAGCTTCCTACGACTTGAATGCAAAAGCATTCAAGTGACTGTCGAGTTCAAAACTTGGGCATTCTATCAGATATTGCTACATTATGCCACCTTTCTACATCCTTTCAAGTACATTAATGATATCGACTTTTTTTTAAGGAAGACAAAAGCTTTTTCTTTGCAAAAAATTTTAATTGCATTGTATATGGATGTAAACACGATTTAAGGACTTCTACTATATTATTTAAATAATTTATTATTATTTTATATTAATTTTCTTTAAAATTTTCGAAACTGTAATTAAATTATGAAGTTCCGTTTAAAATTGAGTAAAAAGTTAAGACCAACGGCCAGTAATATGTTTTTACTACACTTTGCCGCCATACAAATTGGAGGGCAGTCAGTCGCAAACGCTTGATGGAAGGAAGACGACTACGTCTTATATATTCTTTTATAATAAAATTCAGTTAAATGTTCTATAAAACGAAACGTTAAAAAAATATTTTCAGCCAACTATTTCATTAAAAAAATTTTTTTGTCAAAAAAAAATTGCAAACTTTTTTTACTTGTACGTGTTTAACATTTTTAATAGTTATTGACCTTGCAAGGCCATTGTGACTTGCCTGCTGGTACACTTTTGAAATAAATAATACTTAACAATGCAAATTCGATATATTTATTACCTTAATTATTTAAAAAAAAATATATGAAATAAATGAGCGTTTCCAAATATAATATTTTTTGGCATTAAAAATCTTTGCGTGGTTTTTTTTAATTAATTATAAGTTTTTTTTATTTTTGTAATTTTTTTGTTGTCTTACATAGACTTTTGTCGGCCAATATATGCGAAAAAAAAAATATCTGCCCTCGTGGGGGACCCATAAGTAAGTAACGCTTTAAAGCCAGCGTTGGGAAATGCTGGAATTGGCATCCACCAAATAAAGTACATAGACTTTTGTCGGCCACTGTGTATGAAGCTTTTGATGGATATATGCGGACCACTAAGTAAGTAACACTTTAAAAGCAGTGTTGGGAAAAGTTTTGAATTGACGGCCTACAAATTAATTACATAGACTTTTGTCGGCCACTGTATATGAAACTTTAGATGAATATCTGCCCTTGTGGCGGGCCAGTAAGTAGGTACTGCTTTAAAACAAGTGTTGGGAAATGTTTTGAAGTGACTTCCATCAAGTCATTCGGCCATAATTTTGCTAATAGTGTTTTCACATCCAAATAGAAAGTCAAAGCAATAACAGCTGATTTTGCATTCAAACTGCAAATTTCCGTAAATCCGATTTTAGCTTACAATTTATTTAATAATCTTATACAGACTAAAAATTTAATTCCTCATAAGAATAGGTAATAGCTTGGCTAGAAAGAAATCCATCATTAGGGGTACTTCTATGCGATAGATTTTTTACAAGTCATAAGTTTTGCAAAACCTTATGAAAATTTTCATCATATGATAATTTATATGCAATCAGAGTTGCATTTACTTCGAGCAGCTGACCACCAATTTTTTGGCATCTTTTTTATGTAATCACATCAGAATTTCCTCGGAATAAACCGTACATATATAAAGACAATTAAATAATGAAAATTTCCATGCGATCAGAGTTGCATTCACTTCGATCAGCTGGTAACCAATTTTTTTTATCTATTTTATGTAATACGGCTGGGTTTTTTCAATTGTAGACTATGAATGGAATGTAGACTGTGTAGGATAGTGAATCATATCCTTTAGTGAATTGACTTACACGTGATAAATCTCTTTATCATTTCGTAATGCTGCCGTAATTTTGCCGTAAAATCAATTACGAAATCAAAATCTGATTATTTTATTTAACAATTAAATGTATGTTAACCTGTTTCCGCCGATTAATAACAAGAAAATTAAAAATCAATTATTAGCAGCCATTTGATACACGGTGCTACAAAAAATTTATTTCGCAAGTATCACTAAAAATATTTTGCATACTGGATTCCAACATATTTTCGTTTGTGTAATACTACTATATATTTCGATTGCATATTTCTAAATTCGCTCTGTCAGTTTTAGTTCATTGTGAATTGATAAAATTTTTTATTATGTTTTATATATTTTTTTTGTTAATTTTATGCAATTTTAATTGCTTTTTGTCATGTCATCATGCCATATAATTTTCAGCTGTCTGTCACATTCGTTTTTTTCCTTTTTCTCTAAAATCGGATACATTTTATTACTAACAAAATCTTGTTTCTTAAATACATTTATTTATAATCATTTATTTTTTTTTTTTCAAATTAAAATTAATGCATATTTAATTGCATTTAATAGTTTGAATGAACCGAATCATTGTTGGTTTGATAATCAAAATAATCATTCAGATGCCAATAAAAATTATAACAAATTTTTGATTGTCTTTGTTGATAATTTTTTCTTAAAACGTTTTGATTAAAAAAGTATCAATTGGATTTCACATATATTTTTGTATAGGTTTTTAATAAAATTTGGGGCGGACAAATTGGTGAAGAGGAACAAAAAAAAATTCATTTGAATTTGAAGAAAATTAATTAATAAAAATTCAAGTTCGCTTCATTTCAAACAAACATTTTAACATTTTTTTTTATCCACGGGATGTCTCCAATGCGGGCATTACTTTTGTAGAAGAATTAATTTAATACAATTTAGTTTATGAATAATAAATAAGTGAACGTCTATTTTCGTAAAATTTACGTTTTTTTAAAGTGGGTTAAAACTTTGTGTCTATAAATCAGTTCTCGTTTCAGCTAATTGTATTTAAACAAGCTAATATGGTAACACTGTGATAAATGTCAAAATGCAGACATTGCTGTCAAAGTCTATGAAATTTTAATTCAATGAAATGCATTGAATATATAAAAGCCGTAGAATACTCGTATATAATTTTTCAAAAAGAAAATATAAGAGGGGACTCCCAATTTTAATACCCTGCAAAGGCAGCAGAAAGAAATTTAAAAATGTTTGAAGTGGAAAACACATAGAACAAGAGCAGAAGCTATAAAAAGGGATACAAATTGAGAGAGCCTTCAATGGAAAGCAAAAGCCAAGAGAAATTAAATGTTTTGCTTCTAAAGGCGCCTTTGGCGAAACTACATATTTGGTTTGTGAATTGCAAACGGCTTATTATGGGTTCGATCGCTGCCTCTAGTAGTGATAAATAAGAATTCTCATCAAGGTTTGTTGTGCTCTTTATTATTTGTTTTTTTTTTTATTAATTGTGCTTTATATTTCTGGTGCCACTTAAAATGTACCAACAAACATTTTACATCGATGATGATGTAGAAGTGAGTACGTACAACCTCCTCTGTGGCAATATTTCATTCGCGAAATAAAACAAGAAATACAATTTTTACTTAAAACAGTTGAATAGATCTTACATCGATACCAGGAGAGCAGAAAACGCCATCAAGATCATTTTGTAAGTTCTCAATACCGCTTTTCTTCTTTATTATGCTTTAGTATATTGCGATGTATACGCAGTACAAACTATTCCCTTTATATATGGAATATGATTTTATTATCGGTACTGACTCTCCAAGAATGACTTGCATAATATTAATTTGAATCTTTACTGGATTATTTGTAAAACATTTCAAGAGTTAAAAATACAGATGGCACTTGACATTGCTGAACCAGCTGATAATACGATTCTATAACTTAGCGGCCAATAGTTCGATTCTTGAATTAGTTATTATGACGCAGCTGTTGTATAGACGAACGTAATCTATATTATATCCGAAGTATATTGGCTAGGGTGGCTATCTATGGCTATGGTACTAGACGCAAGCATCTGGTGATACGGGCAAAGTTAAATTTTCAAAGAGATTTCCTCTCAAGCTTCTTGATCTGACATGCTCTCAGTTCTGCGTTATTATTTCACGAGTACACACTTTTTTGGCTGTGTTCAGTACGCCGGAGGGCACAACGTCAAAGCGTAATTAATAGGCCCAATGTTGTTCAATGTGGGAAGTACTTTTTGGGTGGCGTGTGGAGTCAAAATAATTTTTATTTTGAAGATAAATTTAGTTTGAGTACTTTGAGAAGAACGTATACAGTCGATTTTCACTCAATGCAACAAATAAATGTCGATAGGGGAATTAATAGACCTGTTCAGAGGAAAATCAATCCCAACTACCGATTTTCACCGAATACGATTGGAACAACGACTCAAGATTTGCCAGCAATGGCGGTCACTTCAGCTATAACAGCTTTAAGTACCACAGTTACTACTACAGTAACGGGGGTTTCAAAACCATCAGGATCTCACTGAATTTGCTTGGAGAATGTTACATTGATCATTATCATAACATATATTGTTGACGGCTGAGTTAATTTAATCGAGTTGAAAAATTTTATCTTCAGTATAACTTTTAGACGATTCTCATAAACAAATCCCGACTGCCACCAATTCTACTGTTTTGAAGATAAAAAAAAATTAAAAATGGTAACTCCGTTTACTGGTTTTTGACCTTTTTATTGTTCTTTCAGTGGTGCCAATTTTTATTTTCCATGATTACATTGAATTTTAAATTGCACAATTCTGTATGTATCAAGGATTAAGTTCCAATATGCCATTCTGCCTGATCTGTCCCCTAACGTAAAATCTTTTATGATTTTCTCTTTACTTGTATATTTATCAGATCAGCAACTTCATAAAATGAGGTTCTGTTAAAAGATCACACCAGAGTGAATAAAATTGAAATTATTATTCTATTTTAGTAAACACAAATAAAAACCCGAGTGGTCATATGTTAAAGTCTAATTGGTCAAGTTGAGGGCATTTTAATTTTTAATTTATGAAAATATTTTTATGTTCAGCAAGTTTATGCAAAATCAAAGGCTTTTTCCTGTTTTTTAATATAATAATTATAAAGTCGACTTGTAATGTTTTTATGTCGCCTGAAACAACGAGCAAGGCCGCGGTCAATAAAAGCAGCCAAGAAATTTTAATCGACAAGACACCAAGATGGGGCAACACTTAATAAACACTTAATGTTAGTGTTTTGATTTAAGTGTATTGTTTGTTTATTTAATATTTAAGATAAAATTAAGCTATTTAAAATTAATAAAATATAACGCAATAAAGTGCGAGGGCAGTTTGATAATTTCGCAATTTTTTAGAAGCAGTGTGGGTAAAGTGAATAAGCATGATCTGTTACTTAATTCAAGTAAGATGAATGTTTCTCAACTTTTTTACGTAATATTTGGCAGGCAAGTGGGCAATATGTTTTTTTTTTGCCATCTCCAGGGGATTACCCCTATTACAGGAATGTATTGAAAGGTATAATGGAAAGAAATTGGTGGAGTAGATGAAGGTTTTGCTAGCCGTCTTGATAATTGGTTTCCTTCGTCGTTAGAATAATGCTGTAGAAGGACGACGAGGCCATTTTATATGACCCCGTATGTGCATTATCGTCTATATCAATTATTAAGAGACCTGCGACCATGCTGTCATCACTTAAATAATTTAACCATAATTAATTCAGGTGATATTCAATCAATTGAAAGTTTTAAATGGTCTCGCATTATAAAGCCAGTGAGATTCCCCAACAAGTGGCTGATACCCCACAATAATACAGTTAAATATACTTTAAAATCAGAAGATAATATTCTTCCGAGTTTTGATATTATTTATTTATTTATTTATTTATTTATTTACCAAATATTACAATTATATGAATATAATTGCAATATGTATAGAAGCACTGGCTACTGAGGCCTTTAGCTTCTGGCTCCCCGGGGAATTGAACCCCTGAACCTGCGTAACAGGCGGGTATACTAACCATTATACCATCGAGGGGCTTATGTGATATTATAATGCATTTAAACAACCGAAAATTTTATTAAACAAAATAAATCGTCATATTTTTTTAAGACTGTGAGATGCAGGACTCGAACCCGCGCTCTTGGTTGTTGATAGTTAACATAATTATTTGTTTAACCAACAACACCTTCGAAAGCTCCCTATTTGTTCTGTTGGAACCAGATTTAAGTATGAATAAAAAATATAAATTATGCAAATTGTATAGAGAATATGTTGAGGCGGTTTTTCATACACTGACTTTTGTCACACACTTAGCATTGTATCCTTATAAACTTCAACTTTAATATATAACATAAGTTAGAAAAAAAGACTAAAATAGAATTTTTTACAATACTGGATTCATAAAATATTCTATTCTATTTTAAAATAATTTTTCCACCAAAAAAAAAAAATAATGAAATAATAATTTCTGGCCAAATTCTTTAAGTGGCTGAGGGAGATAATCTCAAACAATTAGTTTTGCTTGCGTTCCCTTTTTTCATAAATTTACAGCGTTTATTTGGGGCATCTCTGGTAATTCCATCATTTTGTGGAAGGGAAGCTTATGAGAAAATATTCACAACATTTTCGAAAATTTTATTGTGTAAAGCACGACATTAATTTAAACGAACTGCTGCGTCCTTGTTATTTTATCTCTTGATTTTATACACATTTTTAAAAATAAAGATGATTAAAATTTGCTTGGCATCATCTTAAAAGTATTTTTAAAAAACTTTACACAACCTGTCACCGGTACGAGCTTTTTACGTTAACATTTTGATTTTTTTAATAAAATTATTCAATACTGAAACCTGTAATTTTTAATGCTGCTATAAATAATTAATTATTGGTTTTACGCTTTATTGTCTTTTTTACAACAAAATATTATAATTGTGGAAAAATGTTAATTTTAGACTTTTATGTTTATAATGAATGTAAAGTAATTGAAGATGACACCATACTGTAGGTAACATCGAAATTAACCCTTAAACGGGCAAACAAAAATGGACAAGACAGCATTATCTCCCTTTCTCTTTCCATGCTCTCTCTCTCTCTCTCTATTCCGGTGTACATATCAATGTAAAGGATTGAAGATGACATAATACCTCAGTTAATATCGAAATTAACCCTTAAACTGTGAAACAAACACATGCAGGACAATCTTTTGCGGAGGCTTCCGATGAAAAGATTTATTATTGTAATAATACCTCGATCGAAAATATCGAAATTAACCCTTAAACTGTGAAACAAACATATGCAGGACAATCTTTTGCGGAGGCTTCCGATGAAAAGATTTATTCCTCTCTCTACTTCTTATATTTCACCGCTCGATATCAGTGTAAAGTATTGCAGATGATGCCATACTTTAGTTAATATCAGAATTAACCCCTAAACTGTCTAACAAATATTTACATTGCAATGTTAAGAAGAGGTTTGCAATGAAAAGATTTCTTTCTCCATTTCTTCTCTTTACGCCATTTTTATATATCTTCCTCCAACACTCTTCCAAGTAACTATGTGTATAAATTTTGATATCGCATTGCTGGACAATTTCAGCACTGGAGGCTATCGATTGCAAAATCTCATAAATAAAATCCAAATATTTTTATCAGATGAGTTATTTGGAACACAACACAGCTGCACGACTACAGAACTACAGGTGCACCTATCATTAATTGCAGTCTGTCTTTATTCATATTTATTCCTTTTTATCTCTTACCCCCAATTTGATGTCTAAATTAAAGATAAAATCGGCAAAGCGAAATTAATGATTAATGAAATTATCATGATTTGTGTAGAACAAGCGTGTTCGCGCAGGATGCCGCTGTTAACTTCAAAGTCAGCATAATAAACCACAAATCCTTCTAATTGAAAAATGCAAATTTGGCAACAAAAGAATTTGAACAAGAAAAAAATTATTTGTTTTTATAAATCTGGGATTTAATTTGAAAACGATTTCGCATTCTTTACATTATTGTTCACTTATGGCTGAACACATTAATCAAGATTCCAGCAGACGAAGCCATAATTACTCCTATAATTTATTTCGCCAGTAAAATTCTAAAGCCTTCTTCCAATGTTTCTTCTTCCCAGCCCAAAATTAATATTCCCCTGGCATAGAACACTGAATTGTAAAATAGAAATAAAAAAAAATATATAATAAAGAAAAGAAGAAGTTTTCTGTTCGTTTAAATTCTAAAAGCAAGATAAATTCATAAATAATTAAGCGAGAAGAGGAAAAAAATGGTTACATAAGACTTGAAGAGTTTTAGCCGCCACCACTTCTCCTCTCCATTGATCCCGGCTTTTGTTTTTTAAAAAAGGGCGTGATAAAGAAACATGTAGAATAATAATAGTTTAGATAGTAAAGTTGTATTTGAACAATAATAGAATAAAATGTTGTAAATAATTATAAATAAGAGGTTACGAAAGCAAGTGGTCACACCAACAGTGGAACAGGAGCAGCAAAATGAGAATAAACTGAAGCCAAACAGTAAAAAAACTAAAAAAAAAAAAATTATTTTTATTTAATAAAAAAAAAAAAAATAAGAAAATAAAAGTAAAGTATTAATATGTTTTTTTAATATGCAATTCACCGAGTTCAGTATTTCTAAGAGGCCTTAAACTTCGAGTTGGCAACATTGCTTTACAAAGTAAATGCAGAACAGGAGAAAAGAATAAAAACAATAATTCTTATTATTGTATTGTTATATTACAGTATATAATAATTATAATTTTACAATTAATTAATTATACATTTTATTATTATATTTATTATACTATAAATATTTTTTTTAACGGAGGCGTAGGGTTTTAAAATACTTTCGTAGTTCGCACAGTAATCATAATCACTGCAGCGAATAATGTTTCTAGTAAAACAGTCCTTTTAATTTTTTTTTTTTTGGGAGGGGTTCCCTTCCTCATTTCTATATTACATTAGGAAGGACCTAAACTATGCGGATGGGATCCTATAAAGGATCATAAACTTAGTGAGCCCATGTCTGCACACGTCATCCTATCCTGGTAAAGCACCACACTCTCGTACCCCATCGAAGTCTGATTTTTTCTTGCTTAGTATAAAGTTGACTTACTTTACCACGGCGTCCCAGTAGCCTGCACTCAAAATTTTGTTAATAATGCCTTTGTGAGTGGATCCGTAAAGATGAACCTTGAGATCGCTTCTTTGCATGTTTCTCCTGACGCAGTTGAAGAACACGTGATTCGCATTATCATTCAACTCTTTGCAGTATATGAAACCAAGATCATCTGAATTACCCATATAGTGCAGATACTTCCGGAAGTACCCGTACCGCAAGAGAAATTGTGTCAAGAAATAATTTACTTCTACAGACACAATTTTACAATTTGTATATGATGGAAATATGACGCAGGCAAATATAAAAATATAAAAATAGGCAATACGTCAAAGCGTATTTAACTCGTCATATTTATCTTCAGACACATATTCTGGTTTCCAGATGTTAAGTTGTTATTATTTGGCCAATTGTGTACTTGATCAGTATAACCGGGTTAAGGGTTTTTGTGTTTTGAGTATTTTTAAAATGGTGTTTGTGACTGCTGGAGTTTTCAGGAGGAGTTACTGTTTCCCCAACCCGTTATGTCATTCTTTATAAGTGATTCTATCAGTGAATACCTGGTTGTTTGACCAGAAACTTGGTTTATGTAATAAAAATATGTCGTTTTCCGGAATTTCTTTCTTACATCATCAATGAGTACATTCAATTTGAAGTTTTGATCTCCTAGCCCTCTCAGGTATTTATAACTACTTACTAATGTATAGTGCTGTAATGCATTTGTCTCTCTTGTAATTAAAATTGCATTTCGTATAATGAAACTTTATCTTTATATCCACGTATTGAAAGGGGCATGGCAGTTGCTTCGCCAAGTTGCTGTTGCGGTATTACAGTTGGTCCTTATAAAGTCTTATGCGCAACTGGCACTGTCACGCTATTTGCCTACGCATACGTACTGCCTCTTGTTAATACGTTTATTAGCTTGTTTGTGTGTAATTTATACTAAAGGGCCGATTTTTGAACCCTGTGGTAAACCGCAGTCATTACATTTATTGTCTACTGAACACAGTTTTCTCTGCACATGAAGAATTTATTAAGCAGTTGTAGGTAGCGAGTGCCGCCTAATACCTACTGGTTCTACTATATTTTATAATTTACCATCCGATCGTGTATCGAAGGCTTTGCAGAGGTCTATGAAAATAGTCAAGCAGTGGCATTCTTTGCTCAGCTGCTCATTTATATTTTTCGCTAATGATTTTATATTTCCTCTATTACCTTTTCAATAACTGATAGTGTTACTATTGATCCGAAATTTTTAATATCTCCCCTTATAAATAAAGATTGATGGGCCATTTTATCTTTATTTGATATTTAAATTGCACTAAATTCGGAAAGTTTATAATAAATAGAATATTTATTTTTTTATGTTGCTTTTATAAAAAAAATTTAAAATTTATTTTTTAAATAAAATTTGATAACAATTAATTTTTTTCCATTTTTATTATTGCTGTAGAAGTTACGAAATGACGAATAAATAACCAATTTCTTTTATAAAAGATTGAAACTAAGTTCGGAAAAAAGAACAGAATTGTTTTATTTATATAAAAAAATTATTATATTATAATTATTTTTGATATAAAAAAACAATAAATTAATATAAAAAAGCAATAAATAAGCAAAATAAGCATAAATAAGCAAAGAAAAAAATTTTAAGCAATTATTGGGATTACTCAAGATCTGAACTCATGGCCGAAGTGACATTTTTTTTTGTTAAAAAATTATATAAAATAAAATGTCATGAGAGGTTTTAAAGCCAAAAGCTTCTTTGGCTGCAACCAGCTTCCCAATCAGCTTCGTTTTAAAAGGCAAAGAAGTTTCCACCCGGCAGTTGTTACAGCGATCAATTTATGCCCGTTTTGCAATTTTTATTTATAAATTCATTTTTTGTTTTTCATTGCGCTTTTTTCTTCTGATGACCGCTGATAACAGAAGTGAACTATTTTTTTTTTCTTTACTATTTTTCTTGTTTGCTTGCCACGATAAGCACGTAGAAGTTGCTGCTGTGAAAATTGTTATGGCTCAAATCCCCACCAGGCCAATTTAACACGTGAAGTTAAAGAGAGACGAAAAACGTAAACATGAAGACAAAAGTTCCTTTAAAGCTAAAGAAACTACTCGTACAACCCAAAGCAATGCAAAAATGGTCAGTCAGTGTTTTGATTTAAAATTTATAAAAATTTATTAACATCTCATTTTGGTGGCAAAGCCCGCAGAGCAAAAAATACTTCTATGCAAACGAGAAGGAAAAAAATTGCTTTAAATAGAAAACGTGTCCGCGTCTACAGATTTTTAGCAAACTAATTTTGCTTAAACGTATTTAAGAGAGTTCAATGCACGTTGAAGAAATAAAATTAATGCTTACAATGCTACTCTCATTGCTTATAAATAAAATATAAAAAAAGTAATTATAAAAAAAAAGTGAGACACTTTTGCTAGGCAAACAAAAAAATGATTTACACACACCTTTTTATTTGTTTACCTATTAAAATACAACCCATCAATTTCCAAAAGAATTGTTAGCCTCATTTGAGTTAATCTCCATTATTGCACGAGAATTAAAAACTTTTTTTACATTACGAAAGTTTTATTTACACACCACTGTTTATTTATTTACTAATAATAATAATATGTGGTGAATGATGATCTACCAGCAGTACTATTACTTTAAAAGTGCTTTTGCATTTCTCCTCCGAGTGCCGGGGAGATTTTGGCGATTTTTTTTTTGTCATATTTGGCCTTTTTAGTGATAAAGACTATTTTTATATTTTTAATGCCCTATTTTCGCATTTTAAATTCAAATATAAAAGTACTTTGCGAACACATCAAAATCGTCAAATTTTGAAAACGTTCATTTTTGTATTTTTGAATGAAAAACTTGAGAATTTTTTGCTCTTGTATGTTTATTTTATGTTTTCAAATGTTTAAAATATATTTTTGCTAATAATAAAGAAAAATTTTTTTTTCGAGATTTGGGGTATATTCCAATTTTTCATAGGGTAGCACATAATAGGAACTGTTCGCATTTGCATGTTTTCACATTACATTGATTTTCGTATCGCAATAAGCCTGATGAACTTGGGATTGTATTACTTTTCCTAGTTCATTTTATGTTCTAGAATACGAATATATATCTTATATGTTTGCTGCTAATAAAATAAAACAAAAATTTGCGATTTTTATACTTAGTGATTTTTGGCGATTTTTTTGTCATATTTACACTTTTTAGTCATCTCATTATTTTTGTTAGACTTATTTGCACGCCCCTGTTTAATTGTTTACTTACGAGAATAATAATATCCTTCTTTGAGCTTAAAGATTGCACTGGAATATTTTAATTATGAACGCTAATGATATAGCTGGCGATGATCAATTCTAAAAATATATCCTTTGGCCTTTAGTAATTGAACGTAATTTCAGCACTGGCCATTAATGTAACTAATAAGTTTTGTATATATCCTTCTGAACTTCAGATGCATACACACAGAAGCTTTGTTGCTGCTTTACACAGAAGCTTTGTTGCTGCTTCTGGTGGCCACGAGTTGACTTTAGTTGCCCATCAGTTGCCTAATTTAAGGCAAGTTGTCAAGTTGACGTTGAAAAAAAATATAATCAATATTGATGTGAAAAAATATTTAAGATTAAATTTTATTGCACAACGCCGATTGCTTAATAGCGCCTAACATTCCATTTATAAAAAATTTTAAATTATAATATTTTATGACTTTCTTTGATTGACAACCAATCCGCCAAGAAATATTAGTCCCACTTTTGCAAGTATCTGCCTTCTCATGGCTTATTGTCTACTACACATTTATCTAAGTAACAATCAAATTATTAACTGCGAGTAGTTTGATTGATTGATTGACTGACTGGTTTTACTGTTTTGCAGGGAATTTGCCAGCTTAGTTAAAATAATATCTTCTGTGTAGCAAAATCTAAGGTGTGTTATATTGCGAATGCCAGCTTTAAAATAACTTAATGTGGTACACATTATCCGACTAATACAATGTATGATATTCACGTACTAAGAAAGCTGAAGACTTAAATTTTGGTGGGTTACAGAAATAGTGTTTCACAAAGCAGGATACAAATTCTCTCTAAGCTCTAAGAGTCACTATTCGCTTTGGCTTCAAGCAAGGGACAATTACTTAGTTTATGCTGCGTGCCTTCTGTAGGACCTCTTCCGACTTTTCAGTTATGAACTCACGCTTTACGGGATAAATTATACATTTTTGAAATAAATATAAAGAAAGGGAAATGAATAACGTACAGCCTACTAAGCCGTAGGTCACAAGTTAGATTCCTGTAGATCCCGAAAGCTTTGCAGGTTAGCTGAAATGGAAATGGAAGCAAGATAATGTTGCCGCGGCCATCTGGCATTTGCTCCGATTTTCCACATTTATATCATTAAATTTATAAATTAAATTGAATTTTGTTTCAAATCCCGAATTTAATTCAATAACTCTGGTAACTTTAGATGTATTTTCGAACAAAACAAAACAGCTGACTGACTAAAAATCATTAAACTACTAAAATTGCCAAATCAAAAGTATTTTTCTTTTCGTAAATCTTTTAAAGAAAAAAAATTTATATTTTTAAAAAAAAAATTTTTTAACTTCAACTTATATACTAAAAAAGAAATTTTAAGTTTTATTTTAAATAAGAAATAAATAAGTATTACAATGATAGTACACTGAACTAATGCTGGCGTTGTGGCTGTGGGCACATTTTGTATGAACATGTGAAACCATTTAGTGGAAATAAATTTTATTATAAGCAAAAGTTTTTTTTTTAAGTTTAACTATAAAGTTTTAATTAAGTGAATAAAATTCATATTAGTGAAATATAAAACAAGCTTAATTTAATTCCCAAGTCATTGCAACAATTGCTGCCTCAATAATTTAAAAAGATATTTTTAATGCAAAAAAAAAAAAAATAAAATAAAGTAAATAAATGAATTTTTCAACTTAAAGTAGCCTTGACAAGGTCTTTTCTGGATTTCGTAACACAAAAAAGAAATATATATATATATAAAAATAATGAAACAAAATACTCGCCACTACTGCAGCTACTGCAATTGCAGGCAGCCAGTGAAATTGTTATCCAACAGCCTACACTCGAACCACTAGCAACAACAACAGCGACAGCAACAGCAACATGTTATCGTTATGTGTTCTGTTTATTTGATTTGCTACCAGTTGCTGGCAGATGCCAACAAGTCTTAATTAAATGCATTTTTATTGCGACTCGTTTCTTTCATACCGCTGCCCTTTCAGCAAGCAGTCGCTGTGCACTGTCCCACGAACCCTAAACTGCCGGCAACTCCTCTACATTTTTAAGACCTCAAAACGTGCAATCAACGAACCAGCAACTTGTTTAGAAAATGTTTAAGTTTTAATTTTTAGAGATGAGATTTTATTGTTACTGTACTCATCTTGTTTATTGTTTCATTGGCAGTCAAGTGGAAATGAAATGATGATAAAAATAAAACATGAAGATGGAAAATTGGCAAGTAGTAGATCTTTGGAACAGCCTTCCTTCTGCATGTAGATGGAATACAGCTCGCTAGATAAACGACATTCTAAACATACTCTTACATTGAAAAATGCCACAGTCAAGTGGTAGGCAGTTTTAAAATGTTGCATGCCACAACGCTATAACAACAACAAAAATAGTAACAAAAAATTAACAAAATACTCTGGGGGAAGTAAAACCCAGTAGGAGTTCTGTAAGTTCATATTAAATTTGAAGATGTTCCTTAAAAGCTTCACCGTTGTGTTAACTCTGCCTCTTAGAGGGGACTACAGCACTCTTAGAATAAATTAGCTCTCCATAAGTTGTACCTTCTTGAGTAGCTTTGAGTACATCACGCAACGCAGCCTTCCTCCTCATTAAGTGCAGCTCACCTCAGAAACTGTTTCTAGCTGCGCTAATAAAGACAACCCACACCTTTCCCCCTCTCCATTTCACATTTTGTTGTCAATGACTTTAAAAGGAAAATTAAAGTTATTCCCCATGCATAGTAAAGCAATGTTTGAATTTGTGGGAAATTGCTCAACTATAACTCGTATAAGGAATTAAAGTTGCTAGAGATGTGGAAAACTAGATTATTAATTCAGTTAAACAGTTTGAAAATATTTTTAAAAGACTGCATTAAGATATTACTTTTTTCCAGATACTTTTTGCGCAAAGCAAGTTTGAATTCAAACAAATAAAAATAGTGTATTCGAGTAACCGATTAATTACTTCGTATATTATCTTAAAATTTGCAATTAAATTCATTTTACATTATTAAATTTTAGGCTTTAAAGTATTCAATAAGTTTTATTAATATTCCGTTAATTTAATATCCGGCAAACTAAATTGCCGATTAATCGATTAACAAAATCCCTTTATCTCCTTTAAAAAAATTTTTTAAAGCTTTCGTTAGCTATTTTATTAAGCATTTAAAATAAAAATTAATTCGAAAAATATGTACGAAAGAATATTTACCTACAATTAATCGAATAATTTTTTATAAGATCAGTACTCAGGAAATGGCGAAAAAGGGAAAATTTGTTATATGAAAGGAATAGACGGAGTAGCGTTTGTTTATACCTCTTTGTAGCTCTGTACTCAAATATAAATTCTGAAATTTAATTATACGAATAGAAAATAATGATAAATATAATACACAAAACTTAAACGCATAGAAAATAATGAGTTTATTGCTTATTCGATGCAAATCAACCGATTAAAAATTATTGCTATTAATATTAAAACTACCTGCAATGACTTTAAAGAAAATTTATCGTTTGAGAATTAATCTTAATGATTACACTGAATAAATGTTAATAGCTTAAACTGAATCGAATAATATTTATTCTAATGCAAATTTTAAAAATAAATTTCACAAAATTTTCACAAGTAGTAAGAGAATAAAATTATTTTAAATACTAATGTAATAAGAACTAAATTACTGCAATCTATTTGAGTGAACTTTAAACGAATGATTATTAAACAAATTGGTTAAAAATATTATTCAGTATTAAAAATTGTATGGAAAAATTAATAGCACAAAACACAAACGATTTATTTGACAAAAAATTTTGCTGTAATAAATTTTTAAATATAAATTAATCAAAATAAAAATTATTCGAATATAAATTTTTTTAAAAAAAGGATGCGAATAAAAGCCAGCTTAAGGAAAAAGTTATAAAAAGCATATTAAATTTTTTGTGTTGACATTTAATGAATAGAAGTTATTGCCTGCATCGATCTCTTCAGATGGAAGTAAAAACATTAAAAAACTTACAAATTTTACTCGATTAATTTTTATTCGTTTACTTTATTTTCAAAAATGTTACCCAAATTTTTAACAATGAATATATTTATAAAAAATTCCAGAAAATTGGAATACTGAAATATTAAATTTATCAACTTTTAGCTGCCCATCCCTGCCCGATCCCTGCCACTCATTATTTTTCTTGCCAAAGTCGTATTGTTTTTCTCTTATTTCGAAGATTGTTTCTTTCGGCCTTAAGTCACCTTGAAATATGGCATTAATCGAATAATCTGTCTATTAACATGCAAATATTTTCCTCTGCTGCTGCAACAACAATTCGATACATCAAATTAGTATTCGGAACACACTTCACGAAGAGCAGTCTTATTGTTTTTATATGATTATCGGCTACAAAAAGATTAAATAACAAGTAAATATTTAAGAAATCTTTTACAATAAAAAAAAACAGAAAAAAGTAATTTAAAAGTGTAAAATGTTTTAAAACGTGTTTTGAATTGCCTTAAAAATTTTACGAATTTTATGTAACACGATTTTAAGAAATACATATTTTTTATAATTTTTTTTTTTTAATTTCTTTCAGATAAAATTTTTCAGCTGATCGCTAACGGGATTCAAATGGTACGTTTTTCTATTTTAATTTAAGAATTTTTTTACAGTGGAAATGCATTCTGTGTTTGTCTCTTAGGGTTTATAAAAATGGAGTCTACTTTATTATATCCTTTTTAATCCATTATTCGGTATTAGTACTTTTATAAAAAATTTATTTAGTATTTTGGATTTAGACAAATCAGCTGGTTATCCGTTTATTACACAATTTTGTCAATATTTCTAATTGTTTAAATATAAATTTTTATTTTAATTTTGAATAGTTTAGCGTTAAATTATTTAATTAAAAAATTATATAATTTCATAGGTTTCAACATTATTCGAATAGCAAAATGCGATTAATTTTAAGCAATACAATAAACATTTCGTTATATTTTTCTTAACAATATTGACAATAAATATAATTTAATTTTTAAATTACATTTGAAATTATTAATTTAATTTTTTTAAATTATCAATTTGAAGGGTAACACAAAAACTGATTTTAAAAACTTTTTATGATATTAAATTAGGACTCCAGCCAATGCCTTAGAATTGAATGCATTTTACTTCTTTATTTGACTATACGATTAAAAGCAATCGGTTACTTATTGGTAGAAGTGTACAGAAAATATTTTTAAATTTTGTATACTTATTTTCTTTATAACTATAAATAAAATATATATAATAAGATATAGTTAATATTTTATTATGTACAATATTAATATATATTATATAACATGTGTATATATATATATATATAATTTATAATATATTTTAATATATTTTATTCTTTTATTTATACATATATATATATATTATATAATAAATAATAATTTATAATATATAATAAAGTATTATAATAATAAATAAAATTCTTTTGTTATACTTTTCTTTTAATTTTTAGTACATCTTTAACTTACGATTAATCGAATATAAATAATCGGTTGCTGGAAGAAATTATGAAATAGAGCAGAATTGCTTAAGCTTTATTTGCTTTATAACATCTAATAAAGTATTATAATAATAAATAAAATTCTTTTGTTATACTTTTTTTTTAATTTTTAGTACATCTTAACCTTACGATTAATCGAAAATAAATAATCGGTTGCTGGAAGAAATTATGAAATAGAGTAGAATTGCTTAAGCTTTATTTGCTTCTTGTAATATTATTGGCTACCTGTAAAATGTTTTTTAACAGACCCGAAATGTTAAAAATTATTCTTTTTAATAAATCGATTAAGTTCTCCGCTACTGCTCAATCGCAGTCACTGGCAGCCGGCTATTTAATTGTCAAAACATTTCGCGTTATTTTAAAAAAGCCGTGAAAACTATTTCTACCTTTAAAGTGTTTTTGCAACCAAATAGATCAATAAACACTTTCCATGAATTCAAACATACAATTTCCTGGTGTGTTTTATGCGTTTCCATACAGACTTATTTGGTCGCTTTTACAGACATGAACTTGTTTTCCTTATAAATACCCGCAAGTATGGTCACACTGTGTTATTGCAACCTGTTGCACTTCTTTAAGCTTTAAAGGAAAAACAAGCACGAGCATTCGCAACCATATACAAACAAAAGAAATGGAAATTGGGTTTCAGGAAAAGCTTAGCTAATCCTTAATAGAAGTCAGTTGATATGAATGAAAGCTTTTCAAAAGGCTTGTTCGTTTCTGCTGTATGTTGTTTGCTTATGTAAATTTTTTGTGGTTTCCACTTTACACTTCCGCGTTGAAAATTTATTTTTGGCAGTTGTAGCTTTTCATTTAAGCCAACCTTATGCAATTATGGCATTTTTAAACTCATTATATTTTAATTAAAATTTATTTATGGCTAAAAAGAAGTTGTTGTTGTAAAATGAAATAAATTGAAGCATAAATAAAACCTGTTGCCAAAGTTAGCAGGCTTCATCTTTCTCAGTGGCTTAAGGTCAGCAGAAAAGTAATAACATTTTCTTTTCTTTTATTGTTTTACTGTTTCCAATTTGTTACCGGTTTTGGAAATTTCTTTTTATGTTTCTTTCGTTTTGTTTTTCTTTTTCTTTGGCTCAGAAGCTTTTCCTCTTTCATTACGAAAGAAATGAAAATACGGGCATTAAAATGTTAAAAACATGTTTATTTTTTATTGAATATTTCAAATACTTCCTGATCGTACCACATCATCTTCATTTACTACAGATTATGATGATGATGACGATTATGATGATCATAATGATCATAATGATGTTGATGATGATGATGATGAGATGACAATCGTGGTCTTTTAACACTTGTTAACAAGGAAAAAGTGTGTTATTTTTATTTCATTTTTCTTTTATTTTTGTTAATAATTTCTCATTAATATTTTTTAGCTGCATGCTGGCAAATTAGTTTTAAAGAAATAAATATTTTTAAAAAAAGATTAAAAACAGGAAAAATTATGATGTAATTTATTGTATAACAATACTAAATTGGAAAAGAAATATGAAGGCAAGTGCTCTGTCTTCACCTGATTTTAAAAAGAATTGAATGTAAACAATATAAAAGTTTTCAGTGATATTTGAATTAATCGAATAGATAATCGAATAAATATATAATAATATTGATTTTAAATATTTTAATTCCAAGTTTTTCAACCTTTAGTCTTGTAATTAATTTGAGCAATAGGTTCGTTCTTCCTTTTTTATAATATATATATAATATAATTTTTTAAATGTAAAAAAAATATATTGAATTTATTCAAAACGGGTTTTACAATATTTTTCGAATTAAAAGTCCTAGTCTGTCGGTATCCATCTTATAATTAATCAAATTATCTAGTGATACCTTTCAGTCTGAAACTCCGCTTTCAGAAAGGCTTTTCTTTTGATTATGCTTGCTATCGCATTCCGAGTTCGTTAAAGAAGCTTGAAATATGTGATTTTACGTCGGCTTCAAAAGCAAAGGATTTTATTATATTCTATATTACTCATATTAAAGCACTGCTGTCATTGTTGTAATTGGGCGTATGTATTTTATAGGGTTGTATTTCAGAGCACTAGACGACTTATACATTAATTTTCGAAATAATGCGGAATAAATGGTTTTTACATAAGAAAATTGTTCAAGGATAAAAAAAATAGATAAGAAAATAGCTGGGCATCGAACTGTTGGTATCGGCAATATCGGTATCGAATTGTTGCTATGTCAAGTAGTAGTGACATTTAACCATTTTTATTAAGCTTTTTTTTTTGTTTCACCTGATAGTTAATAATTCTACTCTCCATTATTGACAAATTATTTGTTAATGCTATTATTTGTTATTGGCATTGCCGTTCTCTGCATATATATCTAATTTTGGACTCAACAAAACAGCTAAACAATATTGTTT
The DNA here is from genome assembly GCA_963402855.1 of Ormia ochracea. NCBI lineage: Eukaryota > Metazoa > Arthropoda > Insecta > Diptera > Tachinidae > Ormia > Ormia ochracea. The sequence continues at coordinate 17,114,565 of OY727107.1, read as the reverse complement.
ACTTTAAGGTAAAATATAAACATCATTAAGCTTTTAAGGCCTTTGCAAAGCGTAAATGCCTTCTTTTCAAAGCTGTATTCACTGTTTAAATATTTAAGTATTTTGAAAACAAATTTGTTTCCTTTTTTTAAGCTTCGGAAATGTTTAAAGCTTTTTAAGCAACTAAGTTTATTCTTTCATCAAAGTTTCAAAGCTTTGTTCTTCATTTTAATATTTTTTAGTTTGAAATTGCAAATTTATAAAAATTTTCTTATCTACCAGCATAAATTGGTTAAACGTACTCATATTAATAAAGTTTTAGGCAACTCTAAATTTTTTTTTTCCAAATATTTGGAAATTAACAAACATTTTTTCACCTATCCGCATCAGCTTTTAAAGCTTTCTCTTATTACTAAAGTTTTAAGGAATTCTAAGTATTTTTGGTCTTTTCCCAATATTACATTTTTAAAACTTTAATATTTTTATAGCTTTTGCATAAAAAGCTTTTTAATACATTAATTTTTTTGGGATTAAAAAATTTGAAATAAGAAAAAATGATAAAAAATAAAATTATTTAAGTTGTGTGTCATTTATTTTGCCAAATTCTTGCATTTCAATTGAAACTGAAACCAAACTCAGCAGCAGGCATTCAATCTCCAATCAATTGAGAATTACAAAAGCATAATCATTGAAAAAATTTATTAAAGCAACACAAACATATCAATTTTATTCAATATAAATCTTGTTTATTTTTCTCATAGTCGTTATACAAGTAATCAATAAAAGCTTAAGCTAGGCCAAAATGATAAAAAATTTCAAATCTAAAGATTATTGGGGGCATCCCCATTGATTATTATTATTTAAAATTTTAAATTATAATGTTTATAATATTTTAAAAAATATTTTTTAAAATCTCCATTCTGTGGAAATGTTTAGCTTTTAAAAGCAACACAAATATATCAAGCCTTGAAAAGCTTAGCTTTTCGAAAAATACTTTCGGCTGTTATCGCACGCTTTTGTCGTCAACTTGTATATGACCAGTTTGCTGTTAAAACTTAAACTCTTTTTCTAACCATTTTTTCTTGATTAACCATTTTATTCGTAAATTTATTAGTAAAATTATTCACTATAAAATATGCGCTTAAATATTCAAAAGTTTCCCGAATATACAAATCTTGCAAAACGATTTTATCAATGCAAATTAATGATCAATTTATAACGAGATAATTGCTATCGTTGCGAAAATAATGATTAAAACTTTTTTTTTTAATCAAACTCTAAAAATCTCTATCAAGTCTTGTTAATGATTTATACCGCAAAACCACATTATAAAAATCAATTCTAGTTTGTAAGCAATGAAAGCTTTTTACACGACACCACTCGCAAATGGTTGCAGACACAAATGGAAATTCAGACGGGGAGCATGTGGAGTATGACCCTGTGGCAATAAACAGCTACTGATGCAGGCAAAGTGCTTTTACTCACTGTACCACAATAACTGGCTGCATATTTTTATTGTGCAAAACAATTCTTTTATAAACATGAGTTTTACAAACCGATTGACGCAGCAGTCAGATCGACTGATAGGCAGACTGGTGTTACTACTGCAGCTGCTGGTGATGCAGAAAAAGAACCGTAAATTATTTACTGTGCACCACAAACTTGCAATTCATTTTGAGAAATTAATATCAATTTGCATACACGATAGAAGTGGAACTAAAACACAATGAAAGCGACTGGCGTAAATTAGAAAATATATTATTGGCAAATTTTCCTGCACTCAATTTTATTTGCTTTTAAGAAGAAACGCTTGCAAACATATGTTACAAACAGAATGACCAAGTTAGTATGCTGTCATTTTGGCTGTTCTAAATTTTCCCTTGCACACGAGCAACTCTGGTTTAGTTTGAATGTTTCTCCTGCTCAACAAGAGTGATAAAACAGCTGATACAGTGAAGAGTATTTATAACGATTAGATATTTTCCAGACCCTTTCCCACGACATAAATGTTGCGCTCGTATTTATATTTTTTGGATTTAGTAAAAACTATGCCTCACCTTCTTGTCATGAATAATTATTGATATTCTATTTTTCATATTTTTACTAATTTAGATGTATTAATTAATAATATTTTCTTAAATATCAAAACTTCTTTATCTAATTTAAATTGCAAAGCTTGCAATCAAAAATATCAAAATACATATATGCGTTTTATAAATTAGTCATATAATCCGATTACATTCATGAATAAGATGTAAAAATTCATTTTTTGCGTGTAAGGATTTCATCAAATAAGTAAATATATTTTGCGATGTAATAAAAATTCTGCATTCTGCTGCGCATAGAAAGTTCATAAGTACGATGAATTATTCATTAATATAATGATGGCCAAATTGGCTTTCTTTTAAGGAAACAATTAAATTTCATTGAAAAAATTTAATAATTTTTGATGTTTTTGCAGTAAAAATGTATTATTTAAATAGTACTTTTTCCGAGTAGTCTTACAAAAAAAAAATACATTAAATACATTAAATTAAATAAATTAAATAGTACTTTTTCTGAGTACTCTTACAAAAAAAAATACATTTTTCAAAAGATACCTTTTTCAAATATAGTTTACAGAAAAAGTTTATTCACAAAAAGGTCGCTGTTAAAAAATTACTGTCCACAAAGTACCATTTTATAGATATTCACATGTGGCTGTTTATTTCACAATGTACCTTTTCGAGAGCATTTTTTCAGCTGAATTGCCCACAAAGCATATTTTCTATAGACTTTTCTATAAACTACGTTTCTAAGAATATTTTTAAAAAACGACTTTTCAAAAAAATTACATTTAAAAAAGTACATTCTTGAAATGTAAATATTTCTAGTAAATGTAGTTTTCTAACAGCGGCCAAATGCAAAAAGTAAAAAACGCCTTTTCCTTTTCAAAAACTATGTTTCCTAAGAGAGTAACATTTCGCCAAATGTACATTGCACTTGCTCCAATAATCTTCTTTACACAAAAAGTACCTTTTCTCAAAAACATCTTTGCACAAAAAGTATATTACTGATATCCAGGATATACATATATGGGTCTACGTAAAACGTTTTTAAGAAGTAGCTCTCTAAAGAAATACTTTTGAAAAAGTAGTACGTTTAAAAAAGGTACTTTTCTAAAATAGCAATTTTGAAAAAGTAGTTTTTCTCGAAAATTGTATTTTCTCAAAAGTGAAGTTTGAGGAAATCAATACATTTTCGAAAAGGGCATTTTTAAAGGGCCTTATCAAAAAATCACCATTTCATAATAAATAGATTTTTGAATAACTACATTTCCCCCAATGTACCCATTATAATGTGCACATCTATAGCAGTTAAATTTTTTGATATGGGAATTTTCTATAAAATGTATGTTTAGTGTTAAAATGTTTTTGCTATTTTATTATTAATTATTTGATATGGGAATTCTTTTTTAATTGTATATTTAGTGTTAAAATGTTTTTGCTATTTTATTATTAATTATTTATTATATATTTATTGTATAAATTATATTTATTATATGCAACTTATATAAATGATTTAAATAATATATATTTATTATTATATATTATATAAATATTCGTATAAGGATACTAATACTAATTGTTGTAGTTCCTAAAATGCCTTCTTATTGGTCCTTTAAATTGGTCGTTAAAAATAAATGCTGAATTTCCAATCTCTATGTATAATGCGCTATGCAGCGTTCTGTATATGCGTCACTCATGCTATTGCTGTCACCACTACTGTGCTGATAGTGTCACACGGTTGCCTTAACTGGGGCTGGTTTAAGATTTCAGCAACAGCTATGAAAGCACATTTTTTCAACATAAACGGACTTTAAATATTGTAGTTTGGATTCGCCATTAGTTAGTTCATGTTTTAGTGAATAGACAATAAATCAATTGGAAATAAAAAACATATTTGAAGATGTTTTTGGATATGTGCTCTGCTCCCCATTAAGCTTTAAACAGGTTGATGTTTTTCATTAAAAATTATTTTTTAATTTGTTTCTGCTCTTCTAGCAAATGAAAATAATTCGTAATTAAATTCAGCAAAAACCGGATCAAGATTTTATTTAAAATTGAAATTGAAGCAAAACCAAAGTGTGAGAATAACAAATTAAACTGAGCGGTGGAAAAAAAATTAATTAAAAGCTCCAGCTAACTGAGATCAAGGTTAAAGTTTCCTAAATTCAACGAAAACAACAAAATGAAAACAGAAATTTTTAAAATTTTACTTACTAGTTGAATGACATGAATATTTCAAGTTGTCTTTTGCCAAAAACGAATTGTGTGTAACTCAATGTAAATGACATTTTTTGTGAATCCCCTAATTAGTGAATGACATTCAATGTTTTTTTTTGAATGTTTGCTTAAAAAAAATTATGTGACAATTTAATAAAAACAAAATACTACAAATATGGGACCCCTTGGTTTTATTCCAAAACTAACTTACGAGCTCAGAATTCCATTCAATACCAGCTGACTGGCTCAGGGTTTTCTTGCCAAACAGCTGAGTGGTTTAAAATACTATTTGTGCAACATTTTCTCATTCTGTATTGTAATTTACAGTGGATAGTCTTGTTATTGGCCAACCCACTTCTGAACACTGTAACCGAAACTCAGTCTTTATTATGAAATGAATAATTATGATCATTCTCATATTCATTCTGAAAATAAAAAACATATCTCCTTAATGCGACAATTTTTCAGACACGACGGTAACAAAATTTTTGAAGAATTTTTAATTTAATAAAATTTTGGTTTATAAATTTTTAATAATAATAATTTAAAACCAATTGCAAAGAAAATCGTTTGTCTTACACCTTAAGAATGTTGCTGAGAGCAAGATTGTACCTCTTTACCAACATCGACTACGACCCCTCCAATCTTGTTTAGGAACGAAATGTGGAATCTTAAATGGTTCTCTAAAAGGTGGTCCAACCTCAATACATGATGTTAATTGAGAGTCATTTTCACCTTAGTAGAAACGTTATCAATTAGAATGGCCCCGTTTGGCAAATGAGAAGCCAATAGTGTTTGTGAAAAGCCGACGAATTCCCAAAGAGGTACTCTTTGCTAAGATTTATGGGCCAGTGGTTTTTTGTGACAGTACTGCTTATAAAATTATGTCTGCAAAGCAGTCACCATAAGTGGTGTTCGCTATAAAGAGATCACCATGTACTTCTTGTAGTCAGAAGTTAAGAATATGGACCTGGGCGATATGTGGTTCTAAGAGTATGCTGTCACTAGCTACCCATACAGCGAAACAATTCCTCTTTGCGGAAGAGATTCTATGGTGGAGGCAGTGTTAATATGCAGCCATAAAAATACAGTAAAGCCATCGATAACTTTATATTCAATAAATAGTTTTAGGTGGTTATTTTCTATAACTATTTGTAACAGTATTTGTTGATATATCGCCTTCTATTGATAACTTTTTCTTTAAGATAATTTTTTTTTCAAAAACCATAATTATCGGCAAATATTTCTAATCGTAATAAAGTCATCGTTTTCACTGGCTTTAAAATTGCAAAGTTATTGATAATTTCATTTTTAATGCTAAAAAACTAATGGCACATTTCTTAAATTATATGCTTATCGATGTATGTATTTTTCCTAGAGTACTTAGTAAAGTTATCGATACTTTTCGCTTTAAAACATGAAAGCAATTGCGATTATGCATAATAAAGCAAACTTAGCTATAAATCTTTTTTTAAAATAGTAAAGCTTTTGAGAAATCTTACGTTTAAAACTGTTGGAAACGTTATCGATAACTTCTCGTTATAGACAAGTTCACTTCAATTTAATGTTGTTGCTTTCGTAGTTATAAACTATTTTATTAATATAGTTCGCCACTAAAGAAAGAATTATTAGTGATTTATTATTAGTAATTAGTGATTATAGTGTGGATTATCGATTACCCTTCTATTCAAATTATTATCGATCTCTACTCTTTTTCACCTGTTATGATATTTTTTACTTGTCGAACTTTAATTACGCAACCTCGTCCGTTTCGTAACGGATTTTTATGCTCATACCAAGGAAAGCAACCTTTATTACATGTCCGAATATTATCGATAATTTGTGCCAATTCAGAAAATTATACGATAACGCTGGAGTGTTTTTTTTAAAGCCACTTACTTCCTTCAAGTGTTTCTTATGTTTCCATTTACAAAATTATTGAACAGCAACATTTTATTATTTTTCTTTAATTATTTTCAATTTAAATTGAATTGTGTTTTATTTAAGTGCAATTATCCAATACGTTTGTACGATTATCTGTCCGCCCCTCCAACTATCTGTCTTCTGTGGTCCATTGTTCATTTTTTTAGTTTCGATTTGGTCTGCACCCCAGTCAAGGTGAACACCATTTAACAGCGAAACAAATAAACTGTGGTTTCGTTGTATTGCAATCGAATTCTTTAAGTTCAATGATCGATCAAATTCATTAGATAACGTGAAATTCACTGTATAGCATTTAGTCGGTGGGCTGGCGTCATTGTTTATGGCTGTAACGATGAAACTTAACTTCAGCCTCTGCATCAGAAATTGCATTGGCAGCCGTACAATATTTGTAGCTTTAAAGACTTTTCAAATTGTTGCTGTTGCTCTTTTTAATTGTTACGTGAAGTAGTCAGCTGCAACAATGACAAAATGAAAATCTAACGTGACGTGTGACAATAAATACTGTCATTGCACGTATATTGCACGTTCCTGCAGTGTTTTGTTTCTTTTCTATCTCTTGAAATTGGTTCACTGTAGTAAATTTTAAAATTACCACAAATTAAAAAATGAAGTTTAATAATCGTATCTGTAGGTTTTTATATTTTAAACCTGCTTTCGATTGAAGAAAAGTTACGTAAGTTAACAAGATGAATCTGTGATATTTCGTGGCATTTAATAAAATTGAAATAGTTTTTAAAAATTTAAAAAATTTTCTCTGGTTGGATTTCGTAATCAATGAAAATGTCGTATTGAAACATTTTCAATAATACAGATAATTTTAATTAACACGTGCAAAGCATGTTCTATAACTGATTAGCATAGACACAAACCGCCAAAGTTAACAGAGTACTATATGGATGACAACTTTCCTTCTGTTAAGCTGTCTCGTGCTCTTTGTTTTGGACCCCGTACGATTTACTTGTGAAGAAAAATGACACAGATGTACTTCCGAAAATTAAGAGAATTCATGAAAATTTTTATAGAATTCTTCATCAAAAAGGACCGAAGGGGAGAGTCTAAATATTAGTATGCTACCCTCTAAACTATATATATTTTGGAATGATATAAGAAGACAAGTTGATTAAGCTTTATCCATCTGTCTTCGGTATTTTCGCTCCATTTTTCTTAAGGTGTAAATTGAGCTTAAATTTTGCTTAAAATCAAAAATGTAAAAAACGATTTACTCAGACTTTTGTCAAAATCGGCTAAAAAATAAAAGAAATATACATGAAATATAGTATTACACATTTATAGGTAAAACTGGAAAAATAAGCCACTAACCGCAGCACATGCCTTGTAGTCCTTCAATAAATTTATGTTAACTTTTATTCAGATCTACACTCAGATAAAAAAGATCCTATTAATTTATCAAAAGGATCCCTATTAATTTAATAGGACAAAATTTGGTCCAAATCACATTAAAGCAATAGGAATTGAATAGTTTTGTACTATAGAAAATATAATTTTGAAATTATTATATACCAATGTGAAAAACTATTCAAGTTATGTGATCACTATGTTAACAGTGAGTGAAACACCACAAATTAATGTGTAACCCTATCAATTTTCAATGGGGCTTTCCACATTATAACGGATTATCCATTTTGTGTTTCAAAACTAAACGTCCATAGTCATTTTCGAAGAAGTAAACTCGAATTACACCCTCGGACCAAAGAGCGCACCAAACAGGGAGTTTTTCTGCATGTAATGGCCTCTGTTCAATAACTTAAGGATTCTCAGAACCCCAAATACAACAGTTTTGTTTATTAACATACTCACCGAAAGAAATGTCCTTCTTCGCTGAAGAAATTTTTGGTCGAAATTCGCCGTCCACCGCCTGTTGTTCAAGCATCCATTCCACGTATCTACGAAGTTGTAAAATGGTCAGCTGACTTCAGTTGTTTTGTGAGCTGGACTTTATATGGATTTAGGTGTAGATCTAAATGCTAAATACTCGGCAACACTTTCACTTACAGCAACGATGTATTTAGCGGAACTAGCGAAACGATGATGCACTGGCCTTACAATATTTGTAACCGCTCCAGTCTCTTCAAATTTATTCATAATTTAGCCAATTGCTTGCGTAATTAGACGATTATGTAGATTATAACCTCTCCTTAAAGCCCGATAAATGGCTGTGGCAGAATCACAATTTTTGTAGTATGGCTTGATAATTTTTATGCGTTGTGTGATAGTTAACCGACCCATTTTCGTCAATGTCAGACTTTCAACTGAAAAGAAAAAAATTGCTTTAACAACTTAGTTTGAGAGATGTCGAATTCCAGTCCTATACTTTTGAAACCACGAAATGGATAACCCGTTATATTCTATAATATATAATATTGTTCCAATAGTTGGAATTTTTTAATTAATTTTTCGGAACGTTGAATCTGTTGATTTAATAGTGGAACCATATCAAGTTTTAATATCTATTTGAAGAACTATATAAGAAATCCGTTAAAATACAACTAAGCCAGCGATCAGTTGCGCGCATAGTGTTATAATAGTAGTAGAAACCGACTATTGATTCAATAGTTTGAATATTATTAATTTAAAGTGATCTATGCCCTCGACTAAAAACAATAGCAAAAAACTATTGAAATAATTATTATTAGTATTAATTCCATAGGATATTTTTCTGAGTGTACTAATATAGCAGTTCCTCCTACTTTGAATTTATTAAGAGAACTTTTTTAATCACAATAAAATTTTTTCTCTCTCTAAGCAAATTAAGCTGTAAAGCTTTTGGCTCGTCCATAGGAAAACACCCAGGGTCTAGGCAGGAATTGAACCCGGTACTACCGGTTTAGTAGACTGTGCATTATTCATTCGCATATGGAGGCACCCTAAGTATTGATTCAACAGAATATTAATATAATTTTTGTCAACAAATAAAGCTTAAAAGGCCTAAATCATATACTTGAATATAAAAAGCTACAGAGTTTAAGGAAAATTAGTTACGAGAAAGATGTATTTTAAAATCCATTGACATTTCTTATGACATTTTTAGCGTTCGCTCTCTGTGAAATCTTGTGTAACATGAAGTAAAAAATTAAAATGACTCATTGTGAATGTCAAGAATCTATAGCTTCGGTGTCACATATCCATACACACATAAAGTTTACACTAACCCCTTCATGATAGTAAAATAATGTAAAAATAATAAATTCAAATTCAACTGACCAAAAATTACTTTGCCATTGTTTTGTCTAATAGTGTGGCACTGATGCGATTTTTCAAAATATGATGGAGTCACATCAGATTTTTGTTTAAATTAATCGTATTTCTAGTGAAAAGGGCTTTAAAAGAGCAATGAGCTGTCAAATGGTTTTTCTTGTAGGGCTGCCACTTTGCTGCAACTTTCAACTCTTGCAATCATTTTGGGACACAAGTAAATCTTAAGCTTATTTCGAAACAATCTGCTATAACTTTTGGGATATACTTTAATTTAAAGAAATTTCTCTGGACTAAATCGCCGGAGTAGTTTTTTTCAGGTTTCTTATCATTGCGATCCAGAATAGTCGTAGAATAGACCTGGAAATTGTTTAATAATTAGATTTGGAGAAATACTTCACACTATCCCACTATCCTACTATCTAATTATGCATGTTTTTTTGGCTTCAAAATGAGACCCTCCCAACATCTAAAATGCTCACCGCCTTCCATTCATTTGGAAATGAAACCTGCCTTATAATCATCATTATCATTTCACGTTTCCCATTACCATAAATAATTCTTTTGTTTTTATTTTCGTTTTGCAAATTTCTTTTTCAGCCATTTCCATGTTGACAAGTTTATCATGTTGCAACCGATCTTTCTTTAAACACACAGAAGAGATCTGGTTGGAAAGAAAAACTCCAAGATATTGTGAATAAGAAAAAAAAAATAAGAAAAATACTCGTCATTAAAAAGAAAATAGGATTTTTTTCAGTTTGGAATTTAAGGCCTGTGAAGAAAGTCATCTGCATTAAATATAATAAATATTGCCCAAGTGCTGGCTGCTTCTCCTGCTGCTGATATTTTGTGTGTGGTGGCAAGAAAAACTAGTTGCAATAAAATCCCCAAGACCAGAAAGAAGATGCATTTTTGAATCTGTGTAACGGTTTTTGCACGAAACCAAGTACATAACGGTAGACTCAGTACGACAGCAGCAAACTGAGCCAAACTAACTTCATATCGCACAGGTTAAATCAGTAGACTCTACAAAGGAGAAGAAAACTCACACACATACTTTAAAAACGAACAAAAAAAACGGAGCTGGAATCACTAGGAACAGGTATTTGAAGATATTGGCACAGGACATTTCTGAACTGGGATCCTAAAGGCAGGCCCAACATATTCCTTAGAAAATATTTCCAAAAAAAAATTATTTCAATAATACATTTTTACACTAACAAATGACGTGTCGTTTGATAATATAGAAAGGGACTAAGTCACTTTTTTTACCTTCAAATTTTTTTTTAATAATTTTCATATGGACTGAAGTAGAAAAAAGAAAACAACAAAGGAATGCTGATTTCTAGCGAAACCTGAAGCAGTTCAGAAAGTAAAGGGTGTTAAGGCTTTTTCACTATCCTAAACAGTCGTACGGATGTGGATGGATAATGAACAGCCTACTACACGAAACGTGGCGGGTTCGATTCCTGCCTAAATCCGGCTTGTTTTCCTATGGACAAACCGAAAGCTTTGCACGTTAAGTTAATAACAAAAGAAAAGCAACATATGGCATCTCCATGGAATCATAGTCACAGTCGTACGGATGTGGATGGATAATGAACAGCTTACTACACGCAACGTGGCGGGTTCGATTCCTGCCTAAATCCGGTTTGTTTTCCTATGGACAAACCGAAAGCTTTGCACGTTAAGTTAATAACAAAAGAAAAACAACATATGGCATCTCTATGTAATCAATAGAATAGTGTGAGTGTGTCCTACAAATACAAGATTTTTATGACAAGCAAAAGTTTGTGAAAATTGTCATAAAATTACAATTTTCATGCGATCAGAGTTGCTTTTTTTTACATCAGCAAAGAAAATATTGCTTGCATTATTTTTGTATGACAGGCTGGCACCAGAAAGGCCCTTTTGATGCAATTTCTTAAAATAGGAGGTATAGTTAAATAAGGCTTTTAAAATGGAAAAAATTGTACGCGGGCAAAGTTTTGCCACCTTTTAGGCGCGTGTATATATTTTTTTTATATTTAAGTGCAATTATTAGCCGAAGGGGGCAATTTGCACTTGTTATTTCTCTTGTTTTGATTTGAATACTTCGAATTTGCATACAAAATTTCATTGTTTTTTTTACAATTGAGGAAATTTTTTTTAAGAATTTGTTTTGTTTTTAGCCTCGATAGGACTTCTCAGAGAAGCGAGAAGACATAGAAATTCGTTATGTATAATTCCCTGCCCAAGTTTATTACCGCACAAATACTTACCAACCGTTTACATTCGTGATAAATTTTCTTCACTACTTTTGAGTCGCTGGCAACAGCCACCAGCTTCTTTCGTCTGGCTCAATATGTTGCAATCTCTACAATGCGTGCTCCGGAGGGTGCGAAAGTCCCACTTAAACAAAACACACATCTATTTGTCTACCTGACTCGCCTGAATACTTTTTTTTTAACTTTTTTTTCAGTTTGCGACAATAGATCATTTTTCTTTATGGCCCCTGTAATTGTGTGAAAATTCAGCAACCAGCAACTTCATAGAAACTGTAAAAACTCCCATTCAAACTGCTTTAAACAATTGCATATTCGCATGACTGCCGAAAAAAAAATAATAAAGAAGAAATATTTACAAGAGTTTGGTGAACAACTTCTCAAGGAAGCTGCTTCTTTAGATACATTAAGAGATAAAAATATGAAATATTTGCTAATTTACTTTTATTAATCCGTCTTTAAATTTTTTAAACAATTTTTTTTATTTTTTTTTACCTTATTTGTAATTATTTTTTTTTCCAGCAGAGAAATTATACGAATAATATAATTTTAATAGAAGTTAAAAATAATGGCAAGCGATTAAAACACATAAAAGCGAAAAGCATTAATTTTAAAATTGAAAAAATAAAGCAAAATGAAGAGCTTTTAAATGTCTTTCATTACCAGAGAGCCAACTAATAATCATAGTCATAAACAGAGTGTTTTTAAGTGCTTAAAAACGTTCTTCTTCTGTAAAATATTGGCCTAGCCAAGGCTGACTAGGATTGTATGCCCTTCACATAAGAGAACATCACATCGAAAAATAATTTCTAGTAAGCCAGAAACTTTTTAAAGCCAGCGATACATGTTGTAAACATTGGGGTACTAACTTGAATGGGTATATTTTATTAAGTTGCATTAAGAAGTTTTGATCATCCAACATGTTGTACAACTTCAGCTTATTATGCCATCCTTACTTTTGACCTCGTTTAGAGTAGTTATATATCCTTTGCTGGTCATAAGGTGTAGTATAAAATTGATGTTATAAAATAAAAATTCTAAAACAAAACTTTTTATATCTGAACAGCAAACAAAGTCGAACCAAAAGTATAGAGAACTTTGTCAAAGCCAATTTTAACGTGTCTAAATTAGGTTTTCGATACAACTCGTTTCTATCGCACACTTAATACTGACAAGCAAAAAACTTGACAGCCAGCTGTGTGGTTTTACAGCGTACACAACTTGCTTGCTTAACGATAGTAATAACAATAATTCTCGTATTCTTTTTTCTTTGAACAATGAATAGGTTTAGCTTAAAATTCTTAGCCAATCAGCCGCCACTAAGTACCGTTGGCAATATTAAATCCAGCCGAATTTGGAATGTATAAGAGCTTTCATTTTATTTATTTAAAGTTTCTTCATTTTTCTCGTTTGGTTTAGTTTTCCTGAAGAAGAGAAATGAATTGCATTTGCTGCACCGAAGTCATATTATGTCTGCGCATTAGTTTTAACCCCAGAGTATGTTACTGGAAACTTTTCTGAATGTATTTGAAAAGTTATTTGTATGGATTACAAGCTTTATAACTTTTTACAATTTTGAAGTGGCGTTGTTATGCGTTTTTGGCTATTTTTCCTTTTTTTCGCATAAATAATATATGTTTGTCTAGCCACTTGCCAAATTGCCAAACTCACTTGCCAGTTGAAGAAGAAGCAGAAGGAGGGGGAAAAAAATGGAATTTTTATTGAATGTTGCATGGCAAGTTAGTTGTTTGGCTGATGGCTGCTTAAATTTTCCAGTTGTCAGCTATTTGGGTACCCATCTAAGCCTACAACATATATTCGCCACAGACAAAAATAAAACGCAACTTGCTGCAACTCGTCGGCTCATACGCTGATAGGGGCAAAACCTCAAAAAAAAAAAAACAAAAAAAAAAAAAAAAAACATATGCCGTCGTATAAACAATACTGTGCACAAATTTATTTTATTTTTAATGTTTTAAACATTTTAGTGGAAACTTGTTTTTCCATTTGTCTCACATTTTTCCTTCATCTGCAGCAATTGCTAGTGCAGTTGCCGTGTGTGGCAATCATCTTAAAGAAAAAGTAAATAAATGATTAAAATTTTTTCGCACAAAATACTTCTTTTATTTAACAAAATGATAATGTTTCTTATACTAAGAAAAAAAATTTATTAATAATAATTATTATTGTTTACGTGTTTTGCGATACAAAAAGTTTCAAAATGCACGTTGCTGCTGTGGCTGGATTGTAGCGAGCGAGGCAATGCAACTCGTCATTGCATTGATTACCATGATGAACCAATAATTGTTTTGCATTAAAGAAAAAATAATAAGTTTTTTTCCTACAAGTGAAACTTTTTTTTTTAAATTTTTTTTAATAAGCAACAGAAAGTGAAATTTTTGAAAAACGAAATGAAAATATTGTATGACCTCTTTTTGTACAGATTCACGATTGACCTCAATTCCAAACGGGAAATATGATTTGTTAGGGAAGAAAAAATTAAAATACAGAATTATATGCCGATATTTCTTTATATTAGAAAGTTCGCAAACCTCTAAGCTTTGACGAAGGTGGTCTAATGCCCTATTAAATTTCCTAAGCGAACATCCTACGGTAGAGATTCGGCTTTCCCGCGCGAGCACTTTTTTCCGAACTATAAAAACATTAATCTGGTGGCAACGGATTTTTCAGATTAATCACGCAGGAATCAACATAAACGTGTGGTATACTTAAAAGTACGTTCCGTTAAAAAGATTAAAAATACCTTTCGCTTACATTTTTGCAGGTATTTTTTAGATCGGTACTTCCAAGAATCGTTTGTCGAGAAGAGGTTAAACGTTTGGCAGGTAAGAATGTCTTCTGCACACATTTTGCTATAAAATCTGGCATCCTTAAGGATATTCATTTGCATCCAATCTATTTTCATAAATGGTATTGGTATTGAAGATAACGGTTTAACGAACCGTGGACAGGATGCACTCATTCTCATGCGTACACATTGCCACCAAGTCTGCAAGCCATCGATTTCATTGAATTTTTAAAGTGGTATTGAAGATAACGGTTTAACGAACCCTGGAGCCTGGAAATGATTTCCCAAGTGTCATAGTATATTCCAGTGATCTACAGCGATACTTGCCAGAGCGCAATATCAACTGGATGACAGTTTTTTTAAAAGCAGGGAAATGTTAGAGCTGAATGGTACTTGTCGTTAAGAGGAAATCAGCCTGAGTCAGTTACTGAGTTTCTTGATGATTAATAAAGCTCGTATTGAACTCGGATCTATTACACGATGGGCTAGAGAATTTACTAACTGTATAATAACCAAATGTGTGTTTAAAGTAAAGCCAATTCGGGAATGCCGATCTTTTATCTGACAAGCTTACATTGGTTGTCATTTCGTGTGCGCAGCATAAGTTGAAATCCAAATTTTAATACTCCTCCCAATTCTGCAAGACTACCCACAATTAATTACCTTGTAAAGTAGAGATGTAATGCTTAATGTAACATGTATGATCAACTTCTCGAATGTCGTAGTATGTTCTAAGGTTCGACAGAGAAATATAAACTAAATATAATATTCCGCAAAGTTCAACCAGGCCCCACCTTTTTTTGATTAGTCCATAAATTTAATGTTTTATTTGGTTTTAAGGGCAAACAAAATTACTAGATTTGGGTGTAGCGGAAATTCGTCTCCGTAGGCGAATGAATAATGCACTGCCTACTAAACCGGAGGTCGCCGGTTCGATTCCGCCTAGACTCTCCGGATAAACTAAAATCTTTGCACGTTGAGTTATTTAGAGAGAAAACGAAAAACCATAACTCTATACAGAGATTTCCATTTAAAGAAATCTAACGTAATCGTAAATCATAACAAAATGGGTGATTCGTAACAGAACGTAACGTTCACAGTAATTCTTTTGTAACAGCAGAGATTTTCCATTTGAAGAGAAACGAAACGGGTGATTCGCAACAGAGGGCAAAGTATAACCTAATTCTGCTATGAGAGACAGTGACAGCAGAATTGAAGTTTAAACCAATTTATTATGTTTAGGTTTTTGGCTGAACTTTATCGTGTCACGCCTAAGATTTCAGTTCAATACACACTTAAAGCGCCAGTTTGTAAAAATTAAAACATATTTCTTTTATTGATTTCTAAATGTAATGCTATTAAAAAATTAAATACGTATAAGAGTGACATATTGCCATTCAACTATCTTGCGGCTTGCACTCACGCAACTGCCTTTTTTCTTTCTTGCTGGATTTTCCGGCCATCCTTGCGGCTACAGGCCGCCGGCCGGTCATTGGCGTGTGAAAAACGAAAGTCCGAAATGTCATTGACAGTGTTTAAGCTTAAGATGTATTAATATTTTGTCTTCTTCAATACTTTTGCCGTTATTATTGCTTTCTGTGTTTTATTCCTTTTTAATTTACGAGATTTTTATTCATTTATATGTAAACAGTTTTTGCCTGTCAGTTTACAAAACGCTTTTTTCCACCTGAGTTCGGAGGTTCAATAAACTTTAAAACATTTTATTTTACAAAATCAAACATGTTTTTTTTTTATTATTATTTTGTATTTAGATAAAAGAAGAAAAGAAATCTGATTTTAATTAAATGATTAATTACAAAGTTTCTTTTCCCATAACAATATGATGGTCCACACACATCATTTACTTTGAGGTTTAAATAATTATTGGCGTGTTTTCTTTAAGCTGACAGTCGTGTATAATTCAAATTGATTTTTTTCTAGTATTTGCCCAGTCTTTTGTGATTTTTCTTAATTAAATTTTTAAGTCTTCCATGTGGACGGCTTAGATTATATAAGCCATAATTTCATATCGGTCTTAAGAAAGAGCTGCGCTGCCCCCATCATCACGAGTGACGTCAAGAGCATAATTAATCACAAACATATTTTTATTTAATAAATATAGAGGATAAATACATGTTTTTATCGGATCTCCTTTTCGCCCGCGTCTTCTAAACGCCATTTATTTGCAAGAAAACTTTCTCAAAACCAACAACACCCCTAAATTTCTACGGATCTGGTATAATTAGCAATTGTATGTTACTTTGGCATGGCAAATGGAAGAGCTATTCGTATAGTGAATCATTTTATTTCTTATAATTACTTGATATATATCACTTTATGTTATCAGCATTGAGTTCTTTCGGAAAAATTAGGTGAAGAAAATACATGTGAAATGTAATTTCCCTCGAAGCGACAATTGTTTATTCTCTGTGACGTAGGCGGTTTTTAGGGAACAAAAATTTAACACACCAGCAATAGTAATATGGTACTCTGTAAGAGTATTATGCCAATAATTACTGGTTATCGATAATGTTAATAACATGCTGCACACATCCCTAATGTTCTAGTCAACTTCTTAGTGGATGTTTACTGGCCAGTGAAGAAGTGTATATCCTGATCACTTAACGCAAAAAACATTCATGGGAATCTTTCGTTTTCTAATTGCCGTAGTTAGGAATCAATCCCACAACCTTAACCATTTTTAGTTAACGAACTTGGTAGTTCAGCCTACTATACCCTCAGTATCTGACAAATTTGCCAAATGTTCTGTTAGTGTTAGTGGTTTTCTCTCTAGGATTTCACAATTATAAATTATTATTTCTATAATTTAGTTGCAATTTTATTAATACTTTGTAGCTTTGAAATATTCTTCTATATATAATATGCGCTTCAAAATGATAAGGTAAACATTCTTTAATTTAAACCTTAAATGAACTTTCTTTCTTTTTCATTCTTTGTTCAATTGTTTAATGTAATTCTTAAATTAAGGAGTATTTAAAAAAAATTATTTAAATTCTTCATACTTCGAAAATCTTCTTCTTCTTCTTTTTCTTCAGCAGGAAACAGATGTTTGGTATCAGTGATATTTAAAAGAATTGCTTTAAAAAAATTCTAAATTAACGGAAAGTAAAAACAAAAAAAATTAAAAATAATCTTAATTTTTACTTGCAATATTCCACCATCCTTTCAAATTGTAACTCCCCGACGAAGCTTCTCAAAAGTTGGCAAAATATTGAACGATAACAATTAAAAAATAAACTAATATTTTGCTCAAATTAAAACTAAGAAAAGATAAATATAGAATTTAAATAAAAAAAAAATTGAAAATTGGATAATAATACCGGTTTTTTTTGAATAGATATTTAAAGCTCTGAGGCACATTAGCCTTATCTGATGAATAATTTCCCTCTTCCACATGTTGGAATAAAAAATAAAAAAGAAAGCAATTAGTGACTCTGAGCCCCCATCACTTTTGAAGAAGACATGAAAAACGAATTTTAGTTATGGCTTACAACAGATCATATCTGCGATAAAATAAATATAATTTTTATAAAAGATCTATGGCTTGGCAAAAATATTAAAGAGCTTAAAAAAACAATCAATCATGAAAAAAAAAGAAAGAGAAAAATAAAATAATAATATTAAAAGTGACCCCATCACTTTGTCGCGTACACTATGAAAACAAAACCGCAAGATTTCTTTTTCAAAGCTTTAAAACAGCCTCTGGTTGTCCACAAAATAATTTTAGTTTATTTCTCTTACCGTCTTTCGAGCTGAAGTGTCTCCCATTAATTTAAATGATAAATCTTATTATTTCTCTTCTTCTTCTCTGTTGCAAATGCATTGAATTCTTAAATTGCTTAAGACAACAAATATTTCTTAACATCTTGCCCACAGAATCTCTGACTAAAAGTTTAAACAATTTTTTAACCTCAAGCCAGTCATACCCTCCCATCCTATTTTGCATTTTCCATCGCCTTGTTGCAGAAGTCCAATACTTTTAGCCAAATAACTGTAATTTGTTTGCCGCAGTTGTTGTAAAAATGCATACTTTTTCTGCGGCTGAACAATTTGCCATCAATTCATAATTCATGATTACAGTTTTGCCCGATTCTCTCTGGCCACACTATTTTATTCAAATTTAAAAACGGAAATTAAACCACATTTAATATACAAGTAATTTTCTGGAAAGCTCCATAAACTTTGTAATAAGTCACTTTCGTGCGATTAAATTTCCTACACTTTGTTTGAAATCGCATTCAAAGTGGAATTATTCCAGAGGAAAGCACAGCCTTCAAAATTGAAATTTAAAAAATTTAATTTATTTAAAAAATTTCCAAGCATTTTATAAAATTTTTTCCTTTACAAAAATTTGCACAGTTAGTTAAAAATAATTTAATAAAACAAATTTTTTCTGAGTTTTTCAAGTTGCAATTTTGCAAGACAATTCTGCCTCAAACATATCACTTTGCAATGGCAAGTTTTTTTTCTTTAACGCGAAACATTTTTAAGCTAAAGACAAGCAAGTTATGTGGAAAAATACAACTTTTTAAGGTCGAAAAAGCTTCTCTTCAACTTGCAATTTTGCAAGACCATTTTATATCACTCACTATCACATCACTCTGATACAGCATGTTTTTGTTTGAGTACTTTCTTAGAGGAAAATAAAAGCATCTTGTATGATAAAGTACAACTTTCTGAGAGCAAAATAGTTGTTACTTTTAAATTGCAATTTTGCAAGACCAATTTATATCAGGCACATCACTCTGGTACGGCAAGCTTTTGTTCGGGTATTAAAGCAACGCTTTCTTGGAGGAAAATAATAGCAGGTTGTGTAAAAAGGAACAAGGTTTTTTTGCAACTTGCAATTTTGCAATACCAGTTTATGTCCGACACATCATTTTGGAATTGTAAGCTTTTGCATCACGGGATAAATACAAGTTCAACTTTCTAAGAGCAAAAAAGTATGTGGCGAATTGTAATTTTGCAAGAGCGTTTGCACCAAAAAGTAATATGTATAAATAGTGATAATTAAGAATAAGTAATTATTTGAAAACTACAAAAAATGAAATTTAAAAGTATTTACCTGCGACCTGAGTGGTCACATTTCCGAGTCATGCTGAATTCTTTCTCAATAAAAAATTGAATTTCCCTGATACTTAGAAATAATATTTTATTCTTATTGTTTTACATTTTTAGAATTGTGACCTTTTATATATATTTAAAATAGATTTTTTATAAATTAAATTATGCATTCCATTAAAAGTTTAAATGCCTAAAACAACTTCATTAAATCAATAAAAAAATATATATTTTTTAATTAAATTTGATTTGCTATTTCTTTCCCTTTTAATCAATTTATGAGCTGACTAACCAATTATGTTTTAATAAAAAGAATTTTTTTAATTAGCAACTTGTAATCGGAATTTGTTATATTTGCCCGATCTTGTCATGTTTTCATGTTTTTTTTTTTTTTTTTTGTTTTGTTTTCATTAGAAACAACCTTGACCCGAACAAACATAAAGCTTTTTAAGAAAACATAAAGGCACAGTCTGACTGCTATTGTTATTTATATTTTCATTATAGCGGAAAGAGAAAAAGATTTTCGAAGTCAATTTTGCTTGGGGTACTGTAAATCAAAGGTACGAGGGTGGCTTAGAATGTAAGGTACTGGGAAAAGCTTTTGATTTAGGTATCACTTGCGATATGAAGAGATTTCTATTTCTATTTCTATCTATTTTTCTATTTTTTTTTTCTATCGCAATAATATTGGGTTGATGTACTCCAATTTTAGGGAAAACAGGCAAGAAGTCGAGGTAGTTGCCTTGTCGGAGTTCTAACTTAAAAGAAAGATATGTTACTAGCGAGTTACTACGGTATGCTTTATGTATGTACAAGTATATTTAAATACATAAAGAGTGATCTAAAACGAGAGAGGGGGAAAGAGAAAAATTACTGTTGCAAATTTCTTATATATGTGGTGCTTGGAATTTAAGTTCTTAAAGCTATTTTGTAATTCGGAATATTTGCACTTAGCGCAAATGCTAACATTTTAATCTAATTTATTAGGATGATAGCAAATATTTCGTATTGTTCTTCAAACCGTTAACACATAGAAAGTGGCAAAATAAACTTTTAAAAATTATGTATAATTGAGCAAAGTTCTACAGAAATGTTTATAGAATAGTTTCAGCCAATTTATGGGGTTTACAAACAGCAGTACATAAATATCCACTTTTTCAACAACTAGAGCTACCAGAGGGAGGTGCATCCTTCACATCAAAACTTCCAGAACGAATGCGAGCGAAGTATTGTTGTGCTGCAGGAGCTAATACATTATCGTCTCAGTTAACTTCAGAAATTTCATTGCTGGCTTGTGTGGCACTCTTTCCTTTCTTATACAAAAATTGCAAAATATAAAGAATTTCTTCATTATTTTCACTTATTTTTGAACTGCTGTAACCTTTTTTCCATTTTCCCAAATTTCATTTTTTCACCTTTCCAACACTACATGGTATGACGCAATGTGATTGGTAGCACTGGAGATATACGACTGTAATCACATCTATTGACCAAATACGAAAAGACTTTTTCAACTACCCAATATAAGGCTTTGAACCATCTGTTTTCCGTCTAGTCCATCTCATATCATTACTAGAAATGCAAAAAATTTAAGTATTCCAAAGTCGAACAGAAAAGTAGCTAAAAAATGCGGGTAGTATGAAATTTACATCCTGTCCCACACTCGATATCGATCGGTGCTGCCCTTCAGAGGTCGATTTTTGCAACATAGTTGGTTGATACGCTGATCATCTTCAGACAGCTGGATGAGAAACAAATAAATTGAAATTGTCAATTTTAGATCTGGTTTCTAGCAACTGATCTTTGCAGTCATTGACTACAAAATCTAGCAGCTGACCTTGATGGCTCATCACCATAAACAAACTGATGATCTTTTCAAAGCGAAAAGAAAAGCGACGTTCACTACGTGTTCAGATTCATTCATTCATTTAATATTTAAGCATTCGCTAAAGGTTTTTCTGTTTAATTGCCTGTATCTCCCCCGTTCATTTTGCCAGCAAGTCTAAATGCATCCAACGAATTTAAATATATTTGCTTTACATTCATTTACAAACAACTGCCAAGTGCCAGCCTGTTGCACGTATTCATAAAAAAAAAAAAAAACAATTTATAAAAAACTGTTGTATTCGTAAACAATTTCAATAGTTTCAAATAAAGTTTTATTCCATCAAAATCTTGATAAACATAAAGTTTTCATTGTTATCTGTGATCTTCCTTTGTTGTTGCTTTTTTTCTAATATCATTTAAGGAGTTGCTTTGAAGCTGTTAAAGTGGCTGTTGATTAAAGTTAAAAATTTGCATAATTTACTATAATTATTTGTTATGCTCAACAACAAGTTACATCAATTCAATACAAGTGTTTTCGTTAATTGTCTTTGTTGATGTTGGTGATGGTGATGGTGATGGTGATGTTGGTGCTGCTGTAATTTGAGTGCAATTTGTGTAAATTTAATTAAAAAGTCTGCTGATGATAATATTCCACTCGCTGGTGTGGGTTAATGGGCACAAAAGAAATTCATTTCATAACTCCGCTGTGAGATTTGAGATGCAGTGAAAGGAAATGTAACATAAAAACTGCAAGAGTGTATTAAATTTCACAAGCTTTGAGATTTTCCAATGAAAGACCAAATAAAGGATTTTTCAATAAGACCATCCCTGCATGAATTGATGTCATTTGTTTACAGGGGATGTTCCACTAAGTCGTCCATTTGCAAGAGTTTGCCAGTTTAGCGGTTGATTTAGTAAATCAGTTGCTAACTACTCCTAGAGAAGTTAAAATGATCGCACTAATAAAAATGGCCAAAGCTGTACAACATGGTGGAAGAAATTGGTAGACGAAATTGAAAGGATGGATAAAATTAAGCAGATGATTAAACGTATGGGAACAGCTGGAAATAGGAAAAAAATGAAAAATCATACTCACCTCTACTGATAATCGGCAATGCTGGCGGACTTCTTAAAATGCATCATACTGATGTCGAATTTCATCATATCATGATCTCGATTGGTAAGGCTTATTCCTTACATTCACACGAAGTGTTTTGCCATTTGGGTTTTCTGAGAACAGAGAATTATTTTTTTAAATTCCCGCTATATTCACTGTTTGATGGAGTATTTGATCCACCTGTTTCGCAGGGCTTTTAATTTATACGGCTCACTTCGGAAATTACGGTACGGTAACTTGTGGAGCGGCCGATTCCTCAAGAAATGATTTGCATCACTATGAATTTTTCTTGAATAGGGGTATCTCCTGGCATGTGTAAATGTGGATTTTTCACTTGAAGACTATTGCTAGTTCATTCGACAGTAGGGATTTATTCGTTTATACTTAGCACATATACCATATATTATATTATGCTGCATGTCAGTAAATGGGGATTCCTCAATTATTTATTGGGGAATCCCCTTTCGGTACCAATAAAGTTTCAATAAAGTTGCTTAACAGTAAAATTTAGTCATTCTGGCAAGGCCATGTAAGCAGTGCAGCACGAGTTCAATTTGCAAAAATGCTTTCTATCAGCATAAGTCCAAAATAATCGTTTCGAAATATTTCACAAAAGCTACTTCGCTGTCACCATTCCAAAGTGTTTAATACTTTAAGCATTTCAGTATATTTTATTTTTATTCAAATCCTGTTTGGCTTTTGCAAACGTTTAGCTCTAAAAACGCCTTCTCTCAAAAGCATGTGCGTGTGAGAGAATATGTATGTGTTTGTGTGTCGTTCCCTCCTTGTTTGTTTGCTTTTCACTAAAATATAAACCATATTTAGGCAATAAATAAATATCTATTGCTTCACTGCAATTATTAACTATTTTACAACGTTTCCAATTTGCTTTTAATTTTGCCCTCCTACACACACGCCCTCATCCCTCTCTTGTACATGTGCGCTCAACTATTTCAAAGATTTTTCTTACCTAATGAACCAATTTTTCCAACTGAACATATTTGTTTTAATTTATGACACACACAGATTGAGCTCGTGATTAAAAAAAATCGCTACAGCCAAATCTGTTTGATTGCATTCCCCACATACTAAATTTCCTTAAAGGAAAATAGAAAATGAAAATGAAAAAATATAATTAAAATTTCAAATATTAATTATAAAAATGGCAAAAACTAGTGAGCTGAGTGCTAAACAAATAAAGCCTTATAAAATAAAACAGTGGAACCTTGTTAATATTCATTATATCATATTTATTATTTTATTTATTATTTATTATAATAAATATAATAATATAATAGTGCGCAGCCTACTAAACCGAAAGTCGCGGGTTCGATTCCTGCGTAGATCCTTAGTGTTTTCCTGCGGAGAAGCCGAAAGCTTTAAAGATATGCAAAGAGTTTAGTTTGTCTACGGCTGTAAGAGGTTGCAATAACGATAATAAGTGGCGTAACACTTTCATCCGCGTTTTAGTTTCATTTCAAATTATGCAGCAGCTTTGTGAAACGAAGAAAAAGAAAATTAAACAAATTAATTTTTAAAAGCAATTAATTTTAAATATCTTGAAATAGAAAAGTAAAAGAAGAAAAATATTAAATTATGCGATATTCCTTTTATTTTATTCCTTTTTTTTTATATTCCTTTTAAAGGGGTGCTTTCAACCTAAAAGAGAACTATTTAAGCGTTGTAAAGTAAATGAGAATTTTAAAAAACTTGGGTTAGTAACTAGAAATCAGCTATAAATTAAAATGGATTTCTTTACTTATTTAGCGTAAAAACGCTGCTATTCAGCTGATTATCACCATAATCATTTTCAATATATTTTAAATGTATTTAAATTGTTTGCTCAATTCATTTCAGGACTTTGTTTTTCGTTAAGCTTCTCATTTATTTATTTATTTATTTTGAATCTAATGCGAAAGAAATTTAACACTCATTTAATTGCTATAAGAATTTTTTTCTATATATAATAATAAAAAATAATAATTATTCAATTATTTATATATTAATATAAATTTATTAATTTATTATATAAATATTTAATAGGTAAAATTTTAGTTTAAGTTTCCGCCTGGAGTGCCAATAATTTTTTAAAAAAGTATTTATTGACATAAATGAATTGTAATCTAAATATTATTTTTTTTAATATATTTAATAAATTATGTATTATAAATTTTTTTTTTATTTTTTTAACTAACTTAACCTGCAAAGCGGTGGGCTTAAACGCAGGAAAACATCCAGGGTCTGGGCAGGAATCGAACCCGCGATCTCCGGTTTAGTAGGCTGCTCATTATTCATTCGCCAACGGAAGCACCTCTTAGCTATATTAAATAAAGAAATTCGAAAGATTTTAATTTGTCTCTTTAATTTCTTTAACGACTTAAGTTTAACGACGAATTTTGTCGACTAAGTAAAAGGGATTTCAGTTGGGCTGGAATTAGTGAGGACTACAATTAATCTCGCTGCTGGTGCGATACTCCGCGATTATTATTGCACTGTGCTAAACTATAAGTGTTAATTTTTTAACGACTTAAGTTTAACGACGAATTTTGTCGACTAAATAAAAGGGATTTCAGTTGGGCTGGAATTAGTGAGGACCACAATTAATCTCGCTGCTGGTGCGATACTCCGCGATTATTAGTGCACTGTGCTAAACTATAAGTGTTAATTTTTTAACGACTTAAGTTTAACGACGAATTTTGTCGACTAAATAAAAGGGATTTCAGTTGGGCTGGAATTAGTGAGGACTACAATAAATCTCGCTGCTGGTGCGAGACCCCGCGATTATTATCCCACTATCAGTGTCCTACACTAAAATCTGCTAAACATATGTGGTTATTTCTTTCATGTTTTCCAGCTGCCACTGTTCCTCTTTAAGATACCAGTTTTATTACTTGATTGTAAAAAATTGCAAAAAAAAAAATTATAATAAAAAAAAATTTATTGTGATTGATACAATTTTAAAAGTAAACAAGTGCAAGTGTTGCAAAGCGGTTTATTTAATACTGCCGTAAACGAAAAGCAAATATTAAAAGCAATAATATCGTATCTCTGAAAATACATTCATGCACATATTATCTTTATTTTTATAGTTGGAAACCGACCCTCCGCCTCTATGCAATTGCTTTTAATATTATTTTTTTTAAACACGATCCTCAGCATTATCATCATCCATGTATGGGAATGTTGATTGCAATTCACAATTGCACGTCAAATAAAACGAAAAAGAAACTAAAAAAAATAAAAAGATGCAAAAAAAAAGAAAGTGAAATGTGCCACAAAATGTTGCATGGAATGTTGTTTTGTAAATATTAAATGATTATTATGATTTAAAGCCAAAAACCATATGGAGGTTTCATATTGCAAATGCATGTTTTTGTTTGCATCTGACATGCAAAACTATAAACGTTTTTTAATGCAATTTTTTTTTTTTTTTGCTATTCAGCATAAAGTTAATAAAAATAAAGCAGAAATTATTTGTTATAAATAAAAAGCTAATTTACAGACAAAACAAGTAAAAGTGCAGAATTCAACAGAGCCGAATCTTATTCACCCTGCTCCGAAGACATGTTCAACAGTTACTTTTGGAGTAGAGCTTTTTTGGGCTATATTTCGTTTATTTCTTATCCGATTTTTGTGACTTTCATACTGATTAATTTCGGGAAAATTCTAAGCAGATTGGTTTTAAATTTTTGATTTTAAACACAATTTAAGCTTAATTTACATCGCAAAAAAAAACTATCAAGGACGGACGGACATAGGTCCTTCAATTCAATTTCCTTTCTTATATGGATACCGAATATATGATATTTAAAAGGGCGCAAACTGACATTGTAAAAATCACCATACCCATATCAAACATTTCTTCCTTTTTGTTAAAAACTTTTAAATTTAACTTCTAATATTCGTCCTTTTACGAATAAAGGCTCAACACAATTTGGAGAATACACATGAGTCTTCAAAATATATATTCTCTATATATAGAAATGATTTACATGATCTTACAAAACTATGAAAAGTGTATATAAATTTGTTGTAATGAAAATGTGTGTGCTTTCAATTCATGTGAGAATTATGCATAAATATGCTACAATGAGTAAGATATGCAAAAATAAGCGTTTTTAAAAATTTAATAGTAATTTGGTGTAAACGAAATACATTATCTTCTCATTAAAAGAAGATCGATATCTCACTAAATGACATTCAAAAAATTATTTTTCAGTTGTCACTTACAGAGTGTTATTAATCGAAGTCGGTAAAAAGTTTTTACAGCTTTTCTTTGCTAATGGCAAGCATGACAGTCAGGCCGCTGGAATTCTGAGAGCTGATTATGTGCAATTTTGATTTCGTCGATTCTTACGGATAGCGCCGTCATCGATAACTCGATAAAATCACAGAAATAATCAAAGTTAAGTGCCATGTTGGGATCAGCCACGAGCTAAAGATTAACCTCGAAATAGTTTCAAAGGATTCGAGCAAAGCTGAATTCAAAGAGATGCGTGATTCCTCAATTTTTATAGCCGCTATGAATTTGACTGATTTCTAAACGGGTGCTAAGATTCCTTACGAGCCTTTGAAGGCTCTATACGAAACTGCTCTATACTCGTACATGACTTCAAGGACAGATATGCCCTGAGAAGTCATGTATATAAACCTTTTGCATTAAGTCATATTTTCAAAGGCTTCTAAAATTTGAAGCAACTAAATTGAGAAACACCATAAATGCAGTTTAAATAGCCTAATGGGTTGCCTTCCTACCCATATTCAGAAAATATGGTTTAGATGCAGTGTGCCCATTTCCAGAAAAAGTAAGAAATTCTATAGCAATTTCTTACCATCTACATAGAGAATAAAATATATCGCATGCGATACATTTTTTAAAAATGTATTTACCGTCATACATATTTTCCCAAATTAAAATTTATTTCCAAACTTGTTTCTTACGAGGGAGAAAATTTTGACATTTTTTTTATAAAAGTATTTTAATTTTCATTAATAATGGAATATAATTTGCCGTAGAAGGACATTCATAGATATTGAATATCCTTTTAGCTTTTTCTGGTAATGGCAATATCAGTAATTCAAGAACAATTTTAATATTTCGGAATTTTATAAAAATTTATTTGCTTATAAGTATTTTGAAAGAGGCATTTTTTAAAGTAGTATTTTTCAAAATCAGAATATTTTTAGGAAATATACGGAACTGAATTTTTGAATTTATTCTCTTCTGATTATCCTTTCATGAAGTTTCAAAGAATCCCATTTTATTTAAATTATCTACTCGACTGTATTCAATGTTTTTTTTTTTTTAAATTGTGAAAGTACCTTTTTAAAATTTATCTCTATTAACGCATATAAAAGTACTTTTATGTTTTTTTCTTAAAACTATTTTCAGGTTTTTGTGTTACGTGGTAAATCTTTATTAAATGAGGACTTGTTTTTGTTGTAATTTTTTGTTTATTTCTTAGTAACTCTTATTAAGTTACGTCTGTTTAATTTCATTTTAATCATTGATGAAGTGAAAGGTGTTTTCGATTGTGCTCATAATTTTTTTTTTTGTGCAGATTATTTACTTTTAATTATATTATCTGATTATGTTAATATATTTTTAATAATAAAAACATTTTTTTTTTCTATTTTCAGATTTCTTTTAAAAATGCTTTGAAAGTTAACTGATATGGAATGTAATTTTATTGAAAAGGTAACAAACAGATATTTTATTTATTCAATTTTATTCCAGTAACAAGAACATTTACTTTTTAATTTGAGTGCTCAGTGGTTTCCCGATTTGTATCCTGAAACCATTAAATTTCCCTTTAAGGGGAATCACTTGAAACAGAAAAGCATAGTTGCTAATTTTTCTAAAAAATATTCTCTTTTTTATGCTCAATAATTTCTAAAATATTTAAAAAAGCTTTTGAGAACTTTTTTTTGTGTTTTATTTTATTCGAAAAGTATACACGAAAGTTTTAAAAAATTTCCCTTAAATATTGAAATATCCTGTAAAAATAAAATATTAAATTTCATAGGAGTGTAAATATTGTCAGTACGTAAAGACACCTTTTGCTTTAAACTAAATAATTTTTTTTGTTAAGATTAAATTTTTTTTCAAAAAATTTAGAGAAAATGTACTTTGTGGCAAATTTTGGTAGGCACTGTAATTATATTTCTTAATAGAGAGAGAACTCAATTTACGCAACAGAAATTTTTTACATTACAGTCCCCGAGAATAGGGAAATTTTTCTATTTTATTAAATTTAAAGTAATATTCTATCTGAATTTATTTGGCTAGAAAGGTAGTTTTCTCAGTACCCCTCTTAAAAATTTGATCCCCCACATCACTGCTGATACTTGTCATTTATTTAGTCTGTGGATCAAAGAAGCCTATACAGGTGAAAGAGAAGGTATAAAGCTCTCAGATAAAGAAATTGCAGAGAATGTCAAAATTGAAAGAACTTAAAAAATCCTTACTTTCAATTAAGGCACGTCCATAAGTAGAACACCTTAAAACCATTAAATATATAATTTGCTTAAATTGTGATTTTATTTCTTGGAATAATAATAATTAATGCATTTTCGTTAAATATGAATACTGGTGTGTTCTGCTATCATTGATTATTGAGACCATTGATTAAAAGTCACCATAATTTCGTACAGTTGCTCAAATCGAGTACCTACTGTATAAGAAAAAAATATTTCAAAGCTTAGCCTGAAGGACTTTTTTAGTTATACTTATTAAATCTCGAAAAACATGAAAGAGGGAAAATTTTTTCTATTAGGGAGGTTGCATTATTTCGTCTATTTTTTACAAATTGTTTTAAAGTCTCTTAAAAAATAAAATATATTTCTCTTTTTGGAAATTTATTGAATTTTTCATCTTTCAGAAATTTTATTGTTAAAAAAATCATATTAATTATTGAAAAGCACGTTTTTCGACTTTATCCGATTTTCCTTTTGTGTTTTGTGCATGACATTAAATAGTCGAAATCTAGATTTAACAAATCTTAAATTTATTACATAATATTGCTTTTAGATTAAAAATGCTTTTGTTTATTTATTGGTTATCAATATTTCATTTAAAATTAATTTTTAATGGCCAGCTTTTAAGCCACCTAAATGCATTATGTTAATTTTTTAAAAAAAAAAATGTTTTTTGAAATGAGATTAAAAAAAGATAAATGAGCTGCTAATAAAATAATTTGCGGAGGGGAATTTATGAAGCTATAAAATTAATACCGAAACGAAATAAAAGGTTTCTGCGGCTTTCAACATCTAATAATGAGATAAAAATATTGAATTCGTATAGAAATACGTAAATCTAAATAATTAACATTCATAAAAATGTTTTTAAAGGGAAAAAGCCGAATAAAAATATCATTTTTATTTATTTATGATCAGCTGACAATATAGACATTTTTATTATATTACTATATATTTTTTTTTATATATTTTCTATTTCATAAATATCTATAAATAAATATTTCTTTAAATGGAAATTTTTATAAATTTATTCACTGATACAAAGTCCAGCTGTTTTCTTATATTTGTTAGTGTTGCCATATAAGCTTGTTTTCCTTAAGAATAGTTTAAAAGATGGCTGATTTGTAGATTAAAAGTTTAAACTATATTGAAAATAATTGTCATTTTAACAAAATTAGAGCTAAACTTTTTAAAATTAGGAGTTTAAGAGATAAAAACTTTTCGGAATTAAGTGTGCTGTTGAGTCCGATGTGTATACGTAATTCGCATGGTTTTATTTTAAGTCAACGAATTTTTAGTTCTTACAGTTTGAAACAAAATATTAAGCTTTATTAAATTTTTTGGAGTACAATTCCGTCTACTTTCCGATTTGAGACATATTTTTCCATACCCTTAAAAATATTTTTGTTTAACATTATTTTACATTCTTTAATTTTTAATATTTAGAAAAAATTAAGAAAATTAGAAATAAATTTTCCCATATTTTGTTTTCGAAATATATAATAAAGTATGATGTATATGATGTAGGACCTCCATAAGTTACCAGTTGCTTAGATGTTAATGCAAAATACCGCCTAGAATTAAAATATCCCAGAAAGGGAAATTTTTTTGGAAATTTAAATTTTATGTTACATTAAAAATAATTATTCTATATAAACAAAATGGCACTCAAAAGGAAATTTTTAAAATCAATTGAAAAGGAAATCATATGTTAGGAGCAGGGGAATCTGATATCGGTTTCTCTGTATATTTATCTCTATACATTTACATAACATAACGAAAAAGGAGTTTATCGGTTTCACTAAACTGATTCGAGTTCGTTTCTTTAATTTATTTTTTTTATTATTCGTTTCTACTAATTCGATTCGAAATTATTAATCTTAAAAAAACCATCTAATTTTTTTTCGTATTACAACTCTGGGTTTTCCATTTGCCAACACAGGGTTGTTATGTCATCGTAACTTTAAACGTTGTTTATGTTTTGCATGAATGCTGGCAACACTCTGTGGGATTTTCCTGTTAAACTTGCAATTATTCGCAACGATCGGCAAAATGCGCGAAATTAGGTTTCCTACAATTTTCACATTTACATATTTCAGGAGTAGTTTGGAATTTATCGGAAACTATTGAGAGAGCCGCTGAAGAATTTGTTGAACTTCGGTAAGCAGAAAAAACTATCTAATTTATTACTAATAACAGTGTTCGATCTGAGGTGTAGTGTTTGAAAAAGCTGAGGAGCAATAAAATTAATGTAGAACCCGTGAGCCGTTGCAAGGTTTCTATAAAAAAAATTAACTGACTTATAATTTTCTATTCAGGATAATTGCATGCATCCCATTAAGCGATTATTGAATATCTTCAGAGGATTCACTTAGAAGGATTACTATATATATTTTAATCTCTATAGAATTCAAGAATGTGTTAAGTCTAGTTGGCTATAAACTGAAGGAGAGTGTAAGTAATTCCAACCTAGAATTGAATTCCTTATTTATTTTTTTATTTATTTACCTCCGTAGGGCGAGTGAACAATGCTCAGCCTACTGAATCGGAGGTCGCGGATTTGATTCCTAAAGTTGGTAAAAAAAATAAAAAAAAATGCGTTTTCAATTTGAAAACATTAGGGATGAATCATTTGCAGAAACCCTGAAATGCGTTCTCGATCAACAGCCCGTCAAAACATTGATTATAGACCGACTTAGCTTGTCCTATTTAAAACTTATAAACGTTTTTTATGCTTTGCATCAATGCTTGCAACACTCTGTAGGCTTTTCCTGCTAAACTTGCAATTATTGGCATCGATCGGCAAATGCGCGAAATTAGGTTTCCTACAATTCTCACATTTACATATTTTTTTTGCTTTTCTGTCAATGTATTAGAGTTGTTGTTATTAGTTGATTCATTTATGCTGAAATTGTCTTAACATTTTCTGTGTTTCTTTGTATTGAATTTTATATTTCCATGCAGTGTGCTTGTGTATGTGTGTGTGTGTGCGCTTGTGTAACTTAATTTTTACCTTCACCTTGATGAGCGTTGCATTTTTTTTTTTGTTTTTCATTTTCTTTTAGTTACTTTACAATTTAGTTAATCTAAAATATTGTAAAACGGTTGTTATTGGTTTTTGAATCATATCAAGCAAGAAAAAGAAATTTAAAGGAGAAAAGTAAAAGAAAAGACAATTACGAATAAAAAGTTTTTGAAATAAAAAATAAATAAAAAAAGTGAGCTGAAATGATTGATTGACATTTACATTTAGAAACTAGAACGAAAGGTAAAAGTTATTTTTTATACATTGTATTCTATTATTATTTTTCCTATTAATGGTAGACCGAGCGTAAAAAAAAATTTTAAAATGTCACACCTTAATGAGTTTTGTAAAGCAATAGACTAACATCCATACATACATACATACAATCATGCCTTCATATATATTGTAAAGAAACGGCAATTTAAGGCTAAATCATCATCATAGCTGTAATTATAACATACATACATATTTAAGTATGTAATATATAAATTATAATGTCTCTGAATATATATGCAATTATTTTCAGTGTCAAAACATATATTTTAATAAAATTGTAAAAAATTTCCCTCTAAGGGAAATTTTATTCATGCCACCAATTTTCTAATTATATAACACTCTGCTAGAAGTATTATTAATGACGTCTATAATTTAAATTTCACTCTAAGGGAAATTTTATTCATGCCACCAATTTTCAAAATATAAAACTTTCTGCTGGAAGTATTATTAATGACGTCTTTAATTTAAATATCCCTCTAAGGGAAATTTTATTCATGCCACCAATTTTCAAAATATAAAACTTTCTGCTGGAAGTATTATTAATGACGTCTTTAATTTAAATATCCCTCTAAGGGAAATTTTATTCATGCCACCAATTTTCAAAACATAAAACTTTTTGTGTGAAGTATTATTAATGACGTCTATAATTTAAATTTCCCTCTAAGGGAAATTTTATTCATGCCACCAATTTTCAAAATATAAAACTTTCTGCTGGAAGTATTATTAATGACGTTTTTAATTTAAATATCCCTCTAAGGGAAATTTTATTCATGCCACCAATTTTCAAAATATAAAACTCTGCTGAAAGTATTATTAATGACGTCTTTAATTTAAATATCCCTCTAAGGGAAATTTTATTTATGCCACCAATTTTCAAAATATAAAACTTTCTGCTGGAAGTATTATTAATGACGTCTATAATTTAAATTTCCCTCTAAGGGAAATTTTATTTATGCCACCAATTTTCAAAATATAAAACTTTCTGCTTGAAGTGCTATTAATGATGTCTATAATTTAAATTTCCCTCTAAGGGAAATTTTATTTATGCAACCAATTTCAAAATATAATACTTTCTGCTTGAAGTTCTATTAATAACGTCTATAATTTAAATTTTCCCAAAAGAAAAAAAATTTTATAAAATTATTTTATTTGATATGAAATAAATTTAATTATTTTAATGTTTAAATTGTTCACTTGCTTGTTTTAATTCTGAAATTTTAAAATGGTTCTCAAAGGGAAATTTCAGAATTGCATTATTGATTTTGACATTGGCAGAAAAACTTAAAAGGATATTACAAAAACTTATGAATATCCTTCTACGACAAATTATATTTTATAAATTTGCATTATTTTAATGAAAATTGAAAAGTTTTTATAAAAAATAATTTCAAAATTTTCTCCCTCGTAAGAAAGAAGTTTGGAAATAAATTTTAATTTGGGAAAATGTGTGTGACGATAAATACGTTTTTAAAAAATACTTAAATTTTGCATAATTTGTCAAATAAATCAAATGTTTATGTATTTAAGTAAATATCAAAAATGAGCGAAGCTGAAGAGAGGATGGGAAGGAAAAACCTTTTTAATTTTAATGCGAATTTTTGCGATTTTTTTGATGTTTTACTTGGTTGGAGTATTTCGTTGAAATTTTTTATGAAAACGAATACAAGAAATATGCGAATAATAAATAATGGTGGCCTGAAAGCTGAAATATTATTTGTTTCAAATTATTTAACAAAATTTTCCAGTAAGTCAATTTTTAGCGTTATAATTTTTTTTAAATGTATATCAACAGGAAATTATAAAATTTCCCTAAAAAGGGAATTTATATACAATCTGGATTATTTTAAGGTAAAAACATATTCCTTTTTTATGGCAGTGTTTATAAATTGTTTTTTTTTAATAAATTCTAAACTTAATTTAACGCGGTAAATAAAAAATAAGTTTAAATTAAAATTTGTTTTTTTTAATAAATGTAACTTGAATAATTTTTTATATAAACATATGAAAAAATATTCATCTTTGGATAGACAGACTTGGCAACTTGTAAATAAAATAAATATAAAAATGTGAAAACAAATAAAATAAATAAATTTATTTCCAAACTGCTCCCAAAATTGTACAGGCAGTCATGACATGCGCCGGTGTTTAAACACAAAGTAAGTGAAGTACGAGCCCGCTTGTACGTGAGTTTCACAATACAGTAATGATTAGCGGGAAACTTGATAATCATTATTATAACAAACATTATAATGATGAAAATATTTAATATGCAGGCTAAATACAGAAATATAATTTACATATTTCTTGAAATGAGCTTTAAAAGAGTGAGATCGTGAAGAGGGAATGAGGGCGGTCAGATGGTTAACAACCGCCTACGACAAATACAGATAGTGGGCAGCTGCCGCCGTTGTACTTGGTTTCAATTGCCTATCCGCTAATAGAAACCAAGAGGCATGATTTGATAAATAAATTTTTGGCTAATTTTTGGCGAGACGAAAAATTATTGTACTTGTAAAGTTGGCAGGTGAGCATTATAAAATTTCATAATTTAATTAATTAATTTAATTAGTTAATTTCATAATTAACTGCTGAAAACTAATCTCTGTATTGTATTGGTAGTCATTTCCTTCCTTTGTTTTGTGCAGGTTGTTTTTGCCGCTCAGTATATGTTTTAGCCGCCGTCAATGGCTGCAAAATTCAGAAACATGATCATGTTTTTATTTCAATTTTATTTATCAAATATTACAATTATATGAATATAATTGCAATATGTATAGAAGCCCTGGCTAGTGAGTGAGGCCTTTGGCTTCTGACTCCCCAGGGAATTGAACCCCTGACACCTGCGTAACAGGCGGGTATATTAACCATTATACCATCGAGGTGCATGTTATTTAATGAATAGTGTGGCGATGAAAAAAATGGCGATTAACTCTTATGGTTCGATATTGAAAAACATATTTTTATTACTTCTTAGGTCCAATATCAACTCTGTATTCAATTATAAAAATCAAAAAATTTCGCAAATTGGTAATAGAACCAGCAGTTTCAAAATACAATTTTAATATAATTTTATTTTAAATTGACCCTTCTCTGAATATCATAATAATACCAAGAAATATTTAAGTTTTAGTGGCATAGCAGGCATGTAGTGAGAAAGGTATGCGGCGCTTCTGGTGCCCCAGAAAGCGCTATTAAATTCTTTTTCGCCGCAGGAATTTAATTTTATTTTAAATTCTTTCTTCTCTAAATATCAGAAGTCGTAGACCGAAGGTAGGATTACGTAATTAAACTCTTTTTCGCCGCAGGAAACAGTTTAAGGAGTTAGGAATGAAACTCACTGTCAAGTTAATCAAGAAATTATTTCTGTGATGTCATTATTTTAAGTGACTGCTTAAACTTACAATTATTTCTATCATTTATAAAACTACTGGCATGTTATTTTGTACCCCCAAATATATTGGCTCGTGAGTTCCCATTGTATAATTTTCTTTAACTGTTAATTTTTTTTTTTCTGTGTTAGCAGACATTCGACAGTCGCATTTGAAAAAAAGCATAAAAAAAATACATAAAAAAAAATAAAAATTCATGCGTGTCAATTGCAACTCATGAATGAATTTTTATGAAACAAATGTGTCATCCGTGTTATATTATTATTTGTTTTGATTAGCATTTATGTAAATATTTTGAAAGCGTTACACTAATTCAAAATAAATTGTCTTTCACATGAGGCAATCTTTAGCATTTTGTAACGATATCTGACAAGACTCGAAAATACTGCTTTAGAAATAAACGATTGTATAAATATGAATTTAGGAAATCAATTGTATTTGCTGTGAATGATAAAAATTCCAAAGAAGCCAACGAAAATGCTCACGATAGTGAAGTCAAGGCAAAGAAATATGCATCCGCCTCTTGCCTGTGAATAAAGCTCATCAATATTTATAAAGATTTGTACTTGTATGGATGTGTAAACCTAAATATTTGTATAAAAAATTAGAGACTTTATAAAATGTCATTTAGAATGTAAATTTCCTTTGCAAGGGAAATTTTTTACATCATCATTTTTTTTAACTAATTTAACCTGCAAAGCTTTCGGCTTGACCGAAGGAAACAACCGCTTTAATAGGCTGCCCATTATTCTTTCGCCTACGGAGGCACCCCCCAACCACGTATATATAATATTCTAATATATATATTGAACTAGAATATCCCTTGAAGAAATTCCTGTTCAAATTCTTGGTTCTTTTTTCAAATTGTGTCAGAACTCTTTCATAAAATATATGTAAGTTTAGAATTTCCAATAGTTCAGTGCAGGGCTCAATCGAACTATAATATTTATTTGGCTATTAAAAAGGAAATTTATAGAAAAATATATATAGTAAAGTTTCTTAGCTGGAAAATTGGCAAGCCGAAAGTTTTTTAAAAATATAAAATAAATATAGAATAAATTGAAAATTTCCTACAGCAGAGACTCAAATCAAAAATAACAATTTTGCATGCAAATGGTTTGCAATTTCCAGCTCTGGCTTTTGTAAATACGACTCTTCATTACATTAGCAGAGTCTAATACTGAAGTGTAAAATATTTTCCGCCTCCCACAATTTCCTCTCAAGGGAAATTTATTGCAGACAGATCCGTATTATACTTTTTTATATATATTTTATATATAAAAAATATATTTAAACCAAAATTATTAACTGCGATTGTAAATGACTGCATTGTTTGTACAATTTGTGTACTTATTAGTTATCTCAAAAAACAATAGCCTATAAAATTTCGGTTAAAGAATAATAAATAAAAACAATAATGATAAGCAAATAGTATGAAAGTGCTTAAAAAAAAAACAAATTCAATTGAGCTTTTTTGGCGAAGAAGAAACTGTAAATAAAATAATTTGAAATTTATTAAATTCCATTGTTTGTTAAGGCCATTTGAAAAGTACTGGAGAATGAATTGAATTTATTTGCTTCAATGAATAATATCATGTTCAAGTGGTTGGCCGGTTAGTTCTGACTACATATTTATGCTTTATAAGTAATAAATATTTATTCACTGTTGTGTGTGCGTTTCGGTTACTCAAGTAGTTGATACTGCTTAAGGTGTCAATTGTATGAAGCGAGCGAAACTGATAAGACTTCCTTACACTTGGCTTAAAAGCTGCCCACAAACCATACTGGCCATAATTCTCATGTATGACGACGTCAAACTAAAGGCCCCAGACTACACTATCCTACATACTAGCACGATTTGCTAAAAATATATAACAGTGTGGGATAAAAAATTTCAGATTTTTGTGACCAGCAAAAAGTTCCCATAAAAAAAATTCTCATAAAATGACAACATTCATTTGATCAGAATTGCTTTTATTTCAATTAGCATAGAAAAAATTGCTTTCAAAGCCATTTTAAGGCGATTTTTTAGTATAGCATGTTATCACTATCACATTTTCATGTGAATGTATCATACGACTGTGTAGAATAGTGAAACATGGCATTAAAGTATGTTTTTCTTTTGAAAGAAAAATTTTATTGACACAGATCAGAGCTGGAAATTTCTATTAATTTAAAATCCACATGTATGGAAAATTGTGATTTCTGAAATATGAAAAAACCCAAACTTGCCATATTTATGTGGTTGTGCGGCATGCAAGTGAAATGTACGTTAAAAGCAAAAATTAAAAGTCTTATGTAAAATATATTGCAATATATGAATTTATTCATATATATACATATGAAAAAATGCAGCGTTTGAAGGCAAAAAAGTGTTTAAATAGTTTGGCGTAGAAGAGGAGTGACTGCAAGTCCCCAAATTAGAGATTTTTTTCCATACTTACGGCAGTATTGAAATAAAAAGATATAGAGAATTTTTTTCCAGTGCTCTCTTCGTTAGTGCTACTCATGTGCTCATTCCTGTTCCAATACCACTGCTTACTTGGCATTAACCAGCAAACAATTTACATCCATAACAATAAACGCCTGAGTATAGTGAGTGTCATTAGCTTCTTCTGCAGCAGAATTCCACTAACAAAGCTGAAATATTCAATAAAAATAGCATTAAGAACAGCTTCAGATGGATTATTTTGACAGCAGAGAAGATGCCACTTTCGTCTCATTCTTGGGGTTTAAACCCCTAAATACCCCTTAATTCTCAAAAAAATAATACTCAGCAGAAAGTTAATTTATTATTTAAAACTACATTGAAATTGATTATTTCGTTGCAAAATATTTCAAAAATAAATAATACATTCACTTAAGCAAAGTGATCAATAACTAAACAAGAATCGCTACGGTTTTACAAAAAAAAAAAAAAAAAAAAAAAAAAAACGAACGTCCGCCGTAATAAAAATAAATAGTAAATACTTTAAGAACACATTATATAAGAATGAGAAGAAAGCGACAGTAGGATAGAAACTGCAGTTTTAACCGTATCAGTTTGACGCGCACCTTATTCCTAATTACATCTTTTTTGTTTGTTTGTCTTACTTACCCAGTTTGCTGAAGGCGTTTTTTATGGTATTAAATTTAGAATTAAACGGGCTAAAACTTAATTATTCATTGGCACATATTAGGCCTCTAATTTATGGCCAACAAACTAATTATGGTGATCATGTAATTATTATTTTAATGCCACTAAATTTGTAAGTCTTTAATGAAATTTTTCAATTTGTGATAAATTGTGTTGGCTTGCTTCTTGCTGTTTTATAATAAATTGGTTTTTAGGTTAGGTTTCCGGCAAAAGCAATATGCTAAAAACCGTTTAGGATGAGTAAATATTTTTCTTAAATAATTTACCATAATAATTTGGTAAGAAAATATTACTAAAGGAAGGTGAATAAGAAGCATTAATATAAATCAATGCCATTAACAAATTAACACACCTTTAAGAATGAATAATGAAATATAAAAAAAAAAACCTTATATAAAAATATAAGGTTGCCATATAACCAAAGTGAATGGGGTTTAGACGACTTAAAAATAAGCTAAAACGGAAAGCTACTAAGTGTTAAACAAATATTAGTTTTAATGGTTGCTGTTATTGCTTTTCTATCAAAAAGAATAGAAGGATATTTTTACGGCAACTTCTACATTATTAGTGTGGGTTGCTATAAAGTGTATTTTGTGGATCCACATAAGAAGGTATGGTGATTGCATTTTATCTATCTGTATGTCTATCTTGAGTTACCGTCAAAACCCCTAGCCCACAATGTCTTCAATTTTAGAGCTTAAAAAATGCGGAGAAGGCAAGGTATTCTGGCTATTCGGCATATACGTTCGATTAAAGAAAAATAATAGAGGTTCCACTAAGATCTGCTTTATTACAGGTTGAAATGCTGAGTGGTAACTTAAATAGCAGCTAAAGAAGAAACTATTCGTGCTAATATAAGTATATAAGACCAGCACTGAGGTATATCTCCTCTTTATTCAGTGAAAGGAGCCGACATGAACAAAAAGGGGTAGTAACAGGAGACAGCTTGTGAGGGATGAGGTAGCTAAAATAATGCTGCTGGGTTTCAAGTACTCACCAGAGTACTATACTTTCGGCAACGCCGCTACAACACTGCTCTCTACATCACCTGCTCTTTACCATCTGCCTCCAGTATGAGCAGAATACATTTTATGAGTAGGAGCTTTTCCCTAAAAGAAACAACTACTTCGGCACCAAACGATTATCATTATCAATTATAAACTTTTTGATTGATGTTCGTATTTCTTGACTCGTCTTATTGCGATAAATGAAATTCTTTCTGTTGGCGTTCAGTTGGACTGACGTCAACAATTAATTGCAGAATTTCAACTTACAACTCATATAAATCATGAAAATAAAATTTTTTACCAGTTGCTTGCACTAAAGCCAGGCTTCTATGATTCTATGAAAGCTTTTTTTCACTGGCGCAATATATTCGTCTATTATCTAAGAAAGGTATCAAAATAATTACAATAAGCCAAGATGATTTTCATTTATTTCTTCTTCACATACATACATAAATAAATTAATTGTTAATCTCATGCTACAACCCACAATTTATAAATTTATTTACATACCGAGACATACGACAAGTGTGGCTCTGGAAAACACCCTCTACTACAACAATAATAAAAGATTTAATTATAAATTAAGAACTTGAAATAAATCTATAATTTAGTGTCGATTAAGTTGGCAAATGAAACACACGTCTCTTTAAAACGAAGTACTGAAAGAAGAATAGCAAATTGACTGAGGAAAAAAGCTTACAAAAGTATAAAGGAATACACTGACAAAAATTTGTGAGTTAAAAATTGTTGCTAATGAGATTATTTCTTTATTTATTTATTTATGATACATATTAATAAAACAAAATATTGATGAAATATTTAAACGATAAGTGAAGATTTTTTGTTGTAGATTTTTTTCAAAGCAGTCAGTCGACTTAAAGATAAAAACTTAAAGTGTTTCTGACGCCATGATAAGATAAGTAAAAGGAAAAATTCTTCAATAACTAGAATAAATGGCAAATAGCGTCTAATTGGATTGTTTAACATCTTGCTATGTAAAGATAGTAACAGTATTACGATATTAAGATAATCGAATTAGAAGTTTCTTAACGGTAATCAATGCATTAGACCCACAAAAATAGCTGGTCAACGACTACAATACACCGAATATTAAAAACACATATTTATGTTGGAATGATTATTTTGTAGGCGACAATGCTGCTCCTCAGCAAAGCCACAAACGCTTACTTTTTTAAATGAGAATTTAAATTTATTTTATTCAATAGAAACGAATATCACAAATTGTAAATTAATTAAAAACTACAGATCTATTATACATTGCCTTATTGTATTTTATTTTTTATTACTCAGAAAAATTATTGTCCTAACAAAAATAATCTCCGGACGAAAATTAATATCCGCACAAAAATAATGTCCGGACAAAAATAATGTCCGTACAAAAATAATGTGGGAACAAAAATAATGTGACAAAAATAATTTTTGAGCAACAATATTACGTAGGAATAAAAAAATATTTTCTTCTAAATTATTTGGTACAAAACTCCAATTGGATACGACGGCTGCAAAAAATTAATTAAGAATGCAAAAATTAAAAAATTTCAGCCGTATTGCGAGGGGGTAGTTTAAGATTTGTCTAGTGTGAAGTGAAACATACAATTTTATAAAATTTTCAGTTTTTTTGTTGTTGTTGTTTATTATAGCACGGCTGTATTGGAATGTAGTACTCCTCTCCCCTCGTTTCCTAATCGTTGTACGGCGCCTTTTAAGTGCTCTTTTTTTTAGTTATTTTCTGCCTCTTACACTAATTGTTTTGCCCTACTAATGTGCAGTCTAATTATCCTTGATACACCTTGAAGACCGATTAGATTGGAAAACTATTAATATTGGGGAATATAGAAATTCACGAAATAATATTTCCTTAATCATCTCACACGCACAGTAGCACACACCCAGAAAGTATATTAAAATGATTAAATAATTTTCTTTTCTCGAAAAAAAGTTAATATTTTGCCCACTCACACATGCGAGAAGTCTATAAACATTGTGGTGTTCTTATCAGTTGCCGCTCACAAATAAACTCTACCTTTTTTAAAGTCGTGTTGTTGTTGTTGGTCTTGTTATTATTATTGTTATTTTTATATCGCAGTACGACCATAAATTCTGTGCTGCGGTATGCGGTTCTATCACTGTTTCACTTTGCAAATATTTTCAGTTGTAACGTGTCACTTGGCCAAGTTTCACTTGAATTTCGTTTCAATTAGTTCGGAATTTAAATGGTTTTTTCAAATAATTTTGAAATTATTTGCAATTAAATACGTAAAAATAGTGATAAAAACCAAAGATAATTTTTTGTTAAATTTAATTGAAAATTTAAAGAAAAAAAAGGAAATGAGATAAACAATTATTTGAATATAATTAAATATGCTGTGTAAAATAATTAAAACTTTAATTCATTGTAAATAAATAAATAAAATAAAAAATTTTTAATTTTTATTTGCGTTCAATAAAAAATTTGAAATGTAAAAAAATGAAAAAAATTAAATTTTAAATAAAAAAAAACTTTTTGAAAATTGATATTGAAATTATTTAAGAATTTCTTATTTCAGTTAATATGCTAAAGTTTTAACAAATTATTTTTTAATTAAAAAATCGTGT
Source organism: Ormia ochracea (assembly GCA_963402855.1). Lineage (NCBI taxonomy): Eukaryota > Metazoa > Arthropoda > Insecta > Diptera > Tachinidae > Ormia > Ormia ochracea. The sequence goes on along the minus strand of OY727107.1, from coordinate 17,072,139 downwards.
CGAAACATTTCAAGAAGTCCTTACAAAACACCGAGTTGAAACTTTGAATACTTAAAGGTAATTATTTAATATCTCAAAGTCTTAAAAATTTTTTTTAAATTAAAAGTTTCGTATTTAAATATTAAAAGACATCCTTACAAATCCGTGTAATTTGGAACTCCAGATGCTGAATACTGTGACTTGAAGCTTTACACTTTTGACTTTTGTACTAAAACGGCTTAAAAGTGCGCATTTAAAACTAATTAAAATTTTTTGTTTATCTACCTACGAAGTGTCTCAAGAGAAAGTTTTAATTTGCTCAGCTTTTTAGGCTATTTGTCACAAGAATGATGAAAATGAATCAAAAATTTCAATAGACTGATTCAGAAAAGATCATCACGAATGTCAGATACCGTGAATATTCTAAATCAGTTTGTTCGTGAGTGTTAAACTGCTACATCACTGAAAGGTCTGCAGTTGTGCAAATTTTGTTTCGGAATGAAATAAAAAAATTGCTCCTACTGGGGCAAAGAGAAATCCAAAGAGTGACATCAGACCACTAACAAACCATCCATCAATTAAATAGGCTTTAAGGTCAGCGATTTTAAGCGCGAGGAATTATAGCGTAAGTACGTTTACAGTAAATTGTACGCATTATGGGGAAATGTTAATCAATATCTCGATGCAAAACTGCAAAACAACCAAAAAGGTTTTATAAAAACCCCGCCTATCCAATATGTCTTAGCCAAGAGTTCGGAGTTAACTTCTACGAGTTTTTTTGTGCTGCATTATCTTAAATCTAAAGTTTATAATAATAAACCGATTTCTCTAGAGGTTACGAAAAACGTATGTGTTACGGAATCTACCCGCGAAATGCCAACTTTCAATTTCAACGTCTCAGTCTGCCATAGAGTTTCTTTCACTGTACTTTCCAGCTATCTTTTTAACAATAACAACAATCGTTAATAAACAACTTTTGGCTAATAACTGGCGTTGCCTTTCAAAATCGTTAAATGTTCAATAGACGCTGCTTCCTCAATTATTGACAATTATTGTTAAAAGGAGCTTTTTATTTCAGAGTAACGTCACTAGGGCCACCGCTTATCTGAAGTGGTACATATTTGGTGTTTATAATATTTCTTTAAATTTTAGCCTTTAAGCCACTTTATATTAAATTTTATTTCCGTTTTTGTTGTCTTAAGTGATTTAATCTGCTGAAACGCGTCGAATTTCACAACTCGATAACAATACATAAACTTTTTCTAATGATAACACATAATAAATATTTTTTCAAAAATGATTTTATACATCGTTAACTTTTTATTGCCAAATCAGTATAAAAATTATACGAGTATGCATGCTTAGGAAATTAAATTATCTTCGTATCACGTCTCAATAATATAATAATAATTAATTTTCTAATTTCAATATTTAAAGTTTTTTAATTTTTTTCAAATTTTAAACCTTTTTCCATACTCGTATATAATAAATCCTACCTAGCACTCTTTCAAGGCGTCAATCTTGGCTTTGCGGCGATTTGTTTCGTTTCAGGAATGAATCGCAGATGTTAATTCGGTCCATTAAATTTTTCACAGACAATTTTTTTGGTAACCGAACATCGAGATTCTTTTTGTAGGCAGCCTTTTTTAAATGGTTCAAAACTGTTCGATGATGAATGGTAATTTCCTTATCGATGTACTGGCTGCTTATGTGACGGTCCCGGTCAATCTTTTCCATAATTTCATGGACTTTTTCGACTATAAGTCGACTAGAACAAGATGCATATTTCACATCGAAATTTCCAGAATGGAAGCGAGCGAATCATTGTTGTGCTACATGAAGTTTACTGTAAGCAAAAAAAATATCAATTTTCCATCTCTGCAGTTTATTATCCATTAAATAGTTTGTACGAGAGTGCATAGAAGAGAATTGTTTTTTTTTATCCAAAAACAAAAGATAAACAAATTAAAAAATAATGCCAAAAAATGTATGACACAATAGAAATTCCAGACCAAAAACACAACGATGAATAGAATTTATTTAATAATAATAATAATAATAAAAAAACAGAAAAATAATAACAATTAAATACAAAGTAGGTAAACAAGAAGCTTTACTCACAAGTACTTAAAAGTAATTGTTATTATTGTCTGTTAACAGAAATAATTATGACAACATAATTATACTTTTGACTTAAAAGAGAAAGAAGTCAAAGAACTTCAATTGCTTTCGCGTCTGTCTGCTGGGTGTGAGGCCATTCACAACTAAATCGCACCCATATTTTTTTCCACCACTAGAGCTTCTTCACCTTGGTCATGCACTTACGAAAGAAAGCTTTTTTAATTGCATTTTCTAAACTTAGCAGTTGTTAAAGGAAGGATTTTAGCGGATTGCTAAATGGATATGCATGTAAGTCTGTATGATTTCATCACGAAATGCCACTTTCGTTTAATCTTAAAGTGAATGATAAATTAAAAACGAAATCCGCTTACAAAAATGATTTACAAAAACAAAATGCCTGCTGAGGAAAAATATAAGAAATTTACGATGAATTACATTCTCGTTCGCATTTTAAGAAAACCAGTTTTTCAGACATCGTACAGCCACCCCAAAGCCAGGAATTGTGAAACCGACGGAGAATTTTGAGGGGTTGCTGAAAATATTGTTGTTGCAGTACTGCAAAAAGCATGCCAGGTTTGTCCTGACCATTTCTCATTGATCTTTGGTATTAGGCATTGTCCAGCCATTGTTAGACTCGGAGGACCTTTTAAGGCTTTTAAAGTTAACAGCTCGATAATCAAACTCTTTAAAATATCAATAATCAACCTCTTACTGGAGGACAACATTATTCCCTGCACTCTTCTCAGTGGTCACAATGGCCCTAAAACTGTATTTATATACGAATTTACCCAGTTTAGCTGCTACTCTGTCAAGAAGAGCAACTTTTTTGGAAATTCCAATTTTCATGTCATTCATATCATTCAGAACACACCACAATTTATAAACTGATTCATCGTTGAGTACTCCTTTGGGAGTTACAGAAGTTTAAATTGTAAACAAGCAACGAAGTTCTTGATATGAATGCAATGGGCTCTATTGGACTCCAAATTAGTAGCCAATTATTTGAATCATCAGCTGAAATTATTCTTTCATTAAAAGTTTCTTTCAGTCAAGCAATTCAGTTGAATCAGTCATGTCAGCTGAATTAATATCAGCTGTTTGAGGTGCGAAAAAATTTCCAATTGACTCCATCCCCCTATGCAGCTTACTATACACTAATTTTCTACAAATGCTTGTAGATGATCCTCCTTACCAATGCGGAAATTCAACTTATTAACGAACACATTTAACGAAAAGTTACTTCAATCGGAGAATAAAATTTTTATTGGGAATTCAATATAAAATTTTGCATCTCCCTATTTGCAAGTGTTGCTCTGGTGCAAGCCTATTCATAATGACATGTCAACTCATCTATATAAAAAGCAACTATCAGCTGTTAAATCGATTGTCAAATAAAGCAGTGTTGCAACTCTAAAAACACTCATGATAAGTTGCTTAATTTAGGGAAAACGTTAAGTTGCATAATTTAGCTGTATCAATTGGCTTAGATGCTCATGCAGTCCGACCTCCTAGACCTATAAACACAAAGTTTATCTACAGTTCCAATTGTGTAAAGTAGGAATTAGATTTGGTACGTCTCAAAGCATTACACAAAAACCTACACATCCTACACAAAACCTATTGGTAGAACATGAAGAACGTGACAACAAATGATGTAACGTAACAAATCAATTTTTTTTCTAATATAAAAACATTTCGGCATTTCATATGGTGTGGAAAAACTGCAACTAGTTCCAAATTTTGTTAATTGCTTTTCAATATAGTCCTTAAGGAATAACATTTTGTACTAAAAAAAAACTTATTAAATAAATTCAAGACTGCGATTTTCAAGTACACTAAAAATTACAATGTTACGCTGCAGGTTGCCATACGAACTTTGCATTGACTTTAATAATACGTTTTTCTTAGAGTTCTTAAAATTTATTAAATATTTCAATTTATTTATTTATTTAATTTTTTTATTTTTTTTTGAAAAATATTTTTATATTCATGAACGTGGCTTTTTATTAATGGCATGCCAATAATGACTGAATATTTTCAGTAAAAAAGAAGAAAAAAATAAATATTTTTTTCTAAAAGTATTAAAACGAAAATTCGTGCAATTTATTTTTAGAAACACGCAAAAACATTTAAGTGACAATAAATGTATGATAAATTTGTGTGTGTGTGTGTGTGTGTGTGTGTGTGTGTGTGTGTGTGTACACTCATACAGAAGATATTTAAAATCATGGAAAAAATACAACAATAAAAACCGTGTAAAAGTTAATGACACTGAAAATTTTAACTATTATGGTTGGTAGCACCAGGGTTACCGAAGTGGTGATAAACAATTTAACGAAAAATTTCAAAATTCAGGCCAATGTTAAGACTGTGATTTTTCGTTTGGCGATAAATTCATAGTTCGTGCAAATAATTTACATAGAGAAATTTAGAAAAACACTAATACAAGAACAAGTTGGTTGTTGAAAACTGAATACTTTTAAGTGCACTGCTCTGATTTGAAATTCCGAAGTTCTTAAATTATACTTCAAGGTTAAATAAATAAATCAGGTGGTGCGAAATCAACAACAGGCATGGCAATAAACAAGTTTTTTTTGAACTTGTTTTTAGTAACTAAACTCTTTGTTCTAATTAGTAATACGAATTAGTAATGCAAATATCTAGTAATGTGGAGAGATGTAATGCATAGCAAATGTCAGTACTAAATATTTGGTAACTTGATTTCCTATAATATAAAACATAAATGATATCCTCAAATAGAGCATTCAATAAACGAAATAATATTATCTTTCTTTCAGAATCAGCGGCAAATGATTCTATTGCCAACGCAGGATTTTGGTCCAAAATTGTAAGTACTAAAAAAAATAAATTTTAAACACGAAATTTATTGTTACCAAATATTGTGTGACTAATTCCCTAAAAAAACAAAAGTCTGCTGCTATAACCTTACAGCTTTAAAATACTTCCAAATACTAAAGTTTCATTACAGGAATGTGTACATTCCGGAATGTTTACATCCAGATGTTTTTTTCTTTATACTAAAAATTGTCAATCAACATTTTTGCAACAAATTTTTAAATCAGAAAGAGGTTTGTTATTAAAATCTGAAGTAATAAATTTTAATTTAGTACAGGAATTTAGTAACAAAAAATTTTAGTACCCTATGCTTATATCAAAAGTAGGAAATATCGTGTACAATTTAGTGCCAATAATTTTAGTACAAAATGTTTCTAATATATGTAGGAAATATTTTGTATTAGCCAACATTTTAATATTCAGCATTTTACTAATAAAGGTTACATCATAAGTAAGATATATGTTGAAAATTTAGTACAGAAAAGGATACTATTTTATAAATGGTTTTCAAATTTAAAAAAGAAAAGAAATGGTTTAAAGTAATGTTTTTTAGTACAGAAAATCATAATTTTTTCATAGTTTTTTTTTAAGATTTATTTCTATATAATAAATAGCTAATATTTTGAAAACTTTAGCGCCAAAGATTTGTGTAAACATTTTAAGTAGGAAAAAACTTGATCATTTTTGGGCCCGAATATTTTAGTACCCAATGTTTATATCATAACTAGGAAATATTTTCCAAAATTTAGATTCCAACATTTTAGTACACAATGTTCATATCTTAAGTAGGATATATTTTATAAAATTTACTTAATATTTTAGTACCAAACCTTTGCAGCATAAGTGGGAAAGATTTTGTAAAATTTTGTGCCAACTGAAGTGAAATATTCGTCTTATAAGTAAGAAATATTTTGTACAATTTAGTACTAAATATTTATCCAACATTTTAGTACTAAACTCTTACATCAGCATAAAATATTTTGTGTAAAATTTTCAATATATATTTACAATAAATTAAGTAGTACAATACATTTTTAATTAGTTTTTATATTAAAATCTTTTTAGTACTAAAATATAAAATTCGAATTTATATATTTATCTTGTTCTTCGCAAAAATATTTGATACACTCACTATTTTTATATAATTTTACTAAAGAATTGCAAAACAATTAAAAAGATTCATTTTCTAATGAAACGCTTTACATTTTTGGCAGGTGATTTTTTATGGCCACGAATTTATTTTAAATTTTTTTAATAATCATGTACTCACAGATTTATTTATGGCTTTTTATTTCGGTTAGAGATTTTTTTTTAAATAGAATTATTTTTTATTTTTAACAGTTGCATTGTCTATTAAAAATTTATAACTTGAAGAGGAATATTAAATATTAATTTAAATTCTAAGTACTAAAACCTGCAGTGCAAATTTTTATTTCGAACTTGTGTGAAAAAGCTTATTAAAAAGTTTCTGAAAGTGAATAAAAAGTTTTAGAAAAGTAAAAGCTTTCCCCAATTAGTTTTAGGGGAATAATGAAACTGTACCGAATCTAAATGCATAGTACAATCTCGAATATATTAAATAACAAACAAAAAAAAAATCAACATCGCCTGGATTATTCGAATTTTCTGGCGAAAATGGACTTCTCTATTAAATTTTCTTGGACCTGTAATGTTTTTAAGGAAACCACTAAAAAATAATGAAAAAAATAAAAGTTAGCTTTTCTAAAGTGGGTCAACACATCAGTAGTGTGATAAAGTAGTTCGAAAAAAAGTACGATACAAATCATGTCAAGGTCCTTGCCAATATTATTTGCAAAATGGCCCAGAGTTTTTACGAAAAAAATAAGACTGGCAAGCCTTAAGGGATTTTTTAAGCTCCTCCGTACAAATTAATATTTATACAGTTTTTCTCACGAAAATGATCAGTGATTACAAATTAAAAATTAATATTCTACTGAAAATTATTTTTTTCCAATTCGGTGCAATTTAAATTTTAATATTTCCATTTAATATTATAAATATTATATTTATCTATATTATTTCGAAACATTATTTGATAATTTGCGGTAATAAAACAATAACTATAAAATAAAAATTATTTTTTCTAAAATGGGCTACAAACTATCAAACTTGTGTTCCAGTCAAATGACACAACCTTGAGTGACCAAACTTCCTTTCATATAGGAAAACCAGCCCTCATTCCAGAAAACAAAATTCACAAACAAATATGGAAAGCAAAATCAGTCCATATCCTTGCACTTGATAATCATGTTGGCCCCGATGTATACAATTTTCCAAAGATAATGTTGTAAACAACAATGAAATTTAAGAAAAGGAGTTCATATTGTGAACCAAGTCAAACTGATATACATATATGCATAATAGACTAGACACACGACAGCGTTAATTCACATGAACTTGTCCATTATCTCCATTCCAATATGCATTTAGACAGAAGTTAATGCTGTTAATCAAACTTCATTTAAACTGCATTTAGATATTTCAATATGGCAATACTATTAAATATTAAACCTGCAAATTTCCACAGTTGCCTCTGTCTTAAATCACAGTGTCCAACTTCGACTCCAACTTGTAGCCACATGACCAGACTATTGCCTGCCAGTGTATGAAAACTTTTTACATTCTGGTGTAGTTTCAGCAAAAGTAATTTCAGCTTTCTTTCACATAAATTCTAATCGTATTTTCTGTCTTTTATCCATTTGAACTCGCTGTAAATCCAAACAAAAATTAATAAAAAGAAACAAACAGCTGTTTACTAAATACAGAAACTATCGTGTGTCAGGTTTGTGTCAGATTCTGTCTACCCTTTAGCACAACATATGCAGCTCTTCAACCCATTAGAAATAAATAATTGTTATTATTTATAAATGAGGGGTAAGGAGTATCGCAGGTCTTTTACAGCGGTTTCCTTACAAGTAGTTTCCTTCATGCCACAATTTAACTTCTTGACTGTCAGCCAAAAGGAAAATATTCACTTACCAACTGCAACTTAATGACAGTTGACGGTGGCTGTTGGTCAGCCAAATGTTTAGCAATTCTATCGGTCGTATTCACTATTATGTACCCCAGCTAACGACAAGAACTAAATCATTATTTTTTTAGTTATTTCGGAAACATCTATACTTTTGGGTACGCTTTAACGAGATTCTACTGTACTTGATATACAACCCAGTTTTAATGTGACTCTAATTTTGATTTTTACGTATTTATAATAATTAATCATTATTCGGCAATGAATACGAAGAATTAATTTTATCTAATTTTATGTAATCGCAAATGTGTCTGTCTGCACATACATACACATATTATTTCATTTATGACGTCGTTTCTGAAGTTGAGTAGAAAGTTTGAAGGACTAAAATTGTTTTTTTTTTAAAAATTATTTGAAATCTTTAAAATTTCATTCTTTATTTGAGATTAGAGCAGTTCAAGAGATATGAAAATGAAGAGTTTTATTTCCAATCACTTGAAGTGCTACATGTGGCCAGATATGTATATCAATTATTCTCCGTTCACACCATGAACATTTGCTTTCCGAAATGTTTTATTTTTAATTTTTATTTGTTAAAATAAAATTAAATAATTTAAAAGTTTTTCCCTTCTTCTATTTTTCATACAATCTATAATTCCGAAATGTTAAAAAAACATTACGAATGGAAAGAGAAACCGCCGCATTTTAGGATATTTTGTAATATTTTCCAGCTTTCATCTCTTTCATTTCTTTGCCCGCCTATTTAGGAAAAGTTTCTTTGTGTGAATCGAGACTTTGTGATAGCAAATATAATTACTAAAATTTATTTTATTTTTACCATTCCTGTTGAAATAATGATAAAAAAATATTAATATATATATTTTTTTTAATTTAGTACAGAATAACATATTTTTTACTTGTAAATTTATTAAAAATTTTATTCACAAAAATTTTAAATGATAAAACAAAGCGAACATGATTACCTGAAAGCGAAATATTGAAAATCGGTCCCTCGTCATTCTCAACTTGCTGGTCATACGCCCTTATAAAAACCATCTCATACGAGAATTAAGAACAAATGGCCATTTTTGCTGATTAAGCTCATCCATATAAAAATTAATTACTGTTTCACTTCTGGAGTTAGCAGGACCAAATAAGAACCGAAATTGAGTATTATTTCTCTCAAAGAATTGTGTACAGTGATGAAGCTCCATTTCGATTAAATCGAAATTTAGTACTGAATGTATTCAGAAGAATCGATTGTAGAACTAAAAGTTATCTAGTTTTTGATTCAATAACCTACATTTATACATAAATATATACATATTTATATATATATATTATTTAGTTTTAGATTTTTAGTACTAAAATAATATATATATATATATCACAGTATAATATAATAAGTGCAAAAATAATTTAGTTCTAAAGAAATTACTTCAAAAGGGCGTTGAAACTTAGTTTGTATGTAAAATAATTTAAATTTAGTACATTTGCTTTTTTAATGCCGGCACTTAGCTGGAAAAATATACATATGCAATTTAACAAAGATTTTTATCTAGAGAAATTTTAGAACTAAATGAAAATTTTTTAAAAATACTTTGACATTCCTTTTTCCATTAATTGTTTACATAAAGTGCGATTGCTTGTAATATTTATTTTTTTCTATTCCATAAAGTCTTCAGGTAATAAAATTAGTACTAATATTTTTTTTCATAGATGCACTAGTTATAATACTAAATGATTATACAAAATAACTTCATTATTCCAACTACGAAAGACATTGAAGAATTTGTTGTCAAACTTAAAAACTAGAAGTAATTGCCGAAGTACTAAATAAATAATTACTCATATAATCAAAATTAAATTTAATAGGTAAACCCGTATTTATTGCCTTAAATTTATTTATAAAATGTTTAGTACTAAAACTAAAATTTAATTTACAATTTTGCTAAAAATGTATAATTAATAATATGATTTAGTTCTAAATAATTATTTTGGATTTGAAAGCATAAAAAAATTATCTTACAAATGAAAAATAAAATAAATTTCAGGATACTTTGTACTAACTCAAACTTTTTAGTTCCTTCGCCGCTTGTTTAAGAAAAGTTTATTGGTGTGAATCGAGACTTTGTATTTTTTAGTATTGTTTTAGTTTTCACTACAGAAATTCAATGCAAATGGCATTTCGCTGTTGAATAAATTTTTTTACTAAAATATGATTTTGTTATTAATAAAAAAAGTTGATGGCAACTGTCCCTTCCTACGCCCTTCGACATACTGAATACAACTGTAAATTTATGTTTTAATTTAATTCTGGATTATGTATACTATATTTGAAAATGAAATCTACTTGAAATCAATACTAAGAATTAAATTTAGTACAAACTAATTACTTCTCACTTGTAGAAAATAGTTTTTAATTACCTGGCAATTATAATTCCTAATATAGGAATTTCAGGTAAAATCATTTTAAGTAAATACTGGTTGGAGCCCACTCAAATATTTAGTACTAAACTTGAAAATCCGCTTTTTGCATTCATTATTATTATTTGTTTTATAATTTTATTTCCTAACCTTAAACTTGCAAGCAAATTCTATCATTAGTCTCCACTTAATTGAAATTCCATTCATTATTTAGCCATCAGTTTCCAATTATTATTATTATTATTTTTTTTTTTTTTTTTTGTATGATGGAAATTCAACATCGCAATTTATGGGGCTCCTGAGTTACGTATTCTACGTGATTTTTATTAATTTCAAATTTCTATAAAAAATTCCAACGATTAAGTCATTTTATTTAAATAAAACTTTGCTTAGAATTTCAATATAAATATTAATCATCTTACAAAATCTGAGCATCAAGTAGAGCTTTAATTTAAAAGCTTTTTTGTAAAGAGGAGTGGGGGATGACACGTATTATTGTTTCTAAGTTATAAAAACATTATAAAACTATTTAAATAGGGAGTCTTCAAGTAGGAGGTTGCATTAGATGCTGACGTTGTTGAATTCTTGGGTTAACTGAGCTTTAAAAGCTCATTATGTCGTTTTCGCTATAGTGAAAGCCCAAAGAGCAACGTCTAAATAGCTCACATCACTTGCTAAAACGTCTCAAATGGTTTCATCTGCCTAAATGCTGCTTGATAAATTACCGAGAAATGATATATTGAGTTCCATTTGCCAATCGTGAGATTGACTCATGAAAGAGGATGAAGTGGACTATTGGATATGAAAGTGCCCCGTATAACAAAAGTCCGAAATGATATAGAAAAACTATCTGTATGGCCGAGATTTCAACAGACACAAAATATAATTAGGAAATGCACGGGGTTTATCTTAAGTAATCTGAATACTGATAATATTTTTCAAGGAACAACAGTCGGAGCATAGTTCGCACCCATGGGAGAGAACTAGATATGTATATAGAGAGCAATACTACGTAGGCGCTGTAAAGAGGCCTTTGCTAGTAATTACTTTGCTTTTTTCCTTCGCCAATGCAATCCTACTACCGGAAAACAGTGGAGAGGGGTACATGGTCATCTTATAAAATTTAAATCGTCTTCGTTTTCAGTCGTTCGATGGCTATGACTTCATTTCACACCCGCATGTATTCCAACAATAATTATGGCACGTCATATCAAACAACCAGAAAACAGATTCTTTTCTTTACATTTCTAGTTCCCACTTGCATTACACAGATATGTTTGTTTTGTTGCTGTTTGTTTGATATTGACATAGACTTTGACAGTTGCGTTTGCTGATAAAACCAGCTGACACACCACAATATTAAATTTCAAAGTAAAAAATTAATTTTAGGATTTTCATGCGATTTAAATATCAAAAGAATTTTTATATTGTCACATGCCAATTTCATTTGAAATTTTTTGTTTCATAAATCTTGGGAAAATAATGGATTTGTTCTTCCTGAACATATTTTAAGATTTTTAGTTTTATTAAACAAGTTATTATAGATTTATAATGTATAGAAGTGCTCCAAGTACTTTAGTTACGATTGACAGAAATGCGGGGTATGTACTAAAAGACAATCTTGCGACATAATCATTTTTGAACGAATTTTACAGAGAGGGAACGTAAGTTTCTGTAAGAAACTCTGCGGCAGTTGCAAAAACTTAGATCTAGAATATATTTTCAAATAGGTAACCTCAAACAAGAATTGATGGCCAGCAAGAACTTTAAACAAAGAAAACTTAATCAAATTAAATTAAATGTCATAAATGTCAAAAAACAGATGTGTTCTATTATGATGTCATGAGCAGTAAAGAACACTTTTCTTTGAAAAGCATACGGCATCTACCTTAAAGTACCTCTTAAAGCGCACCCTATTTAACTTATTCAAAGTAGCATTCACATTTATATCATTAAATATTTGCCTGCTCTGACGACCGACTATAAATTCAGCCACATAAATTATTTAAAATACTTTTCGTGTATAATTGAATTTTTTTTTTTATTTTTGTAGAAGTCTGGTGGATATTTTTGTATGAATTTATTTTTAAAAAAATTTCTGTGAATTATTCCATCAGTAATTTGGGAATGCGCAATTTAAAATCTTGTGAAATATTTTCCTTACTTGTCTGTGGCTTAAGAAATGAAAAGAACACTTCTGGCATTTTATTATTTATTTATTTATTTATTTAAAAGTTGTTTATTTTAATTATTGCAATTGAATTTTTCTTAAGTGTTTTATAAATTTTTTAAAATATTTACAAACGACTTTTTTTTGTATGCCCTTAAAATTGCGTAAACGACTTGAAGAATTTCGATAACAGTTGAAAGTATAAATTGTTTAAAACTAGTGGGAAATAAATTAGCAAAAATTCAATCGCAGTGCATTAGAAGGCCATTGCCTTCATGAAGGTCCTGGAGGGAACAAACTGAGTAAAAAAAGCTTTTTGTGAATGCAACTCAATGAAATTAAATTCATGAAATTTGGTGAATAAAATACATTAAAAATAACAAATTACAAATATGTCAAATATGACAAGTTGGCTGGATAAACAGATGTGTGGCAATCTTTCTTTATGTGATCAGAGTTGCATTTAATTCAAACAGCTGTTAAAAACACAAAAATATCTTAAATAGCTTTACTTAAATTATTAAAAATTCATTATTAAATTATTTACTTAAATTTACTTAATATTTTGGCGAATAGTGAAAATTGTTATAGTGTACTTCAGTAAGTTTTAAATCAAAAAAATTGAATCCTAATTTTAATTTTTTTTTCTTGAAATTTATAATTTAATTTTTCTATGAAATTTATTTAATTTAATTTTAATTAATTTTTTTTAGCATGTTACACATTTTTAGGTTTCAATAATTATGCAATCCGAAATTATTAACGCCAGTTTCCAATTTCTTGAATATGTTAATTGAAATTGTATATTGTAATACTGGTATTCGTATTAGCGATTTTCTAGTTCTAAAAAGAATATGTACTTCTTCTGTATGTTTAACCATAAATATGGGTTCATGTGACCATAAAATAAAACCAGCTAGGCGGCTTCGAGTTTTTAAGTACAGTCGAACACGTTTATAACGAACACCGGTTAAAACGAACTATGCGAATAGCAAATTGTTTTCTCCGGTGCCAACATTTTTGTACCTGTTTTTCATACAAATCACTACACGGTTATAAAAAATTTTTTTTTTCTAGAGAACTAGTTTTTGTGAGCCATACAATAAATTTCCAAAGACATTACAACGTTTATAACAAACTAAGAGAAAGCCAATTTTAAATAAATCGCCACAAGGCAACACTTATACGCAACATCACTTCACAGCTGTTTTAGACTATTCAAACAAACAATCCAAACAGCTGATTGGTTGTAAGTTTTTAGAAAGTCAAAAAGTGAAATATGGATAAAAATAAAAGAAACTCCATTACGCTTGCAAAAAAAATGTAAATAATTAATGAAGTTGGGGAAGGCAACAAAAGTAAACAAGAAATCTGTGAACTTTAGAAAATTCCAAAATCAACACTCTCCACAGGTGTTTTTTTTTTTTGTTATGGGTTTGACAAGTTTTTTTTGCTACGTCTATAACGAACTAAAATGTCCGGCCGTTGTGAGTTCGTTATAACCGTGTTCGACTGTACAGAAATAATTTGAATCTTAAAAACTTAGTCGAAAAATTATAATTAAAAATTGCTTTTGAATTTTTTAAAAATTATAAGTAACTTTTTTTAACTTTAAAGTTCGTTAAATTCTTAAAATAATTTAAGAAAATAATAAAAAGTAATTTTAACAAAAAATTTATAACAATCTCGCTACGTTCACGCCAAAGTGCAATGTTCACTTATAATTAAAAACGTTTAATTTTAATTATAAGATAACAAAAGTCATTTATGTTTTAATAGATTTCTGCAATAGAAAATAAAAAAAAAATTACTGACGTTCCAGCTAAATTATTAATTTAATTTCATTATTATTATTATTATTATTATTATTATTATTATTATTATTATTAAAATATGTTAAAATTGAAGTTTGTTTGTTTTTTTATTTTTGTAATAGAGAAGTAAAAAAGAAGAAGAAAAGAATCTTAACAAGCAAAAAATTTCTTAAAAATTTGTCAATAATTGAATTATTGTTTGGCATTTGACTTTGAAAAGTCAGTGGAACTGAAAGTCCCTCTATAAGGCCTTGTTTGGTAGTTAACTGAGACCGCTTTAATATATAAAATCTAATAAATTATTTTTATAAATCCGAATTTTATTGAAATGTTTGTTGCCTTCCAGTAATGCGTAGATGCGTTTTTGGAGATGTTTTAGCGATTTTCACTGCAATAGTGGCATTACAAAGGAAGACTCAAACGACCAACAAGTCTATTTCAAGTGGTCTGAACGACATCGTGTTACCTGAAGTCCATCGAAATCATGGGCCAGACGTTTAGTATCATTATTTAAGCAAAACATTGTATTGTAAATCACTATTGAGCGTTTTTCAGTAATTGTGCTAATTTTTCTAAAGAAAAATTAAAAAAACATTGAACAGCAAATAAGATTTTTTTTTTTATATTCATTAATTTTTTTATATATTTATTTAATATATTTATAACTTTTTTTATTACTATCTTTTTATTATTTCCCCACCCAACCACTTTTATTTTCTGTGCCTTTTTATCTCCATTATGATTTTATCTTTAATTTTTTTTATCTGTCTTTAAATAAAAAAAATCTAGGGAAGAAGAATTTTAACCATCATTTATCGGTTTTATCTCTATAAAGCAAAATGCTAAAAAATAAAAATAATTTTAATAAACATGTGATAAGAATTGCGTAAAGAAAAACTACAAATTTCATTTTTATTAATGTCATGCCAGGCACACCCGTTTTCCTTCAATTCCCCCATAATCGTAACATTAAGTGAAATATATACAGTGTAACCTCATAAAAACGTCAGGCGGAGGGGGCACACTTTTTGGGAACATTAAATCTATACAATTAAATATTTCATTTTTAAGGCGATCTGCAAACAAAATTTCCAAAGCACTTGAGGTGATAATCAATAAGGGGTTCTTATGTGGGGTAAATCCGTTTTTTATTGCACGTCCTCCCTTGTAAATAGTTCCATATTCTCTTTATTCTGCATCAAATTTCTAATTTCTCATCACTGTAGTTCTTCAGACATACCACGGCTAATGTCTTGCTTCCCTCTCTCCGCTGCTCCCACATTAACATTTAATTGAGGCATAAAATATCCGGTAGTCGAGAAAGTCTTTTCGTATTTTGCCAATAGATGTTGTTGCAGTCGTATATCTCCAGTGCTACCAATCACATTGTCTCATACCACATAGTGTTGGAAAGGTGAGATTTTAAGCTTCATGTAACCAAAAAAAAAAAAATTTAATCCGAGGAAGATTAAAAAAAAGTTACAGCTATTCAAAAATCAGTGAAAATAATGAAGAAATTCGCTATATTTTGTAATTTTTGTATAAAAAAAGGGAAGAATGCCACGCCATCCATCACTGAAATTTGTGAACTTCATGTAGCACAACAATGATTCGCTCGCTTCCATTCTGGAAATTTCGATGTGATATAAGCACCTTATTCTGGTTGAGTTATCATTGAAAAATTCGACGAAATTGTAGAAAAGATTGACCGGGACCGGCACATAAGTAGGAACTTAACATTCCTCATCAAACGGTTTTGAACCTTTTAAAAAAGGCTGCCTACAAAAACAAGCTCGATGTTCGGTTACCAAATAAATTTTCTGTGAAAAATTTAATGGACCGAATTAACATCTGCAATTCGTGGCTGAAACGAAATGAAATCGAACCATTTCTGAAGCGAATGGTAACATTGGCATTGATTATTTCATTGATGCCACTATCAAAAATTTCGCATATAAGAAAATTAAAATTATTTATTTAAAATGTATCTGCAAGATATAAAATTTGAATTCAACCTTACGGATGATTAATTCTTAATATTAGTTTACATGTAATGCTTATATAATATTATATTATTTATTATATTTATATATATTATAATAGTACATATTTCTAATTTACTATATGCTTTAAAGACCATCTTTCACTACCCTACAATATGATAATGTGGCCTAAAATTGTCAGATTTTTATGACAAGCAGAAGTTTATGAACGTTTTCATAAAATTATAATTTTCATGCGATCAGAGTTGCTTTCGCAAAGAATCAGCAAAGAAAAAATTGTTTCCAACTCTTTTTTCAAGCCTTTATCCATGTGGTTTTGTGGCATGTAGTTTTGTAGCAATGCGGTCGCAATGAATTGAAAATAATAATGTATTTCATTTATGAGCGATTGTGGCGAATACATTTACGAAAAAGATGAATTACTTTTTGGTGTGGCGAATATCGCTTTTGGGCACGGCTTTATAAATTTTATTCTCTTTTTTGCATGTGTACCAGATTATTAATTTAAAGTACGTACTTTAAATTTTTTTTTGGGAATTATTAAATGTTTCCACTATTGCCCACTGTGGTGTGCCCATTTTCCTTGCAACAGAGGACCGCTAAACTTACAAACAAATTCCTCGAGCTTTTCTCTTTAATTTCTTATTAAATTTATTTTCATAATTTTTTATTTCTTTTTAGTTAAATTGAAGTATCAACACAGCTGGCTGTCATTCAAGTGGCCAAAATATAAAAATTGCACCACCTGATCCATGTAAACATTGAGAGAATTACTTAAATGCTTTCGGATTCAGAGCCAAGTAACGTTAATTGTGATTTAAATAAGCTTTACTGCTGATACAGAAAACGAGTCACTTTGAGGCATCAAATTTTATTAACGCTGCTCGGCAACATGAGTAAATCGGGCTTTTCTACCCTCCATCGTTGGTTGGGACGCAAAAATAAAGGTAATTTTCTTTCTGACATGGATGTAGATGATCTTGTGGTATTATTTATTGCTATATTGTATCTGAGAATGAAAATGGCGGTTAGAGTGACGCACAGCTAAATAAAAAACTTTTAATTATGGTGGCACCATCAGAAGCCTCCTCCACTTGACGCCATCTTGAAACAAAAATTAAATTGGATTACATTATTTGAGAACATTCTTGTGTCATGTAATTGCTTCTCATTCCATTTGTTTATTACCTTTGTAGATAAATCGATGGGTAACGGAAAACTGTCAAAATCGAGCACAAATCTTTCAATATCTTCTACAAACATCAATGAAACTAGTCAACTCGAATACAACCGTATAACACCTTTACCGGCCGCCACCACCAATGCCCCCTTCGAGCAAACATTTCGCATAACAGTGCTCCTACCCAAAGACCAACTGTACGTAACGCGTTTGGGCGCACGGGTACCTCTTAGCAAACTTTTGGAATTGGTATGCGATAATAAATTGTTAGATCGGGAGAAATATGAATTTCGGAACCCGGGTAAGTACTTTAAGTTTGTGTTTAAATTTCGTAATTCGTTCTCAACGCTTTACTGTAGTTGATTCTAGTCAAGTCTACAGTTGCGATTTAACTATTGGTGCTGTCGGCCTTTCTGAAATCCGTTTATGTCACAAATCTGAGTCATATGATAATTTCAACAGTGACGAAATTATTAAATTGCACCGTACATGCCAGATCAGAGAATCTTTGTCTTCTTCCGAGTTTAGCAGTCGCAATTCGAAACATACAACGAAAACTACTAGTCCTTATAGTTCAACCAATTCCTTGAATTCTATGGATTCTTCGGCTATTAGTTGTGGTCGTTCAGTTAAATGCCAGTCCAAAATACTAGCACCGCCACGTAAAAAAAGAGCTGCTCCACGACCACCCAGCCAATTAGCCATACCAGAGAAATCTTCCATTTCGGAGAGTGTCCACAATGAAGAGCAACTGACACCAAAGATAGCCGGTCCCCTGGCCGCTAAAGATTTTTCAATATCTACGCCAAACTTAACGTCAGCTACCATTTGTCACAGCGATATAAATGGCAATGATTGTAATGACATTTTGGAGGACTGTAATGACTTGAGTAGTGGCAACGGCTCTCTAACTTCCCATGGCTATAATGAGGATACCGTACTCTATGCACAAGTCCAAAAGAAAAATGCGTTAAATAGTCAAATTGAACCTGCTGTGGAAATTAATTCCAAATTACCAGAACCTACGCCACGAAAAAGAATAGTGGTGGTGAAAAAGAAAAATGCCGCGCCACCAGCACCAGCACCACCGCCACGTAATTCTTTCCATCAAGATGATGCAGTATCATTAGCTTCCACTAGTTTGTCTTCTAACTCCACACCCACCACGCCTTTGGATTTAAGTAAATCCTCACTGCACCATTGTGAGCAATCTAAACAAGCTGGGCAGGAAGAATGTGACATTTTAAACGACAAATTTCCCAAACCGGTGCCACGAGTAACCACCAGCACAATTCTACTAAATGCCACGGATATAGAACAAGATTTGAAGCAAATCATTAGTAACGCAGAGGATGCGAAAAGCAAGCCGAATATTTCTAAAGTCCTATTAAATCGCACACCTACCCCAGAGCCACGTTCTCTATCATATGAACCACCCGAAGTGGATCATTGCTATGAAACCCAGTTGGAACAATTTAAGCAGCAGATCACAGAAGAAGATTGCGTTTCCAAACAGGCGGATTCGGGTATAGGTGAACCGGTGCCCTCTCCTATACCAGACAGTCTGCCATCGTCGGTGGTTTCTAATTTGGATGTCAAGCTAAACCACTTCGAATCTTCCTCGGATGACGATGACATGGTTAAGGTTTATAATTTTAAATTGGGCAAGACTTTGGTCAAACCGGTGAACGAAACAAAAACCTTAGAAGAACTAACCGTTATGAATAATGTACCAGAAGAGACAGAAATAGATAGTGAAATAAATAACCCGTTAATTTTGGCACGCGAAGCCGAAACCACCACCCCAAGTACTACATTCTCGGAAACTTCTTCTTGGAATTTTGCCATACCTATTTCTCCGCCACCAAATTTTGCCGATCAATTTTCTGAAAATTTCTCAAAAGAAACTCCACCCGATACGCCTATAACACCGAAAATAATGGAAAGGCCGGTTCTAAATTTCGAGGTTTTAAAATCAGAGCAGGAACTTAAAGATAACAAATCAGTTGTAAAGCAGCAATCTGTAACCACTCCACAAACACCACAAACTCCACTGGATTGTATAGTTCAAGAATTGTCTACTTTTATACAGGAAAAGGGGGGAGTAGATTCTTTAATGAAAAAAGTAGTAGAACCCCAAGAAATTGAGGCAGCCGCACCAAATACCTTAAGCAACTTCACCATCAAAACAATACAGCAATCAAATATCAGTAAGCCCAAAGAAGTTTTAGAAGAAAACTCCACTCCGGAACCTGTTGAAAGTGTAATGAATTCTGAAAAGGCATCAACACCTTCCAACACACCACCTTCCACACCCGATGAAGACAAACTCTACCGTAAGCGCAACAGCGTTAGCAGCCTTAAACAACGTAGATCTGTGACACGTTCAGACTCATTTCATAGCACAGCTGCCCTCAATGAAAGCATAACCTTGAATAAACGAGCCTCCTCTCAGCTGTCGCTCGATCAAATGGGGAGCAATTTAATCAGAAGAAGGTCTTCTAGCGAGTTGAGCATAGCAGAATCACCTTCCCTGCAAAGTCTCGAGGTCATCAAAAATATCTTAAATTCACGAAAAAATAGTTTGGCCAACAGCAGTGAAGAGGAAATCAGAGAGGTGGAAGTTAATGCCCGTAGACCCTCAGAGGAGTTAAAGTTTGCTAGTTTGGAATTAAAAACTTTTGCCAAAAACTTAGATAAAATTGAGAAGGATGAACAAGAGCAGGCTGAAATCAAATTTAAAGCCAAGGAAGAGCAAGCCAAAGAATTACCAAAAGTTTATCGCTATTCCGGGCCTCCCAGTATAAATTTTTCTACATGGCATGAAAGACCAAAAAGTCAAGTGGCCATTAAAAATGAGGGTGATTACATTTTTGGTGGAGGTAAAAGTCAAAACAGCGCCATAAACAAACACCTATCGGTAGCAACCTGTAACAACGAACACCCACCTTTGGTGGCCCTCAAACCCACCTCCTTGCAGAGAATGGGTATCCCAGACAAAGATTACAAGGTACCACTTTTGGTGAAGTCTTTAAAAGATGTTGTTATTGATAACCCCCTCCCACATCAAAAAGACCCCTTTAGAAAATCAACCACTCTTGCAAACAGGCCGCAAGTAAATGGTGAAATACATGCCGAGCAAAGCGCAGAAAGTTACACCCAAACCGCCAACGCACAAAATGCACTTAGATCGCAAACTCAAGTTATTCCAAATACATTGCCGCGCAATAGCGCCAGACCAACAGTAGAAGCTGTGCTGAGACCACAGACTCAAATTATAGTAAATACTTCTACAATGCCCAGAGCCACAAAACAAAGATATTCCACACCGCCGCTGGCATTTTCAGGTCCGCAGTTGCTACGTTCTTCTTCGACGAAGCAACAACAGGAGGAGGCTGAAAAAGCTCTAGGCAACCAAGCAACTCCCCTACCATCTCCTCAAATACTACGCTCATCGTCCATAAAACAGCAGGAAATTGACAAGCCGTCGATGACACCGTCGCAGATATCGCAGGCACCTTTTGGCCAAAATACTTTAAGGCGCACCGGACTTAAAGAGAAAATTTTAGCCCTAGAAGAGCAAGAAAAGCAAAAATCCCAACCACAAAACCTCATTCCCAATGGCCACCTAAAGCAGGCAAACCAAAAATCCAATAACCCCATAACAAGTGCCAAATTACATTTAAATTTAAAGCATTCCAATACATCAATAACAACAATAAACAGTCAACCAGGCTGTAAGACAGCCTCCCCAAGCTCCGCATTCTCCGATGCCAAAATAAACTTGGAATCATCGGCTCTGAAATACAAACCTTCAATACCAAAAACCGCACCAGTGTTGAGAAACACCAACTCCTTCTCGTACACAATGCCTCCGCCACCGACGCCGCCCCCAACATCATCCATCACAATACAATTAAAGCCGGTATCACCAGTAGAGACATCCAAGAGCTCAGGTGATCCCCGCGATGTATTATTAGCAGCTATTCGCAATTTTAATGTGGAAGCTTTGAAGAAGGCATAAAATAATTAAATGATTGTATGTAAATCTGAAAGCTTTCAAGTTGGTTTTTCCAGTTGGTTTCTCTTTATTATTTTTGTAAGAGCTTTAAAAATAATTCTTTAAAATGTATGTGCAAAGCTGCCCAAGCTTGCGCAGAAAAAAGCTCTTCCTTGGGTACTATAAGAGTTTCTGCTAGATTTATGTACATGAAGAGGCAGGCATTTTTGAGCGTGCGAAAATTGAAAGCTTTTGAAGTATATAGTATGTACATATAAATAAAATAGTTATTTTAAAGCTCCTGGGAAAGACCGTATTAAATTATTCTTTAAAAAGGTTTAACTTTAAGCACAACAACAACTTTTGTATTATTTTTCAGACAGCTATAAAATTAAGCACAAAACAAATTTTTTGTGGCTAAAACAAAAGAAAGTAAATTAAAGCACAAAGAAAGCTTTCGAAGGAAATAGGTTAACTCTCAACGAAGTATGAATTCATTGCAATGGGCAGCAGAAAATAAGATTGTGTAATGTAGAGATATCAAACGAGCCAAAGCTTTTGTTACAACTCTGCAATAATTTGCAATTACTGTACCAAAAGCTTCGGTATTAGCGAGAAACTTGAAAAAACAAAAGCTTTTCAACAAAACAGTACATAGATGGCGAATAATAATGGCATAAAAGTGTACAGAAAATTAATGGTTCTGGCTTTCTCTATCCCTCTGTACCGTCTGGCTCTCTGTATGTACCCCCCGTAAGTTTTTAGGGCAAATGTACATATCAATCGTAACCATGTCCCGCGTCCTCTAAATTATTTTCTTTCAAGTGCGGTCAGGGGTTTGTGTTTTTTATTTTGAGGGTTTTGCGGATTTGGTTGTTCAACAGTTACGACTTCCTGTGTGAACGCGAGCATATGGTCTAGTCACACCGCCTGCTCCTCTCCACAAATACTTTGCAAAGCCTTTGCAGTTGAATAATTAAATCACATTCCTTCTTCTTATATCGAAAGCTTTTTTAAAGGCAAAAATGTTAAATAAATAATTTTTTATAAATTAAAAAGAAATTGTATAGTTTGGATTGGAAAAGCAGTGGCAAAATATTTAACACAAATTGTTGGATAATTAGAAAATTGAATTTGATTTAAATAGTGTATAATTTTATTATTTAATTATAATTTATATTTAATTTAATATTTTATGTATTTACAAAATAAAAATGAATGAATTGTATTTTATATGATTAAAATTAGATTTTAAGGTCACAAAGTTATTTATATGGTTAGTCAGATTATTGTAAATTTTTCTTGCTAAATTTAAAAAATATAAGTGAATAAATTTAGGAAATTTTATGTTATTTGTTTTTATTTTAACCCTTTCAGGTACTGGTCTTCTATTGTTTTATTTTGTTCAAGAAAATGTAATGAAGCAATTTCTTTAGTATTTAGTAAATTTTCAAAAAAAAAAAAGTTTTAAATTTCCTTCTAGATATAAAAAAGATTGTTAATGTTTGTAAATTATGTTTTTTTTTCAGTTATTTTAGTTTCTTTTAATATACTATATTACACACACATATATAACAAGAATATTTTATTTGTTTTGTTTAAACTTTTGAAAATTTTTGGCAACAAACAAAAAAATTTATTAAAGCGCATTCTAATTATTAAATAGTAATTTTAGCATAAATAAGATAAAATAAATAAATATTTACAAAAACAACAAAAATGTGCGAGTTTTTTTTAAATAAGCTGAAGAAACAAAATTTTGCTTAAACCTAGTAAGTAACTTGTTGTTCCAGAAATGCCAAGAGAAAGTTAGATAAATCACTCACAGTAGAACCAATAAACTAAAAGCTAAACGAAAATAAAAAATATCGCTATTTTATCCTATTATAAATTTGAAATGAAGCTTGGTGCCTATGCGATATAACATTTAAACCTTTGCGCAAAGCAACTCATTTCTGTCTGTTTTAGGCAAATTATTTAGGTCGTAACTTAGAAAATGCTCAAGATAGCGAAATAAATTTTGGCATATGGCTAGAGTAAAAGGTGGGCAACATTTTCATAGAACAGGTTGAATGTTGTACCTTTAATATTTTGGGAAAGATAATGGTTACAATATTTGATATCAAGTTTTGCCCTTTACGACGGGCCACCAAGCGGACCAAAGTTTAGCTACAACACACCCCATTTCTCAAGCTTTCATATGGTGAAAGAATTATTTAAATAGCTCAAGCCGTTGCTGAGATATAGCGTTTTTTAAAAAATGCAAAAGCAAAATTCACCTCCTGCTGAATTCTGTTGGCCTGGTGTTTTGCTAAAAATTAAAACTAGTGATTTTGCTTGGAATCATTGTGTTGCTTTCATTATATTTATCCTTTTTTGCGAAGGTTTGTGCAGCATACTATAGGGCTGATTGAAAAAGAAAAACTATAAATAAAAATCAGTTCTTAGATCGTATTTTTTAGTCTCTTTTATTTTCCTTAAGCATTGTAATTTTAAATGTTAACAATTTTGTAATTAATTAAAAAACTTAACTAAGAATAGTTTTTAATACTAAACTTTAAGAGAAAAATAATAAAAATCAATATTTAGAAGAAACTAATACATTTTAAATTAATATTATTTTGGATGATGTCTTTTTGTATGGAAACTGAGGTGACTTGAATTTCTATTGAGTGATTTTGTGAAGACTTTCGACATGTTAACCATACTTTAAGATCTGTCAGAATAATATATAACAGCTTTGCTACAGGTACCAGCTCAACATTCCAAGAGAATAAATTATTTCCATAATGGCTACAGGCTTACACCGCTCCACTCTAATATGATTGGAAGTAAAATGCAAAACTTGTATACTGGGTAGAGTAGAAAATGCGATACATTTTCGTACAGGAATTTAATATTGGAACTCTAATAGTATGAGATATATAACGGTATTGCACAAAAAAATTACGAAAATTGCAATTTTTTTCGGTATGATCAACTTATTACCTTTTGTTTTATAACTCTGCTGTTTTGCCATATAATTAGTATTTAGGAAAAAAAACCGTAAAAAAAATTTACCACAGCTAATTGCTAATATGCTTTCAATTTATATCGCTTTTTTATAGCAGATTTTACTGGTATGACCATCTTAAAGGCGAAATGCTACTTTTCTCTAAATTACTTTAATTTATTTATTAAACTTCAAGTTTCTGCCAGAATATACAGATGCATTTTCTTTTAATCTATTATGAAATGTGTATACATTTCACATGCAAAAGGTAAATGTGTGTGACGTTTTAAATCTTATTATCAAGAATACTCATTTTGGTTTTAGTAATTAAACCTTTGTCACCCATATCTTCATTGTAGCCTTTACGGTATTTCATGCCAGGCGCCTAAAAAAGAAAATTAATTAAAAAATATCTTTCATAGAAAATAAATCCTTACCTCAAACACGATGTCACGAAATATTTTACCATCCTCAGCATTACGTATCAATTCAGGCACATCATAACGCGGCACATTGAAGTAATTCATGTAATCAGGCTTGCACAGACAATAATTAATACGAGCCTCACACCATTCCTCTTCGTTTGCAAAACGCCAATCCCTCATTTTCTTTGCCATGGGATCTCTACTGTAACGATCAAAATCGATACGTTCAATATCTTCAACAACAACCTCAGTATCACCGCCGGCAGTCCAATCGTAAATTAAAAGCTCGGCATGGGTGGAAATATCCTTTAAAAATTGTTGCTTGTAAATAACTTCCATGTCGTGCAAATATTTGTCATTAAAAACTTTGGAGTTGACTTCGTAATCAATGTTACGAGCTTTAATACGTTGCTGCAAATACAGTAGTTTTATATATTAATAAACATAAATATTGCAACAAAATTTTGAAGGTAAATAATTTTTTAACAATACAATTCATTATATTAAATTATTATTAATACATTGCTAATGTCAATGTATTTTTCTTGCAGTTTCGTTCTGCATTTGCAATTGTATAATTGCTTGTTAGTACCTTGTAAGTAGATGGTTAATTCTTTTTTTTTTGACTCACTTTGACGGCGTCTACGGGTAAATCCAAATAAATCACCAAATGCGGTCTTAACAGTTCAGTGATAGTGTTTTGTTTTATTTCGTGATACACTGAACGTGCACCGTTGGAAATATGGCCATTCTTATGCATGGTTTCCATGAAAACAAAATCGGAGTAACAGCACCGATCCAACACAACACCTTGGCCGGTAGACAACAAATGTTGAAGTGCATCTATATACTGTTCATAACGCAACATGTACATTCGTATTTGGAAGCAAGCTGTTAATCTATTATTGGGTTCTTTGCAATACTTTGCAACATCAAAGGAGCGGCAGCTTTCTGGCAATTGCGGATCCAATTGACGTAAATCATAACCATACGTATTGATATAAAATGAATCCATATTCGCTGCGGGCACATAGAGCATTTCTAATTCATCAGCTAATTCTTTAGCAAATTTACTTTTACCGGCTGCTATAGGACCTTCAACGGATATGATTTTGGAATTTTCATGTAAGCGTTTCATTGTCTTGTCAAATAAGGACTGTATAACACCATAATCTTTTTCCTTGTAAGGAAAGGGTTTGTGAGTAATAACACGAGGACCACCTCGCATAGTCTTGCCAGAAATAGAACGTTTTTGGTGAATAGCGGTGGGCAGAACCGGAGCATTGCGGGAGCACAGCCGTATTAGCCCAACTCTGATTAAGGCGGCCATCTATAAATACTAAAAATCAATAACATTTTTTTAAACAGTTAATACAGACGAACTAAAATTTTTATAAACATTTATACATTCGCACTGTTACATCACAATCATTATTGTTGGTAATTTTGTATTTGTTTTAACTTCAAGCCATATTTTGGATAATTTGCTTTTGCTATCAATCATCTTTATGATATTATTAACAATTGTTTAATTGGTGAATATAAGGACATTAACCTTATTGGAAACGTTTTTGTGCTCCGAAAAAAAATTAAATCTATTGAAGTAATATGAAAACAATACCAGAGCGAAATCACCTTCAGCAGTAGAAACAAAAGCAGTGCTGACAAAAATGAATCTGTAAAAAATATGTTTTGACAAGCCAACGGCGAATTCAATGAATTTGACGAATTCATACAAATACGAATTCACAGGGTGGTTGGAAAATAATCAATATCTACATGCACAATTCCGTCATAAACATATATTTACCCAAAATCGCAAAAAACACTCAAACCACATTTTACTGCTTACGATGTAGATATGTCTGTATTTTTCGCTATGCAATGCGTCAGAATAAAAGAATATATATGTATAACATTTAGCAAATAATTTAGTTTTTAAGGAAGTTAGTAATATTTCATATTTTCTTGATAATTCCTCAGAAGAAATATATATTACATTAATAAAAAAACACAAAGCGCCGAATGTTACATTCAAGCAGCCAAAGTATAAAATCCGCTAAGAATTTTATATATAAAGTATTTATAATAAGTAATAGTGAGTATCATAAGAAAACTATATTTAAATTTAGAAACATATAAAAACAATGATTATAGAACAAAAAGCTTATAAGTCTATGGTGAACATATATAGAGTATCTGAGAGATTGAAAAAGTTGAAGTTTTCTGATAGTAATTGCTTTAGGGAATAGAATACACTGAATATGTAATTTATTAGACAGAAATATTGGATTTATCAAATGTAGTATATGAAATAAAAGGTGAAGATAATGATTCTAAAAATTGTAATCAAATTTATATACTCGTATGCACTACTAAAAACAAATTACGAAAGAGAATAGATGATCAGAAGCCTGTTAGAAACTAAATAAGACAGCAATATCTTCACCTTGTTCTGAGACTAATCACAACAGTAACATTGCAAAGGATTTACTTTTAAAAACAGAACACAACTATAAACGCCGCTTTATATTAGAGTTTTTACAGATAAATAACATTTCAACAACACAAAGAATTAATTTTTTTAATTTTTACTTTCAAACATTTTTTTCCAATATTTATTTGTATGTACATAAATATGACAAATTGTACTATTATATTATATATAATATAATATAATATAATATAATATAATATAATATAATATAATATAATATAATATAATATAATATAATATAATATAATATAATATAATATAATATAATATAATATAATATAATATAATATAATACAATATAATATAATATAATATAATATAATATAATATAATATAATATAATATAATATAATATAATATAATATAATACAATATAATATAATATAATATAATATAATATAATATAATATAATATAATATAATATAATATAATATAATATAATATAATATAATATAATATAATATAATATAATATAATATAATATAATATAATATAATATAATATAATATAATATAATATAATATAATATAATATAATATAATATAATATAATATAATATAATATAATATAATATAATATAATATAATATAATATAATATAATATAATATAATATAATATAATATAATATAATATAATATAATATAATATAATATAATATAATATAATATAATATAATATAATATAATATAATATAATATAATATAATATAATATAATATAATATAATATAATATAATATAATATAATATAATATAATATAATATAATATAATATAATATAATATAATATAATATAATATAATATAATATAATATAATATAATATAATATAATATAATATAATATAATATAATATAATATAATATAATATAATATAATATAATATAATATAATATAATATAATATAATATAATATAATATAATATAATATAATATAATATAATATAATATAATATAATATAATATAATATAATATAATATAATATAATATAATATAATATAATATAATATAATATAATATAATATAATATAATATAATATAATATAATATAATATAATATAATATAATATAATATAATATAATATAATATAATATAATATAATATAATATAATATAATATAATATAATATAATATAATATAATATAATATAATATAATATAATATAATATAATATAATATAATATAATATAATATAATATAATATAATATAATATAATATAATATAATATAATATAATATAATATAATATAATATAATATAATATAATATAATATAATATAATATAATATAATATAATATAATATAATATAATATAATATAATATAATATAATATAATATAATATAATATAATATAATATAATATAATATAATATAATATAATATAATATAATATAATATAATATAATATAATATAATATAATATAATATAATATAATATAATATAATATAATATAATATAATATAATATAATATAATATAATATAATATAATATAATATAATATAATATAATATAATATAATATAATATAATATAATATAATATAATATAATATAATATAATATAATATAATATAATATAATATAATATAATATAATATAATATAATATAATATAATATAATATAATATAATATAATATAATATAATATAATATAATATAATATAATATAATATAATATAATATAATATAATATAATATAATATAATATAATATAATATAATATAATATAATATAATATAATATAATATAATATAATATAATATAATATAATATAATATAATATAATATAATATAATATAATATAATATAATATAATATAATATAATATAATATAATATAATATAATATAATATAATATAATATAATATAATATAATATAATATAATATAATATAATATAATATAATATAATATAATATAATATAATATAATATAATATAATATAATATAATATAATATAATATAATATAATATAATATATTATAATATAATATAATATAATATAATATATTATAATATAATATAATATAATATAATATAAACTAATATAATATAATATAATATAATATAATATAATATAATATAATATAATATAATATAATATAATATAATATAATATAATATAATATAATATAATATAATATAATATAATATAATATAATATAATATAATATAAACTAATATAATATAATATAATATAATATAATATAATATAATATAATATAATATAATATAAACTAATATAATATAATATAATATAATATAATATAATATAATATAATATAATATAATATAATATAATATAATATAATATAATATAATATAATATAATATAATATATTATAATATAATATAATATAATATAATATAATATAATATAATATAATATAATATAATATAATATAATATAATATAATATAATATATTATAATATAATATAATATAATATAAACTAATATAATATAATATAATATAATATAATATAATATAAACTAATATAATATAATATAATATAATATTATATAATATAATATAATATAATATAATATTATATATATTGGTATGTATTGCAATAAACTATTTGCAGTTAAATACTTCAAGTGAAATATATTGAAATGAGAAAAGGTCATGAAGTCTAACAAATATAGATACGTCAATACGTCAAATATAGATACGTCAATAGAAACATATTTACAATTATGTTCAAAGTAATATATACATATTTATTTAAATTTAAGGAACTTAAGTTTATGTAAGTTCCTTAAGTTTAAATAAATATATATATATATATATAACTTAAGGAAATTGTTAAAATTTTTAGGAGAGATTTATTGCATCACTTAATTATATTCTGAAATTCATTCAAGTTCAATGCATTTTTATCATTTGAGCGCTTTATCGCTTATTTTCAAGAAATTTAAGTATTATATAAAATTTGGTTTAATAATTGATAAGCTTGCAATAGAAATGAATAATTTCATATAAAAGAGAAACATTTAAGGCAGAAAATTTAAATCTATTCGCGACTTTGTACGAACACAACGAAATTTAACGCAAAATGAAGTTCATAAGCTGTATTGCATTTCTGATATCGTTAGCTTGTACCTGCCATAGTTACAGTTTCAGTATCCCAGCTAGTAAGTTCACCATACATCGTTTATAAACCAGTAGTTATATATAAATGTTCATCCTTCTATGCAGAGATTGGTATGCCTGGCGTTTGCATGTTTAATGGCTTGTTGCTGCAGCGAGGAGACAACAATATGCCTTCTTCCTGCCAAAATATGCACTGTAATGATGACGGTTCAATATTGGTACAAGGGCAAGTGCTTTTTCGGTTTAAACATTTATATGATAAACTAGTTTTTATAATTTCAATATTAAAATTATAGTTGTGGTCATTATGATATGCGTGATTGCCGAGTCCTGGATCCCATTAATTTGCACAAGCCTTATCCTGATTGTTGTAAAATGAATTTCCTCTGTACACTGGCA
This sequence comes from Ormia ochracea, assembly GCA_963402855.1. Lineage (NCBI taxonomy): Eukaryota > Metazoa > Arthropoda > Insecta > Diptera > Tachinidae > Ormia > Ormia ochracea. The sequence goes on along the minus strand of OY727107.1, from coordinate 17,041,187 downwards.
AATGGTCAACTCTTAAATAGAGAAGTAGTGCCTACTCAAATGGGGATATATGCTTGAAAGAATGTGTAAGATTATTTCGAAATTTACATTTAACAACTAAATAAATATCTATAACAATAAAAATAGTTCTCAATTGATTTTTGGGAATATTCGTATAACATAACGAAATTTTGTTCCAATGTCTTAAAATTAGAATATTTATATTATTATTATGAAAAGTATTAATTGTTATTTCTTTTAATTTTGCTGACGAAAATAGAAATAGATTTTGGTGAAAACTTCATGCATTTTCGTATAGCTGTGTTGGCCCCAATATACTTATAGACATATACGCTGTATTCTATTAAATCTATGGGGATAGACAGAGAGAGAGATAGTGAGAGACTAAAATATTTAATATTTAAAAAAAATATATCTCCTCCTTACGCGAATTTACTCAATGCAGATCTCTAATAATATAGTAAGGTCTTAAAAATAGGCAGTGGCAGAGTTACAGCTGTTCTTTTTTATATCCTATTTTATTATTTCTATTTTTATTTTATTTATAACTGGGTCACTGCTAAAGTTCTGGAATAATTCTATACAATTTCCTTTCATAACAATATTTTTCTAAGACATTTTTTTACCTTTTAAATTATAAATGAAATATTTTGCCAATAAAAATGCAAAAACTTTTCGAACTTCCAGACAAACAAGATATTCTGTCAGCTCTTATATCCTTAAGAAACTTTTGTGGCTTCGTTAAAATACACAACAGTTGGGTATTGCTCACGTGCTTGTGGTGAATGTTATATCGGTGTACACTTGTTTAGTAATAAAGTGTGAGATGCATGAGATGGGCATCTATTACTGCTGTAAAAAGAAAAATTTAGAATCCACTAGTAAGTCGTGGCAGTTGTCACGAAAAAGTGTAAATGCTTCTAGCTGACTGTGTGAACGCATTGAAGTGTAGAGCAGCAAGTCATATGTCAATTTGTAGTTGAATTTTGGGAATTCAGAAAACGTAGTGCATATTTCGAGAGTGGGTCGTGTGTTATACGAGTGAGGGTATTCTGGACTTTTTGAAGGTTGCGTTACTAAAATAATGCGCAATGTACACCATTCATTCGAAAAAAAATTTACTTAGCAAACGTAGATCTCTGCATATAAGATCATCACACACTATTGGGTACAGAAGTCTATTCTAACGATGCGAATACTTCAATTGAAAATTGCTTTAAATATGTTTAGACGATCATTAACTCAAAGTTTGCAGCCATCTAAAAGTTAGTGTAATAATTAAAGCTCCAGAATACCCGAGATAAGCTTAGATTTATAATCCAGGCAACTGAACCCAATTCGACTTTAAGAATATTTTAATTTTCAAATTAAGTTAATGTTTACTTTGCAGTGAATCTGAAACACAATCATTCACCTAAAAAGTTTGCTGAGGACGTGCGATTACAGTAACTTCAAATCCATATGTAATAATTCCTTGCTGCCCGAACGGCAAGATTTCAGTTCTAGAATGACGTAACAAACTGAAGGACGTTCAATGATCTCCCTGAGAGGGAATAGCAAACTCTCCTGCATCCACTTCCAACATAATTTTTAGGGACTTTTTCACCGCTCTTAATTCTAAAGGTTTTTAAAGGAAAGTACTCTCTTCGAAACTGCGATCATCACAGTTTCCACCTGTCAACTTCCAATAAAAAAATTTTAATCTTTACCAAAGAAATATCGTAAACCCGAAGGATCATATTTACACGAAAAGCATATTTCCAAACACTCTACTTTAATAATTAACAAACCTTTTCTTTAAAGATGGCACATTTTCTATTTCAACCTCCTTTAGAGACGCCTTGAGCTTGCATCTGCATGTAATTACAATCCGTGCGACAATTTATTCACTACGCCATCTCTAAACTAACAACTACTCGACTTGTATTTAAAATAACACACAATCAAATAAAGTCAAAAATTGATAAGACTCCATATGTTTTATGTAATAAAATATTTTCTACAACTTGTTCATTTGAAACATGTACTCGTCGTAACTGGAGAAATAACAAAACGAAGCAAAATAATAGAAAAAGAAATAATTTTTGGTTTTTGGCAATGAACAACTAATTTCTGAAGCCACGGAAGGAACTTCTGTACTGTCTGTAACAAGGAAGTTGGCAAAAAATTCAGTCTAAGATTTTTTTTCTTAAGTTTACCAGAGACACTCGACAAAAAACAAGAGACTGTTGAATACATGGGAGTGGGGCAATTAATATTATTATCAAGCAGACCACGAGTATAAATAAATAGAACAGAAATATAAAAATCGTTGAATTAAAATTAGAGAAAAACTGTTTAAATTATTAGAATACTCGTAGAATAATATAATGTCATGTGCGACTCACTCACCGTGGCGGTTGCCTTACTAAGAGAACATGAGAAAATTGTAAAGCAAATAAGTGTATTTAATATGCAATTAATGGGTTAATATGAGTTTGATATTACGAAATTCAGGAAATCATGCAATTTTTACAATTCTATTAGCAGAATTTTAGTAGTTTTACTAAAAGGAGTACTTTTGGTTACCAACCAGTGGAGTGTATAATGAACACCCTACTAAACCGGAGGTCACGAGTTCGATTCCTGCTTCGAGCATGAGTGTTTTCCTGTAGGCGAACCAAAAACTTTGCAAGTATAATATTATTTTTGTGGAACACGGTTACAAAAGAATTCATTCATTCAAATAATGAAGGCAATTCATGAAAAGTTTTTCATTAATAATACCTAAAGTTTACTAAAATTTGTTTGTTTAAAAATTTTCATACACCATTTTAGTTAAATACTCTATTTAGTGTACTTTATAAAAAAAAAAAATATATGCGATTGCAAGCCTATTACGATTATCGTTCCTGTATTCATTTCTTCTACTTCTAAGGAGAGTGTTACATTTGATAGAATGAATATTAGATGAATTACTTTTCTGGTTAATAAATTTCTATTCAATTTTTAATAAGTCTTACGATTATGCCTGTGTAACTGATTAACGAAGCAGTTTTTGGAAAGGTTGTTGAACTTTTAGAGAAACACACCGAAACTAGACGATTCCACATGAAATTTGAAAGTACCCATACGAATTGAAACGTTTAAATTTTTTCCATTTTTATTAAAACTTAAATTTTTATTTACAAAATAGAAAATTGTACTTTAATAGTTTTATTAAAAATTATTATATGATAAAATGAAATCATAAAATTTTAGAAAAGGTTGTTTAATACTTAATTAAAATAGGAAAACGAGAATTTTAATTAAAATTAATAAATAAAAAAAATACTATAAAGTTTATTAATTAATTATGTAAAATAATTTAAAAGTGTACACTTTACTGTTGTACAATCGGGCAGTGATGTAAATAAGTAACAGGATAATTTATAATCATAAATAAATTCACATGTGGGAAATCTGTAGAAAAGAAATGGAAGGAGTTTTCATTTAAGTATCATTATGAAAAAAGATATATTAATATTTACGTTATTGTAAAAAACCAGGTGCATTTAAAATTACATAAAATACCGTAAGGCTTCTTAAGTTGCTCCTTTTTATTGACTACAGTGTTTTGTAAATTATAGCCGTCGTAGCGGCGCCAGCAGTGGTTTAAATCCCCTAAAGAATTACAAGAGTCAAAAATTAAATAAATACTAAATATAATTTTATAATTAGAAGGATTCTTTGCTGTATCAATTTCGGTAGATTTTTTTTTTTATAGAAAAGAGGGCTGGAGGACTTCTATGACAAAAGCTCTTCTATGGTAAAAGAATTATTTTTCTTTGAGAACAAACAAAAAGTCCGGATCAGAGTGATTTATGTTAGAGCCACCTGACTTATAGAAATCGTTCGAAATACTTTACATTTCCAAGTCCTGAAACGTGCGTGGCATTTATTGTGACTTTACTTCTACTCCGTTGGAAATCGACACAAATGAGCTTAATTATCTATCATTCGAGTCCTATTTTATTCGATTCCCGTTTACTTTTTTTCGCGCAGTTTAGATCCTTTGAATCAAATAAATGCCGCAATACCAGTATAGAAATTTCTAGAAATACTACGTAGATTGTTTTGTCTACATTTTTGTTTATAAATTTTAAAAATTTTATTTTTTAAAAGGCAAAGCTTTATAAAGTTTGACAGCGAAATATTTAATAAATTTTCTAAATATTTAGAAAGGAAAAATTTTGTTCCAGACTGTCAAACTTTAATATATTTTTCCAAATTGAAAGATTTATCTTGCATGAAAAAAAGTTGTATATAGATCCAGTAGGGAGGCAAACCTATTAAAATCTATGACCTCATATGTCATCAAAATACTGAAGGGGTTAAGTATACTGTGTAACGTTCTTATACTGAATAATAATGCGAAAATAGAATCTTATAAAGATGTAGAAGAATACCTTTCCTTTTCGAAGGCTTTCAAAACTAGGACCAGAATATTAAATAAAAGTAACCACTAATTTGATATTTTAATAGTGATCTAAATTCTAGTAGAACTTTTAATAAAATTAATAATTATAAAAAAAAAAATAATTAACCTCTTTTATTAAATGTTTTTATATTATTAATAGTCAGAAGGCATCGTATTCACATATTACGCTGGTTGAATGAATTTTATAATAACGAGCTGTAAACAATTTTGATTCGAAAACACTTTTAGCTCACAGGGTTGGAGGGCGAAGATCTCTAAGGGTGTATACTTGGAAAATGTATTGACCATTGTGGACTGGAATAAAAAAAAAACAAACGCTTGCTTTAAATTTTTATCGGGCCAATTTGAAGGCTAAACAGTTTATCGTACGCTCTCCACCCCAACGTGGTCCAAATTACGGGAAGCTTTACCATTGTATCACTTAATCACAGTTTCTCTGAATTTGGAGGCGACCCCCCACTAAAATTATTTGTTTATGAAGTATGAATGCTTTGTCCTCAACATAAAGGAGTTACAAAAACGAAACCCTTTTCTTGACCAGTGAGATACTAGAAAGTATAACTTTCTAACTTTTTCAGTTTCAAATCGGTGTTTTAATAGGCTTATCGTAGAAGCAATTTTTATTTCGGATTCTTCTGCACTCTTTTTGGTTACTACTTGCACCGAATCCTGGCATATGCTCCAAGAAACACCGCGCTCCTGATGCACTAGATTAATTAAAATTATTGATTCTGTGCAATACAAAAAAAAAAAAATAAAATTTTTTTCTCGTCCATTTTGATTCAGCTAAGAAGTTTTTATTTAATTATTTGGTTTAGAAAAAATACGAGTAGTTTTTTTAACCGTGTTAGTGGGGAATAGTGTAGGATTGGTTGTATTTGATACATTTCCTGGTGGCTTTTGCAAGACCAACACTCACTTTTTATATGACCAGCTCTTTCCATATGATGATAATCGCGACCTTCCAATGGATTTCCGTGACCATTTGTGGCTGCTACACCGGGAATATTGCCGCCACCACCCTCACTGCCGCCCCATTTTTCACCACCACTCCCAAACAACAGGAAATACCACAAGATGAAAGAGCAAACAATGAACACAAGGGTCAGCAATTTGGCCATTTTTGCATGCAAACTAAAAACTACAGACTGTTTTTTATTTTTTAATTTTTATAATTATTGTTTCAAAACCACAAAAAAAAAAACAAAAATAAATTAAATTACAAACGATAAAATATTTTTTTTTTCTTTTAATTCTTAAAATTATTTCACGTAACTTTAAAGTGTTTAAGCACAACGCTTGATGCCTCCGTACTGAATATATTATAAAATTTAAAAATTCCATAAAAATCACAAAAACAAATAAAAACAATCTTTTTAAATTCTAATACTGGCAGAATTTTTTTTGTATCATTATCATCATTATCATTGTGATGATGATAATTTCGTTGGAATTGGTTTTTTAAACTTGATATTGTGAATTTGAGATAATTTTTATTTTTTTTTTTTATTTTTTAAGTATAAAAAAAAATCTCTGTACAACACCTTCCTTTTTTAGCATAAAATACCAGCAGCTGGCTTTTCATTCATTCAGCCTCTCAGGTCTACAATAAACGATCGCCAAGCAAATATGATTGGAACACTTGCACTCTCGCACTTGTACAGTGCCCTACACAGGCACACACACGCACACACATATACATATATACCTTGTAAAAATTTTATTGTGCGAATGCCAGTTATTAGTGTGATTTAGTTTAATTAAATAAAATCACAAATCACAAATCACGAATCACAAATAACAAACAAAAACAAGATTGTTGATATTTTTATCTGTTTTCATTTCCATTTGCTTTTCTATTGTCAGCCATATTGTCATCATCTGTAGCAGTTGAATTATCGTCATTCTTATTTGGGTGAGGGTCACTCTTGTTGTGGTAATTTACAACTAAATGGTTATTCATTTACACGGTGTAGCGTTCAAAGTAATCGAATATTGAAATTTTTATACATTATTTATTTCTATATTGAGAGTTTGTGTAGTTTTTGAGTCAAAAATAATTTGCTGGGGGAGAGGGGAACAGATGTTGAGATGTGATGTGGGCCTAAGGAGAGCTATCAAGTTGTGTTTCGGATGGCCAAATTGATTGGTTTAGGACAATTTTTTTAGCTTATTTACTTGTGTGGGGTCCCAGGGAGGATCACCTGGAAAGTCATCTGAGCCAGGTAGGCGCTCCTGCAAGCTTTATGCCATCACAAATATTTTACGAATTTTCAAACTTTATTTGTGAGAAAAGCACAACTCTGTGAAGTAAGTCTTCTTACTTAAACGAAGAAACACCAGTGAAGGATGATCAGTTCGTTCAAATATATCTTATACACCGATTTTAATGGTACAAAAAATTATTTTCCTAAATTGTGGTCTTACTTACTCTGTGAAGTAAGTCTTCTTACTTAAACGAAGAAACACCAGTGAAGGATGATCAATTCGTTCAAATATATCTTATACACCGATTTTAATGGTATAAAAAATTATTTTCCTAAATTGTGGTCGTTTAGGTTGGAAGAAGATGACCTTCAAGCTATTTTTGTAAACTAACACGTAAAAGCGTCCGTAGTCAGTAGCCTGCGGCGCCAATGTGTTTGTTGTTTAATATTCATTAAAGCGTTTGTTTTTTTATTTCAGTTCCCTTGTATTCTGATTAGAAATTTTTAATATACATTTTTATTATGACTTCGGAAAAAGAGCAATCCTTTTGCACTCATGCTGAAGGAGCCAGAAATTATTCTACCTCTAATTAATAAATTCTGTTACAGCAAAATATTGAAGTGGAATTTATCAGACTTTAAAAATCTTTTATTTAAATATCCGGCATTCGTTTAAGATAACTTTGTTCTAAAGAGTCATCCTTAAAGTGATGATTTCTATTAATACGATTTAATACGATAAAACCTTTCAACTTTTCCTCTCCTTCCACGTTCCACTTTACAATATTGTGTTGTCATGGAAATCATTTGGATTTCTCTTTTTCCAATAAATGCAATAAAATGTAAATGACATAAAAAAAAGTTAAACGAATTCAAACACTTTTGCTTTTAAAAATGTGCTAAAGTGTAGAACCCCGGCCCCTAAATTTGATGACTAAATTTTCATGCACTTTTTTTGATTTAATAATTCTGTGTGTTTCTTCTCTTTTATTATTTGTTGTTTAAATTATAGTTGTGTATTTGTTTCCATTTTAAAATAAATGACATTGATCATTGAAGGCCATTTAAGTTTAATTTAAGTTTAATTCTGTAAAAGAAAAAAAAAAAAAAGAAATATATATCACTTTGATATTCCACTTTCCATTTTAAATTTTATTTGCAACGAAACTGGCAAAATCAGGTCATTAGCTTTTTAACTCTTCTTAATTAAAGCCTTTTTTGCGGTAAACATGACCTGAGCTTAACTGCTTAATGGGAAATGGTCACCAAGCAAGAGCAGCATACAGAAGAAAAAAAAAAATAAATTCAATTTTATGCTTCATTTGGAATTCTGCTTTTATGTGGCTCCAATCATTCTCATGAATTTTCATTTGGCAAATTACGTGCAATATTTTTAATTCCATTTTATTTAATATTTATTTATTTATTTATTTGTTTATATGGAAGACCAAATTTTATATATGGATTATATTTTGTTATCGTTTAATTTTCTTATAAAATATTAAACATATTTTTTTTTTTCTTTGGGTGCACATTTTCCTTTTTTTACTTGGGATCATTGAAAAATGTGAATGTTTCATTGCAATGGATTTCATAGCAATCTGGCAACGTTGTAAAATGGCGGGACATTCTTAGATCGAAAATGAATTCACAATATGGAAAACTGAAAAGAAAATATAATTAAAAGAAAAACAAAAATCAATTAATTTACAATAGAGAGCAAAACTGAAGGGATTTTAAAATAAAGTGAACACAGGAAATATATTTTACAATAAGCAGACCAGCAACCAATTCACACTATGAAATTTACGAAATCTCTTTTTCCTAAAATCCTTTAAAATGTTCCCACAAAAAGAAAAAAAAACTACAAAGGACGATACAGGGAAAATTCCTTTTACTCTATTCTGAGTTGTTTAAACTTGAAATTATTTTTCAATAAGTAGGGAATACATGGAAAGCCAACTAATTGTTACTTTATCGCTGAATAAATAAAGCGTGGTGTGTTTTATATGTGTGGCTTATTAAAAAAAAATCCTTTTTACTCATTTGTAACAAGAAGAAAGGACAAGATAACTGCGTGAGTCATACAAAATGCGGTAGGAAAAATTCAAATGAGGGCTGGAAGAATCGGGTATATTTTTCTACACCTCTTTCGTCTCTGTGGCTCTCGTAGAAAAATAACAGCTATTAGTTTTATAGCGCAATTGTGTTTTTTAAAGGCCACTGTGTTTTCACTGTACTGCAGAGTCGTACGATTCATTCACACAAAAATCTGATGTCATGCCATCCTATTTTAAAACATCGCAAAAAAATGGTGTTGCTGATGCCACATTATTATACAAAAATGATGCCAACGATTTTTTCATTACTTATTGAAGTAAAAGCAACTCTGATTGCATGAAAATGATCCTTTTATGAAAATTTTTATAAACTTTTGCTTGTTTTAAAAATTGGACATTTTTATACTCCATTATCGTATTTTTGCAGCAGAGATGCCATTTTTGATAAATCATACGACTTTGTAGCATGACAACGTTTCTTCCAGAAAACGCAACGCCTAATTAATTCATATTGCTGGTTTGTTTTGGATTGTTGAGGACATTTTTTTGGAGTAGTAATAATTCTCGTATAATTTTTTTTTTATTAAAAATTACTGTCATTATTGATTACAGTCCTTTAAATTAAGCTTCATTTTTTTCCCTGTTCCACATTTTTCATTTAATTTTCTTTTATTTATTCTATACAACTATTTTATTTCAAATTCAAACATCACTGAATTATCAATCGGTGAATCACTTTGTAAAAAATTATTTACTTTATTTTGTTATACAAAAAAAAAAAAAAAAAAAAAAAAAAACGATGCAGAAAAAATGCGGCACGTTTGAATACAAAATAAATGCACTAAATTGTTCTTTGTTGAACGATTTTCTGATGGTGTATCAAACAACAAACAAAACGTTTGATAAAACTATATTTACAAATCTACCACAAAAATAAAAATCTCCATCTATTTGTGGTTCTTTTTTTTTTTTTTTTTTTAACAACACGAGTGCACATAATTGAAAAGTTAGCTTGAAAGGCAGTTAGCCAGCCAACTGCTAAAAACGAAATACTAATACAGTTCATAAAATAGGAGAAAAAAAGGAGGGAAACCATAAAAAAATAAAAAATAAAAAGGGAAAATCTAAAATAATACGCACAAGGAATGCAAACTGAAATCATACGTACTTCTATCACAAAGGACGATACACAGAGAAATGTTTTTGTGCAATTCTCTGTAGTGGAAATATTAAATTGCTCTTCATTAAGAAAGGAATAGATGTGAAACTGTTTAATTGCCGTTAAAGCAGAGCATAATAAAATGCGTTACTTTTACAGGTGAATATATAAAGCATGGCGTGTTTTATAGGCGAATCCAGTTTATATCAAAATAATTAAAAAAAAGAGCATATCTTGTATAAAAATTATCAAAAGAAAAATTTAAAACTTGAAATGAAAACTTGTGGGAGTTTTTATTCCCTACACAATTTCTCTTTAAATTAAAAAATAAATTATTTATTTTGCAAAAATTTTGTAAAAAAAATTTTCCTTGCAAGGCAGCTGGAGCGAACAGTGAATCGGTTTGTAAATTTGCCTGTATAGGATAAGAACGATATGTATTTTATATAGTAACGGGTTATCCATTTTACGGTTTCAAAAGCAAACGTAAATAAAATACGTATAAAATATTTTTTGTTCATAATATTTCTTTTTTATAATAAAGTTTGAACGTTGCCATTATGTGTGAAACACTACATCATTTATATAAACATCAAGCGAGGTGTTGCAAGCTTGGTTTTTTTAAGGTAATCTTCGACCACTTTTTGACGCATATTTGGCGGCATCTAAGCCAAAACTTGACGAATGTTGGTTTTTAAGTGATCAAGAGTTAAAGGTTTATCTGCATAAACGCGGTCTTTCGCGAAGCTCCACAAAAAAAGCCTAATGGTGTCAAATCGCATGATTTGATATCGCCATGACGAGAAATTACGCGGCCAGGAAATGTCTTTTCCAATAAGGCAATATTCGCTCGAGTTGTGTGGCTTGTGGCACGCTCTTGTTGAAACTACATATTCTCCAACTCGTATTCTTCAATAGCAGGCAAAAAAAAGTCGATTATCATATGACCATAACGCTCCGAATTGACGGTTACAGTGGTGCCATCGTCGTTTTCGAAGGATGACAGCTTCGGACTAAAGAGCGCACCAAACAGTTACTTTTCCCGAATATAATGGACTCTCTTCAATTACTTGAGTATTCTCAGAAACCCAAAAGTGACAATTTTGTTTATTAACATATCCACCGAGTGAGAAATGTTCCTTTATCGCTGAAGAAAGTTTTGTTCGGAAAATCGCCTTCCACCGCCTGTTATTCAAGCACCCATTCCATGTATCTACGACTTTGTAAATAGTCAGCTGGCTTCAGTTGTTGTGTGAGCTGGACTTTATATGGATGTAGGTGTACATATAAGTGCAAAATACGCCATAATGTGCCGTAAGACATTTCTAATTCCTGAGAACGATGAGGAATCGACACATTCGGCTCTTCGGCAACACTTTCACTTACAACAGCAATATTTTCAGCAGAACGAGCGAAATGATGATGCACCAGCCTTACAATATTTGTAAGCGCCCCAGTTTCTTCAAATTTCTTCACAATTTTGCCAATTGCTTGCGTAGTTGGACGATTGTGTAAACCATAATCTCCTCTTAAAGCACGATATGTGGCTGTGTCAGAATCACCGTTTTTTTTTTTGGAAACCACGAAATGGATAACCCGTTAAAAATATAATTTTTATATTTTAATATTTTATATACGAGGTATTAAAAAATAACTTTAAAATTCAAAAATGAACTTTATTTAATAAAAGTTTTAAAAACTGAAAGCAACTTGATCACACGGAACGAATTTAAGAATTAACCATCTGACATCTACAATATGTCGAAAATGGAATACATGTGAGTATATTCTTTTCACGATAATGCGATTACTCTTCTAGCTCACTTGAGCTAATTTCTAGTTTTATAAGGAACCCTAAACAGGAATGCGTTTGTTGATTCAGTCAGAAAATCAGATTTCAAAAATATTGTTTTTGTTAACAGCTGATAACAACATGACATAATTAATATTTTAAATGAGCAATACTCTTTATGTTTTTTTAAAAAAATAAATAATTTTATTTTCTGCCATGCTCCACAACTATTCACATATTCAAGGAAGAGCTCTTTATGATATTGGTGTCTCTTTGAAAATATTCATTTAGGTGGCCACATATTTATCTTTCGTGGGCGTATGAAAAATAAAAAAATCCATTTAAAGTTTGCAGTGTGCGTCGAATTTCCATTGCCGTCATGATATTGTGCATTTTCATATATAGAAATCAGACTAAAAATTCGTCGCTCGTCCAAGTTGTGTTTCCAGCATTACAAATTAAAGCGAAGTTTTTTCGCAAAGTAATAATGCCTGAAGGTAATTGCAAGGAGGTGGCCTATTTTTGGTACCTTTATTTTATATATGAGAAGGGAGCATAATATCGACAAGAAAATAATATTGAAAAAAGAAATTTAAATTACAAAATTATAAAACAAAGTTTTTATTGAGAAAAATGGTGACAACTCAATTACACATCTGAACCTATTTATGCTGTTTTCTGGCAAAAAGCTGGTCTATATGCCTGCATTTCATTTGTTACGAAAACAAGATTTCTTCATATAAAATACATAATTAATAAAAAATAAATTAAAATATTATAAATAATAAATTGGAAAAATATTTTATATATTTTAATTCAATCATTGCTTTGATAAACGAGCAAAGTTTTTAAATTAAATGAAAAAAAAAAAATTGTAAAATTTTTTTCGTGTGTACACTTTAAGAATATAATTTTTTTTTTTTTTTTTTTTTTTTGCAAATCACTATTAAAAAATATAAATGCGTGCGTGTTTGCATGCGCATATGTATGTGTGGAAATAATCTCTAACTTACACTGGCTGAAACCACAGAAAACACTGATATGTACATAAAATACCAAAAGGGCGTCGAAATTCGCCATCAGGCGTTTGTATTGAACCAGAATTATGCTTTTTCCAGCATTGTGAGCTCCATCCTTGGTTTGGTTGTTATTGATAGAGTTAGACGTTTGTGAAATGGAGTGATGGAAATTGATGTAGATGTTCATTGTAGATGTTTTTGTTGTTGTTGTTGTTGTTGTTCAAATCATAAAGTTCGTGTTAGTGGTAGTTATAAATAATATCGAAAGGCCAAAATTGATACCAATTGTTGTAAGAGCATTACCAGTATTAGCATAAAGTGATTGCAGGAGCAGCAGCAAATGCATATAAATTATGCAATATTAATAGTGGCACGTTTTGTGTGTGAAATGAAATTATGCCCCGGCATCAAAATAGCACATCGCATCAAAGAAACGAGAAAAAGAGAAAAAAATCACTAAAAAACTGTGTGGGGTTTCATTTATTAAACATTAGCGATAAATGTACTGCAAGTTTCTTGCTTCTGGGCAACACTTTAATTTTCATTGACCGGCGAACCGAAATAAATAATTCAGTAACCGTAATTCAGTGTGTAAAGTTAGATACGTTGAGTTACGTTAATACGTTTTAAAAAATATGTAAATAATATTTGAATGTTTTTAGTAACGCATTTCTCGTTTTTTATAGCAAGTGCATCAAAGCTCGAATCTATTATTCCTCAGCGGTTCCAGCTTATATAACCATGAAAGCAAGCCATTAGCATTATAAACTAGATTTATGGAAGCTTTTGAAAACTTAGCTTATTACGTGAATTCTGTATCCAATCCCTTTTTCAGTTTCAATTTTTGAAAGGGGGAAATACTCATTAGGCAGTCAACAATTAATTTATTCCAAAAAGTTTTATAATAAAATGAACAACAAAAAGTTTACTGACAGATGGAAAAAAATTTCAATTTGACAAACAGGATCACTATAAGACGGACAGATGGACAAAAGTTGCAATCTAACTAAAAGGGTCACTTTTAAAAGGCGCAACCCAAATAAGCAGAGAGATGGAAAAAAATTTCACTCTGAGAAAAAGGATCATTTAAAAATAAAGGATTATAAAAGGATGAAAAAATGTACAAAATTTTCACTATACAAATATAGAGGAGGATGAAAAATATATATATATAACTGGCAAATATGGTATTTGTAAGATTGACAACAAAAGTTAGACGGACAGCTGCACAAAATATCATTCTGTAAAATTTCATTCTAAGACGGAAATCAAGGCCTAAAGGGACAGACGGACAACAATTTTAAGATAAAAAAAGCGCCATCCTAAGGTGAAATCACATACTCCTGCACAATTTTCACATAAAACACTCGCTTTACACTACCACACAACGCGAAAAAAAAGATGCAAGTTGACCCCTCTTGCACTGAAAGAAAATGTGAAGTTTCGCGGTAGGCAGCCTTGCTTGCATAAATTTGTAACCGTTTTAAAAGTGGTCTAAGTAAAACAAAGTACTACAAATTATATATCATTGGAAAGGTCTTGAAGTGTAGCCTTTAAATAGAAAAATTAGAATAGAAAAAATTTACAAAAACAAGGAAATTAAAAAAATATATTTTGACAAATTTAAGTTATTACCTTTAGAGGTCAATATACTCGTATATTATAATATTTACTTTACAAGCTGTTCGATTGCAAATAATAAATTTGTAGTACTTGCAAACGGTTCACACTCATAGATATTGAGAGTCCTAAAGGGTATTCTATAGGCAATGTTATGCATTTGGCTCCCTCTAATTAGTAGAAGCGAAAGTCTTAGAATGATTTTTGAGGGTCACTGGTTTTTGAGCGCAAATCGATTAAGTAATTTAAAATTGAGGATTTACTTCGAGTTTTTTTTAATTTTGCACCACCATGCTTTCGTTATGGCTTTCCCAAAGCAAGGTGAACTTCAACTTAGCCAGTTTATCTAATTAAATAATGAAAATATTTATCATAGAAAGCTCATTGAAAGTCAATACTGGATTTTTTTTGAAAATCCGATATTCACAAACACTTGAGAAAAATTTGGCCAAAACTGATATGGTGCGTCAATGGGCCCAATGGGACGGAAAGAAAAACTTCCAATGATTTCAGAACAATTTAGCTTATATTCAAAATCATTATAGCCTTCGAAGCTTGACATTTCTTGTAATGTACATCTTTGCCTCCTATTCCAAAAATTCAGTTCAACAGCATAATGTATTGCATTCATTCCATATTGGGTTTCATACCTTAAGGGGGAATGGTTGAGATGCAGTGAGGCAATTTGTAGAAAATTAAAGAGATTCAATATTTTTTAAAAACGTATTTATCTTCACAGACGTGAAATAAAATAAGTTCATTTCCTGTGTAAAAATTTAAAAAAAATTATAAACTATTTTTTCCCGTTAGAAATTTTAATATATATAAATCATTTTATGCTTATTTTTTAATATTTCTTTTTTGAGATGTTTTCACTCAAATATATTGTTGAAATTATATCCGAAAATATTTTCTGAACTTTTCCACTTCTTTATCAAAGTTTGGTTCTAAAATTTGAAATTTTTCATTGCTACTTTAAGACGATTTTAATAAAAATATGAAAGTAATCTAAAAAGTTTAAAATACTATTAAGAAATATCAGTTGGATAATATTCCCTGGATATACAAACGGAGAATAAATTCCATGTTATAAAATCACATTATATTGTAATAGCAAAAACTTGAACTTCATCATATAACTTTACTGGTGGGACTGGCAGATATTATTATCGTGTAAAAGTGGTCTTGTAGCACTGTCACAACCTCTCAGGGAATTTAACTACCACGGCGATTGAGGCTTAGAAGATATTTCCTCTCTGGATTCGGAATACAACTCATTCATAAAGAATGTGACGTAATAGTTCTACCAACTGCCATAAAGTGAAAGAAACCCTCTAATCAGTAACAAATTATTTATATGTATCGAATTCTCTTCACTGCTCTCCAAGCTTACTCAGTCCACTATAGGCTCAATCAGCAAATGGCAACACTATCAGGAGTTTCAAATCAGCTGTTTCGATAAACAGCAAAGCTTTTAAAGAGTTCAGCTGATGAATGGTAATATGTATACACAAACACATCTTTCACAATTAAATATCTTTTACAATTATTGTTGCTATTCAAACATTAAAAGTTGCAAATTTCTGCAATTCTTCAATCTGTTTTTTCATATTAGAGTAAAAGCATAAGAGAGCTGTCAAGAGTAATTTTAAACGAGTTCACTGTTGCAAACTTAAACTTTTGCGAAAAACGCTAAAAATTCATTACTTATTGACAGTTTTTATATTGAATCAACACTTCACTTGACAATTCGTTACATACTGAAAAAAAATGTTTGATAAACTAGGAAAATATTTTTACAGCAAATATTTTTTTCATGTTCAGCTAATATTTCTGTATTATTAAATGCAAAATCACTTCTTGCTTTTTGATTAAATTATTGTTATTTTTTAATAAACATTTTCTTTTTCTATTATCAGATATTAATAATTCAGTATAGTTTTGAATTATAAAATTTAGTTATTATTCGATTAAGGAGACTCGTACACAACAAACGAGAATTATTACAGCACTTCATGCCGCCATGCCACTTTTAGTATGCAACAGTAATCTTTGGCATGTTTAAGACTCCCGGTTAAATAATATTAAAAACAAAAACTAAATTATTTATCCTTTAATATTTTCCATATGGCTTTGCATCCAAATGGCATTGGAAAAATATAAACAATACTTAATCAAGGAAATGTTTTGAATGTTTTGTAACCACTAATTTGACAAACTGTACGTACACGTATATTTCACAAAATGTTTATTTCAAATTGTAGAAATAATCATAAAAAAATTGCATTCAAATCTTTTATTTAAATTGATTGATTATTAATTGATGGAAAAAATTATCAATTGTTTTTCAATCCATTAAAGGACTTGCATCATTTTAAAGGATATCTAAAGCTGAGAAGCGTGTAAAAGTAAAAAAAAATATATTTGTATATCAACTAAGTGCTTGTTTACTACATAAGTGAGTTATTAGATCAGTTTTCTTACGCTTCTAAATCAATTATGCTAAAGAAAGCTTGTGATTTTTTTTATATAATAAATTTTTCACAATCATCTCTTGTATAAAATATTCCCCTTCATTGCCTTCCTGCATACCTGCCTGTGTCAAATGAATTGAAAATATTATTAAAATAATTATTAAACATAAAATTTTCCACAACGATATTTGTGATGAATTTCCCATTTTCGTTTTCTCACAGCATTTAAAACAAATTCTAGTAGTTTTTATTTTTTTTTTTTTTTGTAAATTTTTAAAAATATTTCCAAATATTTTCCATTTTTATATCAACTACCGAAGACTACCGCTTTCGAAATGTTTACTGCGTTGACTGGTTGCAGGAAAAACATTTCAAGAGAAAAACATGCAACAATAAATCATAAAATAAATTAAATTAAAGATTTAATCACAATATTTGTTTGATTACTGGAACGAAAAAGTAGAAGAATAAGATAAAACGATAATCATCTAAAACTGAGACTTACACGGTATGTACAGTTTGTCAAGTAAATATCTTGCCATTTAAAAGCATTTATTTCATATAAAATATTTTTAGAAAAGATTTTCAGAAAATAAACTATCACTTTAGTTTATATATATATTTATTTATTTTTTTTTTATTTTTACACGCTTCCTAGCTTTAGATATCCTTTCAAATTATGCGAGTCCTTCTATAGACTGATTGAATAAAGGAAAAAAATCATGTGAAATTTTTTCCAGCAATAAATAATCAATCAATTTAAATAAAAGATTTGATTGAACTCTTTTTATGATTATTTCAAAAAGCGGGAAGAATTTGACATTTTGTCAAATTAAGCCATTTATACGAGTACATACAGTTTGTAAAGTAAGTGGTTACAAAACATGCAAAACATTTCCTTCAATGCAATGCCATTTGCAATGCCATTTAATATTTTCGATGGAAAATATTAAAAGATATATAATAATAAATTCAATCGAATCAAAAATGCTACATACACAGTTTATCAAATAAATGTGTACAAAAGAACCAGCAGAATACAAATTTAATGAAAATGTAAATTTAGACATTAAAATCGCTAAATACAGATCACTGCCATTATGATAACAAAAGATAATATTTTGCTACTCTATAACGTTTCAATGCTATCCGGAGTTTTTAGAACAGCTGTTTTGAGTAACAGCAAAGCTTTTAAAATGTATAGCTGCCAAATGGTAACACACATTTTTGTTCTTTATTGATTAAGATTAATAAAATTTATAAAAATATTTTTGTAGTATTTCTTTTAACAAATAAAAATATATCCATTTAAATCGGTACTGGAGTAACAGCGAGATATGTCTAAATTTCTTGATTTATATAATATTAAGAATGTATAGTGTATGTATTTGCTCGGGATATTTCTTTAATTATATATAATTTTTTTCGGTTTTGAAACTAGAGCTTTTTCATACATCGCCAATGTTGCGAAAGGAAGGGCTCCCAATAAGTTGGTCGTAAACCACACTACAAATCGGGACAAATTCATCAGACTTGCTTAAAAATATTGCAATCAGCTTTACTTCAGAGAATTTTCTTTACCATCCTCGTTATCTTCACCTATTTTTCCTTCATCTTCCTTCTTGTCATATTTGTTTGATTCGTTTTCTCCGGTTGAGAATTTTTTTTTTATTCTATTTTCTTTCGCTTAAAATTATTTTCAATTGACGATAATTCTGCTTAAATTTAGCTTTTAATGCGATTACAATGCTTTTCTGTGCGTTACATTTCAGCTATTGTGTTTACAACACTCAGCTCGCTTACAAATTAAATCTTGACACCTTTGAAAAGAAAAAAACTTGCATTATTATTTGTGAAAGAGGAATTTCAACACCAAAGCCCTGGAACCAAAAAAATAAAAATAAAAAAAAAATAGAGCATGGTAGGGCAGCAGGTTAGCATTCGGCGGTAGAATTCGGTCACATTTTTAGTCTGCATAATACTACTTCACATTAGAAAAAAGTGTTCGAGAATTTTTCGTAAGAAAAGATTAGTTGCCCATTCCATTAATGGTTCTTGTTTTATCAGTAAATTTTTTTTTACTTTTTTAATTTCAAACCCGAACACGAAGCTTTAATTCGTATTAATATAAAAATTATGCCTCATTATTATTAGCGGATAAAGCCTTAACGTTTTACAATTTCAACAATATAAAACCGTGCCTCACTATCCTACACAGTCGTACGACTCATTCATATGAAAACACGAAGCTTTAAATCGTATTTATATAAAAATTATGCGTCATTATTATTAGCGCATAAAGCTTTAACGTTTTACAATTTCAACATTATAAGGACATGCTTCCCTATCCTACACAGTGTGATGGGATTCCATCCTATTTGAAAAAATCGCATGAAAATGGTAGAGACAAATTTTGTCTTTATTGACTGAAATACAACTCTGATATTATGAAAATTTGCCCAAAAACTAAGCCATAATCATGCACCAACCAGCGTATTCACCGGACTTGGATCCCGCTGACTTTTTCATCTTCCCAAAACTGAAGAAGCCGATGAAAGGAAAGGGTTTTGCTCCGATTGAGGAGATAAAAGAAAAATCGATACAGCAGCTGTTGGTGAGACTAAAAAGCGCGTCTAGGAACTATTGCGAGGAGTGAGAAAAACGTTATCGTAAGAGTATTTTATCTGAGGGGAATTGTTTTGAAGGGAAAAATTGAAAATAACGGTCGTTTTTGGATCACACCTTGTATAAATGAAATCTCGTTTGTTTAAGCTCACGATCAAGTGGCTGCCACCTAATTGCTCCCACTAACTATTATTGTTATAGAGTTGAATTAGAATAGAATTAGAATAAGAAAATTAATTTTTATTCAGTCTCGATTCTCGGCACTGTTTGGTGAATTTTGTGTAGGGCGCTTTCGGTTCGGTTAGTAACATACGTGCGCACCCTCTACTTGCATACATTTTTGTTTTCTCGCCCAATTTCAGCTCAATGAATTTTTATTATTTCATTTGTCTGGACATTTCTCAACTCTATTCTTTTTTTATTTCAATAAAATCAATTTCTTAATTTGAGTGGGTGTCAATTTTCCTAAGCAGAATATTTTTAAATTTGTAATGAAGAATATTTAAGAAAAGGAAAAATTTAGTTATGCAACATTTGTTATTTGAATAATATTTAAATTATTAAATGAAAATAAAATGAATTAAAATAAATTTGATTAAAAACATTTAATATAAATATAAAAATATTATGGAAAATAGTGTTAAAGAACTTTGCTTGTATATTATCAGCTGTAATTGAAAACTACTTAAAGCTGCTTTTAAGCGATGAGCTTTTCCAGTTTACAGTTTACGTGTGAGAATTCAAATGCCTTTCCAAGTTGTATTTTTAATCTTTTAAGTTTCGTAACTTACATGTGCCACAACCTGCCAAAGATTTCAACTTAACACTTTTAGGCGATTAAAAAGTCGCTGAAAGTATACACAGAAGCAATTGCAGCACTGAAGGACAAGAGGCTTTAAATGAAAATTTCCACATGTAGATTTGAGCTTAGGGTATCAGACACCAGACATAAACCAGATGCAACTTGAAGGCTCCAAAAAATATTTTTTTTTAAAAAAATATTTCTGAGAAAATTTTTGGTCGGAAGCTCAAATAGATCAAAATTTCAGAGCAAAAGCAAAGAGTGCAACAACAGCGAAAGCGAAAAAAGTTGTTCCAGCTAAAAAACTAGCAGCAAAAAAGACTGCCAGCGCCAAAAAGTAAATTTTTTTTACCCATTCAGCTAACTACTTTTTTTCGATGTTCGAAAAAGATTGTTTCGAAGAAAAAAAAATTATTATTGAGTTTAATAAATTCCCAAAAGAGGGTACCTAAATACCCAAACTCGCAGAGCAAAAATCAATATGTAGGTTGCAGCGAAGACTATGAGTTAGCTTTTCAACTCAGACAGCTTTCAAATGATTAACAAGATTTTATATTTAATTAAATTCGTTAAACTCGCATTCCCCTATTTATTTCCCGAGAAAGTACTGATCCTCCCTTTTTCTCTCGCAATTGCCGTATTTGTTAGGGGGTGCCGCATTTGCTGAAAACATGTAAGTGGGAAGTAAAAACTGTATTTTTCGCAGAAATTTATGGATATTTTCATAAAATTATCATCCAGGCCAGTATTTATCTCAAACAGCTGAGAGGAAAATTTTTTGTTTACATATCTTTTTAAAAGCCGTTCGCTGTAGCGCTTCATTGGTTTTCCTCCGTCAATAATTCATGCAAATGTGCAGGGCAATCATTTAAAGCTTTCAATAATTTTATTTCTTCCATTGTGTCAAAAATGGAATACGCCTGCCATATATTGGGCAGATGTAGCAGATGTAGACATAACGAAATATTTCGTTATATGAATTAAAACATTCTTGCACATGTCGGAGTTCATATTTGTAATGCAAATAATTATTTTATGGAGTGAAAATAATTATTATTTACATTTCAATAGATTTTATTAATTTGCTTAAAATAAATTAAAAAAAATAATAAATATAATTTTTAAAAGGATTAAAGAACTTCCTCCCTTCTGAATTATATATTAATTTAATTATTAATAGATTCACCGAATATGAATGACGAGCCAGCCGACGTTTTCTAACTTGCCATTTCGTCTTCTTGTCATATAATATTGCTGCTATTTCCTGCAAATTGAACAAAAATAACTTTAACAATTCGCTGGATTCGATTATCAATGCGAGTAATGGGGGAAGGTAATCACTCTGCCAATGAAATGGCCTCATTAAATATTCTGAATTACGTCGCTCAAGTTGGTCATTAATGACATGATTATTTACCTAAAATATATGAATCTGTTCTTTGCAAGCTGTTCATGGTTTCTTGTACTATACGATATATTTACACATCGCTGGCTGAAATGCTAAAGTATGTAAGTATAGTATGAAGGAAATTCCATGTCACTATTTTTATTAATTTCAGAAAATCAGAAATAAAGTATAATCCGATTAAAATCATTTTATAATATAATATAATTTTTCATTATTGAAAATGAAAAATACCGCATGATATATCAGTATGTAACTTGTGAAAAAGTTTTTACACTTTACGACATGAATTCATTCATCGAATAACTTATGAAATTATTTTGATGAGAATTACAGAAGAAGGAAAGTTCTTGCTATTCAATGTGATTCAAATCATTGGCAATGGCTTTCATATAACAAGTTAACAACTAATTTTATGGCGTTTTCTAGTAGCCTTCAAATGTGTGGCACTAAATACGAGTATTTCAGCGATAGCTAAAGCCGTTTCGAAACACATTTAATATGAATTTCTAAAGAATTTTTTTTGCCAAAAATTTACATTTTATTGTCTAGTCTTTTCTACAACCTACAACGCAAAGACCAAATTCGATTACATTAATATATTATTAAGCACAATTCAATAATTTTATACTAACCGAAATCACAATATAGATCTTGGCACTTGTGATAGTCCTTCGCACGGACAAAGTTGTAGCGGCACATTTTGATACTTTGATTGACAAATAAAATAAAAAAAAGAAAACTTAAAAACTATTAACTTGAAATGAAATGCTACACATACTTTAGTTGACCATTTTTATCGCACCAGTAACGACACAACTCCTTATAGAAACCATATTCAGTGTTCACACAAATATTGGAACAATCTGAAAGAAAATCGAAAGTATTGCTGTCATGATACTCATTTTCTTAAATCACTTACCATCATAACTCAGGCTATCACAAAAGAAGGACTTTACTTCATAATTTTCAGCTACACAAGAAAAGTGGGAAAAAGTCTGTATTAAAAAGTCTGAATTACTATATAGAAGTCGGTTTAGATATACATAAAGGATTCGAGCATGCCACCAGTTAAGATCCAAACTATAAGATAAATCAAACGATACGATGCAATATGAACGAAATTGTTTTATATGTTGCGAATTTGAATTTGCAGGAAAAAAAACAATATCCTGTTTCATACACTGCAATTATCCTTCACGTTGTAATTGCGCATCTAGTGATAATAGTCATATATATTGCAAGCAATTTTAGAACTTAATCACACTGTGAATGGAATGCCAAAGTGCTCCTTGCATTCGAAAATCTAAATGGCCTGTGTCTTTAATGGCAAGTCTTTAAATAGTTAAAATTATTTCCGAAAAAGTACATTTTAAAAAAATCTCTAAAGAATTTTTGAACACTAAAATTACTTAACGTCACATAAAAATTATTGTGGAAATTTATTTACTGTAATAGTTGACTTAAGCAAATTAAAACTATAAGGACATTTAAAATGTCCTGTTTATCTGAGAATACCGAAAGTATTCAATGATAGAGGTGATATGTCTTTAAAAGCAATCCTTTCTTTTGTTTTGATGTCCTAAGGATATTTTTCAACAAAAAAAAAGTTGTCTCAATATCAAAAATTTCGATATTCAGAAAAAAATAAAAATATGGTTCCAGTTAAATATCATATATGAAACGTTATGGCACCGTCAATTAAATTTTAAATACGACGAACTTACACATTTCCGTTTTATTTATAAGGAAACAGGACATAATCACGCCCGCTACTAAATACCACAACATTCTCGTTAAATAATTAAGTAAAACTTTGAAATACAATTTTCTCAAACTGTCAAATGCAGCAAATTTAGCGAAAAGCTGCTGTTTAAATAGCAAGAAGGCTGATGAGTTGAGAATCGTTGACACTTCAGTTTTACTATCAATTTAAGAGACAATACAATTTTTTTAAATAAACTACAGATAATTTTAATTAAAAAATTCCAACTACTTCGTAAATTAGCAAAAACAAAAAAAAAATTATGGAAAATTCAGTATATTTTAGAAAATGTTTTGTTATTGCGCCAGTCAATTTTTTTCCAGGTCATATGGGCATTTCCATCACAGTCTTTGATTAGCTAAAAATCTGGCTATGCGAGTATTTAAGTATTTCAGTTTTCTTCAAAATTGGCAAAAATTTTGGCCCCGAACCGAAGTATCACCAATTAGTGACGGAAATAAATAAAGTGGCAGCATATCAGGCAAGTGTATTCTTCTTTTGGAAACACCCATATACAAATTTTTAGGAATACCCTGCAATACTACCAGCAAGTACTTCATTTATAAGGTCATCCTTCTGGCCTTATTTTTTAAAAACTAAAATTCTATTTAAATAAAAAGCTCACTATTACGCTTTGAGTTCAATGCCGGCGTCACGAGTCCATCTAATACGCAAGAACTTTTTAAATTACTTTTTATTCGCTAAAATTTGTCAAATATCGGAACATGATTAATTATATAACAAGAACTAACATTAAAAGAAATTGTTTAGTGCTTCTTTACAAAGAAGATACTGCTTTTCATTACTTCCTAATAAGGTCCTGAAGCTTTCAAGCCTATTAAAATTTTAAGAATTTCCCATATTACGTCCAAAGCATTTCCTCACAAAGAATATAACAAAATTAAGGGTATTTAAGCAACTGAATCTTACGTTTCAAAAATAAATCAGCTGTTCCAAACAGAAAAAGGACAGATATATTTATATGGAAGAATTGGCGAATGAATAACGCATATCCTACTAAACCCGAAGTCGCAGACCCCGGCTCTTTTTCTGCGGACAAGCCGAAAGCTTTACAGCTTAAGTTCGTAAAAATATATACATATATATAAAGAAGTCCTTGCTAAAGGGCATGATTCGCTATTCCAACCTAGACGTGCGATTCATTCTCATGAAAGTCTAATATGATTCCCGGCGATTTAAATTGCAT
The DNA here is from genome assembly GCA_963402855.1 of Ormia ochracea. Taxonomy (NCBI): domain Eukaryota; kingdom Metazoa; phylum Arthropoda; class Insecta; order Diptera; family Tachinidae; genus Ormia; species Ormia ochracea. The sequence continues at coordinate 17,016,593 of OY727107.1, read as the reverse complement.
CAATATGGCGCTTTAGGGGCCACACTGCCATACAAACATGATGGAAACCAATTGTTTTTGAACGTCTTATAGGAAATGTAACTCTGATCGCACGGAAATGATCAATTTATGACAATTTTCATAAAGTTTTGCAAATCGCACGACTTGTCACACAGTCAGTCACAAGTTGTCAGTTGAACTTTTAGTACACACTATAATACTTTTTCGCCTGACATGCCATACTTGACAAATCGTGTGATTAGGTAAGATAGTGTAAATGATCACAAAGGACAATTGGGCGTGGCAGAGGGACATACGTTTATTGGTAAATAATCCTTTCTACGCGTTACGAAACTTCCTTTTACTATTGATTAACGTCGTCTTTGGAACGAAAAAGGCTTGGAATAGAAACTGCAGCTTTTCTATTCCAATATATAATTATTCTATAATTATTAATAAAACGAAATGTTTTCAAGTCGTGAGTGATGTTAAGGAAAATTAAATTAATTAACCATGAATCAATTTATTTTGTCCTTTAGAGCTTTCCTTTCTTATGTTCTGTTCTGTTCCTTCTTGACTTAAAATACGTTACGAACAACATCTCACATCCACTTTATACAAAATTATTTGGAAATATTAAAATTAATTAAATACGTCGTCGTGTTTCCTTACTCTTGCGGAACTGTATTGAGATTCTATTAAAAGGATTTATGAAATTCATTTCGTCCTGACATTAAACTTAATACTTGAGGGGCATGTAATTCAATGCTCTGACTTATTTGAACACATTGACAATGAGAACAGGAAATGACTTATTAATAGATAAATTTTATTATTATTTCCGACAATAGAAAAAAATATTAATGGAGATAATAATTTTATCAAATGCTAAAGTAAAAGGATAAGTGATATTATTAGACAGGTGCAGGACTATAAATGTATTGAATAATCGAAAATATTTGAAAACAATAAATATGGAAGTTAAATATTCAAAAGGAAAACAGTTTTGAAAAAGTCACTTTTGTGAAAAAGGACTACTCAGAAACGGCGCTTTCAAACAACTTTTCGCGGCAGCACATTTCCTTGGCAATGCCATTACAGAAAAGTACATTTCGCAAAGGTACATTCGAATAAAATATTTTCGTATATATAATTTTTAAGAAAAGCACTTTTCAAAAATGTACTTTCTTGCTAAAACCTTTTTGGATTTTTACTTTTCGGACAAAAGGACTTTTTATAAATTAATTTATAATTTTTGGAAAAAGTACTTTTGAAATGTGTTTTTTTTAAACAACATTTTTGTGTAAAATACTTATTGAATATACAATTTACGAGGAAAGTACTTTTCCAAAATAAACTCTTTTAAAAATGTGCTTTTAAGAAATAGGTCTTTCTGAAACTGCATTTTTGGGATAAATCGCTTTTGTATAAAATACTTATTGAATATACAATTTACGGGGAAAGTACTTTTCCAAAATAAACTCTTTTAACAATGTACTTTTGAGAAAAAGGTATATTTGAAACTGCATTTTTGGGATACATCCTTTTCGTATAAAATACTTATTGAGTATACAATTTACGGGGAAAGTACTTTTCCAAAATAAACTCTTTTAACAATGTACTTTTGAGAAAAAGGTCTATTTGAAACTGCATTTTTGGGATACATCGCTTTTGTATAAAATACTTATTGAATAAAAAATTTACGGGGAAAGTACTTTTCCAAAATAAACTCTTTTAACAATGTACTTTTGAGAAATAGGTCTTTTTGACTGCATTTTTTGGATACATCCTTTTCGTATAAAATACTTATTGAATATATAATTTATGGGAAAAGATACTTTTCAGGAATAAACTTTTTTACAAGGTGTTCTTTTCAGAAATGTACTCTTTTTGAAACCGCATTTTCCGGCAACATAATTTTAGCGCGTCTATATTTTAAAAATTATATTTTTAGAAATGATATTCTTAAGAAATAAGCTTTTCAGAAATGGCAGTTTTCCGTAAAGCATTTTTAGAAGTTTTCAGAAAAATACTTTTTCGTGTCACATTAGTAAAAGGTCATAATTAAACATTTTGCAAATTCCTGTAAAAAAAAAAATATTTTCTATGCCAAATTAAATAAATTGCTGGCAAAAAAAAACAAAATCGTAAATGTCCTTGCAATGACTTTGAGAATAAAAGATAAAGCATTTTCTAAGCCAAAGAACCAGTTGAAAGTAATTACTCATATAAGGCAGTGCACTAGAACTAGAGAGAGGGGGTAGGGGTAGAAAAGTGGATAGAGGAACCAAGAAGGGAACCATGACTCATTTGTGAACCAAATACTAAAAATGTGAAACTTTACTAATCCTGAAGTCCTTCTATGCAACCACATGTTTGCTTTCTTGACGGATAACATTGTACAGATGGGCGTAGTGCTTGACAAGGAGCCGCAATGTAATAATAACATTTTGTATAAGCCATGGGGGTCGCTTTTCATTTAATGAGTACGCAATACGGTCTATATTCATCATTCGCAAAATAATCCATCTGCTTTCACTGCAAATGCCGGACGTACAACAGAGAAGGGGAAATTAGTATCAGTGATCAGGGAGATGGATCTTAACACAATTCACAAAAGAACACCGATAATGGAATTGTAGAGGTCTCCAGAAGACCGAATTTAGTCTTGTATCAAAATAAAACAGAGAAGCGTAATACCGGCATTCTACTGTAGCAAACTAAAGACAAAAGAGGAAATGTTTATAACATATAAAATCGTACGGATTTGATTTTGTATTGAACAGCAGACTAACACGGCTGCCTTATAGACTAATTCATCAATTAAAAATTTATTTTAAAACTCACTAAACTATTTCTAAATTGAATCTCCAATTTTCACAAATTAAAATAAACCTGATGTCGTTCTAGCATTCCACATTTAGTGAATTTTTTTATTTTCTGCTGTCTCGTTCATTTATTTTTAATGCAGTATTTAGGAAAACTGTCAAATTAAAACACAACATTGTATTAACGACTGCTGACAACTGTTGCTCGACATGTCTGCAATAATTGTGGTGGGAGCATCACTAATTGCAAAGTTAGACATCGTTGCTGCAAATTGTGCGTTGAACGAGCAGGACCAATGACACACCAACTCAAAACGCAAACAATGCCGTGACGTATATTAATTAGCCGTCATTTAATTCATTTCACAAATTGACGGAATGTCATTACAAGTTAGTGAACGTGCCGAACACACAAAAGAAAAACACTCATTTCAATAAAATAAAAAAATTAAAATGTTAAAAGGTTTTTCCTAATTCCCATGTCGGCACTTTGCCAAAAAATTGATTATAACAAATCCTAAATAATATATCTTAATTGAATAGATTTTCATTATAAATCATGATGATTAAATTTAATTGAATCAAATTTTCAGCAGTTCACGTTGCATGGGAGAATATTTACAACAACATCTTATAATGGCCAGAAAAGGATTATGAAACATTGTGACTCCGAGCTAAGGAAAGCCACAAAAGCATATAAATGTTTCATTTTTGTATAAACAGTCAATCATATTAAACTACAGCGAAGTCGCAGAAAAGTGAACTTGCAGTATCCAAAAATATGTATGAGCCTTTCTATCATGCTTTCCTAGCTAAAGCATGCTAGAATAATTAATACAGCCTTGATATGTGTTGCATGTAGTGATACAGATCCAAATGATACCATAGTATTAAGAAAGCTCAGAGAAAAAGCTGCACTATAAATGAACTCTACACGATATCAGCAGCGAATTTTTTCGAACCATTGAAATCATTTCTAGAATATTCTAGAAAGCCTGTGATTTTCCTCCCTGTTTTCTTCTCTTTAACAAAAAAAAATTATATTTTCCAGCGTTCGACTTTTTGGATGCATTTAGTAATATAATTCGGAAATCCGTATCTTCGAAGCCCTCTCCAACAAAAAAGAACTGGTAGTAGCCTTATACTAACACTGTAGTATTTTAGAACATCTGATTGTATATATAAGCACTCACACACTTTTGTATTAAAATGTCGCAGGAATTTACAGAGTAGGATTGAAAAAAATATATATATTTGAAAGAGATTAAAAAATATCATAAGAAAATGGAATGTGATAAAAATTAGTTCATGTTTCTGCGAATTCACTGTATTATGAAAACTGAAAAGTTAAAGAAACGTTTCACTTTAAGGAAAATATTAAACTGTGCGAGTTAAATTTGTGCCGCCGCAGATTAAAGGAACCTCCCAATTAACGCAAAAGGCAGTCTTTATAAGCAGAACTTAGTTGGCCAGAAATGTAGTTTTCTTAGTACTTAAAAATGGGATTCCCCACATCACTACTGATACCTTTCATTTATTTGCTCTATGGATCAAAAAGCCTATTTAGATGAAAGCGAATATATACTGCAGAGAATGTCTAAACTGGAAGAACCGAAAAGGTCATTAAAGGCCTTGACATTTATATAGACTGGCCAACAGAATATAATATTTCTTAAGGAAAATTAATTGATTTTCAGGAAATTAAAGAAGCTGCGATTTCCAAAAAACCAAATCAAAATTTCAACATTCTTTACTTGAAATTAAGGCACGCCTATAAGTAGAACTCCTTAAAATCATTAAATGCACAATTTGCTTAAAGTGTGATTTTATTTGTTGAAATAATAATAATTAATGCACTTTCGTTAAATACGAATACTGGTGAGTTCTGATATCATTGCTAGAAGTAACCACCATGATTTCGTACAGTTGCGCAAATCGAGTTCCTACTGTATAAACCAAATATATCTTAATATTTAACCTGAAGGATTTTTATTTTACTTCCATTTATTAAATCTCGAAATATATAAAAGAGGAAAATTTATTTCTATTAGGGATGTTACATTATTTTGTTAATTTTTATATACTTTGAAAATTTAATAATTAATTATCATGAAATTTTCATAATCTCAATATCGTAATACACATTGACGCAAAATTAACACAAATGAAATTAAAAGCAGTGCAATTAAAATGGTTGATGGGCAGGAATTCCACCTTAGGTTTAGACTGCAAACTCTTGCTGTATAAAGCCATCCTAAAGCCTATCTGGTGCTACGGAATCCAAATATGGGGTACTGCCTCTGCATCAAATGTAGATAAAATTCAAAGAGAACAGAACAGAATCTTACGATCTATTACAGCAGCGCCCTGATATATTAAAAACTCAAATATACACAAAGATTTGGATGTGCCCTTGGTGAAAGCTGAAATTAAAAAATATGCAGGAAGATACCTAAAAAGGTTAGAAGCGCAGCCCAATGTATTAGCCCGTAACATCCTAAACGATAGGGGCTATACGCGTTTGAGTAGGAGGGACTTGGTTGCTGTAAGCCAAAGCTAAATAAGTAAAAGGATACAAAAAAAAGGGGTAATCAGTCCAGCTCTATACATCATTTTTTGTCTACCAATTGCTGGACATAATAAATATTAATTACTTTTTATATTAAGAGTTGAATAATTATTGTCATTTCAATATTTTGAAGATACAACAAATAAGTCTTGTTAAAAAAAAAAAAAATTCTTTTAATATTCCTTTTTTGATCTTTATAATGTTGTGTTAAGTTTTATATGAGTTCGATGAAGATCACTGTAAAGTAAACACACACACTTTTAAAAAATAAAATAAATACTAGAAATTTTAAGCACATTCGACTTTTGGTGATCCATTGAAAATATTTGTTGAAAACAGCGCCTCCATGGAATAATGGTTAGTATAGCCGACTGTTACGCAGGTGTCAGGGGTTCAATTCCCCGGGGACCCAGAACCCAAAGGCCTCAGTGGCCAGTGCTTCTATACATATTGCAATTATATTCATATAATTGTAATATTTGGTAAATAAATATATAAATTTGTTGAAAAAATTTAGTTCCATTTAAAAAAAAACCGAATTTGGAATATCAACTCGTATTGTTAAGGAAGTAATGACCCGTTAATAGTTATTATAACTACCTCAACGTTTTTTTTTCTATTAAATAAAGAGGTATTGCATGTCTTTAAATGCTAAAGAAACGACATTTAATTTAATATATATCCATTTCATTTCCTCTTCACAAAAAAACAATTTTACATTTCGAAGAACTTCACAGTTTAGATTCCATATAAGAGCGACCTCTTAAGGAAGTGATGGCACTGTGAATGTGTCTGTGTCACAGTTTATTACACACAACAAATAAATTCATTTTTAATGGCTAAAACAATAAAAATTAATGAATTTGTGTCTGGTGGACTCTGATCAATTATAGTGTTTTCACACCTTAAAGTTAAAACCTGGTTTTAACTTAAAACCTACAAACAGCTGATTTTGTGTTCACATACAATTTTGATAAAATCAGGTTTTATAATACAGTTTGTCAAATAAATTTGTTAATGATAAAATAAATTTTTTGAAGAAATAGATGTGTTTGTTGTAAATATTCTTCCCACATTTATTTGACAAACTGTACGACAGCTGTTATTGTTTATATAAAAAATTAGAAATTTTAAAAATGTGTTCTAAAATTTAAATGATTTTACATTTTCTAAATGAATATTTGTGCATGTGAAGGAATTATCAGCTGTTTTCAATCTTTCTAACTTGGTAGCACTGAATATGTACTGTATAAAACAAGTTTGTATTTCATAAAATCTACTTTAAACCAATTCAAAAAAGATTTTAAAATGGTCTTATGAGAATTATTTTGTATGGTAAAACCAGGTTTTAAGGATTGGTTTTAAAGTTAAAACCAAATTTTGTTTTAAAATCAAGTTTTATCCTCAGTGTGAAAACACTATTAGCTTTCAGTTGCATCAATCAAGCTCGCACTGTACTTTACTGATGTTAAATTGTAGCAAATGACCTTAAAATTATTTTCTCTATTTCGCTTTTAAAAAGCCAAATTATTTCTATTATTTAGTATTATTATTATTACTATTATTATTATTTTTAACGTAATTGTTGTTGCTGCTAAATATTTTATAGTTTATGTTTAATCCAATTTAACACCCAAACAACAATAGTAGTAGAATTTTCCTGATACGTAGAAATGCTTTTTTAATGTTAAAGCATAAATCAAATGATAAAAGTGTGTTTCTGTATAGAAGTAATGGAGAGAGGTGATTCGCAAAGTAAGTAATCAGTAATAAATAAAAAGAAAAAAATTAAATGAATGGATGTACAGTGAACATAAAGAAATAAATAAAAAAAAATTAAGAGGGTTGTGTGGCAAATTTATGGTATTCTTAGAGGTGCATCCTCTTTTTGTGCGAATTTAAGCGGAATTTAAGCAGAATTTCAATCAATTTGGATTTCTCATGGGTTCCAAATTTCATTCGTATTGGCTAATATTTGTCGACCTAATACGTGTTAATAAACCGAAACAATATCAAATCCTAAATCTAGAAATATAAAGAAAAAACTACGAAATTATACCAAAGCGAATACAACAGTGTGCAAGTATAATCAGCTGATTGAGTAAGACGAAACTTAGAAAATACAAAATTATTTCTAAATATTGTTTAGTTAAATAACAATAAATAAAAAAATTATATATTTTTGACGAAGAGGGATTTATCGGTGGCATTATTGTCCTTAAAAACAGTAGATGTACTGGGTTGAGGTCGCTTGAGCTTATCAAAACTCATCAGTAAATTTTAACCATGTATGGATTTGTTGCAAAACAAAATTTGGTTGCGAAAGCAAACCAGCAATTTACTGAATGTGATATTTCATGCTCAGTGTTGACAACACATTTGCAATATATGAATTCAATTTAAATTAGATTTCACTTACGCTTTCTTTCGAGTTATCTATGGCATCACTATTCGAATAGAAATACTGTAGAGGGTGTTCTTCCTAAGACAATTAAAATGAGAACTACGTAAAAATTTCAGTGAAAACTTTTCCATGTGAGTTAAACCATAAACAGCCGATTATGAAATAAGATAAATTACTGAAAGCAGTACAGGGCACTGCTGCAATTAAGGTGTCTTCCGCCTACCGCATGGTATTAGGAGCAGCAGTGCACATAGATTGTTAGCGCTCAAGCAAAAAGAAGAAGGACCTAGGAGAGAGATCCTAAACAATCCGACGATGGCAAAATATTTGGAATTCAGAAACAACAGGCGACACTCATACTTAATATTAAGGGGTGGGCAAAAAAAAATTTTGGAAAAATTTATTATATCTCGACTCAAGTTTTTTCGCTTTACCGATACTTCCGGAAGTATCTATGTATATGGTATGAGTAACTCAGATGATCCCAGTTGCATATATTGCGAATAAAGACGGGTATCACACGTTCTTCAACTATATGATAAAAGCCATTCAAAGAAACGTTCTCATTTGTAAATTCACTTCCGGAGACATTGTTACCAAAATGTTGGAGTGCGAAAGCTACTGGAACGCCGTGGCAAAGTATGTAGAATTCGTACTACGGAGGAAAAATCCAGACCTCGATACAATACTAGACGCTAGTGCTCTACTATGCTAGGCTGACGGGCCTACACTTGCACTAATTACAACTTATGATCCTTCATACAATGATGTTGTGGTCCTTCTCGAAGTAATAGAGAAAGCAGTACCAGGAAGACAGACACCAAAAAGAGAAGGGAGTATGCGGTGTTATAAATCCTACCTTTCCATCAAAAGAGAAATATTATATCATAAAATAAATATTTTTAATAGTGAAAATTTTGTTTTACTGAAAAACGAATTGCTTATTCGGTAATATTAGGCAGATTCTACATATTGCAGGGAATCGGAATTTTTTCTATCTCAATATTAATGTTTACGTTTCCACTTAGTTTTTAAAACAGCTGTTCGGCTCTGACAGTAATTAACTACAACAGAACAATAAAGAAAAGTAAAAAACGAATGAGGGACCCTTACAAAGGACAGTCTAGGCTTACCAGTTCCTTTGACTCAATAGGCCACACTTTCGATAAAATTTTCCAGTCTTTATAGTAACAACGTTGCAATTTGAATTGACATGAACTTCTCTAATGAACTTCTGCTTGATAAATTTTGACACAACCACCGTTGTTAAGCCTACCAGACTTCAGAGCTTTCCACAAGTACAAGCAGAGCTTTTTTTTTACATGTATCAGTGCAAATTTATTTGTTTATCTTTCTCGATTATTTTCTTTTTTCATTTTTTTCTGTAATTTACCTTAATAAATGATGAGAACAAAACAATAATACAATGATTCCATTATCAGCTACATTTTCGTATTGGATGCCCACAACCAAAGAAAACTGAGCAGCCAACATTGAAATCATAAAAGTTTTTATGTGCTCTGAGATTTTTTTTAATTTTAATTTAGACATTTTTGCGAGTGTATTTGACGCATTACGGTGTGACTTACACAAACTGTTTGAACAAATCTGGGAAATTCAGTTGCAAAATTGCTAATTCAATATTAGTTTTATTCAAGCAGTTTTTACAGAATCAAACCCGGATCATTTTTACAACGTTTCGTAATATGTTGAGATATTTAATTTTCTTGGTCATGGCATTAGGATGCTGCTGGGGATTTGGTGAATTCCATATGAAGAAATATACACCACGCCACGATTCCAGCGAAGAGGACAATAGTGTTTTGCGTAAGTGAATAAATTTGTGCAATTGGCAATTGACTTATGCGTTGTGGTATATTGTGTACGCAGGAACTTATCGCCGCTGCCTGTGGGAGCAATCAAAATCTTTACCCCGGCGGCTGGTTTTGCTCAGCTTGTGCCAAAATCTTTTCTGTGAAAACAATCATATCGTTGCCCGTTCCAGATCTATTTTTGTTATGGAAAAAATCGCCAGACCCAACGAGTGAGTTTTTCTATATATTTTTTTTTTTTTTTTTTTGCTTGAATTTCGGGATAGTATTTATCATTTAATCCATCTTGTGCTCTTTTGAAATGCTATATAAAATTACATCAGCTGCTTGGATATTTTACCCGAACAGTGCAAACAGGGTGATGAGGAAGAATTGATGTATAAACCATTTCCGGACTGTTGCCCGGTCTACTGCAACCTGAAGCGTCGCATGAATCGCTTGAAAACCATGCACTTTCGCCATCGCATGCTGCTGAATTTATCGCGCCAACAGGCTGCTGGAGCCACCAATTTATTGCTCAACGAATACGGTTTGGACAGCATTTAAAGGAAACATTTAACTCATGCAAGCACTTTAAAACAATTTCATCAATTCTAAAGTTCAAATAAATAATAATAAAGTAAAAAATTTTAATTTACAAAAAAAGGCAACAATTTTTTTTTTTTTTTTTTTTTTTTTTTGTTAATTCATATCAGCTCAACCATTAATGATGACTCATAGACTCATATTCCGTACGCAAAGCACAATATCAATGAATATGCTGCTTTTAATGGAGCCGTCTTTGCAACACACATAAATTTATGCAACAGCAGAAAGATAAAAATGTATGAATATTAATTTTCATAGCAGACCTCTGAACTAAAATAATGAATTGATGACTGTAATAAAAATTGTCTATAATTAATATTTTCTAGAACAATTTCATTGATAATTTTTTTTTTGTTTTGTTTTGTTTTGTTTCGTTACTCAAATAAATAAATTAATCAATAAACAACAACATACAAGAGCGCAACAAGCATAAAAACATTACAAGTATCTAAAGAAGAAAAAGCAAAAGAAATAAATAAATTAAACAAAATTATTATTATTTTGTTTTTTTTTTCAAAAAAAAAAGAAGCACACAAGAAGCACATCAAGCAATAACAGCGAGTGTAGAATAAATTGATAACTCGAACCAGGAATGCATATAACCAAGCCAGCATATACTGAGGAATGCTGCAGCCCTGCGGAGGCACAACTTAGTTAGTAGCTGAAGTGGGCCAGAGAGGTCCAACATACTGGCAATTGAGAAAAACTAAACCAAACATTTTCTTCATATCCCTGTGGCCCATCGCAACTCCTCTTCACACAATTATTACTGGCAAGTAAGTAACTGAGATTACAATTTTAATTAAATTAATAATTAATTTAATCAAGTTTAATATTCTTTTGAAATAAAGTATATAAGTAAATAAACCATTTACGTTTTGATATGAAAGAATTGTCTGAAATATTCTACAAAAAATTAAATTAATTTTTTAAATTTATAAAATTATATTTTCAAACCATCCTTTTTTGCACGATTCTCTACTAATAATTTTAAATTGTTTTTTAAGAAAAAATATGGAAAATATATAAAACCAACACGGTCTGCATAAATACACGGTATGTTGTGTTTCACAATATTATTAATTTATTATTATTTATTAATTTAATTTTTTTCGTATTATTCTGAAATAATATTAATATAAAAATCTAATAATAATAATTTAATATTCTTGCATTACGAGTATTTGCCCAGCGTGTTTGTTTAATATTTTATTTCTTTTTCAGCTAATTTGGCCTATAACTAAATAGGAGATTATACAGCATTGCACCAGATTGCTGGTAACAGGACGATAAAAGGATAATGTTTGAAATTAATGAAAATAAATGAAATGCAAAATAATGCATTGAAACCACCAGCTTCTGGAAAAAAAGGGAGAATCTCTGCGGTAAAATATAATAAAAATCATAATGAATAATTTCAAGCAAATAAATAGAAAAAGATTCTTATAAAAGTGTACTGCGTTCGCGACTGCAACATTATTTTTGAATTTTTCAACATTCAACTTGGCAGCACTGAATTTTTTACATTAAAAACATTTTGTCTTTCATTAAATACACTCAAAATCAATTCAAAAAGGTTTTTACGTTAAAAGTAAAATGTGAGTAAAACCACGTCTGTTTGAAAACCCTGCAATGAGAATTTGACGTCTGAACACATTTTAAATGTCACTTTTAGTTGTCAAATGTGAAGTAGCCATTTAAATCAATGTGTTGTTTAGAAAACTTATTTATTATATGCAAGTTTCATATGATTTGGCCAACACGTGAGTGTGCCTCAGACTTCTTTTAGACACGCACAGTTTACTTTGAAAAAGTTTTCGGTGTTCAGACACGAAAAATTTGGTTTTACAACAACTTTTTGAAAACTCAGCCAAAAAATATGTGATTGTAAGTGTAACTGCTATTGATCAAAATTGGCCTTTAACTTCTGTCGCTCTCCGTTCCAAGGCATACTTTTACATTCCACCTGAAGATTTATCACTGACCCAAGAAATTGATGATGCCGTAACTGATTATACAATCAGCTTCAGATAAAGCGCTGGGAAAGTGTTGCTGAAGCTTCCGGCAAACTTGGTTCATTTTCTTTGAATTTGCCACCCAATCTACTACCACAGCCAACTCAATAAAACCAGGACAATGAAACTCCCTTAGCATAACTTTTCTCGTTTTTCGTCATCACTTTCCCTATGATGATAGCAGGAGCCATTAGTTAGTATAAAGTTTTCCATTCACACCAATATGATTATGTGCTGGCGTTTCGTTTCGTAAGTGCTTTTTCCCCCCTTGTCGGACTTTTTGAGCCCTACACAAGTCTTTAAACCACTTAATTCAAATTGGGCGCTTATTGAACACGAGTTTCTTCCCGTTTCTTCGTAATGGGTTTTCTAACTTGAGGCTTAAAGTCATAGTCATATTTCAGATTCTGCTAGAACATTTATCGCTAACAAATCAGCTTCTTGAAGCCGTAACTGATCATGCGACACTCATATTATATACAGTTTACTTTAATTCTACCTTACCATAGACTGTCGTATTCTCTCCTACGCCTCGTTCGTAATTTGCGCGACAACAATATAGCTTTCCTAGTTCTGAACTCCCCCTTTTTTAACTTTCAACCTTTCATACACAACTTGAAGACTTTGCAAATGTAAACTTTGCGTCTCTGTTTGGAAAGTTATAAAGTCAAAATGCCTAAAGGCCTAGATACATAGCAACCGTCATACGTCCACTTTTTCAATTCATCATCAAAGTATCGACGGAAATATATTTCAATGAATAAATACTTTATTGACGCCCATAAAGTCATAACCAATCGAAAAGAGTCTCATGCGTTTATCAAAGTACTTGACGTATGTTGCCTCTAAAGTATAACGTTGGCCTTATTCATTGATCTGCTCCGACGGAGGTATGCAGATACATACGAGTAAATGTAAAAGTATGACGTGTGGAGGAAGTTAACTGACTCATAAAAGAATAAATTTCAATAAAGACTTTAAAGTAAAAAATTAATGTTTGAATGAATATCGGATGAATAACATCAGATTTAAACATTAATGTTTTACGATTTTCTATCCAATTAGGACCGCGTCATTAATATCAAAGAAAATATAAATAATACTGTTTAACTTGCTTAATTTAAAAACAAAATTACGTTTTAGGAAAATTTTTCTCTAAAAATTTCCCAGTTAAAATTTTTGTGTTGTGAAAAAAACTTCCGAAATTGTAATTCTTTCACAAAACATTTTAATGTGATTTTTTTTTAATTTTTTGTAAATTCTTATATTTTGAATTTAATATTTTGTTTATCTTATCTTTAGTATAATTTTTTTAATAAAATTAATAATTTTTTAATATAATAAGTTTTCATTATAACAATGCCAATTTTGTTCAGTTGAAATATAAATATTTTCTTTATTATTTTTATAAATTAAAAATATGAAAGCTTATTTTTAAAGGGCAAACTCAAAATTAAGAAATTTTTAAAAAACATTTTTTAGGTTCTAAATGGGTCTTGGCCAGCTAAAATAACGATTAGTTTAGAAAATTGCCAATTTTGGTGTTATAGCGGGCCATAGTCTGGTCCGCCTGACTGCAGCAATGGATTGCATGTTGATGATTTTGCTTTAGTTTAACATAAAAACTCATGAGTAGCTTGCATACTTTTACTTTGGCTCTCTTTCTACGTCAGTCGCTCTCTCTCCCTCACTGGCAATATAAATTCGACTCCAACTTCAGGGATTTTCATTTAATGCAAATTAAATACCTTTTTTTTATGATGACAAGAATTTATTTCAACATTGAACTTCGCTAAATGATATAATTTACATAATTTCTTTATCAAAACAAAAAAGGAAAAACAAAAATTATAATTTTCTTATCACATGCTGACTCTCGCAGCAGGTCACTAACAGTGTTGCCATTTTGGAAATGGAGAAAAGCATTAACTGTATAGAAAAAACTTCCTAATACAAAAAAAAAAAAGAGTAAAAAGCATCTAGAAACAATTTAAATTTGACAAAAATATAATGAAAATAATTTGTTTGGCATTGCAATATACTAAAGAATAATATAATATACTAAAGAAGAGGCATTTTGAGACTCAAAAAGGTTAAAGAAAAATTTATGTAGAAAAGCCTACATGGCAACATTACACTCAAAAAGGGCAATTTCGTGTTCTTTTCTCACAAAAAATTTTGTCCTCTTAAAGGGTTGCGTGTTCTTTTGTAAAAATCTTGTCCTTTCGCAAGGCTTAAGGCATTGCCCTGTAAAACAGATGGCTTGAATTCTCCCACAGTGTTACCAGACAAAGTTCAAAAAAAGACTTTTCGGCCGAGAGAATCAGAAAATTAGTTTAGACAATAAAATTAAATTAAATAAAAATATTAAAATATTAAATATTAAAATAAAAATTTTTTAGTTTCTCAAGCTGGTGATTTAGCAATCTGGCAACTGAACATTTTTGTTTACATATTTCATAAGATATTTAAAATTGAGAACAATAATTCTACTTACATCGAATTGCTTTTAAACAAATTGGACTTTCGCCATTCATTATTTTCTTAATTTTTTTATAATTATTGTAAAGTTTGAGTATTATGTTTTATCACATGTTAGACAAAAAATGTTTTTTTTATCAGCTGTTAAAAAAGAGGCAACACACTTTATTCTAATTTGTGTTCTTTTCTCGTTAAATAAAACATTTTAAAAATTCATATTTTCACAAGGCAAAATTTTTATTGCGAAAAAGAAAATGCCATTAAGAAAAGCGAATTCATGTAAACCAATAAAATGAAAATTATCTTTTAGAGAAAAACAATTCCATTTGGCAGAGCCTGTAATTTCTTTTTATATTGATGATCCGTTCAAAAATAGAAATACATTAAAATTATAGCAAATTAAATGCATTTGCATTGTATTGTATTCACTGTTTGCTTTTTTCAATTTTCTTATTATGAAAAACATAAAAATGTGGCTGCCTGTCCTTATCTCTTTTGTTACCTGTAAACTCAATTAGGATCAAGAATTATTAAGTAATAAAATAAATATGTTATTGATAAAAGAATTATTAGTAAGAAAAATAAAAATTGTTGCAAAAAAAATTGCTTGAATTAGAAAAAACCTCCAAAACGATCCTCTGCCAAAAAAGAATATTCGAAAAATGTAAAATCTTAATAAACAAAAGAACAAATCAGAACACTTTAATGGCAACACTGGCCAGCAAATTCCCCATCAGTAAGCACATCTCTAACGATCTTTCCCTCGCTCTCTGGCACCCATTAAAATAAAACTGTTTGTCAATTTAACGAAAGAGGTCTGTCCGGCTGTTGCAAACAGTGAATCCGATTTAGAAATTTAGTACAACTTTGTAGCTCCAACCTTTAACATAAGCAAAAAACAATAATTATTTGTAATTTGAATTTTGTTGAATATTGTAATTCGCGAGAAGAAATGCCGATAAAGCGAAATTGTCATATTGCATTAATTGCTTTAATCACTTTAAATTTTATTAATATTTTCGTGAGAAACACTGCGGCTTATCAGGCCCTCCTGCCACCAGGTTAATCACATAAGGACTTACAATTTATTTAAAAAAAAAAAAAAAATTGAAGGTGTTGTTTTGTTTTTGTTCTCATTGCAAATCAGGTGAAGATGGCAAGTGCTCGTATCACGGTGATAAACTAGAAGTGGGCAACCATACCGGTTCAGCACCGTGTCAAATTGTTACGTGCCAGGAGAATGGTTCTGTGCTAGTTGAGGGGTAAGTAGTTTGTGCAACCAAATTAAGATATTGTGAATGTTTTTTTCCGAATTAGGAGTATTATGAGGAAAATTCCGATTTCGGAATTAAATTAGTATATTAGCCATTACCGGTTTTAAATTTTTTTCTATTGGTTAGAACAGAAGTGATGGTTAGTCAGGTTTTGCTGTATTAGGAAACACTGAGAGAATGAAAAATTTTTATGCTCTAAAGTAGCAAAGGAGGACGTATTGTAGATTTTCCTTTTAGATTTTTATATAATGAATACGGTCGATATTTCCAACATTTCAATTGTAACGCTCCATCTGAACTTGAGCTACTGATTTATTGCTAAGAGTTCATATATGTAATGAATTATGTTCTTCAGAAAACGTTTGAAATAAAATTTTTAAGCTTTCGGAGTTTTTCCTTAAGACTTTCAAATTTTCTTAAGCATGAAATTTCTTCGGAGTAATTTTATTTAATACACATGTCGCTTATATATTTTGGCAATATCAGCCATTTTGTATTGTTAGCTTGTTTTTGACAGATAAAAAGGTTAGGCGGGTTCTGTTGTGCTCTTCGATATTTTACTAAATTTTGAGCAAAAACAACGTCGGATAGGAGCTGTTGGACGTCCTAAATGACGATGCAGATTGGCTCAAAAAGTTCATAACTGATTGCAAATCATGACTATGTGACTATAACATCGAAACCGAAACCCAATCATCCAAATGGAAGCGTATAGAGGACCCAACACCACAAAAAGCATGTCAAGTTCGGTGTGATTCCTTATTCTTTAGCAAAATTGTGGCTGAGCAGTGAGGCATTTTGCGACGAATAACAAATACGAAGCTGGCAAACATGCATTAAGATTCCAGTTTTCGGAATCAGTTGCTGATTAGCTTAGAGATATCAAAAGTTGTTAATGAACTTTAATTTTTTATTATACATCTACTGAAATCAGGTTAATATTTTGCCACAGAAAAGTCTGTTTCTTTAGACATCTTGTGCTGTTCCCGGCAAGAGTTCTCAGTTCTCAGTCACCGAAAAGCATTAGCCCTGTTTATTCGAAGCAACTTCACATGAAAGAAAGCTTTCCTTAATTTCTTTAAACTAAGATCTTCTGATGGATCAAACACAGTTTTCCTAATTTTTTGTTATGCGTATAATTTTCTATTTTCGGAATTTGGTTATTTTTGTTGCAGTAATATATATATAAATATATATATTTTGTTAATGTTTTTAATATTTTCTGAACTTTTAGTCGCATTAAAATATTTAGTAATAGTGTTGCTGTAGAAATTTTTCGGAGCAATAATTTTTTTTTGCATTTTAAAATTAATAATATAATGTGGATCTTTCGATAATTTATAGTATTTCTGATGCTAAGTATTATATTCTGTACATTTGCACAATAGAAAACGTTTTCGGAGTAATTTTGTGTTTGAAATTGCTTTATATAATATATTATTTGCGGTTTCGGATTACTTTCTATAATTTTTCGAAATAGGGCATTTTCGGAGTAATTGCCAGTTTTAACAAGTTGGTGATTTCTTTAGTAAATTTATCGTTTACTGGATACTTGAGGCGCAATTGATCCATGTGATGAAATATTTATATGGTTTCGGAGTAGTTTCTATATCTTTGCGAAAACGAGTAATTTTCGGAGTAATGTCTTTAGTAGAATTGTAGTTTACTGGATACTTGAGGCGCAATTGATCCATGTGATATAATATTTTTATGGTTTCGGAGGAGTTTCTATATCTTCCCGAAAACGAGTAATTTTCGGACTAATTTCTTTAGTAGAATTGTTTTTTGCTGCCTAATTCAGTCGCTATTCGTCCATGTGAAGCAATATTTTTTAGGAGTAGGTTCTATATTTTCCCGAAAACGAGTAATTTTCGGACTAATTTCTTTAGTAGAATTGTTTTTTGCTGCCAAATTCAGTCGCTATTCGTCCATATGAAAAAAAAATTTTCGGAGTAGTTTCTATATTCTAGGCGTATATGAATATTTTAAAATAAACAAATTGTTTTTTTATGGGCAATTTTATCAGATTGTCCTAAAATCATTTCTGGATTGTCAACAGACTTCAGCAACAAGTAAATAATAATTTATTTATTTATTTATTTTAAAATAGCACTGAAATATAAATATTTAAATTATCAATTGAATGTAAAATACTCTCTGAATAAATGATTTCAACAGGAATTGCTTAATGAAATGTTATGTAAATATTTTTATGAATTAAATAAATATTATATTCAAATCGATTGTTATTTGCTCACCGTAAAATATTATTTTAATTTTATTCTTCATGGAATTTGTATGCTGCCTAATATTAAAGCTAATAAGAAACATTCGTTTTAATTAGCACAAATGCATTATTAAATATTCTACAACCAATAGGAACGATTTTATTTCTGAATTTCAATAGAAAAAAAGTTCAATTTGTTATCAGTTCAATATGCTAAACTGTGCACAAGAATTCAAATTTAAATAACAAACGACGGTGGCAGCAAATTGCATTGTGCAACAGTGTAACGAATAGTGTTTTTAAATTTTTCATTATCATTTTCTTTGCAGCTGCGGTAAACTTTGGATACAAAATTGTAATCGTGGTGAACGTGTGGCTCTGGACAAACCTTATCCAGAGTGCTGTAAGCTGGTGTACAAATGTAAAAACCCCGATGGCTCTACGTACTATATAGAGAGAGATGCCGCAGAACACCAGCTAAAGACGGAAAACTCTACGTAGTTTTATGTTATTTATTTACTACAATTAGTTTTTAGTTTACTTTTGTAATATAAAATCTGTATGTTAATTTATTATTTTTATAATTATTAAGAAAACGGCCGAAAAATTTATTATGAAATGTTTTTAAGCTCTAAAGCAGGGAAAATTTAAAGTCGAGGTTTCGGTCACAAACGATTACAACTCACTGAACGGGCCGCAGATTCATTGGCTTGCAATATTACTTATCCAGGAAAGAAAAGGAAACCTCATAAAACCTAATTCAATACTTGACATAAAATTTGGAAATTTGGGCAAGATAATACGCCACAATTCTCGAATGTTTATTTCTCAAGGGCACACATGCTATAAGAGATAGAGAGTTGACAAGCTTTAGATATTAAAGATAATTAAATACTTTGATAAAACAAAAGAGGTATTCACTTAAGCTGGTAAATACACGTAAAAACAATACAGGTATTCGCTTAAGCTGGTAAATGCTCATAAAAACAATAGAGGAATTCACTTAAGCTGGTAAATGCACATAAAAACAACAGAGGTATTCACTTAAGCTGGTAATGGCACATAAAAACCATATAGGTATTCATTTAAGGTGGCAAATACACGTAAAAACAATATAGGTATTCGCTTAAGCTGGTAAATGCTCATAAAAACAATAGAGGAATTCACTTAAGCTAGTAAATACACGTAAAAATAATATAACTATTCACTTAAGCTGGTAAATGCACGTAAAAACAACAGAGGTATTCATTTAAGCTAGTAAATACACGTAAAAACAATAGAGATATTCATTTAAGCTGGTAAATGCACATAAAAACCATAGAGGTATTCACTTAAACTGGTAAATGCACATAAAAAGAATAGAGATATTCATTTAAGCTGGTAAATACACGTAAAAACAATAGAGGTATTCACTTAAGCTGATAAATGCACATAAAAAAATAGAGGTATTCGCTTAAGCTGGTAAATGCACATAAAAACAATAGAGGTATTCACTTAAACTAGTAGACGCACATAAAAAGAATAGAGGTATTCATTTAAGCTGCTAAATACACGTAAAAACAATAGAGGTATTCGCTTAAGCTGGTAAATGCTCATAAGAACAATAGAGGAATTCACTTAAGCTGGTAAATGCACATAAAAACCATAGAGGTATTTACTTAAACTGGTAAATGCACATAAAAAGAATAGAGATATTCATTTAAGCTGGTAAATACACGTAAAAACAATAGAGGTATTCACTTAAGCTGATAAATGCACATAAAAAAATAGAGGTATTCGCTTAAGCTGGTAAATGCACATAAAAACAATAGAGGTATTCACTTAAACTAGTAGACGCACATAAAAAGAATAGTATTCATTTAAGCTGCTAAATACACGTAAAAACAATAGAGGTATTCACTTAAGCTGATAAATGCATATAAAAAAATAGAGGTTTTCGCTTAAGCTGGTAAATGCACGTAAAAACATAAGAGGTATTCACTTAAGCTGGTAAATGTCTATTAGGCATATGAACATGTAAATATTTATCAATGATAAAATACATCTGAGCACATACGCCCTCCTGCTGCGGCATTTTCCTGGACCAGTATACCATAGTGCAATGCAATTAGAAATATTGTATTCAAAAAAAAACTTCAAAGCGCTGAATTGGGCACAAAATATTTCCCTGTCTTCTGTCATAAAATTACGAAGAAAAAAATAAAATAAAATTAAATCTTCAAAAGTTTGGCATCTGAGGACATACCAGCTAAACGACTGCACTATCATGGAATTCGTTGTAGCAAAATGAAACAATTTCTATTTCCATAGGCGTCAATAAACAGCAAGGAAGCCGAGAGTGAAAAAAACCGTTAAAACAGTAAAAAGAAACCGTTTCATTTATTCTTATTTAATTATTATTTAATTTGAATTTTTAATTTTTATATGCATACAAATTTTGAAAAAAAAAATTGTTCCCTCTTAAGTGTGAAAGTAATACAGACGAACACGTTTACAATGAACGTAGGTTGTGAGCCTCACAATGAATTTGCATAGATATTACAACGTTTGTAACAAACTGGTAAAAAGTATATTGAAAAAAAATCCCCACAAGGCAACACTTATTCGTAACCGCACTTCACAGCTGTTTTAGACTATTCAAACAAACAATCCAAACAGCTGATTGGTTTTAAGTTCTTAGAAATATGGATAAAAGTAATTGAAATTCCATTACGGTTGCAACAAAACTGCAAATAATTAATGAAGTTGGGGAAGGCAACAAAAGTAAACAACAAATCTGTGAACTTTAGAAAATTCCAAAATCAACATTATCCAATGTTGTCTTCTTTTTTTGTATGGGTTTGACAAGTTTTTCCACTACATCTATAAAGAAGTAAAATGTCCGGTCCCTTTGAGTTCGTTATGATCGTGTTCGACTGTAGTATACAAGTTGCATTATTTCAAAGTTCAAAACCAGCTGTCATGAGCAACAGAGTTGATTACCACTTGTATGTCCGAAGTCTTCTGCTAAGTACTCGTATGTGGTTAATGCCTTAGGTGCTACTCGTAAAGGTATTCAAAATTAACGTATGGTATGTAGCATCGTGAAAAGCACACTTTCCCGGCTGGCAGTGTGAAGCGCTTTATGCAAAGAATATAAGAGCAACAACTGACGAATTTTTCGGATTGAATGTGTGTTCGTTGCAATAAAGAATTTTTGCTAATGAAAATGTTCCCTTTTTTTTGAATTGGAATATTTTTAATTATTTTGTGTTTACTTGTAAAATGCTTGCTGGGCATTAGCTGTCTGCGCATGCTTACACACTCCAGAAAACCAGTCAAAGCTGTATAAGTCGCTTAAAATACCGCTCTCTTTCAACTTTCTTTTGCTTTCTCTCTCTCAAAAGCAATAATAATTTGACCCAATTTTATGAGTTCAGAAAGAGAACCAAATAAATTCTCTTAATAATCAAGAGATTAAAAGTAAAAAATTTTTGTTAAATAGTAGACCGACTGGACTTAAGAAAGAAGTGCAGTTCATTATCAACCATTTCAAAGTCAAGTTAAGTTTGTCTAAAAGCAGTTTGTTGTTTCAGTTAGTTTGTAAGCAATAAATAAATAAATTTGTTTTCCAAAAATTATAAATTCAGAAAACGTTTACTGGTGATATACGAGTATTTGTTAATAAAAACAGAAAAGTGAAATTTCATTGCATTAAATAATAAATTGCAATAAATAATTAATTAAAGAAAACTATAGCAACTATGCAACGGGGAAAATAGACTGTAATATGAAATCGGCTTAAAGGAATAAAAAAAAATATATAAAAAAAACGAGCTTTACAATGTGGTAATTGATACCTGATGCTGCTTTAAATATTTTGGCCTACTTTTCACAACAACAACAATAACAAGAACAGCAACAACAGCACCAACAACAATGAGATCAATTTGCACTATAAAAGCGTTTGCTGTTATTGAATAAAATCGTTTAAAAACTGTTGAAAAAAATGTGACTCAGATTATTGCAAAGCTAATAATAATAAAAAAAAGCTGAGGAAAATTTATAAAAAAAAGTATCTGGAAAAATTTTTTCTGATTTAAACAGAATTTCTATTGTCGTCGTGTTAGTGCACAAAGGATTTGTAATAAATCTTCTTTTTCATAAGATTTGCTTTGCCGTCTTTTATTTGCTCGAGATGTCAAAAGTGTTATTGAAAACTGTTAACAGTTTTATTTTTCATTTTGAACTTTTTGCTTTTATTAAATTGATTTGTCACTTCTTTGTTGATATTTAATGCTGCTGGCATGAAATTTTCAAATAAACATCTGCTTTTTTTTCTCTGCAGTTGACAAAATGACTGTATTTACCAAAGAAAACACGAGAAAAAAAGGGGGGAAACTAAAGAAAACATAAGTAGAGAATGTTCAATGAAATAAACAAAAGGGAAGAGTGAAAAATAGGAAGTACGTCACAAGCATGAGCATACAGTGCGATGCTTCTACACGGCAGGGGTTCTTGACAAAATATTCCACTTACCATACTCTAGTCAAAGGCAAGCAAAACTATATGGGCTTCATTTGCCCACCATTTTTGGTAAACGATTATCTAAGTTTGATAATCAGTTAATTACCTTTAAAGTCATGAATGTGGTCGTTTAAACTGTCATCACAGAAGAGACGACATAATTATGACAACTGTAGAGTTTCTGTCAAAAAATGAAATTTTTAAAAATAGTTTTTGGAATTTCTGGCCAAAAATATAAAATCCACTTTTTTTTATCGCATGAAGAGGACTGGAGTAGTAACGAAACTTAACAATAAAAGTTTATTGGCATTATAACTTGGCTTTTCAAAAATACCAGCTGTTTTTGAAATTTACTACTGAGTTTCCATATTAACTTGCATAAATTCATAACGCAAAAATGTTCATAAAATTAGCCTTTAAACATTCGCTTTTGGAATAAAATCGTCATCTTCCAGTTATAAAAAAAAATTATAATAAAATTATAGTATTATATATAATTATTTTTATGGTTAAATAATCACTAAATGAGTGCAGTCCTAACCATTATAAAATGGCCTAGTCATATTATGGCATATTTGTAGTAGTCCAATAAGTCAAAAATGTCATAAGTAGAGCAGTCTTGCGCTTTATAAAAAAGGTTAGATCTATTAGAAATTTCTAGTCATATTATAGCATGTTTATAGTAGTCGAATACGTTAAATATTATCATAAGTTGAGTAGTCTTGGCCATTATAACATAGTCTAGATCTACCAAAAATTTTCAGTCACATTATAGCACGTTTAGAGTAATCTGATAGGCCAAAAAATATCATAAGTAGAGTAGCCTAGCCCATTACAAAATAGCCTGGATGTAGTCATAATATCCAGCCATATTATATCATATTTATAGTAGTCCAATAAGTCTAAAAATATCCTAAGTAGAATAATCGTGGTCATTATAAAATAGCCTATATGTAGTCATAATATCCAGCCATATTATATCATATTTATATTACGCTAATAACTTAAAAAGATATCATAAGTAGAGCAGCCTTGTCCATTATAAAATGCCCTACATCTGGTCATAATATCCATTCATATTACAGCATGTTTATATTCCGCTAATAAGCCATCTATCTGAAATTTTCTGTAATATTATAGCTTCTTTATATTAGTCTAAGTCAAAATATATTATACGTACAATAGTCTGGACCATCATGAAATAGTTTTGATGTAGTAATATTATAGCACCATTATAGTAGTCTGAATGCCAAGGTTTTGTTAAAATTTTATTTAATATCCTGACTTTTTGTAATTATTATTATATTAATTTCATAAGTGAATCGGTTAAGGTATATATCGGTTTATAATTGTAAGTTTTAAATTCCCTGCGCTTTTGTTTGCAAATAGATAAAAATGTTGTAAAATCCCCATTGATAATGACAAAGTCTGTTTAGCGGAAGACAATCAAGCAGCAGCAACATTCAATTGACAACATAAAGATGTTGCTTCAGATACAACAGATGCACAAAAGCGTAAAAGCAATCAATCTTTCAAACCGAGTAACCCAGTAAACAAAATAATGTATATAAAAATAGAATAATGTACCATTAGATAGTTTGAGTTTGTATGAAATTTTTGACCTCATTAATCTATTGGATTTATAACTAGGCGGGTAGGACATACACATGATATGGAAATGAAGGACCTAAATAAAGAAAAAAAAATATGTTCGAACTTCCTTGAGGCCGCTGTGAAAGCAAAAATAATTCTTCACGGGTATTTCAGAGTCTTATTTTTATGAAATTGCAGTAACGCAGCGGTAAGAACCACAAAAGCTTAAGTATCACTAATCTGAGGGCCTTCATATTTAAGAATTGCATTCAGGTTCTTTGGAACTGGAAACACAATAATGGGGTCCAGACGATGAAAAATGCATTAAGAAAACCGGGAATGGGAAAAAACCAGAAGAGGTAAAAGACGATTAAATTAAAAATAAATATTTTCAAAATATCGAAATAAAAATAATTTTTTTTTATAAATAAAAAAATATGTTAAACTCGATAAAAATAAGAATAACCCAAAAAGATTGCAGACCAGTAAAACAAAATGAATAAAAATCACCAAAATAAGAAAATATTAGCAAAAACGGAGCGAAATTTAACACTAAAACATTGTAAAAATAAAAAAATCGTTAACTGAAAAGTAAATAAAAGTAAAGTAAAGTAAATAAAATAATATTAATTTTAAATTAAACGAAAAATTTAAAAAAAAAGTCAAATGAAAAAATCGTTAAAATTAATGCTAAAAACAGAGAAAAATTATAAAAAGGGGGGAAAAAAAGAAAAGTGTTAACATAAATAAAAATCACTAAATTAAAACGCCACAATATGAAATTAGCCATTTAAAAAATAGCAGAAAATTTTTAACATGGAAAAACTCGCCAAAGACAAACTCGTGATTATTAGAAAATCGCCTAAACGAAAAAAAAAACCAACTGAGATAAAATGAAGATAAAGTAGAAAATTTCCAAAATTAAAAAATTTCAAATGAACAAAAATTGTAAGTATATAAAATCGCTGAAACAAAATAAAACGTCAACATAAAAATATATCACAAATAAAAAATCGTCAAAATAAAAAAACAATACAAAGTTAAGAGGAAATTGCTTGCTATGAAATTGAGAGAATAAAAAAATATTTCCTGAAAGTAAAAAGCATTCAAATAACAAATTGCAAGGAGATCGGGGAGACCGGAGGATAGCATCAGCTTAAGAAAAAATCTTATCGAATGAATGAAAGCAATTACCAATAAGAAATAAATCTTAAAAATTAAAAAAATATATCAAAATTATAAATAATTTAATTCATCAGAAGTAGAGAAAAAATCGTTAAAATTTGTATGAAATTAAAAAAAAACAGCGAGACGTTTGAAAAGTAATTCTCAATTGTGAATATGTAATTCCTTTTCTCTGCATTTATCTGAAGATAAAGTGTGAAAAGTTATCTGTGGGATTGCACTGATAGAAAGTTCTTTGTAAATATTCAAAAAACCATAGCAATGCCAGATTTTTGCAGATTTGTCTGCGATTTAAGAACGTGTGCATATCGGAGGTCTGCAAGAAGTAATAAAAAGGGATAAGTTTTTTTATTTTAACTGTATATTTTGTTACACAAAATCATAAAAGCTTTTAAATATCAATTTTTTAATATAAACTGTTAGTAATGTAAAAATAATTTTAGTAACCACTGTAGTATAAAACATTACAAAAACTAATCGCATAAAATGATACGAAATATGGTGGTTTTTAAAGGGGAACGAATACGGAGTGAAAGTTTAATAAGACTTAAAAATGTATATATATTATCAGTAAACGATTTACGATACTCGTTGCAGTTCGCTGACATTTGCGACATTATTTAAATTTTCAAATAAATTATTGGAATATCTTTTACCAGTTTCTTCTTTTACAACAGATTCCAATGAGCCAAAGAAATATTTGCAATGCGTCAAAAATACTTTAAAGTATCGCTGGTCATATTGACTGTAGTGCTGTTGCCTCAAATGACTAACGTTTCATCACATACACGAAATTATGAAGCCAAATATGTCAAAAGCAATGTACCACTGTGGAAGCAAAGGGTAAAGAAATGAAACACACTGAAATCCATTTAAGCCCTGAAACATACATTCATGTTGTTTATTCCATTAAAACTACCATCAGTGTTTGTATCCATCACTCACTCCAGATGCACAGCAAGAAACTTTTTCATGTTCGCTAAACTTTGTTCACCACACAGATTCTTTCGCTTTCTCTATTTTCATGTGCTGCTGAAGGCTTGTGAAAAATCCCAAAGATATAAGGCCAATTCTCATTATATATGCGATGATACGGGTGATGTTAAATGTTTGCCAGGTTGGCAGGGGGACTTGTGTCAAGTACCCATGTGTCGTAGAGGTTGTGATCCCATGAATGGTGAGTAATGGAGCAGGGAAATTTGCGCACTCAGGCACTTAAGCTGCAACAAGCAGGCATTTCAAGAAGCCCTGATATTATTTGGCAGGCTGAAGTGAATTGTACAGCTCAATTATATGTGCAGTGTAATCTGTTTCAGTATAATTATAAGACAGAGAATTAAAGGAATGGTAATATTTATTAAAGGCAGAACCTCTGCCATTCAAAACTTCAGTAGGAACAAAGGTTTTGAACCCACGATGATAATACCAAAATCTGCAGTCCAGAATCTGCAGAAGTTTCTTTGTAACGAAATCTCAGTTGTGGCGCAGGTTACAGAGTGAAGTGTAATTAAGTCTACAGTCTAGGCTCTCAATCCGCAAAACAAAAGAAAAATTTTTGTTTGTTACTGACTACCTTTCATTCCAAAAGTAATTAATTAATTAATCACCGTTAAGGAATTAAACCATATTTATAATCAAATTTAGACGTAAAGAAGCCACTTAGAAAAATTCCCCACTCAAATTCTCACGCAATGAACTCAATTGCTTTACATTATTGCGATATTCAATGAATGCTTATACTTTATTTTGCCAAATAAAATTCTTCCTTTTTCATCTTGTCAGTGAAAAAAATTCATTAAGCATTTGGTTGCTTATTTCATAAATGGAATGTAACAAATTCATTACTGTGAAGAAACCGCTTCCTTTATGAAATTTATTTAAGTGGGAATTTTTATTTGATGTGCTTGTAAAATCACTAAATTCCAAAAAGGTATTTCATAAAATTAATAATCCGTTGCGTTTGAACGAACTTTTTCATCATTAATTAAATTTAGTGGTTTCATTTATTTTATGAATTTTGTTCATACCACAAATGAAATATATTTCTACAGTATTTCAATTCTTTGTTTTAGCAAACTTAATAAAATACATTTAATTTAGTATAAGAAAAATTCATGGCGTAGTTCTGAACTTGATTCCATTCCACTTGAAATTTAAGCAAGTTTTTTGGAATCTGTCTTAACTTTAGATATTTAGAAACACGAAAAGACTTTTTCGACTAACCAATATTTTGATGTACACTAAGTCTGATTAAAATTTATTTACATCAATGCTAACTTAAATGAATTTAATTTTATTTTACTTTCCTTTTGCGGAGTTAACCAAAATTTCCAGATATGTTGATACAGATTATCAGGAAGTTCTAATGTTCTAGACCAAAATTAAGTACATAATATGTAAGAAATTATTCATATAATCAATGAAAAGAAAAGAGCTACGGATGTTTGTTAGGCAACGTCTTAATTTTTAGGTTTTCAAATTTTCTGAGAAGAAGCGATTGCTTTACGGTTCTGTACTTGTAACTTTAAAGACGGCTTGTTTTGAAACTTTCAGCACATACTTAAGATTCCGATAATGCTTGCGTTATGCAACTGGTTTCTGTACAAATGCATCTGAATGTGCATATGAGAATGAATCCAGGCATAAATTGCATTTGTTTGTCATGATATTTGTGTTGAATGCAAATGTTTACAGGCTATTGCCAACGTCCTGGAGAGTGCCGTTGCCATATTGGTTATACTGGGGACTTGTGTGACAAATGTATTCCTTTGCCCGGATGTCAGCACGGCGACTGCACAAAACCTTTCGAATGTATTTGCCATCCAGGCTGGGATGGGCTCTTTTGTACAGAACGTGAGTTTTAGAAAAGAAAAAAAAATTATTATAAGAAATACAAAAAAAAAAGGAAGAGGAAAATTGCCTTAAGAAAAAACTTTTTCTGGTTTACAAATTGGAAACATTATCTGGTATTTTAAATGTACAATTGTGTGATTGGTTTTATGTTTCATTACATTAGCCACATGCCGCCAAGGGTGCCATAATACACGTGGTTATTGTGAGAGTCCCGGGGAGTGCCGCTGTCGCCTTGGATGGGCTGGTCGCAATTGCAGTGATTGCTCTGTTTTGCCAGGCTGTCAACACGGCACTTGTACGAAACCACTAGAATGCCAGTGTTTACCTGGTTATACAGGATTCTTGTGCCAGACGCGTAAGTTAAGCGAAGAATATTTCAAACATTTCAAACATTTTCAATTATTCTCACCTTCACATTTTAATAACGAGAAATTTCTCCAACATTTGTTGCAGCCGTTTGCAAAACGGAGTGCCATAAACAATATGGTTATTGTAAAAGGCCTGGAGAGTGCAGGTGAGAATTATATATACTTTTTTGTATATTATTGTTTGTTACTTTTTTATTAAAAGATGCAAAATTGGTTGGACTGGTGCGAATTGTGATAAGTGTTTCCCTTATCCTGGATGTGTAAATGGTGATTGCGAAAAGCCGTGGGAGTGCAACTGTAAGCCGGGTTGGGGTGGCATGTTATGTGATGAAAGTGAGTTGACAAATAAAGTGATAAGACAAATCTTTAATACCCAGTAGGCAATTATAAAGAATTATATGAAGTCTTGATTACAGTTTGCTTTTGAGTAATCCAAAAAATATTTCAATACACATATTTTATTCCCTACCTCTTTATTCCCTACAATGACGAGCCATCGTTTCATCACAATGGAAATAAAAGACTGCCATTAGACGAGAGTATAAGAATAGATAAAACTCGTTTAACACTCGTTGAACCTCGTTTAACACACACATCGACATCTCAGAAAAGCTACTAAAAACTTAATTAATATTTTAATTAGAAAACGCTTGTCTTAGATTTGTAAACAGATAAAGTTTTCGGAACAAATTTAGTACATAATATTTAAGAAATTATTCATATAATCTATGAAAAGAAAAGACGTACGGATACCATTTGAACTTCGAATAGGAATAGTTATAATTAGGCAAGCAAGTGAAAAAAGGGACTACACGTTAATTTTCACTGGATATGAAGTGAGGGCGGAGTCTACTTTTTGTTACCTCATATTCATAACGGCCAGCTTCTCCGTTTATAGTTTCCGGGCTGCGGATTACTCTTCTGAAATATAAGGTGTTTCAAAATAAGACCAAGATTTTTCCAAATTAGAGGAGTACTTTAATTTAGCCACCGAAGAAAACATAATTTGACAGCTGTCAGTTTAGGTTGATTAAAAATGGAGCGGTAGACGAGAAAGCAAATCTACGACTCTTTCAAGCTGGTAGTGGGGCACTCCCATCAAAAATTTTTATTACTATCATTTCTTTTCTTTTAGAACTCACTTATTGCAAGGAACATCCCAACCTTTGCGAAAATAAAGCCAAATGTATTTCATTAACGAAAGAGGACGGCAGTTATCGCTGCCAATGCGCACAAGGTTATTTGGGCAAAAACTGTGAAATTATCGATGAATTTCTGTTGACCTCAGTAGCAATTCCTCATATTACGCCGCCATCTATAACAGAGTGGATTGAAGATCAGCAACAGGACGAGAAGGAGGAAGAAAGTAAAGAATCAAATAGTTCAGCCGTAAACACTGAGTTGCCAACTACTAACGATTTGAAGGTACCGAACAATGATTTGATCAAATTTAAGATTAATGCAACTCAAGAGGAAATTAAAGACTTAAACACATTAAGTGTGCTGAGCATTTGGCAGGATAAAAATTTTACTGAAGACTCGAAAATTAGCAATAATTTGGAAAAGATAATAAAAGTGAATAATACAAGGCCAGAAAATTCGGAAGTAAAACAGGACCATGTAATGAACTTGACAATAGATAAAAACACCAAAAACAAAACAGAACAGCTTTTGACTACAGAAACTTTAGTTGAGCCTACAGCTAGCAGCGAGTCCTTAAAGACTAGTACAGCGCCAATGGCCAACACGGCAACAACTCATATTATAACAAATTCAACAAAGGCTTTTGTTGGCATGGGCTCAACTGCAGCCCCACAAGTAGTCGTACCTTCAACAATTTCACCTTTAAGTAAATTAGATGAGGAGGAAAATCTCCACAATATGCCTTTGAATCAAACACAGATGGATAAAAAGTTGCTAAATAAGGCTGATGGTGATAAAAATGGCGATGATGATGAGGATGATGATGATGATGATGAGGAGTGCACTGACGACAATGACGATGAATGCGAATATGTTGACGAAGATGACGAGGATGACGATGATGATTCTGGTTTTTAATTTATAAATATTTTCTCTAATATATTTAAAAATATTTAAACTCTTAATTTTAAGTATTTATTTATGTATTTATTTATTCGTGCAATTTTAAATAAAACTATTAAAACTATTGAAATTAATAATGAAATTCCCAGCTGGAGGGTTAAACGAATATACAGCCAGCAATACAAGTGATAAATGGCGGCTAACAATTTGCCAACAGTGGTCGTGTTCGAAGAAAAATAAATTTCATTAATAAATTTTCCAACAAGTTGAGCCAACCCCCTTTCAAATTAATCAATCAATTCTATCTTTTGGGCAGTAAGTATGTTTTTAATTTACGTACGCAATAAATTAAACTTTAAAGCTTTACACACCTGAGTAAAGCTTTTAAAACTTCCTAAACAATTAATATTAACAAAATGTGCAGAAGCATTTTATCTTGTTCACTTAAAAAAAGGAGAAAAAAAAAGAAAAAAGGATATTCATATCCTTTCTTACACTGCTGCCCTTAATAACTTTTATGCACGTTGTCTGTTCTAGAAGAGGTACATCATCATGCTCAATTAATTTTAAAGCCCCTGATAATGTAAGTAAGGAAAAATATGTATCGGAAACAACACAGAGGAACTTTTATGTTCCCAAAGTAAACAAATTGAAAGTAGAATTTTATAACATTCAGCTACGTGCTGAAGTAAAGATGTCAACATAAGGAGCAAAAAATATAAATAAAAAAAAAAAAGAGAAACGAATGACGATGATGGTTAAATGAATAAATAAGATGAGTTAAGAAACGTTACAAAATCCTTAAAGCAGGTAAAAACAAAAGGGAATCTAGGCTAAATTGAAATGTGTTAAAGGAGCATAACTTTATGCAAGAATGTTTTATAAGACCTTTTGAAAAATTAAAGAGGAAATTAAAATTGCATTTGACTTGACTAGAACAACAAAAATAAGAATAACAATGATTACCGAGACGAATTTAGAGTAAAATAAAGCAGGTCTTTCGGTGGCGTTAATTATTCAGTTGTATTACAGTTTTTTGCGTTGGAAAGCGAAACAAGACAATCCTGCTAACAGTTCTTTAGTGACTTGCTGTACACATTGGCCATCTTCACTTTTGGGGGAGAGGGCGGTATTCTGCGTTTCTAGACCAGGGCCCTTAGCGGATACCGATAAGACTTGTATGTAACTGTCCTATCCATGAAATAACATGGCAAAGGATGTGCTTGTAAGTAACTAAAAGGTAAAGACAACTTATGCTTGCTGGTCTAGGATTACTTCTAGCATAACCTAATCGATTCAGGGTTAGATATTGTTGGGGTGTTCTCTCCGAAAGCACGATTAGTTGCTACATACTGTCACCGCGGGTACCGACAGTTCCACAGTAGATTTCTCGGGGAGGTTTATGGATAATTGGACATATCCTGAACTGAACACTATTAAAGATGGACTTAGTTATCACTCAACGGACTTATGAGATTATGCTCGTGGATAGAGTAGTAAATCTCAGAGACCTTATCCATAGGTTAAGTTCCTTCTGACCTGATTGCGATGACTGAAGCTGTGACTGGTTAATGGTGAGTTCTCCTTTGAAGTTCACGTGGTGACTTGTGGTTGATACCAAAAGTGGCTTGGGAGATTTCTCTTGAGTGACTGATATCGCATTGATGCTAATGCTCGGCTTGATCCGATCAAGCGATTAGTAATCTAGGTGCTGCTGCAATTCAATACACGCTATTGGGCATTGAGGTGGTTCTCCCTTTTTTAGGGCGGCCTCTCAGTAATTCCTGGTCTGCTAAGCTTCAGGAATTTGACATGTTTGGTTTACCCCTAGGAAGGAGAAGAGCCATTCTTGCAATACATTTAATAGTAAGGGCTTGGATAGACTCGAACACGTTAGCAAGATGCTTCGTGAAATTAGGCCACATTGGCAGGTACTCACGTACACTGTAGTACCTCCAAATGGGGTTCAACTTGTTTGCTTGGTGATATTTACACCTTGTTGATGATCATCTGGGGTATAGGGTATATTAAAAAGAGTATGGTAATACCCCAGCTAGAAAATAACATGACAAAGGATGTGCTTACAGAATAGAAAAAGGTAAAGCCAGGCTTTTAAAGGGGTTTGGGTTTTTGCACCTGTCCGATTTTAATGAAATTTTACTCTCACACATTTTATAGTGTATACTTTCCGGTGGCAAATATTAGCAAAAGCTGATACTTTTAATATTCTTTTACTTTTATTTTCTTTCCTTTATATTTTGCCACAAACAAAGTCACGTGCAGTTATTTTGTTTATCAGCTTAATTAAATGTGGATTATCAGGATATGTTATGGGCAGTTACAGCTTTGTTGTCATTATATGGTTACGCAGGAGTCTTTTAAAGACTTTTGTCAGGCCATAATAGCAAGGAATTTGTTTTAAGATTATACAAAAGAGTGCGTGTGTCCTGTTTCTCTCTTTCTTATAATAATTTCTTTCTATATATTCTCACAATCGGATTCAAAACTACAAAAGAAAAAGAAAATTGTCGCTTTTAATAAGTTTTCAAAAATAATCGTGTACTTTTCCCCCTTTTCATATTGACGCTCGTATAAAGTTTCTAATGCACCGAGAGCAGCTGGGGGAAAATAAGAGAATTACTCTCGTTTAATATAGTTTTTTTTCTGTTGATTTAAATAAATAAAACTACAAAATTGTTTATTTATTGTTTAAATGATTTACGAAAATTTTAAGAATTTGTCTCAGTTTGTAGTCTGCCTAGCGAGTGAGCAAAGTGTGCGTGTTTCTAGTGCGGAGGGCGTTAACGCTTATATAGTCTATACGATATTTACTGGGCATTCTAAAAATAATTTGGATAACAATTAAATAGAAACAAAAAATGCATTTCTAAATAAAAAATATCAAATATTAAAAAAAAAAAAAACAAAATAAAAATTGACAAGAAAATACAAACAACAATTTTATAAAATATATTTTTAAAATATGCCGCAGAAGAAAAATGTAAATACTTAAAAAATGTGCTTAAAAAAGTCAATAATTTTTTTAAAATTTAGAGCAGCTTTTGTTAATTTAAAATAAAAAATATTTTCTATTTTTACTAAAAGTTTCAATTTAAATACTCTCTTTCGAATTTCTTGTTTAACAATATAAAGATCGCTAAATATCTCATCAAAAAAGTGTGAAGTGCAGTCATTAGCCATGAAATTTTCGCTTCAAGCAATGAAAAGTTTTCGTCGCTGCAAGAGATTCTATATTTAACGTGATTATAAGAATTTTTATGACTTGTTTGTAGATCGTAAAAAATGATTGCGTTTTTAAATAAATTTTGTATTCAATGCTATCGTATGCATTATATTACAAAGTTTTATATTCAATTAGTTTGGAACTGCTGTGAGGACATTAGCTGGGACATGCAAACCTTACACTTTTGCGATATTAGCTAGAGCTCCTTACAAGTAATGCAATCTAGCCATCTGAAACCATTACCATGCATTTTCGTATGTGGTAATCGGTTCTTCCTCGTATAGTCAGCAAAAATCACACTTACCACACGCACTTGTAATTTCGCTTTCTAACACTTATCGGTCCTTATCTTCCAAAGGCCTCTCCAGATATTACACAATTAATCTATGCTTGCAAGCACCGTCATGACTTGTCTAAAAGAGTGAACGATTAAAAAAAATCTATCGCCCTATAGATGTTTAAACCATTTAACAGCGAACCTCACCATGCAAAGGCAGGAAATACGAACTCTAGGATCTTTTGCGAGAATTAAATTTTTTAAACGAAACATTTAGGCCATGAATAAAGCCAAATTTTCTGTGAGATATCCAGCTGAGATAATAAAGTCGCTATATGATTCTACATTAGCATGCTGAAGTTAAAAGGTTTGATTTGACATTATGTGCTTGAAGATCTTGCAGTGCTGCTTGACAGTCAGCGTAAAAAGTGACATCCACTATATCTTTTATATTCTGCAGCATTTAAGATGGCTGAAGCCCGCATCTAAAGCACTAGTCATGCATTTACTCCGCTTATACATGTAACGCATACCTCATATGCATATTCGTCGATTGGTCTCACTAATGATGCTACTATAGAAATCAATTTATTTTGACGATTCAGAAACGCCAAGATGACAGTGCTTACGCAAAATGGCTGTAATGACCAGTTTATGATTAAACTGGAATTAATCTGAAATTGTGTACCCCCATCAGTTTAACTTTGGAACCAACATTTCCAAGTTATTGTAAAATTATGTGTCCAAGTGATTGTTTGTCGGAAAGTTAGAACCAACACTGTTCAGTTATCAGAGATAGAGAGAGAGTTTGGAACTGTCCAAAAACTCTGTAGGAGTAAATGTGGGCTCAAGAAAGAAATTGTGAAAGAATCTGCATGGTTAGTACTTTTAATAAGACGAAGCAGATATCGCTTGCAATATATATTGACATTATTCAGTTGTAATACTACAACAACGTATTAACGTAGCCAGCAAATACGTTGGCTAAAGAAATTCAATGGAAATTTTATTTTTCCTAACAATGGGATATCCTGGGAAAATCAAATCAATTTGGTACAGTTCTAACGCTTTTTTTTTCTTCTGACAGCCGCCGAAAAGGTGTTTCAATGATTATGCTGGAAAGTATAATTTATGATTATAATGATTAATATGGCATACTGATATTCCAATACGTTCCACCTCGTAGTTGTTCTTACTTTTGTGCCTGTTGTTAAAATTCAGAATCTAAATGTAATTTGATTTATCAAGAAGCCGTCTGTCCACACAAAGTTAATATAATAAATAATAAAATGACACTTCAACTAAAGCGTACTGCGACTAAATTGTCACCGCACAGGACTCCACACCGATTGCAATAACAATGTGAAAAGTAATTTTTCATTTTGCTCTAAAATTGTGGAAAAAGAACAACTGGGACGAATAGCGAACTTCGCACAGCACGATAAATTTGTTTTGGGGGGAAATTTCTCAACTAAAACACATTTTGTGAATATTTTAATTATGGTTAAGACTTTATTTCTGCAAGTATGCACTTTAATGTGAGTACTTTTATAAGACAGTTTTGTGAAAAAGTACTATTTGGATAATTACAACTGCAAAAATTATATTTTAATATAAGGACTTTTGTGAGACAGACATATTTGGGAAGAAGTACTTTTTTGAACAGTTAATTTTTTGAAAAATCACGTCTTTTTAAAAGTATGAGGAGGCATTTTTGTGGGCAAGTACTTCTTTGAATAGGTACTTTTCTTGAAAAGTTTGCAATGATTTTATGACCTGGTAGTTTTTTGCTAAAACACATAGAATAACAATTAACAAGTACTTTTATCGTAAATGTAGTTTCTAAAAATGGTACTTTTTGACTGCACTTTTTGGAAACTATATTTTAAATAAACATTTTTAGTAAACTAACTTCTTAAAAAACTACACTTTTATAAAATAAAATTTTTGTACTGCTAAATAATAAAACTTTATTTAGAACAAATTAATTTTATTAAAAAAAAAATTAATAAAAAAAATATAAAAAATTATGACAACAAATTAAAATGAATATTAAAAAATATTTACAAATGATTTCAAGTAATTTTAAAAAATAAACATTTAAATAAATTAAATTTTAGTTTAAAATAAAGCATTTCTTGTTAAAAGAAAAATAAAAAAAACAGGCAATACCTCTAGATTTAAAATACCGGAATAGAAGCTTTTATTTTTAATATTAAAAGAAATTAGCATTCACGGGAAAATCTGCTAGTGGTGACACACTATTTTACAAAAATAATGCAAAAAATGTTTCCTTCCCTGATTAAAGTAAAGCAACTCTGATCTCATGAAAATTGTCATTTTCAGAAAATTTTCATAAACTTTAAATCGGACATTCTTATGACACACTATTCACTATTTTCAGCTGAGATGCCACATATAACAAATTGTACGCTGTCTGCGAAAGTGAAATGGGGTTTTAAATGAGGTACCGCACCAAAAAGGAAGTGAAAAACTCAAATAGAAAACAGAAAATATTTCCAGGTGGAAAAAGGGCAAATTTTATTGAATATGAAATTTTTTTATAAATAGTATTCCGCACTGAAATTTCAGATAAGAGGAAAATATTGTAAGTTCTGGAACAGGTATACATTTTGAGAAGCAAAATGTTAACGGAAAAAATTTAATAAAATTTTTTTTTTTTTTCAAAAAAAATAAAATGTTTCCATCTCTGGCTTGCAAATTAATTTTTAGATTTCTTTGAAGTAATATTTATTTTTTTTTATATTGTATAAAAAAAAGATTTTACTCCTTATTTTAAAAACATTTCCATTTCTACTTCTGCAGTCGTATTTCATTAAAGGACCGCTAGAGTCCCCTTCGGACTGAGTTTAAGCTTCAGCTGCATGAAGAAGTGCACTGGAGACGTGAGATCCATAAAACCCATAACTCGAACTAATTTAAAGCATGCCACACTTGGTAGCAATTCCACTTCAATAACTCAGTAAATATTTCCGCGACAATTGTCTGTAGGAATGTATTCGACTTTGCGCAATTTTAAAAACATTTCAATATTGCCTTCTTGTTGAAGAGACAACAACTTTTAGTAACTGCAAAATAACATGAAGACAAGGCCTTCCGGGTATAATTAAATACGTACCAAATGTGGGACACAATTAAATATATCAATCACTCAACAAAGTATTGTTTTCTTACTTCGGAGAAGCACAGTTCTGTCTATCACACTTAATAATTTTTATTTACAGCTTTTTATTGGGGCTGATTAAACCTTTCAGGTGCGTAAAGCGTTCATTAGGTACCGATTTCTTTCTAAAAAATAATTTTTCTTTTTTTTTTTGCCAAATTACGAAAAAATAAAATTCAGTTGACCAAAATTTTTTTTTTTTTTTTTGTATTTATATTTGGCTTTACTTTTAATGGGTTAATGGCTCTAAATTATTTCCCAGACGCGTGCCAAATGTTTTATAAATTGTATATTCATTCACATGTGCACATTTATAGACTTTGTAGACTCTTTTATGCGTGTCTGCCAACCACAATTTGTGAAATAATTAGCGTGAACGAGAGGTTTCGGCCCAAAATACCATTTAAGACAAAATGCAAACAAATGATTTATCCGAGTCAAAACATGTTTTCGCACCGGGTTTCCATGTGCGAGAGAGAGAGAAAGAGCAAGAGCGCAGCACATTTACAATTGTTGATTTCATTTGTTAGAGAAACTTTTAAGTGAAAATTTTTTTTCAAATATTTTATATTTTCTGTAAACAAAAAAATTAACAGACCAAAAAAAACATAATCAATTATTTGTATCTGACAACACTCTGACTTTTAAAGAGGTCCGCCAATTAAGTGTTTTTAACAATTTTTTTTCTCCTTTTTTTAAAGAAAATTACTTGAGAAATCTATTTTTTTTTATAGAAAAATAAGAAAAAACATCACCAACCTCATCAAGCTAATAATACCGGGGGGAAAACAGCAGATAATATTTCAGATTTGAAGGATGAATTAAAACAACTCGATTTAAGTAACGATAGGCAAGATGCTGCGCTGCCCTACACAATTGCTATTTCTGAGATCTATGGACGTTATTTGGTGGCCAAGCGTGACTTAAAGCCTGGCGAAATATTAATACGTGAAAAGCCTTTGGCGGTGGGCCCCTGTGTATCAGCAGATCCTGTCTGCTTGGGTTGCTACATGCCAGTGACCTTGAAATCATCCCAGTACAGGTAAATTATAATTTCTCAGAAATAAAAAAATACATACATATAAAAAAAATATATTTCTTCAGTTTTTTAATTATTTCGCATAAGAGTTCAATTAGATACCGTGGACTTGGTGCTTGTGTAATGCTTTCCCAAATATAACTTATAAGAGAATTCTTATAATAAAAAATAAATTATTTAATATTTATAAGAATTATTTTTAATTTTTCAATCTGCCTTACTTTTTTCCACCGATTCCAGCTATGCCATCGATTATGGCATTACTATAGGTATATTAAGCGATAAACTTCACTACATGATCTTCATACCCCAAGGAGCGATAATTTCGTTACTTGTTTGGCTTTAATAAAAATTAATGCAATAATTAATCATTGCAAGCAGTTCACCCAGTACGATTACGGAAAGGTACTTTTTTTAGACTTTCATAACTTTGAGTTGGCAACTTTGCTTTATTTAGGAATATATTTAGCATTGGTCTGACATTTAATTGTGGACAGACTTAGGCCAGAATGTGCTACTTGCGAATTGCCTGGAATACAATTTGATAATGAATTTCCATTAGAAATTTTGTTCAGCCCATTTTCGCATTTGCAATGAAAAGCGTGCCTTTGTGAGCCTGCTAAATCCTTACTCCGTAATGTCTTCAGAATTAAATAGCGGAAAATAGCCAACTCTTTAGAGATATGATTAAAATTTCTTTCATACCTCACTCTGGTTTTCAGAGCCCTCAACTTCTAACAAGTCAACGTATCTTCGGAGGTGATCATATATTTTTTAAAACTATTATTTTATACAGAGAAGTACCATTTGCATGAAATGTACGCTTAATCAAAAAAGTACCTTTTGAATATTAAGATTAAAATCTTTATTTTTTTCGGTGTACTCAGAATCAAATTCTTGTATAAGCTTTAGCATAAAACCAAAGAGATTTTTTTAAAAAAAAAAATATTTTTTATAAATAAAATATAGAAATAAAAATATAAAAATAAAAATATAAAAAAAATTATAATATAAAAAAAAATATTTGAAAGAATAATTTTAAAGAGAAATATATCGATTAATGGGAAAATTTAAAGCCAGCAAAAAAGGAAACTTTTTACATATATCAAAATTGTAATACATTTTTTTAGATGTCCTCAGTGCCACTGGCCCATGTGCGGGCCAGCATGTCGCGGATTTCACCAACTAGAAGGTCACTCCATACATGAATGTGAACTTTTTAAGCAGGCGGATACAGCCAAGCCCCTTAATGAGACATCCTCGCTGGTTATAATAAAAAATCTCTACGAACTGGTTCTAATCGTGCGTATCTTGTTAATGAAACACCATACGGCGGATTTGTATAAGCGCATCATGCAAATGGTGTCACATTTGGAGAAACGTAGAAGCAATTTGGAATTATGGAGTCATTATGAAAGTAATGTAGTGACATATTTACGTGACAGTTGGCACATGGCCGCACAATTTACATCAGAAGAAATTCATACAGTGTGTGGTATTTTAGATGTAAATTGTTTTGAAATTGGTCAAAATTTTGCCAAAGCTCGTACCTTATATCCTAGTGCTTTCCTTTTGGCCCACGACTGTTGTCCAAATACTTCGCATACCGATGATCCCAAGACATACGATATTATTCTTAGAACATCTAGGACAGTGAAAAAGGGAGAAGCTCTAACATTAAGTTATGCTTATACATTGCAGGTAAATAAAGAAAAGCTTTGAGCACAGCTTTTAAGCTATATTGCATGCAAATACGAGTATTATTTTATTATTTCATTTTTTGATTCAATAATTATTTTTTGCTTTTTTATGACCAGCTTTTGTATTTTTTTAAGCGTAACTAAAGCTTTTTAACAAAGCTTTTGCCAGCTGTTAAATGTGGCCATGTGCAGCAATTTATATAAATTATTCTCTTGGCACGTTTTTGAAAATATTAAATTATTTTTAACAGGGCACTCTTAAGCGTCGCGATTTCATGCAGGCGGGTAAATTGTTTTGGTGCTCCTGCAAGCGCTGCTCGGATCCATATGAACTCGGCAGTGATTGCAGTGCGATAAAATGCTTTAAATGCAAAAACGGTCTCGTAAGGGCAGTCAAACCTTTAGAGCAAGAGGCCGACTGGCAGTAAGTTGAAATTTAAGCCAAAAGGAAGTCCTTTATCAGCCATTTTTGTTAATGTTTTTTATGTCAGATGCAGCAGTTGTTCTCATACATTATTGGCCTCGGAAGTGGTTACTCTATTAGACAAAATCAACAATGATTTGGAATCAATGGATGTTCATGATGTGCCGGGTTTGGAGAACTTTTTGCAAAGGTGTCAACACACCTAAGGCTATAAAATTTAAGCAATATTTTTATCAATTACTTATTCGTAGATATTCAAGCATCTTGGGTCCCCGTCATTATCTACTGCTCTCTGCCAAATATTCGCTTTGTCAGCTTTATGGCAAAATCGAGAATTATTTACTGCCGCAAATGTCGTTGGACGATTTAAAAAGGAAGCAGCGTTATTGCAGAGAATTTCTAGAAGTGGTGGATATTTTGGAGCCAGGTCTAACTAGATTGAGAGGTGCTGCTATATTACTATATTACTTTTTTTTTTGTGGGAATAACAATCTAAATATTTTACATTTAGGTCTTATCATGTATGAATTACATGCCCCCATCATGATGATCTCCCAGCATTTAATGCTGCAAAACCTTATAGATCGCAAACAATTTAATCGCAATATAAACGAAGTCATACAGCTACTCAGGGAAAGCTCATTGATTTTAAAATTGGAACCCTGTGGATCAAATGAGCATGAAATGGGTTTAGCCGCTGAAGACGCCTTACACAAAATGGCTGCCAATTAATAATAAAAAACGCTATTCAAAACACGTTTTAGATTTTCGTAACTAATTTTAACCTCAAGCTAATTTCATATAACCTCAAAAGCTAACCTCAAATAAATAAATTTTATAAAAGAACTCTAAATTTATTGAAAAATTTAAATTTTTCTAAATATCTTCCGAGACAGAACAACACTAAAATATTATACTGCCAAGGAAAACACTTACTTGACACGCAAACAGCTGAGATAATTTAAGCTGACATGTTTGTTCTACTCTTCCCGGAGAGCAAATGAAAAATGAATGAAAACATTGTTTTAGAATAACATTTTTTGTTAAAACACAACTGGAGATAAAATAATCTTTATGCATTTTAATTCCATAAAATACATTCATTAACATTTAAATTGAGCTTTTAGCTAAACAATTGGTTAGAAACTTACCGAGTGACAAGGAGAAAGCATTTAAGAGGCAACATCTGAAATAAAAAGGAAAATAAATTGTATGTAGTGCTGAAAATATATGAGCCTTGACATCTAAAAGGAATATTAATTTATATGTAAATGATATGTATCCAGCTAAGGATGCTTATGATACCTTTGAATTGAGTGTCAATAGAGCAAAATAGAAACTTCGAATTTTCGAACTTCACTTCGAATTTTAGAACATGGACAAAAAAGCTGGTACCTTGCAAACCCACACTATATTTTCTGGATTTTTACGTAATTGTTTTTTTTTTTTTTGGAAATTATAAACAATTTTTTTTCGAAATTAGTACTTCGAAAATTATTAAAATGCATATTTGTTTCACTATTCTCATAGTTTCTCTAAAGACAACTGAAGCATTGAAAGAATAGGTACTCATTTCTAACTTTGCGAACTTAACTTTGAATTTTCGAAAAATATGTGAAGAACTACACATATTACGCACTATTTAGAGTTATTCATTCGCAGGGTTTAAAATGTTTTTTTTTTTCTTTTTTATTACGACTTTACAAATTATGCTATGCTTCAATAAGTACGAAAATAACGACAATTACAAATTTTCGGAATAAATTTAGAATTTTCGAAAAATGAAAATTTTACCGTGTTTTAAAGCATTTTCTGGTATTAGCACTTCTTCATATATATTTTTATATTGCTAAAATGCATGCCAAGCACAAAAATGATTTTTACCAACTTTGAATTTTCGAACATGGCCAGATAAGGTGGTTATCAGTCTTCCTGTTGTAAGGAATAGAGGGCAAACTATGGCAGCTGTATTTTATATTTTTTCCTTTTTTTCAAAATTTTGCTTTTCAAAATAGTTGAATAAAAGGAAAATTTAGGAAAATGTAAAGTATAATAGATTTATGTAAAACTATGCTTTTTTAATTTTGCCTAAAACTAGGCAATGCTAAAAACCTTGTAAATATTAATTTGCAGTCGCATGTCTTTTTTAGTATAATGTTTTTATTTTTATTCCGACTTCTTTTGACTGCCATCAAAATATTTATTATTATTTCGAAACATTTATTCCTCGTTAAAGTTAAAATATAATATCTATATATATATATATATATAAGCAAATAAAAGCAGCCAGCCATCTGCACACTGGCACACAAAAGTAATCGCATTGTTACCAACAACAAAAATGATAAAACTAAGAAATAATATAGAAAGTTTCCGTTCTAGATAATGAACAACAACAGCTTCGAACTGTAGAAATATGAAATCGAGGTAGTCGAAAAAACAAAGAATTTTTTTCCACTTGACTTCAAAGCCCATATTTTTATAAGCGTGTCACTTTGTTATTATTACGCTAAAGGAATGTCTAGAGTTAACCTCTTGCAACATTCTACCGCTTTTTGTTGCGTTTGTGTATCAGTGTTTTATACCCTTCGTATGAAGGCTGGTGAGTTTTTCTTTTTTTTCTTTTTTTTTGGTTTTTTATTTATTTTTCATTTTTTTGCTGTCAAATTACAAAAGTTTTTCATGTGCTTCAGTAGTTGGCTTTTCGTTTGTTTCTCTTTGGTTGTTTTAGTGATTGTTGTTTTTACAATATTCACTCGTACACGTTGACTGACTTCCTATTTAGCTTCCAGCTTAATACAATCCATTATCTAGAAAATATTATATCAACAAATATGTACTTGCATTTACATCTAGCAGCGAAATTTTTCTTATTGTAACAGTTTGTTTTACAATTTCGTATGTTCAAAACGTGTTTTAGTTCACCTTTTTTTTCTAATTCGTAAATTCCTTCAAGCTAAAAGGAAACACTATATAAAAGTAGATTTATATATAAGAGAATAGACTAGATTGCAGGATAATAATGAAGAACTTATCATGTTACGACATTCTGCTTTGGGAGCTTTTAAGGGAGCAAAAACATTTGTATACATTTGCTTAAATAAACTAGTACGGAAAAATATTCGAAGATTCGAATATTAATTTCGAAACCTTAATTTATTACTTTTATAAATTAATTCGAGATTTATAGTTCATGTTTTAAAGTAACATTAATTTGGTCACATAAATGTATTACTTAATTATAAGTTTAAAATTAATTTATAAAGGAATGTTCGAATTTTCGTATAGTAATACTTATCACCAATTCGAAATTAAATACTTGATAAAAAAAAGTTATCTATATCTCGCAGCGTTTTTAAAATTTGCAATTTAAAGTTTTCCTACATTTCGAACTTTATTTCGAAGTAACCATTTAGCTTCGATGAAATTTTTGAAACCATATCTTATTGCTTTTAATTGGATCAAGCGTGCGGGGCAATTCTTCGCTCACAAGTTCTCATACAAACAAAAGAATTTTGCTTAAATTACAATTTCCGGTTCCGCTTGATGACAGGCAAAATGCTTGTTGGGTATATTTTACGTATTTTGAAATGTTAGCATAATTTCGAAAATTCAAACTAAATTCTGATTTATAATTTTGAAAGAAAAGCGAAGATGGCGCACTCAACTAAAACCCTCTTAAAACCACAAACCATTTGCCAGTTTGGCTAATCCAAGTTAATTAGAAAACCAGCCATATTTTATCGATGCTGGGTTTCTTTAAGTTCAAGCCGGGTGTAAAATTCTAATT
This sequence comes from Ormia ochracea, assembly GCA_963402855.1. Lineage (NCBI taxonomy): Eukaryota > Metazoa > Arthropoda > Insecta > Diptera > Tachinidae > Ormia > Ormia ochracea. The sequence goes on along the minus strand of OY727107.1, from coordinate 16,972,187 downwards.
TAATTTTTTTTTTTGCATTTTTTGATTTTAAGACTGGAAGTTTGGCAATGCGAATGTGACCAGTCATTTATATTCAAGTCAACTGATAAATCGTATTTTTAAAAATATATGTAGATTTTCTTAAAACTAATAAGGAAACACGTAAGTCATAAGCGATAAACGCGGAAATGAGGAGCCACTACTAGGACAAACCTTCCTAACAGCTCCTTTTTCCTTATTGCGAACTAAACAGGATTGAAACACAAAAACAGGTTGGTTGCATGATTGCTTAATTGGAGGAGCTGTTTGTGGTGAGTTGAAGCAGTAGCAAAGCACTCATCTAAAGAGAGGTGACCAAAAATACTCAAATCGCGTGAAACAAGATATTAATAATTATTTGTTGATATTCATTTCATTCTTAGATTTATGCAAACTCAGTTCGATAAATTATTGCTCTGAAGTCACAGAGGAATTACGAGGCTTTTAAATATTACATTATATTCAGAAAATTTTTATTTTTTTTTCTTCTAAGCTGTATGAAACTTAATGATTATTTCCAGTTTGTTCGCACGTGATCGCACGATTATTAAATTATTTATAAACTTTTTTTGTTTAAAAGCAGTTTTAATAACTTAAAATGGCACTAATAAGCTGGATTAGGTAAAACAAGGGTTAATCTTAATACTAAATCTAGTGTTAATGTTAATGTTAAAGTTAATGTTAACAGTAACATAACAAATTTATGTTTCAGTATAACAATAAAACACAAAGTTAACGTTAGTGTAAATGTTACTGTTAAAGTAAATGTCAAAGTTAACGTTACGTTTATTGTTATCGATAACGGTGTTGTTACATTTACATTTGGTGGCTCCTTTAATTGCAATATAATAAAAAGACTTGTTCCTTTTTTATTAAAATTCTAAATCATTTGGATGAACTAAGTTCTGAACCATCACGATTCTTCTATTTGAAGGCAAGTATTCCAATCTGGCAACCACACCACGTGGTGTTCTAGTCATAGGGATTAAACCCACTCAATGAAGTAAAGCAAAAGGAAATAAAATAATTATTAATTTTAAGGCACATAATTAATAACTACAGTATTTATTGTCACGCCACAGTTTATTTATTCTCTTACTAGAATAAACAAAAAGTAACAAGTTTTGCTTCCTTTTTGATTTCTTAAGGCATAACAAATTATTTAAACAAACTTTATCACTTATTACCTTTTATTTAACCAAGTCTTGCTCAGTTATCGAGGGTGCTATCAGTCACCATATACAGCCGGTTCCAACAATTAAATACATTGATAAAATCTCAATTAGGTTTTTATAGAACGTTCTACAAGTAATATAATTTAATTTTTTGAATTTTTAAGCTTTTGTTGAATTGCATATAAAGAAAATAAAAGTAACAATGTTAAAGTTATGTTAACGTCAATGTTACTGTTAAGTTTTATAGTTACTGTTAATAGTATTATTTATAATATCTAGTAAAGTTAAAGATAAATTGTAATTGAATTAAATTAAAATAAGAAAGTAAAACTAAAAGTAATTAAATGTTAACGTCAATGTTAATTAACATGTTCATGTTATTGGTTAATGAAGTTGATAATGAAGTTCTAGTGTAATTGTAACGTAAATGTTACTATTAAATTATGATTGCAGATAACATTAATGTCACTATTAATGTGTCTGATAATGATGACGATGTTCTTAAACGCAATGCTTATGCTAATAATATTCCTAATATTAATGTTAAGGCTAATTATAAATTTACTGTTAATGTTAATTGCATTGTTATTGTTAATGTTACGAATAATTGTTAGTATTAATGCTAACTATACAGTTAGTGTTTAATATTAATTGTAATGAGTGTTTTAATGGCAGTCATATTGTTTACGTGACGCACTTTTTGTTATTCGTTTGCTTTACATGTTTTGTTTACATTTCTTTTCTCAGACTTTGGATTTGTTGTCGTTAAAGTTTTCGTAACAAAATGCCGGTAGTTACTCAAAACATTGGAGGTTTGTAATCAAAACAGGCGCATGCCTTTCAGCAATTCACTCAATTTCTGAGTGATGCAGTTTAAAACTATTTGTATATAATTCACCACTTTTCAAACAATTGCTTACAGTTCAACGTGGATTCTTAAAGCGTAGAGAATTCAAGGATTCTGAGACGGTGGTTTTAAAGGTTTTTATCCAATACTTAAACTCCTCTACAGTGACGTTAAACTATTAATAATAAATACGTGATTAGTATTGGCTAATTTAAAAAAAAAAATATAATATTTATGAAAAAAAAACCGTTTTTTAGAAAAAATTATATTCAAAAAAAAATCCTTAAAAAATTACTAAAATTATATATTTATTGAGCATAAATAAATGAGCACAATTACGAATCTTTTCATTATTTTGGAAGCGTAAACAATGTAAAAAGTTCTTAAAAAATTTATTACTTAAAAAAAATCTTTTTGCATCTGCCATAATCTTAAAAAGAAAAGCCGAAGAATAAGGTTATTTCTGAAAAATATTTCATTGTTAAGCAAAAATTTCATTAATAAAAAAGATATAAAACAAATAATAAAACTCGTGGATTACATTATATCTACTAAAATATAAAAGAAGGCAAAATAAAAATAATAATCTATAAAATAATAATAAAAATAAAAAATTGTACGTGTATGGAAAAAAATAAATTTTCTTTAAAATAAACAGCATTAAAATTGTTTGCTAGTGTGTAAATTAATCCTCTTTCAGCAGGATATTCATTCAAAGGATTCAGCAATAACTTAAACTTATATATTTTTATTACCAAGCCATTCGACAATTTAAGTCGACAATTTAAACTGAAAGTGGTAGAAAATTAGCATATTATAAGTAAAATAATACACTCAATTAACTTCCGGTTTAATTAGTGTTAAAGAAAATATCTAAATAGAGGAAAGAATTAGAAAAAACCACTTCAGAATTTAATAAATTAAAATTTTGCATTAAAATTGAAAACTAAATACAAAATAATAATAGTAAGTCTGCATTCGAATCTCGTATATATTTGCGGTATCAAGAGTATACACAAATAAACCCTGAAGTAAGTAAAAACTTCTTTTTATTAATAATTTCTGTCACAGATTAAACAGTGTATTAAAAATAGTAGTTAGCAAGCCATAAACCATTTACGGTGCCATTAAAAAATTTGTATATTTAGCGCTTTCATAATGAAATTCTAAAAAATAAAATTAAAGGCCAATATAAATTTTTAATTGCATATTCTCAGCAGAAACGGCAACATTTTTAACCAGCTGATGCTTTTCTTCAATCTCCAATAACACGTTTTCAAGACATGTTGCAACCTTTCTAAGTTATCTGTAACTTTTTGGAAGAAAATTAAATTTTTTTTTTATAAAACATCCACTAGAAAAAAACGTTGCACCAGAAATATTTTTATGTTTTTAAGTTCAAAAGTAATAAATAAAAATTAAGTAAAAATTATAATTTTATTTAAAGCGTGATCTCTCTCATAGCATAGAGCTCAATTGCGTATTAAGAAGTTTTTATTTGATTTTCTTTTTACTATTGAAGTAATAAATTAATAAATTGGGCAATTTCTTTCAATTACTTCATAAGCCGAGTTAGATGGCCAATGCAATAATAGTTCTGATGATGTTGTTTTTAGTAAGCAAAATTATCTTGTACTTGGCAACACTGAATAACATGAATATTTTGAAATGTCGAAACCAGTAAAGGAAGCTTCACTTTGTGATTTATTTTTGAGAAAAAGCTTAATTAAAAATGTATTCTGTATACACTTAATAATTTGAAAAAAAATTTACAAAGGCAATTTTACAAGCGAATGAGGCCTCTGAAAACAAAAGCCTTTTTGGGTCGCATGTAGTTCCTGCATGAGAGAGCGAGACAGCTTGAGTAAAATTAAAATATTGCCACATATTTTTTGGACAACATCTACCAAGGAAGGGCTTCGTATTTCCTTAATCATTGTGTATGCAACTGCAGTCGAGCTTGGCAACCATAAGTTTGTATGTAGTGGGGAGGCCCTCCTTGTAATAACCGCGTACGTACTTTAACATCTTTAAAAATATTTCAAGCACTTACCCAATCAAATGTAATTACAAACACTATACTCCAATTCAGATAAATCACTTTTCTCTTAACTTTTAACATCTACTTTAATAAACCGTCCAGCAACATTCTCAAGAACTGAATTTCATAACACCACAGTTAATATCAATCATACTTCTGGTGGTACTTCCGTAACGTAAATGTGTTTCGAATGTAGTTTTTGTATACTTTATATTGAGACTATCAATCAAAATATATAGTATAACTAATAAACAAATTCATTAAGCACAGAAAATGAAAAAATAAAGATATGTATCTATAAAGTAACTTATGGGCCCTAAAAAAAAAATTCCGACATATGAAATATGACTTGCAAAAGCCTTTTTTATTTCAGTTTGACATATTTAATTTATTAACGCTTCGTGGGGTCTACACCAATAAATAGGACGGAGCAGATGTTAACATTACCGCAGTGAGCCAACCAAACATTTCAATAACAAATCCTGAGAATGATGCTGAAACTTAAATACAAATGATTATGTGGCATCATACTCGTATTCTGAAGGATATTATTTGCGATTTATTAATGCAAAGTAAATTTGTTTTCTTAAATAAAAAAGAAAAGATTTTTATTGTAAATTGAAATTCAATTGAAGTTTTTCAATTCTTATATTTGTATATTATACAGAAATTTATTTAATATCAGTCTGCTCCACCTAAAAGTATGCCACATCCGCAAGTACGACTAAGTAAAAGAGAAAAAACAATTTTATAGGGGGTATTTAAAGGTTTCACAATAAAGTATTCTAGAATTGGATGCTGGTTTGTGAAAGCTAAATTATAAATTTACTTCATTTTTTTTATTACTTTTTTATTGAGACTCCACCTGGCGATGATAGAAACGCAGGATGGGAGGAGATTATACTTGGGAGGCTATGAGCAGAATGTTATCATAACTTTAAACTTTCAAATTGCCTAGTCATCTGTGGCCTTTAATTTATTATCAATTAAAGGCACCTTTGGTTTCGATTTTCTTTCATTTAATTAAATACAATAAAATACAGTGGCACACAAAAGTTATGTTTCAATTCATTTTTTGTTTTCTTTAAAATACAATTATTATGATCAAAAATTTTATTTTTTTTTTGCTCCACACTTTCCCGACATAAAACGCCTTGAAATAATCTTATTTTTGTTATTTTATTCTGGATTTCTTTTTTTTTTTTTTTTTTTTGAGAACATGACGAAATTGAGTTGTTTTATTTTTCTCTTGCACAGAAATATTTCCTTATAAATATGTAATTTTTATTCAGCTTAAATTAAGTTCAAGCATTTTAATGGAGTTATTTTTGTAATTGATTTATGAAATCTAATATTTCGTGTCATTTTTTGTTTTAAACCTTGTGCTTCCCTGTTGCCAAATACAGGGTGTCCAAATCTGAGGCATCGTTTTAATTTTAAGAAAAAAAAACGTTTTTAGATATTAAAAATATTTTTACTTCGCTTTTATTTTACTTTATTAGTTGATTAAGGCTAAAAATAAAAAATTATATTTGGAGCAGCCTTTTGAATCGGTAGGCTTTCTGTCAGTCTTGTGCCAAAATATCAATCGCATTTTTCAATAAGCTGCTGTTAATGGTCGATATATGTATGATAATATTGATTTAAGGCTCTTGAACTGTTATGAGATTATTGCTGTAACTTCGATTACAAAAATACCAGAAAAAAAAATGTCAAATCGCACAATCTCTATAGCCAATTTGGTCCCCTCCACGAGAAATAATACATTTTCGAACTTTTGCTTTTATAGTTTCACCTTGTCGAAATTATATATTAATCGCATCATCATCTTCTAGCAATTTCCAAGGACCATAATATTATTTCTACTTTGGTTTTTAAAAAACTAATTCCTCTAGGCCACAAATCACATTAAAACTTAACTTTTTCTGGATGTGAGGGTTCTTCTATGATAATCCAAGGATTCTCTTCATTCAAAATAGGCCACTTCTTCTTCTTTCGTTAAAAAAAATTCTCTTTTTCTGTTTGTTTTTTTTTTAATAGTTAGTAAAACGAATTACTGACGTAATGCATAATCAGCTGACTCTTAAAAGTCCGTAAATGGAGATCACAATGCGGAATATTGAATAATGAATGCTTATCGGGTCTTCTTCAATACATCTGCTGATTTATATGGGGTTAAATGGACACTACATTGATAAGTTGTATTTCTGTTGTCATGAACAGTTCCAGTTTTTTCAAAATTTCTCAATCATCAGCTAGATGGCACGATTTCTTGGAGCATTTTCTCTACCAATTTTTTTTCTAAACTTCATAATTAAATCTTTAATACTTTTGAATTTCCGAAAAAGTTCTTTCAAAAAACACGTAACCTCCTTGTGTAACGTGCCATATTAACTAGCAGGAATGGGTTTAGTATTTGTAAAAAACATTTAAATAAATCTCACAGCTAGAAAATAATGACAACCAAACTAAAATGATACCTCAATTTTGTACTCCCTTTACAAAAAATAAGAGATGCGAGAGAGCATGAAAAACTGTGTAATTTTTTTTTCATTTGAATTTTAAAAGAATAGCAGCAGCAGCAACAATGCCAACGATGACACTAAAAGAATAAGTGAACAGTCGCTATTTCCGTTAACAGCAAACGTTCTACGGTTACACGCACTTAATCTCCATTCCTTCTCTCTCTCTCTCTCTCTCTCTCTCCATCCTACACTCCCTCCCACACAACCCTTGTCTGATTTCATTTATTTTCTCTTAACGCTTATGCACAGTGACAAAAATAATGATTAATGACGTTGAAAGACAATTGCATGGCACACATACACTCTCCAACCGTGCAGGGCAATACTTTGTTCACAAGTTCTAGTACACACAACAGCATGTTGCCTAAATTATAATTTCCGGTTCCGCTTGTCGACAGGCAAAAAGGTTGTTGAATTAAGGAAATGTGTTTAACTTAATCTGGCTGCTACATTCGAAGCCCAGCAGCAATTAATAATAAAACAAATGAAATATTTCAAACACTAAAATTTAAATAAGAAACAAATATTTATTTATTTATTTTTTGTATGGGAATTGTAAACAGTCGCCTTTATATAATAAAATAAATTATTTATTAAACAAGCAGCCCGTTTCAAATATTTGATTGGCAACACCAGCATATTTTTATAGCAGTTGTTGTTTTAAAAATTCTATTATGTCCTTTTATTCCTTTTCGCCCTCATTTGAGTTGAAAACATATCATCCACTATAACTTGTCACAGCTTTACTTTTAATTGGCAGTTGCTTAAGTCCCCGCTTGCTCTATGAAAGGCTTATTATTCAGAGAATTCCAGAACGAATTTTAAAAATGAAAAATGTGTTTCAAAAAATTCAGACATTTTGAATACAGCATATATGCAGTTTACTGGCAGCAGATTTTGCCTTATTCATTTCTTAAGGAAGAAGGAAGGATGTGCACACCGTTGCCATAACGAGAGAATTTTTTTAAAAAATCTCTTTAATAATAAATTTTATAAAAAACAAATTTAATAACAAACTGCATTTGCTTGCTTAAAATAACCACTTTCGTCAAGAGCAACAAAAATATCGCATGCGATATTTTTTAATTTTCATTATTATTTTTTTTTTTATGCAAAACTTTATTAATGAATTGCCGTATTTTTCATTCCAGCTTAAAATATAAAAAGCAGGAAACCAATAACTTACTGTTCAATTAAAAAGAGGACTTGAAAAGAAACATTAAATTAAAACAATTACTAAAACAAAAAAAAAAATATCCAACACATCAAGAAATACACTCGTGCTGTACTCGTATAATAAATTATTAATTAAAATCCGCCATAAAATGAACAATAAAAAACTGACAGCGACCCCAAAGTCCAATACACATTATAGACGAGCAAGTGAGACAACTTTAGCAACACCAACATCGGCAACAACTTCAACAACATCCGCAATAATGACATTACCAACACATCATTGTCGCCAGCAACAGCACCGGCCATCATTTTCAAATTGCAGTCATGTTTTATTGCAAATGAATTTTTTCTTTATTGTCCTTTTGGTTCAAACTACCAGCGTGTTGTCGGGCTCATGCCGTGAGGCACAATTATGCTGCAATGGCCGCGATTCATCATGTGTTGTACAAAAATCGCCCATTAATGCCATCATTGAGGATTTAAGTGATAAGCCGTGTTATTGTGATCATGCCTGCTTGAAATTGGGCGATTGTTGCAGTGATTTTAAGGACCATTGCAGAGGTAAGTACAGGAAATGATGAAAAAATCTTCGGACATAAACAAAATGAAAGAAAGAGAATTTTTCTTGCGAGGTCATTTTTGATGTCATCCACGCCATTTCGATTTTTTTTTTAAATATTCAAGTATTTTCCATTTTATATTTTTATTTAACTTCAATTTTATGAAGACTTAAGAATCCTTCCTAGTTTGCATCATATTAAGAAGTTAAAAATACAAGATGGCGGCCGCAGGATGACATAAAGTCAAGGATAAAATATTAATAAAAAAAATTGGAAATCGTTAAATCCAGAAAGAGCAAAAAGCAATACTAGAATTATGAAGAATTTTTATTGGATGGATAGCATTTCGCCTAGATTTACTTATAAAGTACCTGTTAGGGGCGAAATGACGCTTTTTTGTGTGCGATATATTTGATATGCAAACAGCTTATTCCTTAAAGAAGCACACTGTACAGTTTAAGGGAAAAAGGACGAAAATTATTTGTTAAATCCAGAAAGAGCAAAAAGCCATACTAGAATTATGAAGAATTTTTATTAGATGGATAGCATTTCGCCTAGATTTACTTATAAAGTACCTGTTAGGGGCGAAATGTCGCTTTTTTGTGTGCGGTATATTTGATATGCAAACAGTTTATTCCTTAAAGAAGCACATTGTACTGTTTAGGGGAAAAAGGACGAAAATTATTTGTAATTTTGGTACTTTTTCTCTTTTTAATAAATTTAACACAAATGCACCACATAGTTCAGACCATACCGGAATAAAAGATTTAAAAAGGGGGGAAAATTGGTACTTTTCAACTTTTTATATACGAGTATTCAATATACAAAGAGATCGTAACCCACATTACTACATTGCCTTCATTTAATAATACACATATATATATATATATATATATATAATTTATATTCTAGAATAAGGCTCTTTAGGTACGAATTTTTTTTTAAATTTGATACCTTTGCCACACAGTTTATGGCATATAAGCCATATAGAAATAACAGCTAGTTTCAGTGAGTAAAAATGGAGGAAATTGTTACTCTTGATACTATTCGCTTTGAAACATTTGATATACACAGAGTTTATAGCCAGAAAAGGACATGGTATATATCAAAAACGAGGACACTATTAGAGGAAAGAAAGGGAAATATTGGTACTTTTAGTATCCTTTCTCTTTTGATATATATACAGCATATGGACCATATAAAAATGAAAGGTAATTCTGGGGGCCAAAAACGGTTAAAATTGTTTCTGGCTTTTGAGGGCATATTCGTCACCTAGACATAAAATGTACTTTTAGTGGATAAAAAAAGGGGGAAATTTAGTACTTTTTTATACTTTTGCCTTTGTGACATATTTGATAGGTATGCATGCAGTTGATAATCTTGAGTGGCGCATAAGGCATGTGGGAATAGGCGGGCTTTTTAGTACTTAAAGAAAGGGAAAAATTTTATACATCTGGTACTATTCCAGTTTAATTTCTTTATAATTTTAATAATTAGACAACGAAAAAAAAACCTAAAGTATGAAATCTTATGAAATGAATTTTAATAAAGTTTGGAATGTAAATAGATTTGCTGGCAGAAAGTACCTTATTGTATATACTTTCTCTATATTAGGACCAAATGCTGAAGAATATTTTTGTTTTTATATAATTATAAATAGTCAATTTCTTTAACTGTTTTGCAAGTTGGCTGCTATTAGTTGTGTTGTAAATGTAATCAGGGAAAATGGCAACGCCCACAGCGAATTATAGTACAATTTTTTATAGCTTTAACTATAACCGATAATATTTCGCCTGATAGTTTGGCTTATTTCTGTTCAATTCTCATTGATAGTTTTATTTATGTTCTCCTTTTTAAGCCATTTATGTATGACATTTGGAAAAGTTTGGTGTTTTTCCCATTTCCTCTTTCATGTAGCTGGACAATAACTTTCTTGTATTTTGCTTTAACCTTTTTTTTTCCTATTTTTGTGTACTGAAAGCCTAATATAAAAAGGTCCCAACTTATGTTATTATATTTCATGAGATGGCTGTCTAACAAGGAACGGCTAAGAAAACTTTCCATAATTTTTTCAATAATTTTTTCTTGCTCTGGCCAAGTAAGAAAAATGTCAGTTAGGACCTTTATATATTAAAGTGGCGATATTTTTATATGTATGATTTTGTTTTTCTACCAAATGATTCCTTTCCTAATTATTTGGGACAAACAAAATGCGATAAAGCAGAACAAATTTAAGGCAAAATTATTTGGTCTTTTTTATTTTCCTCCCTCCTTTTTCTCCTAAATGTCCCTGCACAACATTACCTTGTCCTGCTGAGCAACATTTCATAAGGTTAGGGCAAACATTCTTATTCTTATAGGCTTTGATTTAGCTTTTGCCTTACTCATTTATTGTACATCTTGCATGTAGGGAAAGGGGGAATTAAGCCAATACTTGTATAGGATTTAAAAAAGGTTTCGTTAAATCCTCAAATACTTGCAACACACTTTTTGTCTTCTTATATTTTGTATTAAATTTCTTTTTGTGTATACGAGCAGGCTCAGAATATTTTCTTGTTTAAAGTTTTCTCCCAAAAACAAAAAATTGTGGAAAAAAAGTTTTATCGTTTTTTAGTTTTTTAGTCGTGTCATGTGTATGTGACGCCATAATTCCCTATTTTTATTTGGTTTAAGATTTTATGTTCGAAAAAATTTTAAGTCCTCTGTTGACTATAATTAATATGGCTTTGGTGTATGGCCTTTTTCATTATCGGCTTAACAGTGTTACAACAACAATAATGGCTTATTAAAACGCACTTAACATTATTAATATCATGATCAAGTGGGTTAAATTTGTTAAGTTTGCAGGCATGGGAGAAACCAGCAAATTTGTGCGGATTTGATTGTTATTTGATTGTAGCGTGTCCTTGCTATGATAAGCATTACAACCCAAAACAAAAGGCTTTTTAGAACACAAAGCAGATAAAGAGATAAATCGGTTTTATTAAAGGAAGTAGCAGGGCATCGGTGGCTGAAACAACATTTTTTTATGTTTCCTACTGGAAATAAAACTAATTGTTGTTTTCAATGGCATTCTATAGCGAAAGGACTTGCAATTGACTTCAAATGGAAAAAGCTTCTGGTTTACAAAATATAATTAAATATAATGGCCATATGGGTAAAATCAACCCTTCGATGCCAATATGGTCGGGCCAGAAAAGGTTAGTTTTCCTTTTTAACGCCACCAAAGCCTGTCTTTGCCTTTTTCAATCAGACTAGTGACGTTTACGTTGACGTTTATTACAAGAGTCGTCTCAATCTTCATCCATAATATGACGAAACTTTAAAGCGGCATTTGTCATCGAACCGAAAGTGATGTTTGCCGTGGGTGTTTTCTTGGATGTCAACTCCCATGTTGTGTGCGCTGTAAACAGATATTTCGTTTTTATTTAATCTGATTTAAAATCTGTATGTTATCCCGCATTCTCTATACATGTTTTTTCATATATGAAAAAAGATAAAGTCAGTAGTGTCAGTAGTAAAATGTTGTTGGTTCACCAGGCGAATTATTTATTTTACTTTTTTATGCTATAAAGAAATTTAATGCTTAAATGTTAATCTACACCGACACAGTAACGTTAAAAAATGATTATACTTGAATATGTACAGATTAACGAAAATTTAAAATGTTCAAATTCAAACTTTAAACTAATTAAATGAGAAGCATAAAAACCTCTTCCGCATCGGAGCTCGGTCTGTCATTATAATTTAATTTCATAAAATTTCATAGAATTTTGCTAAAGTAATTGAGGTATTTAAAAGCTCGTAATAACATTAAATGTTTTAAAATAATATCTCGAAGAATTATGACAGCTGTGAACAAAACCTCATAAGTTATTATCACATATTTCAAAGTTCAGTTGTAAGTTGAGCTTTATAAATAGTTGGCATGTGGCAAAAGAAAACCATTTCCAATTTCAATGAACAGTTTATTCCCATCTCAAAAATTCTTCAAATAAATGTAAAGAAAACCAGCTGTTGCGGTTGATACGAGCCGTACAGTTTTAAGGACGGCGGCAAAAGGAGACATAGGAATTTAATGCCAATTTTAACTAAATTGTTGAAATTAATATAAAGAACACCATCTGTTGCAAGTGATATCAGCTGATTGGTTTAATGAACGACGGTGAAAGGAAAAAAAGGAATTTAATGCCAATTTTAACTAAATTGTTTAAAGTAATGTAAACAAAACCAGCTGTTGCAAGTCATATCAGCCGACTGGTTTAATGAACGGCGGTAAAAGGAAAAAAAGGAATTTAATGCCAATTTTAACTAAATTGTTTAAAGTAATGTAAACAAAACCAGCTGTTGCAAGTCATATCAGTTGACTAATTTTATGGACGGCGGCAAAAGGAGAAAAGGGAAATAATTACCAATTTTAACTAAATTGTTGAAATGAATATAAAGAAAACCATCTGTTGCAAGTGATATCAGCTGACTGGTTTAATGAACGACGGTGAAAGGAGAAAAAGGAATTTAATGCCAATTTTAACTAAATTATTGAAATTAATATAAGCAAAATCAACTGTTGCAAGTGATATCAGCTGACTAATTTTATGGACGGCGGCAAAAGGAGAAAAAGGAATTAATTACCAATTTTAACTAGATTGTTGAAATGAATATAAAGAAAACTATCTGTTGCAAGTGATATCAGCTGACTGGTTTAATGAACTGCGGTGAAGGAAAAAAAGGAATTTAATGCCAATTTTAACTAAATTGTTTAAAGTAATGTAAACAAAACCATCTGTTGCAGGTCATATCAGCCGACTGGTTTAATGAACGGCGGTAAAAGGAAAAAAAAGGAATTTAATGCCAATTTTAACTAAATTGTTGAAATGAATATAAAGAAAACTATCTGTTGCAAGTGATATCAGCTGACTGGTTTAATGAACGGCGGTGAAAGGAAAAAAAGGAATTTAATGCCAATTTTAACTAAATTGTTTAAAGTAATGTAAACAAAACCATCTGTTGCAGGTCATATCAGCCGACTGGTTTAATGAACTGCGGTGAAGGAAAAAAAGGAATTTAATGCCAATTTTAACTAAATTGTTTAAAGTAATGTAAACAAAACCATCCGTTCCAGGTCATATCAGCCGACTGGTTTAATGAACGGCGGTAAAAGGAAAAAAAGGAATTTAATGCCAATTTTAACTAAATTGTTGAAATGAATATAAAGAAAACTATCTGTTGCAAGTGATATCAGCTGACTGGTTTAATGAACGGCGGTGAAAGGAAAAAAAGGAATTTAATGCCAATTTTAACTAAATTGTTTAAAGTAATGTAAACAAAACCATCTGTTGCAGGTCATATCAGCCGACTGGTTTAATGAACTGCGGTGAAGGAAAAAAAGGAATTTAATGCCAATTTTGACTAAATTGTTTCAAGTAATGTAAACAAAACCAGCTGTTTCAAGTTATATCAGCCGACTGGTTTAATGAACGGCAGTAAAAGGAAAAAAAGGGAATTTAATGCCAATTTTAACTAAATTGTTGAAATGAATATAAAGAAAACCATCTGTTGCAAGTGATATCAGCTGACTGGTTTAATGAACGGCGGTGAAAGGAAAAAGTGTTTGCGAGTCAGAAAATCAACACAAATAAAAATTCCATAAATAAAATAATTTTGAATGTTGTGATTTGTTTCTTCTTACTTATTTATAAGTAATAAAAAAATAAAAATGTATTCTCACATCAAGTGGCGGCGTCTATTATATCTTATCTTATCTCACTATATCGTATTTGTGTAATTATTTTTATTATAATACGATGCCTTTGGGCGTGTGATTTTGATATTTATGTTTTTAATTGGCTTTTGTCTCAGTGGTTTATCAACTTGTTATTAAATACTAATTTTAATTGTGTTTTTCGTGTAAATCCGTGTATAACAACACAGCCAATAAATAATAATTATTTAAATAAGTTTAAAAGGACTTTATTTTATTTGTTATTAAAGCAACATTTTGCATTTTGTTTTTAAATTAAAATCATCATGGCCGCTTAAAAGTTCATGCAAATGCTGGTCTCTTTGAAAGAAAACATTAAATGTATTTTGATACATCTAATGTAAATTAATTATTAATAAATGAGCAAATTGAATATACACACTCTTATGTTGAAATCATAATTTCAATTGTAATTATTAAAGTATCAATTTCAATAAATATTAATGCAAAAAATATTTATAAATATTACAAAAAATAAAGTGGCGCAATTATGAGAAAAACACATTTTAAAATTCATTATTCGAAAATTTTCTTTTTTTTTTGTAGAGTAATTAAAAACTTTATTATAAATTATTTGCTAGAAAAGTTTAAAAAAAAAAACAGAAAAAAAATTTAATTCAACTAATTGAAAAAGTACGCAAAATAAATGAAATTCCTTTTAGGGTTTTAAATGGAATAATAAATAAAAATAATAAAAAAAATTAAAATTTAATCAATTTATTTAATAATCAATTAATAATATTTAGCACGTCATGCTTGTACACGCAAAATTGTAGAAATAATATTATTCGCTAAAATTATATGTATGCGCTGAAAAACGCCTAAAAGCTGACAACAAAAAATGTTTTTGGTTACGCATAAAGGGTAATACTATGAGTACCGGAAAGTAAACCACAATAAAGGCAAATAACGCGCAGTGTGGATACAAATAGAACAAAAAAAGGCAACACCTGGTATTGACAAGCTGAACGAATTGCGTTTATTACTTATTTTGGCAAAGCCTAAAGTTATAAATCAATGACTTCCCCTTGCATTAATCTAATCACCCCAGCTCTGCTTTGATATTTGTTACGCCGAAGAGTATCCCTGCAAACAAAAGCTGGCATGCCCACATGACCGATTCCTGCATAAGGCCGAGGTATTTACTGCAAGCGAGCCGAAAGCATCGCATTTTGTGATACAACAAAAAAAATATTAAGTATTTGCTTAACTGACATATGCAATAATCTCTAGAGTTGGTAACCCTGCTGCATCATCTGCTGCAAGTCTAATCGCAAAAGCTTCTCTTTGTAGGCAAGTGGTAACGTTGCTCAGTTTATAAGTTTGATTACAAACAAGCTCATGGATTTTTCTCAAGTCCAGTAAACAGAGGATACTCTGTCAATAAGTAATGAAGCGTGATCAGTGGCGACTTAATAATTTTTAAAGACAATAATACTCGTAGATGTCTGAGCGCATAGAGCCTTCATTACGACCGCAGTATTTCATTGGGGGCCAACAAATAAAATTTTTGTTCCTCAAAAAGTTTTAATTTCCCCAAAAAAAAGAGAAAAATCCTATCGTAAATCTCACATGTTTTTCACCTTTCCAGTAAAACTGAAATTTCACTTAAGCCACCGCAGTAAAATTTATGGCAATTGAACCAAAAAGTTCATCCTCTATAAAAAAAAGCGTTCCAGAAACTTCTCTTAATGGTCTTGTTCTAAACACTTAATTTCAAGGGAAATCTGAAATACTGTTTCTGAAGTGTTTCGTTCAGCGACTCTCCAAAAATTAAAGTCAAGAGAAAGAGAACAATTTTTAGACTGTAAGGGAAATGTTTAGAGGGGAAATTATTTTTACGTGATTACTCTTGACTGAAGCACCTCAATTGTTTATGATCGCATATACGTGAAAAAGTAATAAATTATGAGGAAACAATTTATTTACGGTAACAGAAATATTTTGAGATGAAAAGGTTTTCACGTTGCCTCTCTTTTCTGTGATGATCAAATATTGTATGCACGGGGAGAAAAAATGATGAGGGTAATATTATTCACCAGATGGTTAGACTTTTTGCGATCACCTCAAAGGCCAATGATCCATTATCCTACACAGTCGTCCGATCAGTCAAATATGACATGTGTGCTGAAAAAATAGGATAGTGTGGTCGAAAAGAGTATCTGTGTGACAGGGTGTATGATTTTTTCATAAAATTATTATTTTCATGTGATCAGAGTTGCATTTACTTCAAACCAGTACGAAAAAAATTGCTGACATCACATGTGTGTGACAATATGGCCCCAGCAATGCTATTTTCACACGATTTTTTACAATATGATGGAATCAATCTGATTTTCGTATGAATGGATCGTACGATTTTTCAGGATAGTGAAGCATGCCCTTAAACAAGTACAACAGTGGCGAAAATTAAGAAAAGCTTAAGAAAATGCCATGTTTCATTTTAATATTTTATAAATTTAGCCTCGCATTTAAAGATAATTTTCAGACTGTCATCTCAATAACTTAAAATATTTCAGATTAAGGGAAAAAAGGAAAAATGTTTCAATATCAATCTGGCTGCATATCTTAAGCTTTAAGCCATTTCTTTTAAAACTTTAAAAAATGAATTAAGAGTTATATAAATATATATAAACTTGTAGTTAAATATTAATATCCTGGCAACAATGAACTCGACGGTTCATTTCATTGTTATTATTTATTGTTTGTCTACAAAGTTGCGGAAATGGACGAGGATACTTTTAACTTCTGTTATACCCACAGGGACTAAGAACTGCATAACGAAAACTTTTCAATATTGTTATTAACTACCTCGTAGGCTTAGTAATATGGTCAGTGTACTGAGAAACAGGCAATTTAGATATAGAAAAAGGAAACAAATTGATTGAAATTATATTTTCCTTTTCACTTTGGCCGAAGGCAATTTTAGGCAAATAATTCTACTGCTGGTGATTTTTAAATGTATTTCTATTTTCATTAATTAAATGTAATGGAATATTTATTTATAATTATTTAAATTATAATAAACATTAATGACCACATTTCATTTGAAGGAAAATAAATAAATACAGAGGCAAAATTCCAATTTCAATTTAATATTCTTTAAAAAACTCAATTTAAGTTTTTCCCCCACCCTTTTAAATGCTGTCCCTTAAGGGATTGTTTTGTTTTATAAAAAAAAAATATTAAAAATTTTGAAACAACTTCCTTTGTATGTGTTGTGTCTGGAAATTTTTAATTATTTACTTACAAATCAGTAGAATCAACCGCATGTCTCACAAGAACTAGAACAATAAATTTGGTTTAGGAACTTAATCCGGTTGTTTGCCCCACGTCAAAGTAACATACTTCCAGTCTAAGAGAACAACACCTAAAGCAATCAAAAAATTAAATTTTATAAAAGCAAACAGATAAGAATGTACATGTGAATGTAAGGCAACAAGCTACGCATTTTGACCGAGTTGATAAAAAACATTTCAACATCCTTTAAAGGAGGAATTATTGTTTGCACAGCAGCCATGTTACATATGCGTTAATAAGCTTGAAATAAGTTCGTACGTGCCAGTTTATTAGAAGTTTCTGTTGGATAATAAAAGAAATAAAAAAGGAATCATCAGTTTCGAAGAAAGCCAATACTCTACTGCTTACGTACGTACATATAAAAAGCAAGTAAATATTTACAATAAAAATGAATTTATTAGAATTAGAATAAAATTCTTAGAAAGAATTTAAGTACAATTTATGGGAAGCTTATAGAAATTTTTTAATTTGAATTATTTTGTATGGGGAAAGTTTTCTCGTTTTATTATAGTTCTAAACAATTTTTATTTTTGTGCAAGTAATGAATTAAGTAAATTATATATCCAACTTTCTATATAAAGTATTTATTTATTTACCAAATATTACAATTATATGAATATAATTGCAATATGTATAGAAGCACTGGCTACTGAGGCCTTTGGCTTCTGGATCCACGGGGAATTGAACCTCTGACACCTGCGTAACAGGCGGCTATACTAACCATTATACCATCGGGGGCCTCTATATAAAGTAATCGAAAGTAGTTACATGACATCAGATCGTTTGTATTGTAAAACATAACAATAGACAGGTAACAGGTTTTATATTTCATATAAAAATTGCCAATCTAAGTCTTGTATTCTACAAGGAAATAATAAACTTAATAGATTATAGAACAGTTAATTTAAATTTCTATTTAATTTACTTTACTTAATTAAAAATTACTTAAATTTCTTTTTACTTAATATGTTTTTTATTTCTGGTATTTTTGAGTAGTTATAAGGGGTTATGCATAACTGCCTCAAACTCATCAGTAGACCTTCAAACAAGAAAATTTTACAAAGATTACCAAACACTGTCATGTTATGTCAATGTTCTCAAAAACCAAATGAGAATTACAAGAACAAATTCGTATCAAATGAATTTTTTTTGTTTTAGAAACTCTCTATTGATTTTTAAAAAGGTCTTAACTAAAAAGAATTTCTTTTTGGCTGAATGTTAAGCCTCGCTAACGAGTTTGAATTTAGCGGCAACGAAATGCAGACGTCTAGACGACAAGTGAAATGAATAACCAGGAAGAAATCGCCAGCATGTATAAATTATAATAAATTTCTTTGTATATTCAAATTAATTTTGTTAAAATTATTAAAAAATTAAAATTTACAATTAAATTGAAAACAAATATATTTAAATTTGATTTTATTAAAATTAAATGTTTAATGAAACTTAATGGCACTTGTTTTTCATTAATTTAATTTAATTTAAGTTTTTAACACTAATTTAAATTTCTCTTAAGTGAAATTGCAATTGTGGCAATTTTCAGCGCTTTGAAATGCTTTTCAAATCAAATTACTTGATATTTTAACAATCAAAGGAAATCAAAGAAATAAAATTAATCTCAATAATGAATGCACACATACGCACTTAATACAGGCACTCCTCCAAAAAACAAAGTAATTAACTTCTCACACCACGAAACAGCAGCATTTTATGCATGTGTTAGTATGCAATAGACAAAAACCAAATGTGTCAACACACACACACACACGCATTCAAGTGTATATGGCTCGGAAGTGCATCCTTTTTCATCAACGCATGCACATACGCGCCCACACAAACACCCACTTAATACTTAAGTGGGGAAGAGAGATTGAGAATGTATCATTAGGAAACAGAGGACAGTGAGGTCACACAAATAATGCTAATAAATATTATTATTGCAAGCAAACTATCAACAAAGAGCCAAGGGAAGGGGTTAAGCTTTCAATAAATTAATACCATAAATAGTTTCAACTTGCAAAGCTTTCGGCTTCTCTGTAGGAAAACACCTAGGGTCTAGGGAAGAATCGAACTCGCTACCTCGCCTAAGGGAAGCTGGCATCACAAGCCTTCTATATACGACACATATATAAAAATATATTTTATATAACTTGTATATATTTTATATATTCAGATATTGAAACATTATCACATGCTGTTAAAATTTAGAGCTTAAAAAACATACTGCAATTTTTCATGGCTGGCGTTCTCTTTTTATCCCATCCAAAAAAAGTCTACACAAGAAAAAAAATAAATTGGAGAGTTTCTTTTGATGTTTACAATTCTAAGAAGTCTATTTCACTCTTTAGCTTTTTTTCAAATGATTTAAAAAAATTTTTAAATTTCTATGACTTATTTAAGATTAGCAAGTAACAATGCGAATTTTATATATCCTTCTCCACCAGAATTTTAATTTTGCTATAAATGTATTAATTAATTTTTTGGTTATATTTCTTTTATTTATTACTCGATTTGGATAATTTCCATCAAAACATGAGCAGACGAGTAAATTTAAATTTTTCAGGGCAACAACATATCGAGAACAGACAGACAGATTGATAGACAGACGGACAAAGTTCAATCAAGTTGCCTCGTTATATGAATCCAGAATATACTCTTATATAACTTATAGGTTCACAAACTCTTATTGGAGAAATTGCCATTCACATATCAAACCTATAAATAGCCTTCGATACTTGTTGATGGAGAAGGGTATGAAAATTGATTTTGAAAAGCTTTTTTAAGCTTTTTTAAATAATTTGCAGGAAACATCTATCAATTAAAACGTTAGTAAGATTGTACTGTCTCTACATGTCAATAAGCAGAGCTGTATTTCCTTTGCCAGCTGGTAGCAGTTACTACCTTTTAGGTTGGGTTTTACCACTTACGACTTCGATTATGATTTTGCGGCAATATATTTTTAAATAATTTATTTCTTATCGTGCTGATAAGATAATTTAGTGCAATAAGCCCCTCGATGGTATAATAGTTAGTATACCCGCCTGTTACGCAGGTATCAGGGGTTCAATTCCCCGGGGAGCCAGTAGCCAAAGGCCTCAGTAGCCAGTGCTTCTATACATATTGCAATTATGTTCATATAATTGAATATAATTATGAATATAAATTTATTATTCGAATAAAAATTATGCGAAAATATGTGCATAGTACATACGTAATTATTCGATTAAAAGTTGTTCAAAAAAAATTTAATTTTTTTCGAATAAAATGATTACAGAACGTTATGCGAAGATATTTTGCATTAAAGTAACAAAAAATATGTACTCATGGCTTAATCGAATAAAAATTATTCGAAAGCATGTGCATACTGAATAAGCAACTACATTCCTCATTATTCGATTAAGAGGGGTTTAATAAAAATTTAATAATTGCTCGAATAATTATTGCTGAGAATTATGTGAAGATATTTTGTATTAAAGTAATAAAAATTATGAGCTCATGACTTAATCGAATAAAAATTATGCGAAAACATGTGCATACTACATACGTCATTATTCATATTGCAATTATATTCATATAATTGTAATATTTGGTAAATAAATAAATTTAGTGCAATGAAATAACTAGAAATATCATTGGCAGTATGGCGAAAAATAATGTTGCAAAAAGTCTGCGTATTGAACTCGTCATATATGAATACGAAAATAATACTTTTGTCACAATACTGTACTTTTTTAAAGCAAAAATTATGAAGGCGGTCCTTCACAAGATATTTTGCGCACATTCTTGGATTAATACACGTGTAGGTTATGAGATAAAAGTGTATTCTGTGCATTAGCATAATCGCACCACTGTGCTCAGCTTCTTATCTAATTCCTTAAAATAACTCACCATGACATGTTTCAATGATTATGCACATTATCGTGTTGCTGCGTGCGTGAGCGTGTTTGTTCATGTTTTTGTTTTAAGAAGTCGTTTAATGAGCAAAGTGCCGTGTTATGAGAACTATTATTTGGATTTAAGTATATTCATTGCTGTTTGTTGCGACGCCTTAAGTTGGCATGAGATAAGTTTCACGGTGTCTAGATTTGCTGTAATTTAAGAATTACATAAAATGAAAGAAAAAGTATGAAAAGGGAAATTTAATACAGAATTGCTATTGCGACAGAAAATAAAGGAATTTTTTTTTGGAAAAACAATTTAATTTAATTTGCTTTGGAATTATATCGAGCTTCAAATCGAATATTGAGGAAACAGACAACGCCTAGCGATTAATATCAGATCATCAAAGCTGAAGTAGACGCAGCGAGAAAAATAGCAATCGCTAAACAGTGTGACCATCAAAACATTTGAAATTGCACTTAAGATTATGTCAAATTGGCAGACTTAAAAGAAATTTCACTTGATTTCAAATTAACGTTTCAAAATTATTATTTATTTATTATTTTATTGACTTATTAACTCGTAATACTGAGGAAAATCTGGTCAGATGGCATGACACCATATTTTACATAAAGACTTTGAAAGAATTTACCTCTACCGATCGCTAAACCAATCAATTTTGTTGTATAATTATAAATCCTTTCACCAGAAGACAAAGTATTTGATATTCAAGTATTTTATATTCATGTAAAAATATTAATTGAATAATTTTATTATAAACATTTCTCTTGAAATGGCTGATCTAACAAAATTTTTTTTGGTTTATTATGGTTTATTTTCGTATTCATATACAACGAGTTCAATACGCAGACTTTTTGCAATATTATTTTTCGCCATACAACCGATGATATTACTAGTTATTTCATTGCATCAAATTTATTTATTTAATTAATCTGTCAGAAAAACATAGTTGAGTTCACATCATATTACATCTAGTACATGCTGTCAAAAAAGCATAGTTGAGTTCACATCATATTACATCTGGCATATGCTACTACCGATTGCAACTCTGTGTTTGTGCGGCAGAAATAACACTTATACGTGGCAGCTGCTTTATAAACATTAGCCAATTTTTTTGTAACTTTTCTGCCATACTCCAAATTAGTTTATCAATTAGTGATTAATGATTTTATTTAAATAAAAAATAAAGTTGCATTAAAGGGAAACTTTGAAAAACTTTTAGGCTTATGGAAATCCCATTTTTGTATAAAATGACAAAATTCTACTCATTTTGCTCGTTATAAGTGTACATATTGTAAATTATATCATACACAGCTCAAAATCGTTAAATAAAATCGTTAAATTTATGTTATTTTATGTGGGCCCAGTATAACACTCCGTTTGTTAATAAAATCTTTTGTAAATTCTAGCGGACATAAAAAGACATTTAAAGAAGCATTTAAGTAATTAGTTTTCTCTGCTTCAATAAAAAGTAACTGAACACAGTCTTTTTAATTATAATTAATCAGTAATCCAAAAGCTCTATGACATTGGAGAAATTCAAGAGATGTTCAACAAGCTGAAGACTGTCATTTTGTGGAGTTTTTTTTTTTTTTTTTTTTTTTGTTTTGAATGCCTGGGAGGAATATAAATTTAACTTTCAGCCTTATGATTAACTATAATTAAAAGTTTTAGGGATTTTTTTCTTATCCACTGTATAATTACTTGTGAATTCCTTTACAATTTGTAGCTTATAGTTTGTTCATCACTGTATCATCTAACTGTCAAAGCTACCTTTGGAGATTTTCTAATTTACATGCGGAAAGCAACCAGTGGTTACCGTTATACTTTATGCTTTTACACATACACACATACATACTCGTAAATAACATATAATAATAGTACGAGTATGTCCAAATGCAAATGTTGAAGATTTGTTTGACAAGCCCCTAAAAGAATGCAACGAAAATACCATTTTGTTGTTTTCTTTCATCAAGTTATTCGTTTGTTTTTTTGTGCACATTTTCCGAGTCATTTCTGTTAAATACGAGCAAGTACTTCAATTAAATAATAATTTATACACGGACTATAATATCCTTACGCTTACAAATAAATGTCCTGTGCTTTTGGCTACACATCTTAAATTTAATTTGAAAGTTTAAATAATCATGATGTTTAATCACTCAACTGGGGTGGAGTGAATTAATTATGTCAAATATTTCGAATGGTAAAACCCATATTACGATTTACAACCAAATTAAGTTGATTTGAAACTGAAATAAATACATAATTTAACAAATTTCTGGTATTTTCAATTACAACTAATTTAAGTTGGCATTGTATTGTTGTCATCCGCCTAACATTGAACCATTTGACAGTTGAGGTGTTTATTGGGAAAGTGCAAAAAGTTAGTCGCACATTCAGCATTATAATATTTATGCACATGGAAGCTTGAACCGTTTTGGGAAGCTTAGCGGATTGAATTGTTTATAACCTTTTTCGTATATAATATAAATCATATATTGATTATGTAAATTAATAATATTTTTTAAATTTTTCCCCTCAGTGATCAGCTGTTTAATCGACTAAATTCTTTAATTTTAAAATGCTGCAAGTCCATCTTAAGTTGAAATTACTTGACACAGTAAGCTTTTGCTCCGATGGCCGTAAGCTAAGGCCAGTTTAATCATTCTGAAAGGTGAAGTGATTTGCCTAACTGCAATTGAGATTGATAATCGGTGATTACACAATATATCAGAAATGTTATAAATTCCTATAAAGTAATGTAGCACAAGATGAAACGGGAACTGCGGCTGCATCCAATCTAAGAATGCTCCTGAGGAATGACAGTTACCCTAAATTTTATTTTAAGAAACTGCCACACCCTTCACTTCTGAAAGTCAAAATTACAAGATTAAAATGAAACCAGCAAAGATCGCAAGAGAGTGTCAACAGCTGTTAAAAAACAGCTATGAAAAACATATGAACGCACTTCCATGTCATCCGACTAATGTAATACGAATTCCATAACAATGCAACTAATTTAATCGTTTAGGCTTATATTTTCTAAATAAAGTCCTTACGTTATAGATTCCTGTAAACTGCCATCATTGGCATATTGCAAAGATTCTTAAGCAGCACACATTGTGATATTACGAAAAAAAAGAGCTTTATTGACGCAAATGTTTCCTTCGACGAAAATGTTTTCTTAAAATATTTCAAATGTGAGAAGAGTCCTTTATAAAGAATTTCCAGTTTTATAAAATATATTCTTTTGCAATTATTTTTTTACACTTTATAAAATATAAATGGTCTAATTAATTAACTTAATAATAGATCACTTTTCTGCTCTTGAAGAAGATAAATCTAGAACTACTGAGCATGCCTGCTAAGAAATAAAATTAAATAAAAAAAAAAAAAAACTTTAAATTCCTCCATTACAAAAACTTTTATAAACTTCTATAAAACTTCTAATGACTATTTCTATCGATTTCTCAATTATTTTTTATTTATTTATTACTTTACTTATTTCTAATGTTTTTCTATTATAATCATGACAGTAGTACAATTAAATTACACTGGATCATTGATTATCCTCTTTTGCAGGACTCTATTTTAAATTTTCTTAAAATTATTTAAATGCTGCTATAAATTTTATATATATATTTCACTATATTGATTTTCCTTAAGTGGTGGGGTATCAATGATTTCAATTAAGTCAGAAATCGCACAATGTTATTCAAAAGCTTCGATTGAGCTGACAGTTAAAATAACGTTGGATAATTAATTAAATCTTCTAATATTCAAAAGCCAATCAAACGCAATTGCTTATTTTCATTAGAAAACTTTTTTGCTTAGAAATATTTGAAAGCATTTTTGTGACGGCTAAGAAAAATAATTATGAAATAAATTACAAAAATAAATTAACCAATCAATGGATTTTTTATGCCCCTCAAGAGATGACAGCAACACTGGTGATTAGCGTGTACATAAATTAGGCATGACCGTGAGTGAAATGTCCTTTTTTATGGCGTAACTCGATCTTATTAACGAACACACTAATTCTTAAGGGCAACCTACTATAGCCTGCATATACTTTTAATAAGCTGGCGTAAAGTTACAGTGCATGCTAAAATTTTATACACAAATATTGCACAAGCTTTTGATAGGTATAATATCAGCGAATAAAATACACGAATAAAACTTATTCGAAAATAAAATCATCAAAGAAAATATGGAATTGTGTAAAGAATGTATTCGTATAAAATTAATAGAAAAAATCAACAGTTTCCAATAAATGTTACACGATAAAAATTATACACATAGTACTTAGTCCTACAGTCCTTATTCGATTAAAAGGTGTTCAATAAAAAATTTTATATTGGCTCGTATAAAATGATTATAGAACGTTATGCGAAGATATTTTGTATTAAAGTAATATAAATTATGCGCTCATGACTTAATCGAATAAAAGTTATGCGAAAACATGTGCATAGTATATACGTTATTATTCGATTAAAAGGTGTTCAATAAAAAATTTAATTTTTTTCGAATAAAATGATTACAGAGCGTTATATGAAGATATTTTGCCTTAAAGTAACAACCAATATGCATTCATGGCTAAATCGAATAAAAATTATTCGAAAACATGGGCATACTGAATAAGCAACTACATTCGTCATTATTCGATTAAGAGGGGCTTAATAAAAATTTAATAATTGATATTTTGTATTAAAGTAATAAAAATTATGAGCTAATGACTTAATCGAATAAAAATTATGCGAAAACATGTGCATACAACATACGTTATTATTCGATTAAAAAGTGTGCAATAAAAAGATTAATATTTGCTTGAATGAAATGATAACAGAGCGTTACATGAAGATTGTTTGTATTAAAGTAATAAAAGTTATACGCTCATGACTTAATCGAATAAAGTCGCTCATGACTTAATCGAATAAAGTCACTCATGACTTATTTGACTAAAACTTGTAAGAACGCAAACATTTGAATCTTACAGACACGACTTTATACAAAAAACAATTTCTAAACAATATCATTTAATAATTTGTAAAAATTGTAATCGAATAAAATTAATCGAAACCGTAACACTTTTCGAATATAAAAGAAGTGTTCTTAATTTATACTTCACGATTTTACTTACCTTTTGGTTTATATTTTATTCTAAATATCATCACTAATTTTTTCTGATTTGGAATTAAATTTTATGAAAGTTTTCTTTTAAACCAAATTGTACTGTGGATTTGTATACTTTTTAAAATGCTTTTATTGACACATTTGAAATGCTCGAGAATATTTGAGAAGGGCAAAAGCACTTAATATGATGCCTAATGTAACAATTAATTAGTCATCAAAACTTTATGGACTTGTTGACCGAACTTAGAAAATAAAATATTTCGACATTTTTAGATTTGTATTTAAGGAAACATTTGCAATTTTATAAAATAATAGAACACATTAATTGAATAAAACTTAAAGCAGCAGTCGTGCTGCAAACATTTGAAAACGAAAGGGGTCAGGGGCCACAGATTGATAACCCCTGGACTCTAAAAAAAACTTAAAGGAACTCCCAACTTGGAAATAGCAGTTAAAGTCTATTGCATTCAAACACAAACTAGATTGTACAAAAGAGCATAGAAAGGACAGAAAGGAAATGCAAAAAAGCTGAAAAAACGCCTATTTGCTGTAAGTATCCTGCTAGAATGTCATCACTGGTTTTGTGTTTATCGCATATACGTATAGTCAGCCTTAAGGTATGCTTTCAAAATAATCACTTTTATTTTTTACTTTTTTATTACTAATACGCAGTGGGCAAATAAAACTAATATGTACGAGTATGAGTGTGTGGGTGTGTGAGGGTGTGTGTGTGTGTCTGTATGATGCTTGTATGACATTTAAATTTTGTTTTCGCTTTAGGCTTCAATATAAGCTCCTATGCGATGTTATCCTTCTTAGTTAACTATGGATTTTCATTGCAGGAGCTCGCAATGTTTGTTGATTAACTTTTGTTGTGTGCGTACGCGACGAATTGTGTTGGTGTATGTGTGAGTATACATGTAGATACGTTCTTAGGGAACTACTCTCCACTCGTAATGCAATTTGTTTTATTATTGTTCTATTTTGAGCGCATGTTGCTTACAAATATTTGCCATATTGAAACCATGGTTGGCATTTATTTCGCAATTTATACAGAGTTTAATATCAGGGGTTGCACTTTTTTACTATATATACATTTCTTTTTGTCACTGCTGCTGCATTTATACATTCATGTGTCAAATTTACACATGTCCTAGTGAAATATTGTAAAATGGCAATGAAGTAACTTGAAAGCTCTTTTGAAGTCTGTATTGCTGCACAAGTATAGCTGCAAGACATTGTCAAATATAAATATATTTAACACATTTGTTGGCACAGGCCAACACAAAATGAAAATGGCTAGGGGTGTAGAGTTGGGGGAAAAGCTGGCGCAAAAACCATATACATAATACAACTAAAAACAAACTAAAAACATTTAAAATCCCGTGTAACTTATGAATGTAAATCTTTGTTGATAAGGAGCCAAACAGTTCAGAGATGTATGTGGCAAGTGAGGGAGAGAGAGAAAGCCAGAAGGAAGAGAGAAAAACAAGTCTACGATGAGAATGTATAGCCTTTATTAGGGTAAAAGGATAAGAGGGTAAATCAGATAAATGACTACAAGGATTCAGCAGGCCGCTGCATTAGGCCAGACATGAAAAACAGCAGGACAACAATACGACTTTCCAACAAATAAATGAAATCAAAAAGGCTTACGGAAGAGCCAGACGTCTACCATTCTTTAATTTAAAAAAATAAATGTACAAATTGCATGTGGAGGCACACAGAGCGCCCACAACATTTTTAATTTTGACATGTAAACAGCAGTTAATAGATATAATAAAAATCTCATTCATAAGAGATAAAACAGTAATCCATCTTTAATATCGGAACAAATAAAATTATTATTCATATTTTCTTTAATTTAGTTTAAGATTTTTTTATAAAAATATTTTTTGAAAAAACACTTTTTTTCAATTTTGTTATTCCTGAAGAAGTTGCTCACAGTGTAACGAAATATTAAGAATGAAAAATATACTATTTTTGTAAAAAAAAGATAAATTTTTTTTTTATTATTATTTATAAAATCTTATAATTAAATTATAAGATGTACATTTTTTTGTATTAAGCTTTTATGAAAATTTCTCCGCTTTTACATTATTTAACGAATTTTCATCTAAAATCAACTTAATTTCTTAATATGGTTAAACCTGCGATTACAAATGTTATCACCACCGTTATGTTTTACATGTATATATTTCTTATACATATCCATGTTTTATATAAATATTATAAAAAGTATTAAATATATATTGAGTCTATCATTTTCTTTTAATTTATTTAGAAATATTGCCCATCATTCTTCTTAAGCACCCTCACCATTTTCGTCATTTTCATAGTCATTAATATCTTCGTCTTCACCGTCAGGTTCCACTTTTTCTTGGTGTTGTTGATCCCTCCATGATAAGACCCCCAAGCCAGATTCATTAATGGCAGCAAAAATACGATACGGCGTTTTGCATTCTGTATTATAAAGTGTTGCTGGAGTACTGGCTGCTGTGGCAACCGACGTTAAGTTTTCTTTGTTGGGAGGTCCTAAAGGTGAGCTTTCTTCAAAAATTTCCCTTGATACACGAAATTTTATACGCTCACCAATGTCCATAAATAAATCATGTTTGGCAGCATCTTCTAAAGGATATTCCCACACCCAAGCTTGTTCTGTTTCATCGAAGCGTGAGGGATGTTGTAATGCTGTGGGCGGTATAAGGACATCATCGAAAAATCCCAAAGTCACGTGCACACCTTCATGGCTGCAACTACGTACTTTCCCCATCAAAACGCTTCCTATTGGCGGTCTAAAAACTATATAGCGAAATATCACTTCTGTATGTGATGCACCATCACCGGGAAAAATAATGGAATCTTTCAAAGATACAATATCTTTTAAAGCTATACAAAGACCGACATTCAAAAGTACCTTTTTCGCCAATTTGCGATTGATTTCATCTCTCATGGCTTCAATTAGATTTAAGTTAAATTGCTCTGGAGCTATGCGTACTGTATCCTTAAGTTCCGCCAAAACAAACATTTTTTTAGAACATTAAACACTGAATTTGTATTCCCGTAATAATATATTTGTATGTTTGAATTTAATATAAAGAGTTATAAATTGAATGGTTTTCAGCTCGATGTTTTATCTCAGAAATGTATTTTTCCCATAATTCAATGTAACATCTACAGTTTTTTAGGTATTTCAAAATCATTTTTAAGTTTTCGAATGTCAAATTGTTAATTAAATCATTTTCTTTAAATATGTCCTGACGTTCTTTATCAAAAGCTCCACATAATATTTAGTTTTATTTTTTCAGTTTTAAGATATTTTTTTTAAATTTTTATTTTGAGAAATATTTTGATGGGAATTTTATTCATTATGGCAATCGTTTTGAATCCTGGTCATTTCTCCGCGAATTCTACAATTTTTAATTTTCGCATGCTGTCTTTTCCATATTTTTTTTTTTTTTTCTTTATATACAATTCCATATTTTTATTTCCATTTTTAATAATAAAAACATAACCTGGCACGATGAAAAATGTATTTTGAAAGTCTAAAATTTTAAAAGTGAAATATTTAGTTAATAAGTTCGCCAACCAGCTCAGATTCAGTAATAAAAAAAAAAATGAATATTTCTCAGGTGCTTTAATATCTCATATGACGCATCCTGCCTTCGCTTTTCCTGCAGCTTTATTTCCCTTCCGAAGTAAACAGTAGCAGTTAATAAAATGCTAGAAGAAGAATTACTCTGCTTTCTCTATCACTATCCATTTCTCATAATTCCAGAACAAAATGCCTTTTATGGGCATTCCAGTCTGAGGGGCGATTTTAAAAAAACAAAAAAAAAATATAATTCATCAATGAAAACTTATGCAAAAATATTTTTAAAAAAATTTTTATTTATAAGGAAATAAGACGATTTAAAGAGTAGACCAATTGAAAATTGGTAATAGTCTAGAAAAAAATCTGGCATCCCTGTTTACATTACAACGTCACACAACCGGAAGTCTCTCTAAATTTCATTAAGGTATCCGGTTGTACGTAAGCAGTGATCACCACGCGGTTTGCTGGCTGTGTAAGAAATGCCATCGTTCACTCAGTAGAGAAAATTTTATCATTGAGTTAATTTTAAGTATCAGCCAGGACATTGACAAGGCAACTACAGTGTTGTATTGGAAGTGACAAAAGTCTGCATAATAAGTATCTTTAAATAAAAATTTGTGTTGGTTACCCCTTATTTGATTGGAATCAGCGAATGCTAAATATAAAAGTTTATATAAACGATGTAAAGGTAACCATATTATGTAATTAAAGTTCATATACATTTAAGATCATTACCTAGTTCATTCCGCAAGCTTATAAAATCTTTCAACTGAGTGCAAGTATAAATTCTGTTTGTACTGCCTTCTCGAGTCTCTGGCATGTCCAAATCAATAAAGAGTGGTGCACGAAAATAACGGGTTCCCCATTTTGCTGTTTCAAAAGTAAACGTAAATAAAACACATATAAAATATTTTTTTTCATTACATTTCTTTTTATTATAAATTCTGATTGTTGCCATTAATAGTGAAACACTACATCATTTAAATGAGCACCAGCCGAGGTGTTGCAAGCATTGGGTCTTTTTAGGTAATATTCGGCCACTTTTTGACACATATTGGGCGGCATCTCAGCCATAACTTGACGAATGTTGGTTTTTAAGTGACCAAGAGTTAAAGGTTTATCTGCATAAACAAGGTCTTTCGCGAAGCCCCACAAAAAAAGCCTAATGGTGTCAAATCGCATGATTTGATATCGCCATGACGAGAAATTACGCGGCCACGACATGTCTCTTCCAATAAAGGCATATTTGCTCGAGTTGTGTGGCATGTGGCACTGTGCTGTTGACACCGCATATTCCCCATATCATATTCCTCAAAGTTGGTTATCAAATGACCATCGTCGTTTTCGAAGGGTCACAGCTTCGGACTAAAGAGCGCACCAAACATTGACTTTTTCTAGATGTGAAGGCCTCTCTTCAATTACTTGATGATTCTCAGAACCCCAAATGCGACCATTTTGTTTATTAACATACCCACCGAGTGAGAAATGTTCCTTTATCGCTGAAGAAAGTTTTGTTCGGAAAATCACCTTCCACCGCCTGTTATTCAAGCACCCATTTCCGGTATCTACGACTTTGTAAATAGTCAGCTGGCTTCAGTTGTTTTGTGAGCTGGACTTTATATGGATGTAGGTGTAGATTTAAGTGCGAAATACGCTATAATGTGCCGTAAGACATTTCTAATTCCTGAGAACGATGAGGAATCGACACATTCGGCTCTTCGGCAACACTTTCACTTACAGCAGCGATATTTTCAGCGGAACGAGCGAACCGATGATGCACTAGCCCTAGAATATTTGTAACCGCTCCAGTCTCTTCAAATGTCTTCAAAATTTCGCCAATTGCTTGCGTAGTTGGCCGATTGTGTAAACTATAATCTCCTCTTAAAGCGCGATATCTGGCTGTGGAAGAATCACCATTTTTGAAGTAAATTTTGATGATTTTTATGCGTTTCGTGATAATTAAGCGATCCATTTTCGTCAATGTCAGACTCTCACCAGAAAAGAAAAAACTTGGTTTAACAATTTAGTTTGACAGATGTTGACTTCCAGTCGTATACTGTTGAAACCGCGAAATGGATAACCCGTTATGTTTATATTTATATTTGGTTTGTTCGTTGCTTTTCGTTAAAATGCAATTTAAAATAAAAAAATTTAATATACAAATTAAGATATTAGTTGTTTTTGGAATTAAATGAATACAAACGTACATACATATATATGGTTACATAAGCACAAACATATAATTATTTATTTATGCACAGTGTGTATAAATCTTTATTTCGCAAACCAACAACAGCTTTCATTCCATTATCCACATTAAAGCTGTCATAAAACATTTTTAAATCACAAAAGATTTAATTAAAAATATGGATTTTTCAATTCATTTTTCATTTATTATATCATTTTTTAATTAAATATTTAATTTTTTTGATCTTCCGATTATTAATAATTTATTAAAAATACCTTTCATATCGCCAAAGTTTTAAAAAATTCCCAATTGTTTATGATGTAACGATAAATAAAAACAACAAAATAAATTAATTTAAATTAGCAGAAGCAAAAGGGTGCATTAAGCGAATTAATAATAAAAATATTAAATAATTTAGTTTATTTTACTCAATTTATTAACTAATAATAATAATTCTGATTAGGGGTTTAGGATTTGTAATAATTTCCTCTGGTTTTCTTGCTAATTTTTGAATTTCAAACATTTTAAAATCGTTACGACTCTTTAACGCCGTTTCGTCTCAAATGTATTCACTAACAGGATATTATCTTCTGGATTCTCTGGGAAAGTTCATACATTCTCCAATGACTCTGTGACGCCAGTGAATAGGAGTCCAGAGTACTTGCCATGAGATTGCATGTTACATTCTGGCCTCGACACTAGATCCTTTTCGGTTAGTGTTTCATCAAAAAATAAGGTTTCTCTTCGGAACACGACTTGTTTACGGTTTTTTCCTGGTAAATCGAATTTTGGATCATGTCAGAAGTTAATTCAAATTTCAAAGAAAAGATATTGAAATGAAATTTCGTTAAAAGCCTTAAATATTGCTGAGTGGCAGTACTAACGGCATGACAGCCTAGCCGTATGCAATAACTTTTAAATTTCTATACGATTGAAATGGCCTGTTTGGTTTTAATAATTAAACAGCAATACTTTATCAGTTGTCAATTATAAAAAAATATTAATAAAATATATAAATTATTAAAGGAACCTTTCGGGCGATCTAAGCAGAATATTTGCCAAGCTTTGCCTGGTCGGCTAAATTTCATCAGTTGTCAAATAGAAAAAACCATATTTGTAGAATATATACTTACATATATATGAGTGACCGGACGAAAGGCGATTATCGAGAAAACTGGGTCAGAGTGCACATAAAATAAATCTGATCAAGAATGAAAAAAAACAATGGCTGACATGGCATTTTCAAAAAAGTTTTGGGATACATTTTTTCCATTTTCCATTATGTTTTAGAAATTTTGAAAAATAATTAAAGATAATAATTAAATGGTTATTTTTGATTTTAAAGAAAATATAAGCTCACTAGACCACGTAACAAAGCACAAAATGGAGAGACTGAGATTGCTACAACATCGTGTTTTTTATAACACTTCAGAATATCTAGACATACTCCGTGGACTCTGAAGAATAATATAGAACTTTTAAAAGTTATGACAAGAGTATCTATATCCTTCTTTCTGCTTGGAGTAATTTCGTATTATTAATTATAAAAAACATTTATATTTTTTAACTGCAATATCTACATTAATCATTAATCCTTTAACAAAAATAAAATTTTAGTATTTAATAATTTTTTCTTTTTCAACCGCCTCAGTGTATACTAATATTATCAGCATATCCTATGCCGTGAGGTTATGCAAATAAATTGCGTGTTGAAAAAATGTAACAGGTATGCTTTTAAAGTGCGTAAATAAAATAATATTACAAAACAATCATACAGATGGATTAGTATGACCATAATGCAAACACTGTGATTAGCTTTGAAATCATTCTGTTGCTTTCAATAACTGAACATACTCGCATATCGCTGGGATCATGTAAAATGGGCCTAATTCGCATATCTTTGCAATAAATAACTTACTGAGTTCAATATGTGAACTAAATGTATGAGCATTGAAAATATATATTTATATTATAAAAAAAATTCTATTTATGGCTTTTCTAAATGAAAGCAATGACATGCTACTATTACCATTATTATCACTTTATCGCTATTTAAATGCGTGCTATTATTTTATTAATAATTTTTTTTTTTTCTTATTTATTATTTTTTTGCAAAGTAATTAATTGATTTCGATGAAATGTAACCACTTGTTGTGACTTTATCAACATGTCCATTGTAAAATTTTAATCAAATTATTATTCATGATTGTTCATACTTAATGAAAGTTTCAACTGGAAGCAGAAAATGTCTATACAATTTATTTTATATACATATTGCATTTTTATATTTTCTATTGTTGGAAAGTATTAATTAAAACTTTAATAATGGAAATTACACTGACCGCTAAATTGGCGAAGCTGTCTGCGTGAAACAAATAATCATGGCAGGTGATTTAAAATTTCTTTACATACATAAATATATAGTATATATATGCATATACTCGTAGTAGTAATTAAGTCGTTTCAGGTGTTGTATGCCATGTGGCAGCCTACTGTTTAACTCATACATTGCGGGAAAAAATATCTGAGCTATCACGCCAAACAGTGACAAGCTGTGAATGTATTTTTGGTTTCTCGGAACCGTAAGAAATGCTTTGATACTTCTTAGCCAAGTTGCCTTGTGGAAAAGTTTCAGTCAAATTTTCTAGTTATAGATCATACTGTTCTTTTCTATTAATATAAAATTATTTTATAAAAAATAATTTTTTTAATTTTTTTTCATTTTTGAAAATGATACTTTTATCATTTTTGAAATGATACTCTTCGAAAAGTTCTTACTTGATTAATATTCCCCTGAAAATATACTACACAGAAGTGTTACTTTATTATAAAGTTGCTTTCAATCATCAAACACAGGGTGTTTCAATTACAATAATACAGCATTTTAAAAGTTGCGACTAAAGCAATATGCCATTCAACAGCACATTGAAATTAGAAGGAGTCACAACGAAAATGATTACAATTTCGATAATTATCTCTTATAAACATAATTGGAAAATTAACAGAGCATATACAATTATTTTTTAAAATCACTCACACACACACTCCTCTACATTGTGAAAAAATGGTACGCACAGTGGCTCAAAGTTATAAGGAAATAATGACAGCAACTTCTCTAATATTTCATAAAGGAAAACTTTTATTAAAACTCTTTCATGATTTTGAAGTTTATGAAAAATGGAAAACTAAATTCCATAAATATTGTATAAGTAAAATTATAGCAAAGAAGGGCCGACGTCAAATTAACCAAAACTAAGCTTATATTATTTGTATGCCGCTCATGCAGGGTTATGGATACACACTTGCAGTTGCGTCCATTTGAAGTTCTTGCATTAAGTAGCAGTTCTTGGATTAAGTAGCCGATTTTGACATGAGCACTTTAGATTTGGCAATTTTGAATTTTAATGTGGTCATCATGTACCTTTACATTTAGGGTGACGAAATGCCTGTTTATATACAATATTAAAAATCCTTTAATATTATGAGCATTACTTGGAATATAAAGTGAATTTATTTATACTTTTAAATATAAACGTGTATCTTAAAAATTCTGTTTCGATAAGTGTGTTCGTGGAAAACCCTGTATGCATGTTAAATTTTATATCGTTTATAAATTTTATCACGGTGATAAATTTCATGATGGTGATACATTTTTTTTTTTATTAAATTTTGTTTCGCTTATAAACTTTTTCTACCATTTGTGCAAACGTGCAGTTTTGACACAGACTTACCTGTCGTACAAAGCTTTTTCCACCCAAAAATTCACCCCCCTTTAAAGCATGAAAAGCAAGTAAATAAAATTCTGATGACCATTTCTTTTACCATTTCATTAAAATTAATCCCCAAATTAATGCCCCAACATAATAAATCAGTGGGAAAGTGGAGAGTATGGAAAAAGTTCATCTCAGACATTTAAAGAAGGTAGCAGCCGCCCGTCCGACTGTATTTCCCTTGAGAGATAAGATTTTTGCTTGTTTGTTCAAAACGCCATTTAAATAATTTAAAACCAGAAAAACATTTTCGTTTTTATGGAGACAAAGTTGAGCAAAAATGTGTAAAAATGTTGAAAATGACTGCAGTCAAAAGAACTGACAGGCCAATAAATGTGCGAAGATTAATCGATAGTCAGGAGGGGCAGATAAATAAAAATCAGAGAAGATTACAGAAAAAAAAATCGGATATGACAGCATGTTTTCCAGTATAAATTAACTACAATAAAAACAGATTATGGTCACTATAGATTGTACTTAAGACCATATTAAATAACGTTACTGGGGTCAAGTATATAGAGAACAATTGGGGTTGTTAACAGTTTGATGTTGTATGTATGTAGGCAGAACTGTGAATCAATATTTGCGGAAGGGGAGTGTTAGCCAAAAATCGCAATGCCTTATGAACTCTGCGAACGGCTTATGTCTGGTCATCGAAGAAAGATGACTAAGGGGGTCCCTCACTCAGGCAATGCTCTATGCCGTGATTAGGCTTAGATAGAGTCGCGAAGACAGAGTAGCGCCGATAAGTGTAGCGAACTAGACGCTATTTAGGTGCAATTTATTATCTTTTTATTTATTACTTTCACTTCGCCTAAGAAATACTGCTACAGAAGAACGCCGAATTATATGTACAAAGATATAAATTCTTTGCTGGTAAATATTGTTCTAACAGATGAGACCCACATTTATATTATCCGTGATCTTAGCTATTGTTAGCAGAGTTCAACCAATGGCAGGCCTTCCCTTCCCTTCATTATTGTTCCCAAGCGAACAAGAGTTGGGGAGACGAATATTAGTCTTTAGCTTTTCTCCACCTTCTTAAATAAAAAAAAATTAATATTTTACTGAATATTAATTCTAAGAATTAATCCGTCTTTACTATCAAATACATAAAACAAATTCGATAATTTTTTTTTCTATAATATTTTTGGAATATGGCAACACAGTTACTAAGGCCGTTCTCCATAATACGTTACAGTAGTACGATTCATGCTAACGAATATCTGATCTGATTCTAGCCTATTTTAAAAAATCGGCACACTGCTGGTGCCACACTATCATATAAATATGATGGAAGCAAATTTTTCCACTGTTGATTGTCATAAATGCAACTCTAATCGGATGGAAATTGTCATTTTATGAAAATTTTCATAAACTTTTGCACTTATCAAAAGATTTGTCAACAGATTATGACACACTATTCCACTTTTTCACACACTCATGCCATATTTAACAGATCGTCAAACAACTTGACGCAAGTTAATATTTCACGAATACAATTTTTATAGGACTGTACCGTAAATTTAAGAAAGTTTTTGCTAATATATTAATTTAAAAAAAATTATTATAAAAATTATTTTTAAAAAAATAAATCATTTTGTTAAAAAAAATATTTTTTTTTAAAAATAATAGATTTCATGGAGAAATTACTCCTAAATTGTTTACAAAGTATATGTGACTCCAATGCACTGTTCGTGACTCAGAAAGCACATCAAGCAAGCATTTTGTGAGCATCACGTGTACAAAAGTCTCTTGTGTAAATTTCTGTTTTCCTTGTGGTTCCTCAAATACGAAACATCTTAAATATTTTAGGTGTTCAAAGTACTGGTTAGTGATGCTTTTTATTCGATAAATACAAATAATTGAGATTCTGGTCATGGTTTCCGTTTTAGTTGCATCATGTGTATTAAAAATGAAACACATGCATAATCCAAAGTTCCAGTATTCCGTTTTATAAAAAAATATAAATATTTTAGTTTGGTTTACTATCCGATTAATTTATTGAACTTTGATATTATCTTGGTAGTATCGTTGCTTTTTCTAAACTTTAATAGCTTTAATAGTATCAATACTATTGATAATAATTGATAATGATCCTCAACCTTTCCCAACTCCGCTACTTTACAGCTAGGCAAAATTCTGCCAATATGTCGATATACATATAATAAATGAACACTTATTATCTGTTGTCCAAAAATCTGTTGTCCAGCGGGCCATATGATGGTTATTCTTCTACTACTTTTGTTTACGTATAATGGATATTATGGTAACTAATTCGCGATTTAAAACTACTCTTATTTAACTCTGTTTTACTTTTTTTTGTTTTTGCAAAGCTCTTGCTGGCAAACTCTGTATTAAATATTATTAAAAAAAAAAAATTTATATATAATTTTTAGAAACTATAAAAAAAAAATACTACAAAACCTATATTAGTAACGAGTCTCCCGAATAGCAATTTGTTTTACTAAAATTTTAATTGAATACAAAATTTTAATTGAACAAACAGTTAATTGAAAAAAGTGTACAGTCATGGCATAAATAATATTTCAGGCTTAACCAAAAATTGTTTCGAAAACATCGTCCATCATAAACTAAAGCGGATGACTTATATAATGAA
This sequence comes from Ormia ochracea, assembly GCA_963402855.1. Classification (NCBI taxonomy): domain Eukaryota; kingdom Metazoa; phylum Arthropoda; class Insecta; order Diptera; family Tachinidae; genus Ormia; species Ormia ochracea. Next base: position 16,933,572 of record OY727107.1, on the reverse strand, counting down.
TAAATAAGTTTTTCAATAACATAATCCCAAAGCTGGCCAGAAAAACAAATTTATTTTTCTTTAAATAATTCATTTCAACAAAAGCAATAAAACAATTGCTATGAAGTGTATACTTTTCACATTGAAAATAAATTGAGCTTTCTGCCACACAGGCTTCCTTCACTGCCTAGATACTTAGAACACGGTAGTAACGTATAAAGAATAAAAATACAGGACCGAAGAGAGCTTGGATACTCGTATTACATTTTGAACTGTTACAAGGGATTGCAAAATAAATGAACGGTTAATGGCTGTATTGATAGACAGCATTTACAGATGTATGAAAAGACTTTGAACTTTACAGATACGAGAAGCAATCAGATTTTTTTGTTGTTGTGTATATAAAATATTTTTATTAAAGCAAAGTAATCTGGCCAATAAAAATTCAATGAATAAAATATTTTTCTTTTATTTTGTCTGTGTGTGTGTGTGTGTGTGTTGGTGTGTATGTTCTTTATGTTTAATACAACAGGGAAAACATGTTTGATATCCTGTACTTACAGATATTTTTTTTTATTTCCGCATTTAGTCTTACACACACAATAGTACGATTTGTTAGATTTTATATGTATAGTACGTGTGTATGGGTTACACACGTATATATGTATGTGTACTTAAAATACAAGTTTTTATAGTCGTACATTTCTTTTATTTGGATGGCAGGGAAGGCAAAATATCAGGTTGTATACTAAAGTGTAGGGGTTTGCCCACAAGTTCTGGAAGATTTATTTACGTTACTCCAAAGTTACATTCTCGCGTAGGAAAATACCATTCGTATTACAGGACCAACTAGTTAGTTGCCAGTTGCAATTTATGTGAGATTTATTTATGTTTTTAAATTTTCTTCTCCCCCTCCGCTAAAGAAAAAAAATTAAAAACTGACTGACTAAAAGATTATTTTACTGTATTTATTTTTCTTCTACATTCAGACAAATTACATTTAAAAAAAATGAGGTAAAACATTTTCTTTCGAATCATATTTAATTCTTCTTACGAGAAATTTATTTTGCTATTCAGATGGCATAGTAATTACTGAAATGTCATAAATGTTACTAACCAGTCTTGAATGAAATAGGAAGCCTTTACAAAAAATAAGCTTCACTGAAACATCAACTAGTGTATTGAAAATGATTGCACTGTCACTAACAACAGCGTTACCTTGAACCAAGAAAATGAACCCACATGCAAATAATTGGGATTTTATCCACAAAATTACTTTGCTAAAATTAGTTGCGTTAAAAAAGACTGCGTGACTACAACCAGTAGAGTCAAGATATTATTTAAAACACCTGCGTTACCACAAAAAATTAATTTGCTTCCACTGTGCTACTACAAAAATTATTTAATATGGCTGCAGAAATTGTAGGTAATTAATACTGGAAAGCAACTGCGTTACCAAAAGTACTAAGCCCTTAATCCACTGAGTTATCAAAACCGCAATGTTACTACAAAAGCAGTCTGCATTCGAAACATAATTTTTGCCAACAGAAGGACGAATGAATAGAATACCAAAATAAGTCAAAAAAATATTAAAAAGTAATTACAAAGAGCAGATTGACATTGTGTATGAACATAAAGTATAGACTAAAAAACGCTACCAATACTTTGTGTACTTCACAAAAGGTATTGCTCGTACATTGAGCCTGCACTGCCTAATCAGACCAGTCATAATAGAATCCACTGAAATGATTAGATATTCTATGCATTAAATCGGCATTAAATGAGGAAAGTTCTTCAGTATTAGAGAATGAATAGAGCGAAGAGTATGTTGGGTTATATTTTAAGAAGCTTAGGACTCAATATCGATGTGTATAATTTTGGAAATTTAATTTGTTACAACTTTAAAAAGTTGTAAAACTTTAAAAAAGTTAGCTATAACAGAGAGTTATAAATACGTCTGTACAGATTTTATATGTGTACTGTCATGGTAGGGGTACCAGATAACTGAAAAATCAGGGAGTCAGATTTAACTTTTTTTTAACAAATTCAATAGTTACTATGTAAACAGAGTGGCTAAATTGCAATAATAATAGAATTAACAAAACCACTGCGTTACCATACTAAAGCTAAACGATGTAGCCTTTTAAGAAAAAAAAACTTATCAAATTATTCATTTTCGAGTAGTGAAAAATAATTATTGTCTCTTCTAGAACAAAAGTGAAATGCGCCGGTAGCTATAAAAGCGGTACTCTTCCGATTAAGCTCTAGAATAAAACTTTTTGGTCTTAGTCGGAAACATCAAGAGCTTGAAACTGAATTGGAATGAGATTTCAGATGAAAACTTAAGTTTTTAGGTTTTTATAAAAAACGAGAAAATAAGCAAGAAACAGCAATACTCGGCAACAAATCCGAAGAGCACAAGTTCGTGCCGCAGCCAGGAAAAACTTTTCTCGACATACATATTTTTTTCTTTTTAAAAATTTCTGCGGGCAAAAATAGCGAAATTTGTCGCTACCTATGAAAATTAGGTTACATGTAAAAACAACTGGCCTAAAAAGATCAAAAATCATATAAAAAGTTGCTGAAAAAATCGCTTTTATTGCAGAAACTTTTACTCTTTGAAATTTAAATTATTGTAAGACAGTTTATTCTAATTTTATCTCAATATTTATCAGTTCTATTTTAATACTGTGCTTGCAATGTTGCGTTACTAAATATTCATAAGCTTTCTATGCATGTGCAGTTCTAAAATAACCCGTCAATGCATTTTTAATATTCCAATAATTTCCATAATCTATATCTATTTGTTTTCAAACATAAAATCCTTTTATAATCGTATTCATGAGCTTGCGAAAGCAACCAAACTAAAATAACTAAACAGAGAAAGTAAAGCCCATCATAACTCCCCTCACACATTTCCCACATCTACGAATAGAAATGCGTTTATGATAAAAACTATTTCCATACAGCGTCATGAATATTTGTTAAAGTTTTAAGTTTTTTTTTTTTTCTTTTTTTGGAAAAGAACTGCAAAAGCTGTGATGACGTTAGACAAAAATGGGAAGCCTAAAGTCACATTCCACCAGATTAAGGGGACAAAATAAAGTACTATATCAGCAGTGGCGTTGATGGTAATTTTTTAAAACCAAATTCAATGAAATCGCAACCGTTGAAAGCTAAATGCATTTTCAGCACGTTTTTTTGTAGTGCTTGAAATGTTGTCACAATGCATGAGTTGTTCTTTGTGTTTGTGGTATTGAAAAAAATGTACTCAATTTAAAAGCACCTAAAAGTATGTGTTAGTTTTTGAGTATATGCACAGAAAGAAAACAATGCTTGATTGGTTTTGACAAATATTTTACTATTTTGCATCACAGAACTTTTCCAGGAAATGTCTTTGTGATTAAAGTACACTGACGTAATGCTTTGAAACTTTTTTTATTTATTTAAAAAAAAAATCAGCTTAGTTTGCCACGCCTACTAAGCTTTTACATTGCTATATATTCAAATGCATAGTGCACAGTTACGGCAGTCAGAAAACATGCCCTTTCATATGTCATGTGTTCACTATTCGGAGAATATTAAGAGAATATTAAAGTAACAAAAAGATAATATTCAGTTACTTAACATCTACCACCAAACAAGTAATACCGATTACGGCGTACAAAGCCCTTCGCCAGTATAGAGCGGCAGTGGAAAAAAATACTAAATAAAAATAAAACCGATTAACAGCAACAAAGTTGACACCTTTCTCAAGTCAAAAAAGAAACATATGATTAGAAAAATATGATGTTTAGTATGGTCACGCAGTTGTTTTGGCAATTCTCTTCTATCATATTAACTGATTCATTTTTCAAGAAAACTTAACTCTACTCTCTAAAAGTTATTGCTCTTTGTAATTACTTCTGAATATATATTTTTTTAATTATTTTGGCATTCTATTCATTCGGCCTTCTGTTACGAAAAATTATGTTTTTCTAGGCAATTAAATTTCGAATGCAGACTCAGTGGCTTAGGGATTTAGTAATTTTGGTAACGCAGTTGTTTTCCAATATTATTTACCTAAAATTTAGGCAGCCATATTATTTCGGGTGATTGCTAAGTTAAGTGAGTTAATAAGCTCCTCGATTTTGAATTTTTTTTTTAACTACGGTACTATAAGCGCTGATGGAAACTGCTCATACTTAAGAATTGTTCTAAAAGTCTAAAGGTGCCCGGTTCATTACCCGATTTCGGCGCCAATTTTTATGTATAAGAAAATTAGTTACTCTTCTTTAAACATTTAGAAATTGTATATATTAATCTATATACTAATCGTGGGGTCCCAGCTTTGATTACAACACTGGGTACCCTTAGTTACAGCGATTCTGGAATACAGTTCGGTTGTTTGGAACCCCCATTGTTACAGTAAACCCAAAGAACGCATCCTCCATTTATCTTCGTCATTAAATAAAAAGTAAAAATATTTAAGCACACAGAGTGTGACCAGGGCCACACCCACTTCAATTTTGATATCAAATATTTTAAAGAGTACTCAAATTTTTTTAGTGAAATAACCGACACATATTATGAAGTTCTTATAAGTCAAGTTTTTGGTTGAAAAAGGTACTCTGCGAGGCGGCTACTTTGTTTCAAAGTCAAATATTTTGGAAAGTATTGAAGTAGCCCCTCCAATATAGGCGAACGTATTACGTCATAAATATAACAAGAGTTTTCCGCAAAAACATCTACACTGGCCTACGAAGATTTCAAATTAAATAAAAATTTGCTGAATAAATAAAAATTGGACAAAGCCATGCCCACACAATTATGATACCAGAGAATTTGGAAGCTACTATTTGGGGACATGTGTTACGATCTAGATGATACGCCTGTATTACGCTAATGTTAAATATCTTGAGAAATATATTTTGTTGTTAATTTGTGGCGAAATAAATTTCGATTAAAAGTAAATTAAAATAAATTTTTTATTATAATTTTTGTTAAAAAGAAAAATAGTTTTTTGTCCCAACAAACAATTTTTATTAATCTTGTGAACATGCCATATTGCTTCGGCAATAATATATTTTCAGTGTAGACATATGAACGATGTGAAGGAAGTGCCATTATTTATGGCTTTTTAAAAGTGTGTAAATAACATTTTTTTCCCCGCAGTCTCTTTCACTAACTTTTCTTCTTTCATTTCTTCGCTTAAGTTTGCTTACAATTCCGTTCATCTGTTGGCACATGAATACCTTTGTAATGGCAGTAACAAGAAATTGAAAATAGTTTTTAAGAACGAAGAAAAAACACATTCTAAAGGAATTTCTTTTAAATAAGTCGAATCCAATAGCCCAGAGTTTTAATACAAAGAGTTGCGACTACAAAAGTAAAATTTGTTAGACAATTTTCCTTATTTTCAAAATACTAAATGACATCTAATTGGGATTTAACAAAATACAGTAGAACCTCGAAAAAGTTAACCGCAAGCCGCAAAGTGTCAAGGATAAAAAATTTTATTAATATTAACAAAAATGTAACTGAAGAAAAATATTTTTAAAAACAAGCAGGTTAAAAAGAAACCACCTTAATTATTTGCGTATAAGAGTGTATATTACACACATAATAGTAAGAACGAAATATTCGTAATTAACTATATTTCGTTAAATTTTCTATATATAAACCAACTTCATACTTCGATCAGTATGATAAAGAAATCAGCTGATAAAGAAGTTACTAATATGCTAATTATCATGTACATATGTGGTGAACTACGTAATGCAATATAAAGTCTATCAGACATCTGACAGAACAAGAATAAGGAATCCTTGATCATTTTAAATAAAATAAGATATTCACTTACGTTATGACGGGCTAGCCAGTTTCGGCTAGCATAATGCATTTTATATTGAAAACTATACATATTCACTTACGTTATGACGGGCTAGCCAGTTTCGGCTAGCATAATGCATTTTAGATTGAAAACTATATATATTCACTAACGTTTTTTTTTTTTTTTTTAAATTATTTATATATTTTAATGTATATTTTTTTTCTTAATTTTTTTTTACAAAAATTATTTATTTTCAATAAATAAAAGAAAAATATAAAAAAGTTGCCAGAAAAGTCAAGCTAAATTGTTTATCTTGAAAAAAGTTTCGAATACTCTAAAACATCTTCTGTCCTTTTTATATTGATGGTAGGAAATGTATAAAAAGTACTTTATTTGTATCTTTCATATAATAAAATTTCCAAAATATAATAAAAATCTGCGATTTTTTTTATCCGAAGACGATACAAAAATATACAAAAATAACGAGTTTTAACTCTCTCAAATTACGAAATATAAAAAAGTACCGGGCACAGGCCTTTTTACAACGAGTTATTATGTAGTTGTGCTTAGTCCGGCAGATGGTAAATTAGATTAGATCAGCAAATAGGCAATGATGACGTAAAGCTTAATGTAGAAATTGTGAGAAAGGCTTAGTGACTGAGAAGGGAAAGTATATATAAATTAGTTACTGGCTAATGTAAAGTGGCCACCCCACAAGAACACAAAACCGGAAAGCACATAAGAAAAATTCATCCCAACGATGGGTATCGAACCCAAAATCTTACACATTTGTAATAGACTATGTCGTCTAACGATAACTTGCAAGTATTTGAACCAAATCTTCTCTAGTAAAATAATTTTAATAAAAGTTATTCGATTAAAAATTATTCAATTAAAAATTATTCGTTTAACTTTAACAAAAAATATTAAAAATTAAATTTAAAATATTTTTTTTATAGATTTTGCTCGCTAGATAAAATATTAATCTTTCTTGTCTTTAAATTTCCCTTGCACAAATTTGAGAAAGATATAAGTCACATGCGATTTCTGTAATACGTTGTTATTACCTTTAAATGCCAATAAAATACATAATTGTTATTACAAAAAGTGCCAGGAAAGCTTATTTAAGAGCTTCGTAGAAGGAAAGCAACAAAGAAGAGCAATTAAGCAACTTCCCTGTGAACCGTGTTTTAATTTAATTCAGTCACGTAATAAAATTATTGTCTTGAAATAATATTATTTAAGAAAAAATAAAATAAAATGAAATTATTTACGTATATAAAAATTAGAACAATATAAGTGTTATCCTGAATGTTAGAAAAGCTGCGTGTGCGAGTTTGTGCAACTGTTAGACAAGGAATCATAATAGATGTCTTGTTTTTTATTTACAGAAGATGTTTTATACTTTTATTTTGCTCCCAAGTTCTATTTACAAATAAAATATTTTAAATATGAAAAAGTAAAACACCAGCAGCAATAAAATGAGAGATACTCGTATGTCCATGAACAAACCAACTCCAAGTAAGAAAAATTCATAGAAAGTTCAGTACAAGTACGTGGTTGTAAATAAGTTGTGCTGGCAAGCAGTCGAGAAAAACCAAGAGAACAACATAAATCTAATTTGAAGTAGAAAAGAATTTTTATTTAAATTAATTTTAATTAAACAAAATATATATAAATAAACGAATTAAATTGATATATTTCAGCCAACAAAAATAATTCTTACTTAAGCAGAACAAGGAGCGGAGCGAGGCCAGAGATAATTATACATTTGTGGTCTCTTCATGGTATCCAGCCTTTTAAATAACTCCTTATTTGAAGCTTTAGAAACCTAGATAGTCAAGGCTCAAGTTATAACCGTCACTCACTCAGTTTTGAAGAGCCTCCGATGGCAAAGATGTAATTGCTCAGTTTGCTTTTGACATACTATATACTGCCGATCTAAAATGTTTGTTGGTAAACGTGAAGTCACCAGTGAATATGGCTTAGTCACTTGAATATTTAAACAACAATTTATACATAAGATATTAAAGCACATAAGATAAATCATGAGAATTTTTCCCTCAATTGCCGGAGGTAGGCAACGAACCCACCATCTTAGACATTTGCAGTCAAAGAACTTACTACTCCATGTAACGACCATTTTCTAAGAATTCCTTTTGCGATTAAGACAAGCAAAAATGTTTTATTCGACTGTGCCAAATACTACATACCATTCTCCAAGAATATGTACCAAAAATATTTTTTTACACTGCAATCGTACTGGATTGAAATCAACTTTAACTTTGTACCTCTAAATTTTACCTCTAAATATATAAAATAATTTTCTGTTATATATCAATAGAATTTTTTTTATGGAAAGCCAGACCAGATTTGTTCTTAAATATCTCGTTTTAAACAAAATTTTGGCTCAATTTACAACGGGGTAGACAGCCAGACAAACAAAGTTCAATCCTACACAGTATGTGTAGGATCGCTAACCAATATTGTAGAAATCACCACTACCATATCCAAACTATTTATACACTCCCTCTCCCATCCTCTTTGATGGAGCATTTTTTATAACTTCCTGTTCACGGTTTAATATATTTTATGTTTAAAAATAAAAACGCCTTAACCATAATAAATATTGCTAATTTTTGAAAAATTTAATATGTTTTATTTTATTGTTATTACAAAATATAAATACCAATTTTAAATTAAAGGAAACAAATAACAGGAAATAAAAGCATACAGAAACAAAACGAATTAAAGAGAAAAATTCGCTGCCAGCATGACCGCAATTAACAAGCATTAATTGATGCAACTACTTGTCAGCGGATAAAACTGCATGGCAAGCTCTACTTAGCAGTTATAGAAAAACATTAAGGCATTGCCGTCTTATCAGTAATCGATCACACATAGAAAGGATCCTACAGGAAACACTCATTCGCTAGCGCCCGGTAGAGGACGCACTTAATTCTGCTGCAGGTTAACAGAGAATTCATGATCAACAACACAGTCCTAAAACGGGCAAAGAGGTAGTGGTGGCGTCTATATTGAATGCCCTCTGATGCCTAATAAGGCGAATGGATCCTGGCATCTGCCGAGGCTTCAACTGTGTTACATTTATGCTACTATTACAGGTTTCTGTGTCTGCAGAACCCATTAAGGAGAAATGTGCTCGCAACTTTAACTAATGCTACAAATGCCATGATGCAGATGAAAAGGAGTACGTATATTATCTCCTCTGCCAGTGCATCACATACTTGTGGCAAGATCTTTTGATAGCATACCGTAATTGCCAAGCATATAAAAATAGTCCAGCTAATCTGTTATCTTTAACGCTGACAATAATTTGAAATTTTTTTCTCCATTCTAAGGAGCGAATAATTTTTCAACTTCGCTATCTTGAATATACTCGTATATAAGTACCGATTAAGTACTTATGTAACCAATAATCCGTTGAGTTTACCTTACAAAAGTAATTATATTAAAAATATATAATTTTTAAGATTTTGTTTTTATTAATTTTGTTAATCAAATTGAAGGAAAATATATAAATATTTATATTTTTGAAAACTACGCTTCAAGAGCTTTCCAATGGTATATAATTTGTAGTACTTTATTTTACTTACACCACTTTTATAACGGTTAAAGATTTATGTACACAAAGCTGCCTACTACGTACTTCTCATTCTACAAGGGCTATTTTCTATATCAACAGTGCAAAGAGAATGACCCCTCAGTTTTTGTGCGCGTGAATCTGTGCTGTGTTGTCTTGCGTTGTGTTGTGTTGTACTGTGTAGTGGTGTGCTGTGTTGTGTTGTCTTGTGTTGTGTTGTGGTCTAATGTGAGTGTTTTATGTGACAAATGCGCACGTTTGTGTAAAATCGTCTTAGCATGGCGATTTTTCTCATAGTAAAATTTTTGTCCGTCCATATATTGTCATCCGTCTTAGAATAACTTTTAGCCAAGATTATACTTTTCCGCATCTTCCCATCCCTTTACTTTTGTCTCTCTTAGCTTAACACTTTTTCTAAGAATGGAAATTTTTTTCATCACTCCGTCCATTAATTGTCCTAGAATGGGCCTTTCTGTCAGAGTAAAACTGTTTTCATTGTCGAATGGAATATCCTTTTAAATCGTATTTAACCTCCCATATTTATCTTCACACACATTGTTCTAAGACTGTTCATATTTTATAAAAGCTTCGAACTTTTCTTTAAAATACTGAGATATAAGGCCACGGAGTAGAATTAAATCATAATTTTTGAAAATCCTTTTAAGCTTTACTGTCACTGAAAAATATATAATGGTGATAGAAGATCATAAAATCCCGAAATTTTTCTTCAGAAGCAACTGAAATATTTTAATTTTGTTGGATTTTTATATATTTTCTTTGTTAATTTTAATACATTTTTAAAAGAATTTTAGTCGTAATAATCTCTTGACAGTGGCAACACTGGCTACTATGTAAACAAAAAGCTTCTGAAACAATTCATTCTGCATGGCGAGGCTTCTTAGCAATTGCTCTTTGATTAGATTAAATTATCAGACGCTGGCCGGGAAAATGTTGTATGCAATTGCCTCTAAGATTATACCTGCAGAATAAACAGCACAATAGAGCAATCCAGCAATCATAACGATTTGAATGAATAGAGAATCGATATCCATAAACAAAACAATCCAGCAATCATAACGATTTGAATAAATAGACCTCGATGTTGGGGCGATCTGTTTCCATACAGGAAACAATCCAGCAATTTTAGCGGCTTCAATAAATAGAGACTCGATGTCTATAAAGGAAACAATCCAGCAATCATAGCGATTTGAATGAATAGAGATAGACTCGATGTTGGGGCGATCTGTTTCCATAAAAAATTAAACTAAAAGGGCTTTGAATAATACCGAATATAGAAATTATAATCAAATTTGAAAGAGGTTGGAGTAACGCTTTAATCAATAGTATTTATTCGGTAATCAAATTTTGGCCTTCATTATGGTCTTAATTCAATATAATCTCACCCCCCTCTTTTGACTATTATCCTGACAGTTGCCCAGCCTTTTATATGAACAACACCTCCTACCAGTCGCCTGATCTAGAGAATATGCTTTTTAAATTACTAATTTCAATTCCTCTGACTGTTGCATTACTCTGCATGTTCGCCCCGACATTGTGTTGCTTTAAAAACCTAAACTTTATGACATTGTCTGGCTGCCGGCTCGGTTTAACCGCACATGAAATAAAGTTCTGTGGTAGCCAAAAGCAATAATTAAGTAAAACTAACCAAAACAGTCAATGCAAGTTATCGGGAAATATGTTAAGCAATTTATCGAATGCATGCAACGAAGTACGACTGTACCAATCGAACTGAAAAGTATGAGCCGTTGCCCATATAGGCGTGCACACACACATCCATACATCAAAACGACCACACACACTCGCATTTAGATGCGCTTGCAAAAGTGTTTAAAGTTTTATGTATTAAGTGCAGCCGTATTGATGTGCATTTAAGTGGTATTTTTTACTACTGCATGTCCTTTAATGTCCTTTCAAAATAAATGTTAACGGCCTTAAATTTGCATAAAGTAAAGTAATTCCATTTAAAATATTTAATAGCAACTATTCTTGGAATTTGCCATTGAGAGTGAGAAAGTCCAATTAATGCAGTTTGAATGGCTGCCAAATAGCTGCAGCTGAATTTGTCTGTCCAGATGCAGAAAATTCGTTTAAGCCAACTGCCAGTATAGATGGCTTAATTTTACTTTCGTTCAATTCAAAAATAAAACGGCATTTATTGGACATTTTCATTGATGATGTACAGAAAAGCCCTTCAACATAAATATTATGTAAATAATTCATAAATTTGTATTAATAAAAAATATGCTCGGTAAAATTAAAAATGTAACATCTGCTTCAAAAATGTGCGCCAGCACGTGCCAATATGGCCTCACATGCCAAAGATTTTAACACCGAGTAAAAAACGAAGTCCACCGACTTAGCAGACTGTAACAGAAAGCAAAAGTTGGAAAAGAGTACTGCATAGAATAACTATAAGTGAGATATACTATTTGATGTTGGATTCTCAGCTACAAAGAATGTCCTTAGAGAAGAAAAACTAAAACGATTGACTCGTATCGATGGACCCAAGTGAATATTGGAATTTGGAACTGATCGATTATTATACTTCGCACCTATGACAAGTTTTTGATAAGTGTTTTTGGCTTGATTCATAATACTTATGAAAAAATTCATTGGATTTACGTATTTCCGGCATGAGAGAAATATCATTTTATAAGCTTCAATTTCAATAAACTTGCTATTCCAGAGTTTAGTTCAACAAAGTTTCTCCGGAAAATTTTTTCACGCTCTTCTTCATTGCATTTTGTATTTCGCAATATTCACTCCAAAAAACGTTACGTTTTCGTTTAGGTTATGAATTCTTACAATGATTTAATGAGTATTGAAGGTTTGAAGGTTTAAAATGGAATGAAAGAACTTCATTATTCCCATGTAGAATATCATTAATTAAATGAAAATATTTCATATTTTTAAAGAATGTGTTTCATGATATTAATGATATTCATGGCTTAACTCACATGACCCCATCACTTCAACTAGTTTTGTATGTTCGCCAGTAATACTTAAAAAAGACTTTAAAGTTGAATTTTTGCAACTAAACTAAAGGATAACAGCCAAGCATAAAGGATAACGGCTCTGCCAAAAAAATATTTCTCTTTAATGCCAATAGTAGCTTTTTGTTGCTCATTTTTGTAAATTATTCTTCTTCGATTTTAATTGCTCTGCTAAAATCATATTTCTTAATTTCCCTTGAAGTTGCGTGTCTGTGTGTGTGTGCCTGTGTGTGGGGTTCTTTTTTGTTGGAGTGGTAATGCAATGAAACTGTTGGGTTCTTTGCTTTATTACAATTTATATCCTAGTTGAATGAAAGCTTTTTCATACAAAAGGCTACAAGTCCTGTACAACAATTAACTATATAATTTTTTGTGTAAGAAAACCCAAACGGAATATTCAACAAGTTTTTCTTTCCTTTTATGAGGTTTTTTGCTGGTTACACGACTAATAATAAGCCAACTAACCGAACATCATTGACGACTGACTGCTTTCTTTTATTCATTTTCTAATACCATCTCTAAAACATTTTCTGAAACTTTTATGGTTGAAAAAGTGAACACTGTAAAAAGAAAAATAATAAAGAAAATTATTTAAATTAAATACTGAGGGAGGCAGAGAGCTGTCAAGGCCGGAAGCAAAAGTTTTTTGTAGACTAAAAACCGGAAATGGAGTAAAAATATATAAAAGTTGACAAATGTTATTTTAGACAAAAAATGTCTCTATTGGAGCTTCAGCCACAAATTAATTGAAAAGTAACTAATTAAAGGCAATTAAATTATTTATGGTATGCAATATATGGGTATTTCCACAGCAACGTTAAGCTTTTGCCATGTACATGCCATATTTTTAATTTCTTGCTGTTATAGGATCTTCCCATTAGAACTTCCTTTTCCACAACAACAAACACACTATGCAGTTTAATGATAAAAGCCAGGAGCGTATAAATTTTTTTTCTACTCCTAGTATGCGTCTTTGGTTCCGAGCGTAATGGCAGCACTCCACCAGACATCATTAGCATTTTTATGAATTGAAAGGTACAGCGTAGAATACAGGGCAGAACTTCCATTGTGAGTGCTGGCAAAATGAAATCAAAATATATATTTCTTTAATTTTAAGCTTTCTTTAAGCCAACATAAAGTAAAAAACTTTTGGCTTGACCTCAAAAAACGAAAGTGGAACTGATCTTAGAGCCTTCTGGCTACTATACTAGAAACTACTACTATTCGCGGTTTCAGTCCCAAAATGGCATGTTATAACGTCAAGCATTAGCTATTAGGCACAAGTAGTATGCAACTAAGGGAAACTCTCCCAGCTCTCCCAGAAAGATGACAATTTATTAACTTTTCTCCAAAGCATAAGTAGCTCTTATTGCGAACCACTCAGCATCAAGATACGATAGTTTATTACAATAAATTTCATACCTCATGGAGCCGCTAAAAGTATAGACCGATTTCATAAAATAAGTCTCAGATGAATACATAAAAAGCCCCATAGCGTGCTTTGATACAAGGCGTAGTCAGCACCCGCTAAAAAGTTTATTACAGCTGCAAGTGCTTCTTTTTCATATAAAAAGTTTATTTATGTTTTAGTAAAACTGTGTGGCAATTTATTAAACAAGCTGATAATTTCCTGTTCAAATGAGATCAACTGGCACTGTCTTGTCTCCCACTTACTTTGGCATACATATTATTACTAGCAGACCTCATCAAAACAAAAAAAAAAAGTTAAATGTCATTTACACGAAAATCACTCAACGAGCTTGACAATTAATACCAGCTGGTGTCGCAATTGATTAATATATCAAAACGTTAATCGGTATCATAGTCAATAATGTTTCCTTTACTTCTGCAATCTTCATCTTCTGTAATCTAACCTTAACTGACAGAGGAATCAAATAAACTTTTCAACATTTAATGAAAATGAAATTAAGCTGTTAAGCCAGTTTATCGCTTTAAATTTCCTACTGAACTCAGTTATTTTCCATGTACACTTAATGATAAACTTGCTGCGAAAAGTTTTCGCGTTGCTTCTATTTTCAAATATGGACTTCATTGCTTTCGTTCTATCTCTCTCCAACTCCTAACAAACTTTGCTAAAGTCGTGGGGAAACAGTAGAATTGACTTTTTAACCAAATTTATACGTTTGTCTGAAAGATATTTGGAATCAGTGTTCGCAAGCGACAAATAATAATAAACCAAATGCGATGGAAAAACTTTGTTGCGAAATTATTTTTTTAATAACAATTAAATATTTGTTAGCAGAAACGCAAGAAGGCAGGCTTTACTAAAGGAAAGAGCTTTCACATATTTTGAATAATTTTCCTCACTTTACCGCACATCAAAGGCAAGAAGCATGTAACAAAAGAAGGGGGGGTCATGTTTATAAAGCACCAGCGACTAAATAACAGTATTGCGTCGGTTTAAAGCCGGCTAAGGCAACATATTTTTTGCAACAACCGCTAAAACAGCAGTCCTATGAATACCCCATAAAGGAGTAATACGCATTGCCACCTGTTCCTGCCTTGACTACACTTCAAAGGCAAGAAGCATGTAGCAAAAGAAGCGGTGACATGTTTATAAAGCAATAGCGACTAAATGACAATATTGCGTCGGTTTAAAGCCGGCTGAGGCAACATATTTTTCCAGCAACTGCTAAGAGAGCAGTCCAATGAATACCCCATAAAGCAGTTACCCCCAGGATAGTACAGTATGAACCTTAGTGAAATTTACATGTTGGTGGGGTGCACTTTGGGGAGACGGTATCTTGCGTTTCTAGACCATGACCTTTGGCAGACACTGGAAAAACTTGTCTGCCACTACCCAATCCATGAAATAACATGGCAACGGGCGTGCTTATAAGTAATTTAAAGGTAAAGGCAATCTATGCTTGTTGGTCTAGGATTAGGTTTAGCATAACCTAATTGATTCAGGGTTGAATATTGTAGGAGAGTTCTCTCTTGAGAGTTCTCTACGAAAGCACCACCAGTGGCTTTATACTGGCACAACGGGAACCGGCAGCCGGACAATGGATTTCAATCGCGGAGGTTAATGGGTGATTTTGGATTTGCACAATTCCTGAACCGAACAGTTATCGAGGACGGACTTGGTTCACACTCCACGAAGTTAATTGATTATGATCGTGGATAAATTTGTGCGTCTTTAGTGACTTTGTCCATAGACCAAGTTCGCTTCAACCTAACAGCGTTGAATGAAGTTGTGACCGGTTTATGGTGAAGTCTCCTTTGGAGTTCACGTGGTGGCTTTGTGGTTGATACCAAAAGTTGCTTGGGAGATTTCTCTGGAGTGGCTGGTATCGCATAGATGCTAACGCTCGATACAATCCGGTCAAGCGATTGGTTATCTAGGTGCTGTTGCCTTTCAACAGACGCTAGTAGGCAGCAGATGGTTCTCCCCTCTGAGGGCGGCCTCTCTGTAATTCTTTTTCTTGGCTTTTAGAATTAAAATAATTGAATAGTCAGGTGTGGTTTACCCCGAAAATGGCGGGGGAGTTATTCTTGCGAAGTGACTATTGGTAAGGCCTGGACAGTGCCGAACGTCATAGCAAGGCGCTTGGTTAAAGCTGAATCTTTTAATCAAGAATTGCCACCTGTGCTTGCACAGGGGCTTAGTAAACTCATTAGTTTACTCAGTGCTAAGCGTATCGTGAAGTTAAGCCTCATAGGCAGGAATTCACGTACACTGTAGCACACCCCATAAAGCAGTGAAATTTGTATCAAAGCAAAGACTTTTTTCAGCAGAAAAATTAGCAGTCACTTTCTTTATCCTCCATAATCTCACATTGTCCGAATTTTAGGTAACATACGAGTTAACAACATTCACAGATGTATGAAGGATAGAAACTAATGAAGTGGCTCATGTATGTATGTGGTTCATTGAATTGATATTTATTACTGGGTCGTAGTTTAATATATTACAGAAGCACATAATATATATTTATGTATGTTTGTAGGCAGCGGCTGCTGGCCGACTTGCAATCTCGATCAATGATGGTGCAATGAATATTTTTTTTCTTGCCCAAAAATAAAAAGGAGCATCATTTTATGTGTGGGAAGATAAATATGTCGAGTTCAAGCGTTTTGTCGTAATAGCTTACGTTTCATATGTAGATCAAGTAAAATGTGTCTTGAAAATCCACACTAATCATATTTAATTTTAAAATTTAGATCTTAAATTTAATATATAAAATAAAAATATTCCCCAATATACCAGGATAGGGGATTTAAATGCCATTTCTGAATTTTATTTCCGGTCTTCCCGGACCGTTTGAGGATTTTGGTCATATTTAGAATTTTGGCCTCATATTAGCGAATTTTCGTTTTCAAATTCAGAAATACAATTCAGAAATGATACTCAAATCCTTGGAAAGTGTGAAATGTTTTTAATTTAGAAATTAACTTTACCTTTCTAAATTCACTTGAGGCTATAAAAAGGGGAAATCGGAAATATTGCTGTATATTCATAAAATCACCAATTTTTTTTTTTAATTTTATTAAAACTAGTAAAGGAATTGTGAGTAAGTAAGAAAATCGGACTTATAGCGCCGAAATATATGCACTCTCAACTACAAATGAGACAAACGGAATAGTGTATTCAAAATCCTCAAATGGCCATGGAAGATTCATAGAAAGTTAAATTTAGAATTTGCAAATACAATTCAGAAATGTGACCTAAATATTCGATACTGGTATTGTGGGGAATCTTTTTAATTAAGAAATGTTTCCTATTAAATTTTAAATTTAAATATTTTTTGTATTGTTTTTTAAAACCATTTCTAAATTTAATTTCGTAAGTTCTTACGTCAATATATATTTAACGTATTTATATATTGAATGATTTTTTACACAGTGTTCCTTCAAACATTTTCAAGCCATATGACATTACATATTAAGATATTAGACATTAGATATAAGATATTAGATATTAAAATCTTTCCCTTAGATGTTTCATTTTGAATACTGCGCTATTTTACCGGAAGTCCTGAACAAACGTCTTATTACTTGACAGATGTAGAAACAAGATGACGCTATAAAAAATAAATTTATTATTAAAATATTTTTTATTCTCAAATGTTTATGAACGAAGTGCATGAGTTCGATGCCACACATTAGGAAAAAAAGATTTTCTGCAAAAGAATTTTCTAAAAGGGGGGCGGTCTTTCATGACGAGCAAAATTCTTTACTTTTGCGAACACTGACTGACTGGAATAATTTGTTATTGAACTGAATATAAAAATATGTAGTTACAGACTGACTCATGACAGCTGCTGAAAATGAGATGTCATGTTGCCACATGCGTTGAAATTCAATTCAGCAACTCATCGAGAATTGCTTCCAGATCTCACTTTAATATTTTGACTTGTTATTAATAATAGACAAAACGATTATTTGCCATAAACTTTAAGAAAAGCCAAATTCTTTACGCTTTAGGAGGAAACAATTAAGTAAACGAATCCTTTCATCATTATTATATAGAAAAAAAATCCCTAAAAGCTTTCACATAATTCCATTTTCTCTAATGTTACTATGTGAGCAAATTCGTCGTCCTTAGGGGAAACTATTCTCTTCATTACTTTAAAATAGTTTCATGTTCTTAAATCAACAGTATGTTATGCTTCAACTTAAATGCAAACAAATTTATTATTTGTAAGTTTTAAATCCATGGAGACAGACGCGCAGTCATGCCTAAGAATTCATGTTCTCCCAAAGAGATATCATGTTGAATAGCAATCCGTTTGAACTTCACAAGCACAATGAAGGATGTTTTAGTGGGTACGAGTACATACTCGTATAATAGTATATTTCGCTGGTTATTGAGACTAAAGCAAACACAATTACTTGCATAAGAGAGCTTTAAATTATTCGAATCATTCGCTTGACCTGGTTTAACGAATCAGCAAATTTGCTTTTATTATTTTAATGCCCGTACGGTCCTGTTGCGGTCTTATTGTTGTAAATTGTTGCCAGTTTTTTATATATTTTCATTTTGTTTATTTATCTTATTTTTCGAAATAACAATAACGATGTTTCGCTGTGAATACCAGTGGGTGCTGCAACAGTGGCCAACTTAGTAGTTGTAAAAATGTTGGCCCCCGTGAACTTTACACTGCCGTAATTCATCATGAAAACACTTGCAAAAAAAAGGAATTTATAGGAAAAAAAGAGGACAAATATATTCACGGGCACATTAAACCGTCTACTTGTTTTAAATCGAAATCGTTTCTACTTTTATTCTTTCTTTAAAGCAGTGCTCAGGGGAGAGCTGCTACTCAAGCATTGCGTTATGGCAGATTTAAGAGAGGCGGAGATGGTGATGGATAAGCCATATAGTTTTGCAATGGCCCGAATGTAGCCATTGATCTTAATTATTTTTTGTTCCCTACGAGTAAGTACTGCAAAGAAACGCCGATAGAGGAAGGAGGTGCTCAGATGTATATTATCATTGATGTAAATTCTTTTTTAGTAACTGTTAAGTAACCAGTTAATGATTACTTGATTATTATTGATCATTTTTTCACCGATGTCGGCTAAATTTTTGGTGGAGTAGTTACAATTTGTAGTAGCCTGCATGACTTTTAGTAGGACAGCCTACTAAACCGGAGTTCGCGACTTCGATTCCTGTCTAGGCTTGAGATGGCTACAAAAAAAAACAAAATATATATATATATATATATATATATATATATATATATTTATATATTTAACGTTTTGTATTCTCCAGATCCAAGTGCTAAATTATATTAGTACGTTTTGGAAGATTTAAATATTTTAGTACGAAAACCGTATTAAATTTAAATTTATTTCATTAACATATTTAATTATTTAAACATTCCAAAAATAATGAATCCAAAAAAAAAATTAAATATCGGAGCATTTTGGGGGAATTCCAAAATTATTACAAAAATTAATGAGAATTTAAACACTACTGGGTTGACAAAGATTTTCTCCATGATAAAAAAAGCTTAAAATTGGCAAATATTTTAAAAATCAAAAGACTTTTTTGTTCCAAAAGACTTTTTTTAATGTTCCAAAAAATATTAAAATTTAGGGAAAGTACCTTCAAAATGTCTGCCTTAAAAACCGACTTTTATCTCTTTTTAAATTTAAAATTAAATAAAAATTTAAATTCATCCTTCGCCTCGATGAATGAATAATGCGCAGCCTACTAAACCGAAGGACGCGGGTGTGATTCCTGCCTAAACACGGGGTGTTTTCTAGCGCCCTCTCCGATAGCTTTGTAGGTTAAGTTAGTTTAAAATAAAAGTTATATCTTTGCAGAATCTTCCATATAATGAAAATCGCTATCGCTTCCCAAAAGGGGCCCTTTCAAGATAGTATTTTTAAAAAAAATACGCTTTTAAAAAAGGTTTGCTAAAAAGTACCTTCTCAAAGAAATTCAATTTTCTCTCAGTGCATGAAGTCTCAAGCAGTTACAAATACATGTTAAGCACAGCTATAATTATTTCCACTAACCTCGATACTTAATTACTCACTAGAGAGGATTAAATCCGTGCTGACAGTGGTGACCATTTCACCATTTACGCCATTGGCCTAGATGATCTGCAAACTCCTACTCGCTGTATGAGTTTCGTAACTTCTAATTTCTTATAAGATGCACATAGAAAGGGTGACACAATTTTTGGCCACCACTGCTCTATTCGTGGAGATAGGCAGCACTAGAAAATGATGTCATTGTATCCTATGCACATCTATACAAAACTCTTGCTCTTCAAGTGCGCCTGTATTTGTATGGGAGAGTGTGTACCTGGAGTGCATTAACTTAAATTATTTGTGTTATTATAAGACTGTTATTATTTTAATTAAAAATAGGTGTGAAATTTATGATGTAACAAAACATAAATATTTACAGCTGGGCTTTTCAGCAAGAAGAAGACATGAAAACACATGCGAGTGAGTAGCATACAGAGGCAGAGAAACACGGCATACATACAAAAACGAGCACGTTGTTGAGACACTTATTCGTTTAAAATGCACTCCTTTTATTTACAGTTCCATTTTTCCTGTTTCTGGTTGTAGATATTCATACTTCCAGTTTCCTCTTCTGTGCAGCTGTAATGAACTAAATATAAATTTTCCATCTAATTTTTTCTCTCCTATTTGGCTTGAAGTCTACATATATAAAAATTTATTTTTAACCAAACAAGATTAAAAGCTGTGTAAGCAAGTGTATGCTTTCGTCTATACGAGTGTGCCGCTGGTGTTGCATAAAGTATGTCAGTATGTTTGTGAAAATTTTATTTGCGGTTTCAATATAAATTTTATTCCTTTTTATGGTTCATGTGGCTTAAACTTAAATATATTGATTTTTTTACAGCTTTTTTTTTATAATTTGAAAATTATTTAAAGAACAGCTTTAGTAAATATTGGGGGCCCATTGAATGCATTAATAGATAAGCAAACGATTGTCGAGAATAAAACAAAAGCATTTTAATTTAAACACTTTTAAATGAGAGAAGCTTTAAAGGCGTTTGAATTTAAAATCAAAGTCAAAAATACACTTTAATCAGACTTCTGGAGAAGATAAACCGGATAAGAACTCCAAACAGTGAACTTCTTTTCAGAATTCGTTGAAGCTAACTTCCATCGCTGAAAATACATAAAGCCAATTTAGCGACTTTTTCCAAATTTAGTATTTGGCAGTATCGTTAAATTTTCTCAATTTCCTGTTCTCCCACGCGAAGTGGAATCTTTCCTCTTCTTTCCAAATTCTCAAACTGCACCAAAAATAATTTTAACGTTCTCCAGTTTAAGTAAAATATGAATAAACGATTTTTCTTAAGTTTTCACTGCTTTCAGTGAAAAAAAGAAAGAAACAACAAGTCCTAGGGGAAGAGAGGGGAGCATAAATACATGCTCATCCAATATTTAATTTTTTGAATAGAAACGAACTTAATTTTTCTACAACAGAAAAATACTTATTTCTACAATAAATATGAAAAAAAGTTCATAAGATATTGATCAGGCACTTCCTTTTCTATGCTTTGAACAGAAGATTCTTCTGCAGTATGTCCCCAATTAAGTGTGGGTTGGCATGCATGCAGCAAAAAATCTGGTGGCACAACCTGACTGCTGAACATTTAAAAAACATTTAAAAAAGAAGTTTGAGGAGAAAGAGACCAACTCTATATGTTTGTCTCTTTCTACCAGCATTGGCACATTAGCTGCAACGTCTAAGCAAATTTTAGCAAAGCTGCGATACTTACAGTGTAGCCTTTTAGCAATCTAGCAAAAATATTTAGAGTATCATTTAGCAATTCAGCTTCGAGTATTAGCTGTACCTTCGAGAATTACAGAAGAATTCTACGGGATGATAATTTTAAACTGTTTGCAAGATTTTAGTATACTTTTTATATTTTATTATTTTCATATTTATTATTATTATTTATTATTATTGCCAAACATAATTATCCCATTGGACCTGCATTGCTTAGAAAAGTTTTGCATAAAAAGTTTGCAAAGGAATGCTCATACCGAAAAAGTGTGACCTCAATTAATTATTTTAAATAACAATTTATTAAATTGAAAAACATTTTTGTGCAACCGTTTGCATACAAAATAAAATACGTCCTCCAAGCTTACGCCGAAAAATTATCAACGATATTGAATGTTCAAGTCCAAAAGTTACGAAAGAAATATCGTATATTTTCAGGCGCGGTATAAATATGGTATGTAAAAAAGAGTAATTAGGAAAACAGAGCTTTTCTAGCTAAATATCCATTTTCAGAAAATTCATTTCCTGCAAAACTGCAAGAAAAAAACTATTGATGATTTTCCGCTGAAGCTACTATGACTCAGTTTTTCCTTAATTGGTCTTGTTTCATATTGTAAAGCACGCTTATTTACTACAATACTACGACTCCTTAAAAAATAATTAATTTCTTTATTCATTTTGTGTTTTTGGTTTATTTTGCAATTCTTATTAATTGCTATTCAGCCAAGAAAGAACTTATCCCAGAGATCAGCTCTTGGGGCTTACTTTTCTGTAGGGTGTATTGATTTCTGAAAGTTTTTTGCTACTCAACTACACTTCTAGTACCAGCTGCCTCAGATTGTTAACAATCTCAAACTGACTGCAAATATCACAGCCTTAGTTTATTGTTCAAGCCCGATCTAATAAGACATTCTCTTCAATTAACATCTGAAATTACTATGGCCTTTTACTAACGCCTCCATACAACTCGAGATAATATAGGTGTAGACCGATTTGCCACCTATCGGCTGAACGAACAAAACCCTCAACCACATATAACTCACTGCGAATATCATGGTCTCAGTTTACAGTCCAAACCCGATCTTATGACATTCTCTTCAATTAACATTTGAAATTTATGTGGTCTGTTACTAACCCCTCCATCCAACTCGGGATAATGTGGAGGTAGCCCGGTTTGCAACCTATCGGCTGAACCAAGCAAATCCTCAACGAGCCCTTGCTCATTGCGGATATCATGGCCTCAGTTTATAGTCCAAACCCAATCTTATAAGACATTCTCTTCAATTAACATTTGAAATTACTGTGGCCTATTACTATCGTTTTTTTGCTGTTGCCGTTTCCGAGATAATATGGCTGTAGCCCGATTTGCCACCTATCGGCTAAACGAACTAAACCCTCAACCAGCCCTTACTCATTGCGGATATCATGAGCCTTGATTTATTGTTCAAGCCCGATCTTATAAGACATTCTCTTCAATTAACATCTGAAATTACTATGGCCTGTTACTAACACTTCTATCCAACACGCGATAATATGGCTGTAGCCCAGTTTGCCACTTGTCGGCTGAATGAACTAAACCATCAAGAAGTCCTTGCTTCCAGTTATCTTTAGAACACCTCTACATACACTGAAAGAAGCTACGAGCTCCACATGTAACATTAAACTGGAGCCTCGTATGGTAATAAAAAATTGTCTAAAAAAAATACTTATCCTTTGGACTGCTCGCATAAAATCTTTAAGTAAATGTAGAACCTATTTAAGGACCGAAACAAATGACAAAAAAAATATTCTAATTTTCATAAAACAACATCCTTTTGCTTCAACTTTATTTGCAAGTTATCATTATCGCATAATAAATTACTGAAGTCTTTGTCTTCGTTCGAATATAAAAAGTATTATTTCATTAAAAGTTTCATTCAGAAGTCAAATACAAACTTATTGTAACCGAATTCAATTTCGTTTATGTATTTATTTTGCGGTAATTGATTCGAAAACTTTATCTCTCCTTTCTTTGTGCAGCAAGTTTGGTTCTCCATTATTGCCAATCAAAAGAAATTCCTCATCTCTTTTTTAATCAATTACTTCAATTCATTCTTTTCTTACTTGTTAATAACTTAAGGCAAAAAAAGTTTAACTAAATTTAATTTATTTCGTAATAAATTTTAAGATTTTTTAAATTTAATTAGCAGCTAAAAGGGGATCCCCACACTAAAAAGGAAAAGCAATAGAAATTAGACAAAAAAAAAAGAAAATACAAAACAAATAAATCATGTTTGATGTTTGAAAGGAATTAAGAAAATAAAAAGCTCTAAAGAATTATACTAAACAAACAGCAAATGCTTGTTATTTAAAGCGACAGTAGAGCAGCTTCTACATCCTTCGCCCACCCCCCAAAAATTAATTCATACACAACACAACGCAACACAGCCAGTAAAGGGCCAAATTTTAATTCAATATGAAAATGGGAGACGGAAATGATTATGTTTTAAGATGTGTGTGTGTGTGTGTGTGTGTGTGTGTGTGTGTGTGTGTGTGTCTGTGTGTGTGTTAAATTACAATGGGGGACGTTGAAGCCAGTGGGAATGTGTTTGAAGTATTGCTTGAGACATGTCTGAGCCGGCTTCAGCACGCAGAATGAGCTCATAAATCGTTATCGTTTTCGTTGCTGTTACTGTTGCCATTGCCGTTGCCGTTGTTCCGACTGTAAAGTTGCGATAAAATCCTATCCTGACCAGTCATAGAAATTCTTGTGGTCTTTATGGTGGTCGAAAGAGAGGAAAATGTGAAATAAATTCAATTTTATATTTAATAAAAGTTATTTACAGCAGTACAATAAGCACTATAAAACTGGGGTCAAATGCAAATTAAACATTCATTTAAAATTTTATAGCAGAAACAAAATAAGCACACAGGCCAATGTCTCTTTCCCAAGCCACTGTTTAGTTGTTTACCCGCAGAGAAAAAACCGACCAGTAATATGAGTGCAAACTGATTAGAAGCGCACTTTGTAAAAATATTTATGCATATTTGAGAATGGCAAAAGTTTTTAAATTGGAAAAATTTAAAATTTTTTTTTTTAAATTTTTAACATTTTATAATCTTTGCAACAATTAAATTAATTATATAATTATTATTTCTTTTCTTCTCTATGTATTGCTAAACATTAAATAAATTTATTTTCAAACAAAGTAATCATACAAGGGAAAGTGTAGTCTAAAGTTCTTCTATCGTGTAATGATCCATTTTTGCTAACACTAAACTGTCAGCTGTCAAATTCTTTTTTTTAAGAGTTGCCAACACTTGAATGCGCGAATGACTGCGAAATCAAAGTGTGCGTTTATTCTGGAACAGACATATGTGTGTTAAATAACACTCTCATCTAAGTTTTTACTTTATAGTTAATACGCATTACCATTTATGGGGTACTCCTTTTTCCCCTTAAACTTCTTAAAGCTTGTATAATAGACTATGTGATAAAATTTTAAAAAGGTTTTAATTTATTATTTTATTTTTTAATATTTATGTTACACTGTATTTTATCGCAATAGCGTTGAACATCAAGCTTAGAAGATTATCAAGGTTATCAAGCAGTTAGAAGGTTGTAAAATAAACTACGCCAAACATTTTTGTTATTTCCACATTTCATTTCTGATATTGCCGGTTCTCAAGGCATTTTACCTTATGCAGAGTTATTGTACAAAATTTATTTTATTTAGACTATATATTCAATTAGAGGGTTTACCTATAAATGTAGTTTATTAAGCCTATAGAAAGTTACGGAATAAGCTAAATAATATATTTTAGTTAACTTTGCAAATAGACTTTCCGAAGTAAATTCTTTCTTCTTAAATTGCAAACTTAAATCATTATTTCTAGAAGTTATTGAAGTTATAGAGCTATAAAAACTATAGAGTATAGAAGGTTATGAAATAAACTGGTTAAAGAATGTTAGGACATTTTATAACCTCTTTTAGCATTTCGATTAAGATTCTTTTCTATTCAAATTTAGGTTTATTACGAGATATTTGCCTCTGTTCTTCATAAAGTATAAAGTAGTTCTCCTCTACGTCATAAGGAAGAGGCCAATTGGAAAAATTTAAACAAAAATGCTCTAATAAATATTAAATAAAATTTTCTGCGAATTCTCAGCCAGAAAGACTTATTTTAACAATCTTAACTTACATACACATACACTCTCAGCAGTTATCTTGACTTCAAGTTTACCTGTAAAGAAATGAAATAAATTTGATTTTAGTGGGAAATATTAATTATTTGTATTTCAAAACTTAATGAATCTAAAATGAAAAATAATGTTAAATGCAAAGAACCGAGAAAGAAGACTAGCCATTTCGTGCTATTAATGCATTCGTTTATAAACACGAAGTTACCGATTACAAAAAAAACTATAAATGTAACTGACAAAGAGTTGGAGACGATCAAATAATTCATCGTCAAATTGAACTATCAAAACTACTTGCTACTATTTAGCAATCACTATACTATAACGGATACGTCAGTTGCAAAAGCATGATCAGACGTACTTAAGAAGGTTATACAATATTGCCAGAGTGTTTAGTAATCGGTGAGTCCATGTGTGAAGTCAGTGTATTATTAAAAAAATTATACTTTCGAATAGTTACTATTTGTTACGCTTTCGAATACGTCAGTTGCAAAAGCATGATCAGACGTACTTAAGAAGGTTATACAATATTGTCAGAGTGTTTAGTAATCGGTGAGTCCATGTGTGAAGTCAGTGTATTATTAAAAAAATTATACTTTCGAATAGTTACTATTTGTTACGCTTTCGAAAGATGTTTAAATTAGCCAGAGGTTACTGATAACAATGAGCTGATTTTATTTAATTTCAAATCATATGGCAACTCAATGGAAAGATGTTGCCAAACAGTTGCAAAAATATTTCGTAATGAATTTCCTTTAATTTAGTAATGAAAATTAAATTAATATGCTTAAATAACATTCTCAATATATTTGAAAATAATATGCAACATGTGAACCGATAAACAACATAAAAACTATTGTCGTGTAGCCAATGAAATCAGAGGTTTGACAGCCACGCTTAATAGCATTAAAAGTGTTACCAAATAACAAAAATATCACTTTGTAGTGTTAGCGTTTTTAATGCAGTTAATCATACTCAAGAAATATACTGTTAGAATGGTTTTTTTGCATCCAAAGAACGAGAAAGCTTTTTACTGTGGACTTGCCGAAAAGATAGAAGGGTTGTGCACTACGCAAAAATGATTTACTTTATATTCCTTTTATTCGCAAAAAAACATTAAAAGTCGTAATCCGTCTTCCCAAGCAAACATAACGTTTCCGAAAACTTAACGATTTATACACCTTTTTCTAAACGAGCTTTCTGCCAGTTGCTGACGTGATGAATGTTTCAAAGCTTTTATCTATAGTTCCACTCCTAAATTATGTCCGCAAAGAATTTCATATTCAACAACTGTTTGCTTTTGTTTTGCGCAGAAACAAAAAAAAAAAAAAACAACCAGAAGCGAAAAATATTTAAACCTCTCGAGTAGCATTTTAAGTTTATTAACAATAATTCGTGCAATTCTGTATGCTAACTATTGTGAACTTGTGGAAGCAACATCCTTTAGAAACTGCACGTTGAACGCAATAAATGGGAAAGTGAGTGAAGAAGTATTTTTTATTTGCTGACTACGACTCTCAGGGGAAAAGTTATTTAATATTTTTTTGCTCGCTTTTTGTTTAATTTTTAAACGAGAATTTCGTACGTTCACAACTTAAGCACAAGTTTAACAAAAAGTTGCTTCCTGGGGGTAAAGACAAGTAAATGAAAGTTATTAATTTAAGTTGTAATATTCATGAATAATTAATTAAGATACAAAGTCACACAAACACACAAACACACACACACATACACACACACACCACCCAACGTAAAAGCCATTGTGGGTAAAAAAGTTTGTAGGTAAAATCAATATAAAGTGCAAAAGTGTTGAAAAATTAAGCAAAGGAAATTCAAGAAACCAATTTTACGAAACGGGAAATAAAAGTAATCACAAAATCCTTTTTTATATAGTTCAATAAAACCACTGTTCGAAAAATATTTTATCAATGTTTACAGCTTTAAACAAAATATTCAATTATTATCTTTCTTCAAGTTAATTAACCCGCCTCCCTCGTAACAGCCAACCAAGAGAGCAGCAATAGCAGGCTCCTGCCACACTGCTGGTTAATGACTTTTTTAAATGCTTCCAATAAATATAGCTAAAGGAATCCCCACAATTTTTCATTTTCCTCCGCTGCCGTATTTAGCAGACACATTTTCCTGCTTTTTAATTTTAAACAATTTCCTTTCCAGTGCTACGCGTTTCAATAAGAAAAAAAAAAACTTTTACTTTGTTCATACTTTTGTTGATTCCTTTTATTAAAATACTTTTGCAACAAATTGACATTTGTTTGGTTGGCAAACGCCAGTAGATTGCAGTTATTACACAAATCAAGGAATACTGAAATAAAATTGGCAGAAAACATTTAAAAGAAAATCCCGTAAATAACCAAGAAAAAGCATTAAAATTTTAATTAAAATAAAAAAAAAAAAAATTATTGCTAAAATGTAAAGGTAGAAGGAGAGGTATGTAAGAAAAGGATACAGTGGACTCGCCGAAACGTGAACATGCAGTAACAGATACCAGCCAATATAATTTCCATCAAGTTTTTGAAGGAAAATGAATAATAAATGAAGCATCAAAAATGGGGGGAAGTATGCCTTCTTCCAGTACAAGTTTTTAAAGAAAAACAAAATGTGTGTGCAGTCAAACTCGTTGTAACAAGTAGCCACTTTAATGAATATTTCCGCTTTCAACGCTCAACACCAAAAACGTCTCAATGAACATAAAGAATAAAAAAATACACAAAGAGAAAAAGATGGCTTTATTCGCTATACTAGTATTATTTTTTCTGCACATGATTGTGGTTGGATGTGCGCATGCGCATAGAATTAAAGTTTTAAATTAGCTGCGAAAAGAAATATGAGCAACAGTAAATATACTTTCTTTACGAGAAAAAACTGAAATTTTAAAAGAGTGCAAAAATGGTACAACCATGTCCCGATATAATACAGAAAATGGTCACGAAACGGGATCTCAAAACAAGTGAGGTGAAGGCATTTTTAGGCCTTCCTTACCTTAAAAATGAAATATCCATATTGGTAATTTTAATACGGAATTTCAATTAATTTTATATGCATATTAATGAAACTTGAAAGAAATGTTATTTTAAATTCGAAAAACACTAATGACAGTTTTAAAAGCCGAAGATTTCTCCGAAATAGGGAGTTTCCCAATATAGAAAAAAAGTTGTCTGAATGGTTCCTAAAAAAGCGATGAATGTTGATGGCAGTTAAAAGCAGAGGTCTTAGTGGTAAATGGAAAGCTGAGTATTGAAGGATTTAACGCAAGTACTGAAGGAAGGATGGATGGACAGATGTGCTACAGAGTACGTGAACTCCTGCCTATGAGGCTTAACTTCACGGTGAGCTTAGCACTGAATAAATTAATGCATTTACTAATCCCCTATGCAAGCACAGGTGGCAAATCTTGATTAAAAGATTCAGTTTTAACCAAGCGCCTTGCTAAAACGTTCGATACTGTCCAAGCCTTACCAATAGTCACTTCGCAAGAATAACTCTCCCGCCATCTTCAAGGTAAACCGCACCTGACTATTTAATTCATATAAGTATAACAATCAAGGAATTAGTGGGGAGAACCATGTGCTGCCTACTACCGTCTGTTGAATGGCAACAGCACCTAGATAACTAATCGCTTTACGGGATCGTATCGAGCTTTAGCATCAATGCGATACCAGCCACTCAAGAGAAATCTCCCAAGCAACTTTTGATATCAACCACATACCACCACGTGATCTCCTAAGGAGGCCTCACCAAAAACCGGTCACAACTTCAATCAACGCTGTTAGGTTGAAGCGAACTTGGTCTATGGACAAAGTCACTAAAGCCGCACAAATTTATCCACGACCATAATCAATAAACTCCGTGAAGTGTGAACTAAGTCCGTCGTCGATAACAGTTCGGTTCAGGAATTGTGCAAACCCAATATCACCCATTAACCTCCGCGATTGAAATCCATTGTGCAGCTGCCGGTACCCGTGGTGCCATTATAAAGCCACTGGTGGTGCTTTCGGAGAGAACTCTCCTACAATATTCAACCCTGAATCGATTAGGTTATGCTAAACCTAATCCTAGACCAACAACCATAGATTGGCTTTACCTTTTAATTACTTATAAGCATGCCCGTTGCCATGTTATTTCATGGATTGGGTAGTGGCAGACAAGTTTCAGCGCTGCCTGCCAAAGGTCGTGGGCTGGAAACGCAGGATACCGTCTCTCCAAAGTGCACCCCACCAACATGTAAATTTCACCAAGGTGCATACCGTACTATCCTGGGGCTGCATGAATGGACAGGCAGATTTAAGAAATTGTATAGAAAACGATTTCTAAAATCCTCTGGGTGAAAAGTGTTCACCATGGACTGAAGTCGTTTATGCAGTGAACTAGCCGACACTTAACTTTGAAGTCTCAAAAGTGATGAGACTATTAAAAAATTTATGAGTACCAGACGGCTTTGAAGACGAGGAATGAGTTCTTGAAGCGCCATTAACTAATGTAAGGTAAAAAAAAATTTGACTTAAGAAGCCTTAATGCAGCCTTCATATATTCACCAAACCCCCGATTTTTTGTATGAATTCAATAAGATCATTTGTACATGAGTATCTTAGAAGCCATTAGAAATGTATTATTTTAAAACATCTGAATGTACATGTAGGCATATACACATGAATATTATAATGTGGCAGGAACTTAGAAAGTCGAAGTGAAAAATGTCTCGTAGCTGAAAACCACGCCCATTATTTTAAATTCAAAAAAAAAGTTACAATTTTATGTGCTAAAAATTAGTTCACATTTCTGCGAATTCACTGTATCAAAGTTTCTAGACTGAAATCTGAATTTTTTGTATATATGCATCTGTACAAAGAGAAAAGTAAAAACGGTTAAGAGAAATAAGAAATAAATATTTTTATATTATTAAAAATGAAAAAAACAGCAATTAATTTTCAATTCTTATTTTCTTTTCTTTACAGGTAAGTTTGTAGACAAGATAAGATAATAAGACTTCACTCCTTAAATTCAACTGCATGTAAGTGGAAGTTAATTGCAATGAAGCATACTTTTAAGCGTTTAAATATAATTTTTTGTGATATAATTATGGTTTGATTATAATTCATTGTTTTATATCCGCTGAATTGAATATTTTATATAAATTACTTGGCTGAATAAAAAGAAGAATATGAGTTAAATAAAAATACTTGTCAGATTAAAATTCCTCGCACCAGTGATTGAAAATAAAATAAATTTTTTTGGTAATAGAACTAGGCATGAAGAAAGCAATCACCTTACTTGTGCTGGAAATCCGAAAGGACTATTAGTTGGCATAAATTTTAGAATTTAAGGAATATATTCGGTTTTTCGGAGTAGACTAACATTTTTTCGGACTGATATCAATCTTTAGGTTAATGAGAGTGAAATTTTTGATTCTATATTTTCGTTTGTATTTCGTAACAAATATAACTTTTTTCGAAGTAGCGTAATATTTTTTCGGAGTGATGTAAACCTTTACGTTTTCGTTAATGGGAGTAAAATTTTTAATTCTATATTTAGTTTCTTGTATTTCGTTGCATTTACAATTTTTTCGGAGTAGCATCACATTTTTGAAGTGGTATCAATCTTTAGGTTTTCGTTAATGAGAGTAAAATTTTTGATTCTATATTTTCGTTTGTATTTCGTAACAAATATAACTTTTTTCGTAGTAGCGTAATATTTTTTCGGAGTGAAACCAATCATTAGGTTCTATTAAGGAGAGTAAAATTTTTAATTATGTATTTTCTTTCCTGTACTTCGGAGCTAATGTAATTTTGTAGGAGCAGTCTAACATTTTTCGGAATGATATCAATCTTTAAAAATTTATATAATTTTTTATATAATTTATATAATAAAATTTTTTTGGTGCAGCACAACATTTTTCGGAGTGATATCAATCCTTAAGTTTTCGTTAATGAGAGTAAAGTGGTTAATTCTCTATTTTCTTCCTTGTATTTCGCTGCTAATATAATTTTTTTGGTGTAGTATAACATTTTTCGGAGTGATATCGATCCTTAAATTTTCGTTAATGAAAGTAAAGTTTTTAATTCTATATTTTCTTCCTTGCATTTCGCTGCTAACATAATTTTTTCGGAGTAGCCTAACATTTTTCGGAGTGATATCAATTCTTAAGTTTTTGTTAATGAGAGTAAAATTTTTAATTCTATATTTTCTTTCTTGCATTTCGCTGCTAACATAATTTTTTCGGAGTAGCCTAACATTTTTCGGAGTGATATCAATTCTTAAGTTTTTGTTAATGATAGTAAAATATTTAATTCTATATTTTCTTCCTTGTATTTCGCTGCTAATATAATTGTTTCGGTGTAGCCTAACATTTTTTCGGAGTGATATCAATCTTTATGTTTTCATTAGGTTTCAATACAATTTTTGCGGAGTTATTTTCAATAATTTTCAATTTAATAAAAATGAATTCAATTTTCAAAGTATGTTTTATTTAAAATTATGTTTTGGAATTTTTATTTTCCTCGGAGTGGGATTGACATTTTTTAGACTAAATTTTGTTTTTCTTTTTTTTTGTTTTAAAAGTTAAAAATTAAAAGAGTTTAAAAATCAGATATTAAGTATTGATTGCAATACTTTGTTCCAAAACCCGGTTTTCACATTTTTGTTATGCGTATTAGTACAGAGACAATATTTGACTGTGAGAATATTGTTTTAATTATTCTTTCTCTAGAAATGGTGGTACAGTGGCGTATAAAAAGTAGGGTACTCTAGATAAAAATTACCTTATTCTAGTTACAGCCGATAAGGAGTGTAATATTGCTAAGTGTGAAAATATGCAATTCCTATAAATTCATCCCATTTCAGAGTTGTGAGGGGAGGATGAAATTAAAATATACAAACTTTGCATTGCCTTTTATTAACGTCTATTCCAAGGCCAACTCGCAGGGAACCAACTCCCCTACTCATACAATACCTTGTTGTAGACATTTTTCAGCGCCTCTAGTGTTTAATTAAGGGCAGTTGAACCGTTTGATTAAAAGGATTTTAATAATTATTAAAAACACGAGAGCAAGAGTGTCCCCAGGTGAACGAGAAGGGACACTGTATTTCCTCATATAGATATAATCGATGTAAATTGTTTGCTGGTAAACGTTACAAGGCAAAAGTAATTAAAAAATAAAATATAAAAGCATTGATCGACACATTATATTTATTAGATTTTGTTAATTAAAGTAACTAGAAAGATGAAAATTTAAGTTTCTATATTAAAATTTTTCCACATTCCCAAAAAATATTAAAAAATCCCAGAACTACTATGTAGAACAATGTATTAAAATTTGTATCTACAAAGCACAAAAGCAATGCAAGTACTTAATTTCACTCATCATTTGTCATGCTGTAGAGTGTCCCAAATTCCCATATTATTATTGTGAATACCCAAAATCTCCGGGAATTAAGAAATTGTGAGTAAAAAAATTTAAAAAAAAATTAAAATTAAAAAATTTTAATGCGATTAGACTTTGATTAAAATTGATTTAATTTGATTAAAAGCAATGCAAATACTTCATCTTACTTGTCATTTTTCATGCGGTAGAGTGCTCCAAATTCCCAAAATATTATTGTGAATACCCAAAATCTCCAGGAATTAAGAAATTGTGAGTAAAAAAATTTAAAAAAAAATTAAAATTAAAAAATTTTAATTCGATTAGACTGATTAAAATTATATTATTATGCCATTTGTGTCATTCCCAAATATTTCTGGTAAATCCCCCAAAATTGTTAAAAACCTATAAATATAACTATATAGTATTGCAAAAAAAAATAAAAATATAAAGTAAGCAATATTATTTTTAATACACTTAAATAGATATAACTTTTAATTACAAAAATAACTGGCGCATAAATTTCTTTGTAACATTTAAACAACTTTCATAAATTCATAATGATTCTCTTTGCGAGCCAAGCATTCATTCTCTTTAAAAAGCAAATTTGTTCGTTTTTAAAATGGCCCTGCTTGCTTAAAAGTTTGTCTACGGACTCAGTAAAATATTTAGTACTATTATGTTTATATCTGGCCTTAATTAAAATATTTATGATTTTGGCAAAAACAAAAACATTAAAAAATCTCCCCCCAAAAATACTAGTTTTTTTAATGCATTTCGGTTATAAATTCAATGAGGATTCTTTGTGTGTTGCATCGCTCCCGACAATATGGGTCAGGCGTGTTAAATGAGTTAATACAAGGAAATATTGCTGCTACAATGAAACGTGTAAATATGTTTTGATAGAGCAGCCACTCGCATACAGAGACTCGTATATTTTAATTGCTTCTATATTATTTTCTTCTTGCTTGCAACCGGCCCCTCTTCCCTTTTTTTTTGTGAAATACATATTTATAGTGCTGAAGTTTCGAGACGGCACTGGCAACAAACAGCATGTGCTTGGGTATGTGCATTATATTCCATGTGTTAAGTTATTCTTGCAGCGTAGTGACAGTTCCTGCAGCATAAAAAACAAGACTTTAAAGGCCACGCACACAGTCTGACAAACAATCCAAAGGAGAAGGAGCACTTCTTCTGCAACAGAAGCAGAGAGGCGAACATAAAAACTTGCAAAAATAAATGAAAAGGATTTGAACGGAATGATAAAATGTAATTGCTTACAATTAATTTTATAACGAAAAATGATATCATCTTCTAAGACATGCAACTGGCTGAAAAAAAGAAGAAGAGAAATTTATTTACTTCAGAACTTTTCGAAAAGTTTACTTTTTTTGAAATATTTTATTAGAAGCGCTTTCAAGACATGTTGACATGCAGCACTATAAAACAGTTAGTGGAAGATAATTGCAGCACAAATATAAACTTTCTCAAATAAAAACTCATCATTTGTTTGAGAAGGAAGCAAAAAAGGAATTTATTCGTGTCTTTCCGCCAGGTTGTCTTTGTCACTTGAAAAGCTTTCTATTGCAAGAAAGCAGGTGTTAACGTGCAATCATCTACCATTATTTAATGGCCAAGTATTTGCCATTAAAAAGAGATAATGATGACCTCAACACATTTTTGTTTTTCTGCAATTAATGAGATTTAAATGACTTTTCTTTGTCTACAAAATATGGCCCGCCTGAGATTTCCTATGATTAGCAAAAGGGAGGTTTCTTTCTACACCAGGAAAACTTTTAACAATATCACTAAACCTGGCAAAGCTGGAAAAAATGTAATTTAAAAAAAATTATAGAGGAAACACTTTTTTATAAAAAAAAAAAATTAACATAATCATAATTCTATAATTCAGCCCCTCGATTGTATGGTAATGGTTAGTATACCCGCCTGTTACGCAGGTGTCAGGGGTTCAATTCCCCGGGGAGCCAGAAGCCAAGGGCCCCAATAGCCAGTGCTTCTATACATATTGCAATATTTGGTAAATAAATAAATAAATAATTCTAAAAATAATTTAAATTTGTTGTAATCAAAATTCTTTAGATATTTGAAAAATTCTAATTTATCAATAGTTTTTTAAAAACATTTCCTTTAGCTCATTAATAGAATTCCAAAATCCAACAGAAACGGTAAACATGGCCCTCTAAGAAATATTCGTTATAATAAATAAAAAAAAATATAATCATATCCTCAAAATAAAAGCTTTAAAATTTTTTTTTTGAAAAACACTCTTTTGTATTTGTAATTGTAATTTGGACCGCCACAAATTTGACATACCTATAATATATAAATAAGAATTTCATTTGCTCAAAGTCAAAGCATTCAGTTGTCGAAATCAAAAAGACTCGAATTTTAAAATAGTCCACATGTTTGAAAATACAAAAATATCCTTTCCTACAATTTAGTTCAATTCGAAAATTTTAATTCAATTTGCTTAATTTTATATATCTGAAATGGTTCATGGAGAAATGCAAGGACTTAAACTAATATGATTTTTAACTAATATGATTTTTGTTAAAAATTATCGATCTAAATATCAATATAAATTTTTTTTTAATTTGGCCCGCCAGGATAAATGTATATTATACATATGAAAATATATCAAAAAATGTTGGTTGCATACGGTTCCAAAGAAAATGGTTTTTTATCTTCTATATTCAAAGATTCATTATACAAACATTATACATATTTCAATTTTAATAAAATTAAGTCCAAACTCAGCGATTTATAAAAATAAAATTTATATTCGGAGAAGTCTTTAAGAAAATATAATATATAAAAAATTAAAACTTATTGTTATAAATCACTAGAAAATTAGAAATAAGATAAAAAAGGTATAAAGTAAATTAAATCTTTTTATGGCCCGCCTGGAAAATGAGTCATTTTAAAAGGAAATAATGCATCTCTTTTAACTTTATACAAATTGCAATGAGTATTTAGATAATGAAACGTGAGATATCTTATTTTGGCCCCTTAGAAAATTTTTTTATTATAACAAGCAGAGGTTTAAAAAAAAAATTAAAGAATTAAAAATGTTTATAAAAATAATATCTTAGACTGCCTTAAATGCTTAAAATTACTTGCATTTATATTTTTTTTATTAGATTTTAATTAGATTTTAAAGTATTCAAAATGAATTTGATATTTTTATATCCGGAAATAATTGCCTTTATACTCTCTTGAAAATTTACCACAGTCCAATTTTATATATTAATAATAATTTATATTTAAAAATAAACACATCAATATGATATTAAAAATTATATTTAAATAAATAAATATTTACTACGATATTTAAATCATATTAAAATATTCCCAATTCTCTTAAAGGTCCTAAATCGTATTAGTTTTCAGGCGGGCCATATAAAAAAAAATTATTTTTTGATTATAACGTTAATTTAATTTATATTTTAAAATACGGTATTTATGTAACTAAAATTGCACAATGACAAATTATTGAATATCTTTTTTTAATTTTTTTTGAAATTATGGCACGCCTGAAAACATTTACATGCTTAAGGTTGGAACTGAAATTTTTTGATTATGAAACTGGTCTCGATCTATTTCTTTAAATAACAAAAAATCACCCAGCAAAAAACGTTAGTAATAATAAAATTTTCAAAAATAACGCAAATTTAGAAAACTTGAAGGGTAATAATTTTGTTTTAATTTTTTTTTTTTTTATTATAAACTTATATATTATATTATTTTTTAATTTAATTTTTAAGCTTAAAGACGCTTTTCGTTAATTTAATTGGTTAACATCTTAAGGAAATGAACTTATATTATTCTTAAGAGTTCATTAATTCAAATTATTATTAGAAGGAACTCAAAATGTCATTTCCTCAAATATTTTTAAACTTTTTCATATCCTATTTGGGCCCTTTGCTTGTCGCTTATGCACGTTTCACACATTTATTTTTTCCACTTTTCACTTCATAACACGTAATTTGGGTTTTAAAAAATTTATATAATATAAATTTGTTTGTTAAGTCCTGAAAAGTGATAAAAAAGAATTGTAATTTCATGAAGTGTTAAAAGGAGTTACGTAAACAGTTGAATAACGGAAAAGGCTGCAGATGATTCACACATTCAAATATGCACGTTAAGTCAGACATCTAAAAGTAAACTAACGTGCTTCAGCATATGCAGATATCCTTTAAACTCCTTTATGGTTGCGCCAAAAAAATAAAAATTAAAAATTTATATTTCAAGAACGCCAACTGAGTGTAGCAAAAAATTATTTTTATTATTTTTATTCTTTTCTCAATCGCACATAAAAACTTTATCCAATTGGAGAGATGAGCTTTTTCCAATTTTATTTTAAAGTTTAAGAAAAACAGTTTTCGAATTGAATTTATAGTCGAATTGAATGGTTTTGAATAGGAAAATATTTTAAATATTCTTATTTTTTTCAAATAATTTTAATAAATAAAAAATAAATTAAATAATTCAATAATTAAGTAATAAATTATATAATTTTTTTTCAAATAAATTATCTATTAGACACAAAGCAATAATTAATATTGTGCTTTCGGCCCATGCTTTAACATTACGTGGGTTAATTGTGGTTGGAATATTGAGCTGATGAAAACCCAGCCCACTGAGCACACCCACTTCACCATTCTTCTGCTACAGTATTTTCGGCGAAGTATAAATAATTACGCGTGCGAATGAATAATATGCAATCTACCAAGCCGGAGGTGGCAGGTTCGATTCCTGGCTGTTTTTCTGCGGACAAGCCGAGAGCTTTGCAGGTTAAGTTGCTTAAAAAAATTTTTTTTTGTACCTCTATCCGTTTCTCATAGTGCAGGTGCAAAAAAGTCACTAAAAATTGTTTGCAGGAAAAAAAAAGTGGATGGCCCTCCATCCATCATAATTTTGAAGATGTTCAGTAGTACGTTTTACTAACTTATCAAGTTTGTAGTAACAATTTTGTAATTCAGTAACTTCTTGTTATCAAAATCGTTATAATTTTCAATAATAAACTCCCGGCCTCATTCACAAAATATAGAAAAAGGATAAAAGAAAAAGTTTGAATGATATTTGAAGACAAACTTAAATTTGTATTTTTTATATCCTTTTAATTATCGAGATTAAATTCGTGTGTTATGACTTCTTGATAAACGTTGATGACAGCAGATATTATGGAAACTCAATAACGCATATATATAATAATATAAAAAATTTTAAATTGAAATTTTTTGAAAGGATATTCGTATCTACTTGTAAGCAAACAAAACTTCCTGTCGTTAAAAATAACAACGCAGAAATTATTAAATTAAATAATTATTATTATT
The DNA here is from genome assembly GCA_963402855.1 of Ormia ochracea. Classification (NCBI taxonomy): domain Eukaryota; kingdom Metazoa; phylum Arthropoda; class Insecta; order Diptera; family Tachinidae; genus Ormia; species Ormia ochracea. Next base: position 16,895,000 of record OY727107.1, on the reverse strand, counting down.
GTTAATTACCGAAACAATTTTTTTTTATTATTATTTATTATATTTAATATAATTATTGTTGCTATTATTATTTATTATTTTTTATATTTAATATTATTACTGTTATTGTTATTTTTATTATTCATATTAACGATACGATTATCGACAAGGAGTTGGTAAATCGTTATATTGTAATGAGGGGGACAAATTAAACACATTGACTTCTGATATGGCACGTTTATTTCTTAATAATTTATAATTTACACTTTTTATTTAAACTTGTCGTAAAACACCTTTTGTTGTATCCAATGCGGTCTGGTTTCTTAAACGTTTTTTTCATAGCAAACAACAAAAAAACTCAGCCCGCCAAAAAAAACAAAATCAGAGCAATAGGACTGTCACTTGCACACCGATCTGTGCACTATAGACTATATAGACCCCACATCTATACACTATACTTCTGACAGTAACTTCAAATAGCATTAACATTGGTAACGTCTGGCAATATCTTTAGATAACATTAACATAGACAACATTACAATATATATAAACGTTATACGTTACGATTATCGATAACGATTTAGTGCACCACACTATAGTGTTATAGGCAGCCTAGCAGGACGCCGTAGCTTTCCCTCCTGCTTAGCCTGCCCATAATGCCTGAACGACAAACCAAAAAGCCTCCCAATTTAGAGACAAAAGTTTAGAAATGAATTGCTTAAAGTCATTTTCAAACACAAAATTGTTCCTTTTTAACACATTTTTGTTGCCTTTTGCCTTAATAGTTTTAATTGAAATTCTGCTTTTCCAGGATCTGCTAGTCATGAATGACATTTTGAACTTCTTGTTGCTGCCAAACTTATCTGAACAAATTTCTATTGTTTCTGAAAAAACAAATAAAATTAATTTGTTTTGTTTCGAACGTTGGCCAGTAAAATGCCATTAAAACTTAAAAATCAACCAAAAACAAAAACAAAAAAAAAATTTAAATTTCTATGAATATTTTAGTAAAAAGAAGAAAAAAAGAAAACAAAAAATTAATTTTTCCAATTTTGCCTTAAAATTGCACAGAAGAAGAAGAAAAGGCATGTTCGGCAGGTGTGTGTCAGTGCATGCGTTTGCACGTTTGCAGCAAAAGCTTGTCAATGTTTTATGTTGCTGTAAAGTTTTTTTTAATAAAACTTTTGCCACATCAACTGTCCCTGCTACCGTTCTATGTTATTTAACATAAATAAAATTTGCTGAACGGCGGGAATGTGTGAAAGCTGTTTTGTTTACCAGTTGCCTTTGAAACCTGAAACATCCTGCCAAAGTTATAAAGTGGCCGGAAAGAAAACTGCAGAAAATGTAGCATGTGGCTGAAAGCTAAACAACAATATCAGATTGCCAGTGATTACTGGTACTCTCGCTGGTGTTGATATTTCGTAAATAGTGCGGCGGTCCTGTTCTAAAATGCAATAAAAGTTATTGAGAGCTGGAAAATATTTGCAGGACACAGACTGCTGGAAAAACTGTAAGTTGTTGACTTTTAATGGGAATCGCAGCTGCTTTAAAAGTTGCCGGCAACAGTTGAAAAATATTTCAAAGGCAGGATATTGTAAAAAACACAAACTGCAAATTTATTATAAAAAATTGCTCACAACAACAACAACAAGAACAAGAAAAGTTACTTTGTGAACAAAGTGAAAAAGGAGAATTTCCTGAAAATAGAAATTTGAGATCAAACAGCGTGTAATTGATTGATATCACCAAAGTTTATTAATTATATAAAATTCTTGCAAATATTCACTTTAAAAAAAAACGGCCTTCAATACCTTTTTAGAGGCAAATAATTAAATGAAAATAATCCTTGGATTCTCTTTTCCGAAAAATTAGAATGTCTCCCCAGGCGAATGAATAATACAGAGCCTACTAAGCCGAGGGTCGCGGGTTCAATTCCTGCTTAGACCCTGGGTGTTTTAATGCACACAAGCCGAAAGCTTTGCAAGTTGAGTGTTGCTTAAAAAAAAAAAGTCCTACATTTTTCTTATTAAAAAACAAAAAAAAATTTTAATCTTTTAAAAATAAAAATAAAATTAAAATTTTAATGATTATTTCCTAAAAAGCTTTAAATTTTTTTGTATTAAATATTTGTGAAATACTTTTTCTTTTTAAGATGTATAGTCTTCCCAAATAAGACGTAGTAAGAAAAATTATAAAAAACCAAATTTCAATTTAAATGATTTGGTGCCACATTTGGTCCTTAATAGAGAGTATTTTTGGGTTAATTTTCATTTTACAGAATGAAAAATGTCATCAGCAAGAAAAAAAAAATTTGCGAAAAAACTAATAGTTAAAATATCCTGATTCCTGTGTTCTGTGTCCTGTATCCTATGTGAAAAAATGGCTGAAACGACTTGGATTCCTTAGTTTTTTATAGGCCTTTAGGGTTAAAGGAAAAAATCTCATAAATTTTTTCGTTGAAAATTATTGTTTAAAAAGGTGAAAAATATATTTAAGAAAAAGTACCGTAAAAAGTATTTTTTTTTTTTTTGTTTTTGTTTAGCAAAAAGGATTGATACGGAATTAACTAGCCTCTGAATTGCAAGCAGTCCTTGGCTTAATGAAAGACAGGAGTCTGAACTTTAAAAAAAACTTGAAACGGTCATTATAATTTTAGGTACTTTTTTTTAAAAAAAAAAAGTACCAACAGAAAAGAAAAATATCGCTATAGTTTGGATATTCTTTTTTTTTACAATAGTCTGAACGTTTTAACGTGAAACAGCAATTACAGTTCTTGTATTTCTTTATTTTAAAAAAAGCAGGGCAAAATAAAAGAAAAATTTTGCTACAGTGGGCATATTTTTGCCCTTAAAATAGTATGAAACATTATTCATTCCACAAAGAAATAAAATTTTTCGTTATTTTAAATATAGTTAAATTCTTTGCGCAGAGTTTTGGCATTTTAAGGACATTTTTATAATTTTAATAGCTTTTTTTCATGGAATAACTTTGTTTTACAGAAATCGGTCTTTGAAACGCCCCTTTGCAGATCAGAATCGGAAAAAGAATTTGTGTTCGAAATGTAAGCCAAGAGTTTCATAAATATTTTTTTAGAATTCGTTAAGCTCTCATTTGTTAATTCCCTGTTCTAACCGAATAAAACAAGAGCCAAAATTAATGAAACTGTTCCCAATTTACTAATTAATTTTCCTTCTTCTGAAATCCTGTGAAAACTACCGCAAACAGTTTCTTCACAAACGAATGAAGAAAATAAAATCCGTTCGACTACAATTTTGATTTTAGCTACAAACCACGAAAAGAGTAGGGGTGTGGGACCAGCCGTCAAGTGATTAAAAATATACATACACACGGGAACGTATGAAAAAATGTTCACCACAAGGATAACAGCAATTGTGTGTTTATACAATTGAAGTTTGATTTTTCTTTACGACTATTTTATTTTATACTTTTGTGAAATGTTAAACAAGTCAAGCGTTCCTTTGACTGCAAGGAAGACGAGATAAAAACGTATGGCTTCCTGATACCAGCGTTGAGTGAAAGGATGGCATGAATCATATAAAAGCGATGTGGCTGGCAGTGGCAGGAAGAAAAAAATATTTTTTACAATATTCGAAATGACTCATGAAGTCGAAAATTTAATTAAAGAAAAGTTGTTCCATCAAAAAAGAAATATCTCCCTCGCGCAGCAAGACGTGCGTATTAAATGGCTTATCTCCCAAAACGAATATCTTTATTTAATAAATTTGAAACTAAGTAAAGTATTAAGATGACTAAAATTGAGTTCTCCATTTCCACTTTCAGAAAAAATTATCTATAATTTAAGTTTTATTTCATTTATTTTGATATAACAAAATTTTCAACTTCTCTGTTTCGAAAATTAATGTTGGTAAGTTTACTTCCTTCCTGTGGGAAGCGAAAATAAATTAAATATAATTTCTAACAAAAAGTACCACAAACCTTTTCTATACTTTAAAAATGAACTTTGTAAAACGATAGTTTAAATATTTCACTCGTGGCTTATCAGTAGCCGAAACTGCTGCATTGAAGTTCGCCCGAAAATAATAAATAAAATGTTAAAAATCGACCTAAACTGATGGCTCAATAAAAGATGTCCTTTTGAGTGCCTTATTATTATTTGCGGAGAGGGAAAATGATGATAGCTCACTACCATATTCAACCGAATTGCTTATGTTATAACTATGATGTCCAGAGATGGGAATGACTCAATTTTGTTTAACCAATTTTTTGCTTAAGGATAGCATTTGGCAGCCTAGGGAAAAAATAACTCCGCTCATACTTTTTTTAACTTTCCTTTAAGTGCAATACTCAGGGATGGGTATGGAGAATAAGTTAAAGTGGTGGAGTATTTCTTAAAAAAAAAAAATTATTAAAGTGACTGCCAGCAGCAGCATAAAAGTGCCTAGTTTGACAGCCGAACAAAAGCATTTACAACACTACGCCTTACAGGACAATCCCATAAAGGGTAAAGTTAGCTGTAAGTTAAAATCGGTTTAAAGAAATTACATAATCCTCGTGTGGCATATTTTTCGCAAAATAGCAATAAGTTGCAGAGATGGCACTACTTCTAAACATAGTATTTCTTACGATTTTTTTGAGGCAAAAATTAAAATTTTTATTTAGCAGAACTTCAAAAAAAAACTGTTGAAATGGATATTTCGGTATATCAGGTAGTTCAAGGCATGAAGATTTATCCAACTACTAAATATATATAAATAGGAAGTTTACAGTCATCAAAATTTTAAGAAGAATAAAACAATTAAATTAAATGCAGTTATTTTTTATACTCTTTACATTGAGTGATATTTGTCAGCTGAAATGCAATATAAAGAAGGAAGAGAATACAAATGCAAAACGACTTGTTGTTTTATTCGGTTTGATTCCCTGAATATCCGCCTTATCGTCATTTATTTATCTGTACCGTTTTTATCTACCGATACCATTCGCTACTTTCTTTTCAAAACTCTGCTTGCATTTTTTTTTTATATATAGAAAATATTATATATCATTTGGGGCAAGACATTAAAAATAGAACTCAGCTAAGTATTGAATATTAAACCATAATTTTAAGCACTATAATTTTCGTTCAGTCATCTGGTTTGAAGTGTAATTATTTTAATTCACTTCTTTTACTTTTCATTTAGTTATTACTTGCATCCTTCTAACCATCCCAGAGCAGCAGTTTGTCACACAAAGTTGTTATTATTGCAACTGTTGTTGTTTCCCTCCCCCCATTCTTATTTCTACTCTGTTCTTCAGTGTGGTGTTTCATTTGTAATTTTCTTCTTGAAGTGAAGAAGCTTGTTCCTCTCACTCTTTTCACACTATGAATAATTAAATTTGTCTCGTTGGAAAATATAGAATTTACTTCGTAAAAGGCGAGCGAACAATATTGTATACGTTTTAAGCAGCAGGGAAACAACATCTTTAACAAACTTTACTTTTGCCAACAATTATAGAGGTAAGGAAGGGGAAAATAAATTTTGCAAAATATTTCTTTTCAAAACAAAGTACAGAAGACAATATTGTCATTAATGGTACGATGTAGATTCAGCTGCAGTAAACGAGAAGTAACTGAAAGTAAAGTTGTCACAATTTTTTTTTTATATAAATTTAGTGTCTGGTTAAGGAAAAAGGATAAAATTATTATAAAGGATTAACTGTTGGCTAAAGGAGGTATTATGTTATAATTTTTTACATTCAAGTAACGTAATGATATCACAACTCGACATGAAAACAAAATTCTAGTATAATTTTCCTATTCCCCGTCCTCTAGAATGCAGCAAATAATGGGTTAAAATTCAATTAAAATAAAGCTTAAAATGTTGGCTTTGCAAGCACGTAAAATGTTCAAATTCGCTTTAAAATTAAAATTTTAGTTAACAATTAATATCACGCATACGCGCCCCGCTGCGCCAAAGTTGAATTGCGTATTACTCATACGCCGCGTTGCACCAGAAATTAATGTTTTGGGAATTAATATTAATCATACCCCGCCCCGCAGCCGCAAAAATTATTTTTAATTATTATTATATACAGTCGAACACTTTTATAACGAAAAGCGCTTTTACGAACTATTCGAATAGCGAATGGTTTTCTCCGGTCCCAACATTTTCGTACGCATTTTTCATACAAATCACTACACGGTTATAACGACCGTGAATTAGCGAATTAGTTTTTGTGAGTCACACAATAAATTTGTAAAGGCATTATAACGTTTATAACGAACTAAGAAAAAGCATATTTAAAAAAAATCGCCACAAGGCAGCACTTCTACGCAACACCACTTCACAGCTGTTTTAGACTGTTCAAACAAACAATCCAAACAGCTGATTGGTTTTAAGTTCTACGAAAGTCAAAAAATTAAATATGGATAAAAGGAAAAGAAAATCTATTACGGTTGCAACAAAACTGCAAATAATTGATGAAGTTGGGGAAGGAAAGAAAAGTAAACAACAAATCTGTGAACTTTAGAAAATTCCAAAATAAACATAATCCACTGTTGTCATTATTTTTTTTTTTTTTTTTTTTTTTTTTGTATGAGTTTGACAAATATTTCCACTACGTCTATAACGAACGAAGTAAAATGTCCATTGGCTTTGAGTTCTTTATAATCGTGTTCGACTGTATTTATATTTTTCATTCTTTATATAGTATTTATAATTCTTTTTTTTTTCATTTTTATTTTTTCATAATTTTATTTATTTATTTTTATTTTATTATTGTAATTAATTTTGTTTTATTGATTTCCCTGCAGAAGCTCACCAAAGATTGGCGTAGATTGCGAGATTACAAATAAATAAGAAAAGAATACATTAATAAAATTAAAAAGAAACTAATTAGTTAAATTTATAATAATATAATTGTTTTAATTTTAGCTCGTAATTTAAGATTTTAAAATGAGATTTTAAGGTCTTTAACTTTAATTTCACTTTTATGAGCAGCACATCCTTGACTGTAGCAGTCAACTTTACTACCAGGTATCTCAAAAGAATGTTTACAATAAATAAAATAAATATTAGGGCATGTATAAATAAAATGTTTATTAAGTATGAAAATAGATTTTTTTTTTGAAATTATTTCTTAAAAATAATAACGTTTAAATATTAAGATTCGAATTCATTTATTCGAATTTATTACAACTCGACGTTCCCACACGATATCTCGGTCACACAGTTATTTTGGGTGAATATAATGCCCCTTAATGTTTGCGTTTCCGATCCAATTTCTTAGATTTGTTATTTACGATACAATATTAGGGTTTAGTGGTTTCCAACTTTTGGTCTTAAGCTGTGTGGTTTTAAAATTTATATATATATAAAATGTTCTTATCTAAAAAAAGGCGTCCATTCTAAGTCAGAATTCCCAAGAACCAGGTGACCTATTTTTGTTTTCACACTCTTCAGCTTAGGCTCATTGTATTTACGTACACGGTTAAAGATTCTCTTAGGACACCTTGTTTTGTGCACATATTAAAGTCTCAGTTTCAAGATTATTTTAATATCCTTCAAGCTTTTATATTTCTTAAACAACTTACCTCTAGTCAAACTACCTGGTAAACAAATGCGGTGCTTTTAGAAGTAAACAAATGCGGTGCTTTTAGAATTTTATTCCTTTCCTTGACACGTCTCACTTGCCTTATACTTGCCTTTGGTAATAATTCATCCACTTCTTTTCACTTTTTTTACACAAATTTTGTGTTTACAAATAAACCATTTGAAAAATGCAATAAAAAAGAAAACAAACAGAAAATCCTTGTCTTAAAACAAAAACATCATATCAGGCCTTCAAATAGTTTCTACATTCTCTGTTTGGGGCCACTTCACTAGTTGTGTGTCAGCAGTAACTACAGAAAACTGCTTCCATCTCCTTTAACTGGATTCTTTTTCTTTTCAACACGTTCCCCTTAACAAAAATAAATAATCAATAATCTTATTGGCCTTTAAAAAATCTTTTAAGGAATTCCAACCATTTTTTCTACATATTTACAGTCACACATATTATTTTATTTTATGCGATTTTAATGTTAATATTAAAAAAAAATCTGTTATCTGTTTACATTTAAAATGTGTAACTTTCATAACTGACAGTGGGAGATTTAAAGCGAAATTTAAACAAAATAAGAAAAAGTGGTTACGAAAAGGATTACAAAAACAAAAGGGGAAACGTGACACGTAAGTGGATTTTCCTCTACACCTTTTCTTATCTCGATTTTATTTTAAGCATTAGAAAACTTAACGCGAATTCAGTTCTCATATTTATATATCCCTTACCCTACTCAAAAATGTACAACCTGGGAAAATGTGAGAGTGCGATCTTATTGCAGACTAAAAATAATTTAAACACGTAGGCAGCTATCAAATTTATACAACTTTAATTTCGGGTAAACAATTTAAAAACGGATTCATAGAGCGACTACAAAAACAATAACAAAAAAATTATAATTTTTTTTTTCAAAAAATCTTTTCTGTGCAGACAAACTTTGATTAAACTTTTACAAAAACTGTCTTCAAATGTCCCTCCCTCCTTGCTACAATATGGATATAAGTTGAAGGCGATATTTCAAACAAATTGGATTTATATTGTGCATAAAAAATAATTGTAATTTATACTACGACGCTTGTCGGCATCTAATTGATCTCTCCACAATAAAATGTCTTCCCAAACTTTATACATTTTTTTACTATAATAATATAATATAATATAATATAATATAATATAATATAATATAATATAATATAATATAATATAATATAATATAATATAATATAATATAATATAATATAATATAATATAATATAATATAATATAATATAATATAATATAATATAATATAATATAATATAATATAATATAATATAATATAATATAATATAATATAATATAATATAATATAATATAATATAATATAATATAATATAATATAATATAATATAATATAATATAATATAATATAATATAATATAATATAATATAATATAATATAATATAATATAATATAATATAATATAATATAATATAATATAATATAATATAATATAATATAATATAATATAATATAATATAATATAATATAATATAATATAATATAATATAATATAATATAATATAATATAATATAATATAATATAATATAATATAATATAATATAATATAATATAATATAATATAATATAATATAATATAATATAATATAATATAATATAATATAATATAATATAATATAATATAATATAATATAATATAATATAATATAATATAATATAATATAATATAATATAATATAATATAATATAATATAATATAATATAATATAATATAATATAATATAATATAATATAATATAATATAATATAATATAATATAATATAATATAATATAATATAATATAATATAATATAATATAATATAATATAATATAATATAATATAATATAATATAATATAATATAATATAATATAATATAATATAATATAATATAATATAATATAATATAATATAATATAATATAATATAATATAATATAATATAATATAATATAATATAATATAATATAATATAATATAATATAATATAATATAATATAATATAATATAATATAATATAATATAATATAATATAATATAATATAATATAATATAATATAATATAATATAATATAATATAATATAATATAATATAATATAATATAATATAATATAATATAATATAATATAATATAATATAATATAATATAATATAATATAATATAATATAATATAATATAATATAATATAATATAATATAATATAATATAATATAATATAATATAATATAATATAATATAATATAATATAATATAATATAATATAATATAATATAATATAATATAATATAATATAATATAATATAATATAATATAATATAATATAATATAATATAATATAATATAATATAATATAATATAATATAATATAATATAATATAATATAATATAATATAATATAATATAATATAATATAATATAATATAATATAATATAATATAATATAAAATAATATAATATAATGTAATATAATATAATATAATTTGTCTCTACACGAAACTTATCGATAACAGACTTCTCTCTAAAAACCTCTTTTTCACATTTTTATACACTATTTAATGGAAATTTAAAAACAAAAAGGCGAAAAAAAATTATGCGTAGAAAATCATGGAAAGTTATAATTTTCCATACAGAAATTATCGAACATACAAATTAATTTTTTTCGGAATAATCTGTTACTTGTAAATAGGAAACTTTTCGATATATTTTCCTAAATTATTACCGATAACAGATTTGAGCTATTAAAAAGTATTATTAGTCCAGTGATGAAAATGCCCTCTGGGTATTTTCTTTAATTTTGTTTTTTTGCAGATGGATTTGTAATATTTTAAAGTTTTAAAAGTTACTTATTCGCTAGTTATCGAAAAGTTTAGATTCTAAAGACTGCGCTGGGTCCATTCTCCCAACGGTTTTCAAGTCCAAAGTTAGTACATCTATAAACTTCCGAAAGAGGCCTAAGAAATCGTGAATCATATTATCAGTTGAAGAAAAATCCTATTCGCCATGAGAACTATTCAATGAATATCTTGTCGTGGAGTCTGAGCACGAAGACCAACACAAGCCTTCATCTTCTTGTCCATCGAGGACACTTAAATTTCCTTTATTTCCACTGTAAAGTATATTATAAAATGATTTCAGACGGGCTTTTGAATGCCAGCAACATACTAAATTTCTTATGGTCAATTTAGATTTGAACGTCCTCTTCATCTCTCCTCAGTAAAAATATATTTTTCCTCCTTTCCTTTGCTTGCCACTTCATGGTTTTGTTTTGTTCTGTTGTTCGTCCATAAACATCAACGTCATCCTCATTGTTATTACATTAAATGGTCAATAATGTTTTAGTTTTCTTAGGCTTGGGGCCGAATAGTAACCCAAAAAAAATAAAAAAGAATTCCTTGGTAATGCTTTTGTGGGGCAATGAAGTGTGAAATGAAATTTACATAAAAATATTGTTAAAAAAATGTAAAGCACGTACATACATACGTAAATATTTCTTTAGTTGTATTTAAACATGTCTAGGCATGATTATGCATGTGTGTGTGTGAAAGAAATCTAATAATAAAAAAGCAAAATTAGCGGAGATTTAAACATTTCATGGTTTTTGGGGCACTTCGTTGCGTTGAAAAGTCATAAACACAATTTTATGGGAGAAGGTCTGACGAAACGGGTATTGTGTTTAGGTTTGGCTAAAGTTAGTTTAGATTTAAAATTGATTTCAAGAGAAATTTGAATATTTTATAGAAAATAAGAAAGAAAACAATTCCGTCTTAGATTTTTTCAAATAAGAAATGGTTTCTTTAGGAAATATTTATTATCTGAAAGTTTATATTCAGAAGGTGGGATTACCCCACAACAAGTTTCTAATGAACAAGTTTGGCTTTATTAATAGGCTATTTTTTTCGTCGACGCCCACTTTTACGCCCACTTTTTTTGAAATTATGTAGTTGCTCCTATATAAATAGCTTTTAACAGATTTACTTCAAATTTCACACATCTTATATATATATACTCCAGGCGGGGTAAAAATAAAAATTCTTCAGGCCAAGCCACTTTCACGCCCCTTTTTACACCAAATTTTGTGTGAAAGTTTGAAACTTTTGTTCTCTGCATAAACTTTTTCCATTCAATGGATTTTTTTTTATTTTGTAGTATATTTCTCTTTATAATGTTAAGCTCGGCATATAACTATGATATATAGGTTGCATTAAAAGTGTGTTGCACTTGCACACATACTGGGTGTGATCAAAAATAATCGTTATTTTCAATTTTTTCCAAAAGAATTTACAAATTTATTCATCAACAACAATCTTGTACCCTTTAAAGTAAACCCCCGTTATGACACATACACTTATCCCAATCCAACATAACAATCCAACATTTGAAATACAACAACTTATTTCAAATAATCATAGCTAACGTCACACCGAAAAAACATAAGGTAATTTTGTACATCATCGTCTACAAAATGGGAACTCTGTAAACATAATCAAATAAATGACAAGGTGTGAATCTTTGTAGAAGGGTGTGGGAAACAAAATGTTTCAAAAGCAGAGGATTTTGGCATAACATTAAACAAAAATAAATGCGTTACGTCGGCTACAAATGCCATGAGATCATGTTTCATTAATTACGCAAACCGAAAATATCACCAATTAAAATATTATACTTCATGTTTGCTGCTGCTAAACAACAAAGTAAATATCGGATGACGGCTAAGCTGCAATTGCCAGACGATCGGCTTTGTTCTCTGTATTACCTTTGCCATCGTATTACTTCGGAGTTAACTTACATACATATAATAATAATAAACCCGCCATAAACTTATAGAACAGGGGAACTTGCAAAAAAAAAAGGGTGCAAATCCAAGGGAACAACAAATGAACATAGAGAACAAAACACACGACGTCGACAATGTAAGAGAATTGCAAGCACGAACACAAACGAGCATTCATATAAACACAACGCGCATTGCAAAAACAAAATTTGAGAGAGCCGTACATACCATTTCTCCTTCATAAGACTGACTCAACTTGTCTGACAAAGTCTAAGCAAGCGTAAACATCTATGAACCATGTCTCTGCCAGCAAAATCTTGGCATTGAATTTATATGAGGCAGCAGCAGCAGCAACAACGAACCATTTCAATTAGCAACCGAAGACCGAAATAATTTCTTTAACACAAAAAACACTTGTAAATAATTTACTTTTTTAATTGTTCATAAAAATAGGCATGCTTGTCAATATGAATGTATCTTTGTTATGTTTTTTGCCATACATTGCTTATATACACATACATATACATACGATGATGGGAATAAATGTTTCTATTTACTTGTATATTTATGTAGATACTGATATGTTTGTATGGATTTATACAAACATCTATATATTTATGTATGCATATATATAATGTACACATCCATATATAATTTTTTATATACATATGTATGGATTTGCATCTCTTCGTAGATACGTGCATATATGTATACCTGCATATGCACTACCCCTCGCGCACACATCACCACAAAACTACTGTGCTTTCACTTTTTTTATTGAAAATTATTAATAGAAATCCATTTAAAATGCCGGTTGATGGCTTTTTATTATTTACAAGCATTTGCTTTTAAAATTAAAGAAAATTGATAATAACTATTTTCACACAAACACATTGAAAATATATTTATAACATTAATATACAACATTGTAAAAACTTTTTTACAAACTAGCGCGAGTACCCATATGCCGTGAGTAATGAACGCGAACTGATGAGAAGGATAAAGTCATCTTTGATAAAATATTCCAAAATAATTTGGAATATTATTTTGGGAATAGTTGAAAACAAACTCTTCTTTGCATACTCTTACAACAAAAATAACAAAAACATACAGACATTAAGAGTGAGTACATGCACCGGCGATGGAACTTTAGAAAATTAAAAAGCCGGAATTAAATGTAGATGGATCAGGGATGGAAAGTAGAAAAACCCAAACTATGCAGACCCGCAATAAAATGTTTATTTGTTATTCTCTGCGGACTTTCTTATAAAAAATAAATCTATTAAAAAAATAAAAACTTAAAATTAATTAGATAATTTTCCATTTTAATACAAAACTAATTTGTCATCAAATTGTCCAATTTGGATTTTGCATCATGATAAGGCACCACCTCATACATCGATGCTTGTTAATCAGTTTTTGGCCAAAAACAAATCCGTGATCATGCATCAACCACCATATTGACCGGCCTTGGATGGGGAAAAATGCTGATATCTGAGGTGATTACTTTGAAGTGGGCGAGATGGTTATTGATGAATAAATAATTGGTTTTGGGAAAAAACTGGAAAAATGGTTATTTTTTGATGACACCTTGTATAAGGAAAAAAAAAATTTATACCTACTTGAAATAAATCGCAGCTCCTATCACATGGAAATTTTTATTTTATGAAACATCTGTCACACAGTTGTATTTTTAGTACAGATTCCCATACTTATCCAGCAGAGATGTCATATTTGACAAATCATACGATTATGCAGGATAATCAATCACTGCCTTTATTATATTAATACAGCACTGTAACTTTATTTTCAATACAATCCATTATGTTTGAAATTTATGCTTGTTGTTTTGACTCAAATAACATATTCTGCTACTTGTATTAAATTATACTCTACACCTCTCCCTCTTTCATTTGCGCTAGCTTTCACCCAGACATAATAAAATACTTTGGAATATGTTTTGTGACAGGCGCAAATTTGATTTTCTCGGCATTAGAAAGTGCCTACTTAAATATAAAAAGGTTTTCCTAATGGCTTATGTGTAATTTTAAATGTACGTCTGTCTGCCAGGTTGCCATCAATCACCATTTGTAGCAACTTGACACAATGTCTACATAAAAATGTTGTTTAATTCGCTGTAGTTATTCTAAATGACATTTATTTTGCCTTCAGAACAACATTTAGCGGAAAACCATGCGCATATATGAATGTGACAACAGACAAATCAATGACAAACAAACATCAAACTAAAGCACACTTTCAGGCGCTCAATAGAGCGTATCTAAGCTGTGGCAAAAATAAATAAAATAAAAGTCTGCCAAAATAATGGATTGGAAAACTTGTAGTAAATAGTTTGAAAAATAAAATTCAGCACACAGTTTTCAATTTAATTTCAAGATAAATTTTTCACTGAAATTGCAAAACAACAATAAATTAACAATAATAATGACACTACTAAAATTATATTTCCTTGAGCATGTTTAACCTTCCTATTCCAATCACTGCTGTGTTATTTGCTTTATTTCTCAATAGGTTCTTATTGACTTATTTGTCAGCAGCTTATTGATATCAACTTTAGAAAGTTCAATAAACAAGTAAACAGAGATAACAGCAGTTTGTTTGCTTTTAGGCTACAACTCCTTACCAGCAAATGTAAATATAAGCCAGCTGTAGAGAGAGGAAAAGTAAACCAAGCACTCAAGCAAGCTCTCTCCCAACTGTTAGCAATTATGGTGAATATAAAGTATATATCAATAAACTGATAAATAAAAAGGACCAACTAAAGCCGAAGTAGGATTTGATGTGTCAAAATTGCTACAGAAATTTTCTAGTTCTGTAGTAGCTGAAAAGCCGATTTAAATTAGAAAGAGAGGGCGCCTCAGAAAGATAGGGCCCAATAAATACTTATTTTACTGTACTAATGCGCTCAACATGGGTGCCGCCAAAGAAAATTAAAAGATCCGAGTATACGAACAGACATTTATCACTTGAGGAGATTTCCAGGTGCCACTTGGGCATGATCATTCGTGTCGATTTTGCTCCGTGGCTGTATAACAATTTTATTTACAACTACTTTTGAATGGACTTTTCCAGGGTTTACTTGTGGCCTATTGACCACTTGTGCCCTCACCTTAAACAACGCCTTTTTGATTTTATTTTTTTTTCTGAATCCTTGAAAGAGCAGATTTTCTACTCCTATTCATGCTCCGACCAGTGTTGCATACGACAAGCTATTCCCTAAGCGAATTGAGACAGAAAATACAGTGCGGTCCCATTATTTTCAAACATTTTATATTATTGTCAACTTCAATAAGCCCAGCATCTGTTCCTTCATGTAAGGAATCATAGTGCCATTGTTGTCACAGTAGTTCATTTACTGTTTAAACTCATGATTGCTTGCAGGAGAAGAAAACGTTAAACAAATACCCGCATGTCTGTTTAAATTACAGAAGAGAATTACAGATACAGAATTCTAAAATTACAATTTGTTGCAAACACAAAAGATAAATTGCATCTTTAATTTATTTATTTCGTTTTATGCTATAAGGAAAATATTGACAATTGCAATAGAATTTTCGATGCCATCAGCAAAAGGCTACTAGTAAATGCTCTTTAATGATGAGTTGCAACTGAGGAGAGGAGGTTTAATCAAGAGCAGATAAATTTTCAAGCTGATATCCGGATTTTAGAATAACTTTCACGGACTTTATTACTACGGCACATAAAACTAATTAAACAAGCTTTGTGCCCACGACAGGCCGAATAGATACCCCAATGAAACTGTAGGTGCCAGTGACATCGTAATGTAGTGCTAATTTAAAGTGTTGCCGGTTTGCTTCTCCCAGATAGCCGGTATAACCTCTTGCAGTAGAACAGTTATAGTGTTTTTAACACCTTAGCAGAAGAAGGATCCTAAAATTTCGTAAGATCGTAGTGCTTATTATGCTGTTAGACTATTAACGCTGGTTTTCGCTTCAGCAAGATGTCGCTGTATAGTGTTGCAGCATGTCCGGGGAATGCATAAGCATATCTTCTTTAGAGCCTGGATTAGCTGTGCTTACTAGCATCACATAGAAGATGATGGTTCCAGTATGATCGCTAAATGTTCACAGCAGAGTCGGCCAGTTATCATCCGATCTGACATCATTTGCTGGTATTTCAGACTAATCAATGGATATGTACATTTATGATCCTATGACCTCATTAGCAATTTTTACCGTTTACACCGATTAAAAAAATTATAATACTGGCAAACTGTCAGTACAGTATTTATGTCGGCCAGTTATCGAACGATCTGACACCATAACCTGGAATTTCAGACTAATCAATGGATATGTACATTTATGATCCTACGACCCCATTAGCAATTTTTACCGTGTACATCAATGCAAAAAATTATATTTCTGGCACTCAGTCAGTCTAGTGTTCATGTTGGCCAGTCATCGGCCGATTTGACACCATAACCTGGAATTTCAGACTAATCAATCGATATGTACATTTGTGATCCTACGACCACATTAGTAACTTATAGCTTTTACGCCGATGCCAGAAATTATATTACTGGCGGCCAGTAAGTCCAGTATTTATTTATAACACTAGTTCGTCTAAGCTACCAACAGCTGCAGTCTTCCAAGCAAGAACTCGTACACTAAAGAATTCATTCCAACACGTCGTATTTCCATAGACTAGCCAGACAATTTTTCAGTTAGATTGTAGATCCGGGGATGCGGTCTTCGATTCTTATCTAGGCCTCGGGTACTTGCCAAAGAAGAAGCTTGTCCGTTTGTGTTTGTTAAAGTCAAAGTTTCCATGTTTGCACTTTTAATATACATATTTAGTTTGCTTTCCTCTTCTTCCCAGCGATTCAATGACCCGGAAAATTAGGATGTTCTTTTTATCGTATGGCTAAGCCTCAAAATGTTATAAAGCTAATATTTTAGAGAAACTGAATTTTTGATGCAATCCAAAATATATATGTATATATGTGGAATTTAGTAGTTACATTAAAAAAAAAGTTATTAATAGTATACTGTTATACTGTATTACTGTTATACTGTATTACTGTTATACTGTATTACTGTTATACTGTATCACTGTTATACCAAAACTCTAAATGGCATAATTTCCGAAAAGCCTTAAGGAAATGCAAACTAATTTCCAAGCAATTAAAGAAAACTAGTCTATTCTGCAACGTTCGACTAACCTGATGAAGCAAATACGAAGTGTAAAAAAGATATCACAATATATACAAGATAAGAGTGAGTGCAATTTTGTGAATATTTAATAGATTTTATTTAAGATGGAGAATAAATAAACAATGGTACGTACTTTAGACCCAGTAGTCATTGTAATAAATAATTAATCTGGGCATATGGCTAAAGTGTATTGGAACGCCGTCAGATGCCCAGAGCAGCCAGCTCATATTTCCCTAATAATTTGTTGAGCGAAAATTTAATATTTATTTTAAAAACCGCAATAACCATAAACGTTGAACTGATTTAAAGCAAAAGAGAATGTGTAAATTTTTCTACAAAATATAGACAAGCACACAAAAGGCAGTCTAGCAACTCAATTTGTGTTTCTTCTTGCCATAAGAAGAGCTTACGAGGCCAAAGCTAAACACTTGACGCCAAAGGCAATTGTTGACACATGTTATAGAAATGTCACATACTTAACGGCGGAAAATATACTACAGATGTTTCTGCACTGACTTTAGTGATTTGAAATTGCAAAAAAAAGAAATTCTTTTTTTTTTCTTGTATTTATAAAGTTATTTATTTGCAGTTGAGTGAGTTTATTTTGTTTATGCCCAACCATTTATAATTCAACCACGACATTTTATATTTTTATTTTTACACGAATCATAAATCTGCAGAAGAAAAAATAGATAAAAATGTGCGGTTACGAAATAATTTAAATGAACAATATGAAAAAAGCTTTAAAGCTTTCGGCGATAAATCAATATAAACAGTAATAAAAATTATGCTTAAATGATTCCCACGCGCTTTCAAATGAAACTTACATTTATTGCAATCACTGTGATAATCACGAATTGCAACCGGATGAGCACCCCACTAGTAAATTTATTTGTTTTACCGCTACTCGTATTCGAAATACTCCTGAATAACGCTGGAAGTAATACAGTCCGTCCCATTCATTCTCCGTTTTGTACGTTCTCTACATTCTATGCGTTTCATTATTCACGTTACGTGTAAAACGTCGTATAAATCTTTTTTTTTATTGATCAGCTGTAGTGCAAACTTTTTTTTTTATGAAATAAAATAAATGTGAGCAAAAATGGATGGAGTAATTGTGGTTTCGAAAGAGTTGATAGGAATTTAGTGAATTGCTTATAATAATACTTTGTAATAAAAGGTCCAACGAAAAGCCCCAAAAGCAGCCCAAGGTGCTTATAAGTGTCCCCTTGTAATAATAATTATAAATTTATAATAAATACAATAGTGCTACCACTCAGCCAAAAAGCTAGAAAAACATTTTTATCTATTTTATTCCTAGAAAAAATAGTATTAATCATTACGAAAGCTTTTCTGTAAATAAAAAAAAAATTTTAAAAAATGTAGCCCATTAATATTCGTATATTTATCGATATGCTTGCAAAAAGCATACCATTCGCTGTCAAAAACAGCTGACATTTTTTCATGATACATGAAAGTAAGAAATAAGCAGAATGTAAATTTACTCTGACCCTACTATGTTGGCAACTCCATGAAAGCTTAAAGTCAGCTTAAGGCCTCTTTTCACTATCCTACACAGGCGTACGGTCTGACAAGTTTGGCATGTGTGGTGACAAACTTAAATAGTGTGACATAAAATTGTGCGATTTCTATGACAAGCAAAAGCCTATGAAGATTTTCATAATATTACAGTTTTCGTGCAAGCAGAGTTGCTTTTACTTGAATCAGCTGAACAAAGAATTATTCTTTTGTGAAGCACAACAAGAAAAACTTGAAAAAATGATATTATTACTAAAGCTTTGTTTATACCTTTTTGTTTAATATTTTACAAACAAAAAACATCTGGTTGGTGGCTGCTCTGATGCTTAAAATAGGAGGGTATCACTGTCACATTTTCGGACTTGTGTAGGTTAGTGAAACGGCGTCTTTAGGTGTATTGTATTATAAGTCACAGTACGTTATATTTTATTTAATTTTCCTTTTAAGCTCTTGAAAATTTTTTAGAAAATTTTATGCTGCATAAATATTTTGGTCAGCCACTGTATATACTCTGAAGGACTTCAAAACCATTTTGCTTTAAATCAAAATCAGTATAAGTTGTGAGGAATTGAAAATGTATATATTATAAAATCTAGTTTTACCAAACTGTCATTAACTCAACTTTTCAGAACGAAAACAATCTAAAAATGAGATTTCGAAATTAATGTAAAAGAAAGTAAGTTCTCACTGAACACACCTAAAGCAGCTGATTATGAATAGACTCTATTTAGCCTAGTTTGTCGGCAGTTTAAGACCGTTTTCGAGTGTGCTATGCTCCGATGTAGAATTCTCAAGGATTTTAGATTTGATTTTATTCAAATTTAAAAAAGTTTAAAAGTTAAAAATTTTAATTTATATAAATATGGATCTTTTTTAAATAAGAAAAATGGGCTGAAAATGAAATGGTTGGGAAATACGGAGTACTAAAATCATAAGTGAAGCTCTCAAAGATTTTAAGAACCGTTAAAGTAATTAATTCAGTGTAATCGATAACATTTATATATTATTTAGTGATTATATAACAATGCTTTAACATCACGAAGGAAGTACGAAGGCAGCCACAGCCATGGCCATATTTTATCAAGAGGGCTGGCAACTCTTAAAAAATATATTGCTTGCCGTTTAATAACTTTTTAATTTGTATGAAAATTTTTTCAAAATCATCTAAAAATGTTTTAAATTTAAAAACTTTGCAAATTAATACAAAATTAACTCACTTTTTGTTTTCTTCCGATTATTTTCCTCTTCCTTTTGGCTTTAACAGGAAACGTTTTGCAAGCAAGGAGCGGGAGTAGCCTCATATTTGCTTGTTCCGCTCATTGAGAGTTCACTAAAAGGAGTGATTTGGCACAACAGAAAAATGTTTATACTTCTCGTATACAGTTTCCGTTAAGCAGAGTGCGCTACTAAAGCCTTATCGAGAGAACAGAGATGGGAAGATGTAGCGGTCTAAATAAAACGATGTTATTTCCCTTCTGCTAATTTAGATAATAAAAATATGTCACGAAATTTACTTTCAACTAATAAAATATAAAAATATATTTTTTTATGCCCTCATAAATGCCAAAAATATTTCCAAACCATTGTCCCCTCTCCGCTGATTATAAATGCCCACACAATAATATAATAATTTATCACTGTGACAAATAAGAACATTTTCTGTAACGAATTTTATTAAAAATTATTTCGTAATATGAGAGATTATGATCTAAAAGCCGACCATATTTCTCGTTTGGAAAAGTTTGGCGTGTGAAAGGAAACACATGACTTTCTCTTAAGTAGATGTCTGGCTATTAAAATGGATATTTATTATTCCTTTCAAGAAGGATGTTTACGGTCCATTTACCCCAACTGGTAATTCTTTTTCATTAAGCGATTTATAAATTCGTAAAATATAACAAAAAAGAGAAAAATTTCTTCGTTTTAAAATTTATCACAGACATATTTTATTTAACAGCATTAATAGATTCATTAGTGTATTTGAAAGGAAAATTTATCAAGATCTTTAAGAAAATATCTGAGAAAAAAATTTTTCTAGGAAATTACATTTTCAGTAACGAAAATAAAACTTTAAATTTTCCAATTAAAATTCTTCTCTCAGTAGAAATTCTTTTAAAAATATATTCATTATTTTAATGAAATGTGAGAAAAAAAACGTGCATCACAGAAGGACTTTAAAGTCAACATTTTATCATAGAAATCGCTTAAATTTTTTTTCTTATTTCTATTAGAAAAGTCCTTGCAAAATCATCTCTTGCAATTGTACCACTCTGAACACAGTATCCTAAATAAATTTTGTAAAAAAAAGGATTAGCACTAAAGTAAAGGAACCAAGTTTGCTTTAAAACTTTTATCATAAAGGTAAAGGTGGGAAATCGCATGATATTGGTGGTCGTAAATCGTAAATCCTCCCCTCTCTGCAACAATAGAATTTTAGTACTTTTCTGTTAAAAGATTTACTGTAACCCTTCTTGTGTGGTTGAAGCTTTAGATTCTCTTCTGCATGTCTAAATTATCAACTTTCCGCCACAAAAGCCTTCGGATTGTCTCTCTCTCTGGTGATCTCCATTAAACGTAATCGCATGCCCATTTACGCTTTCACGAAAAAATGGCTATAATGTATTCTCCCCACTAAAAATGGGGCATTGCTCATTATTGATGTAAGCACTAGCATGGAAATGGGTTTTGTAAAATTACTTTCTTTTTCAAGGCTAAGAGAACAGATTCACCAACGTAATATGTGATCAGATGGATCTTTTAATGATAATGGATCTTGTGATCTTTTTGGATCTTCTCCAACACTTCTGTTCACAGCTGCTATATTTTGTGTTAAACGATCATTAGGTTCGATCACTAAATTCGATTTCAGAACGGATCACTTTCCTCCTTTACTTCCAATTACATATCAAAACCTTTCGTCAAAAATATTTTAATAATAAAGACACGTTGTTGCCTAGTGTAGCGTTCATTTTGAATAGAAAAAATAGAGACGAAATTAAACTTCTTTCGGATATACCATATTTCTAAGATTGCGGTGCATTTAAGTGACAAAAGGGCAGTCACTCCCGGATTACCATCACAAAATATCATCGCATAAACACAAAGCAGGCAATCGCTACCAAAAACAGTTATGTTTTTTCCTACTTCATTACATGATTAGGGGCATCCCCTTAATGCTGTTTGCAGAAAAGACAAATTGAAAATGTATATTTTCCATTTTTCCAATTAAAATATTTTTTCAACACGAAAACTATGTGTACGAGTATAAAAACTTGTACATGCATACTTACAAATAAGCTTTTTTTTTAAAAAAAAAACATTCAGCTTGTTAAGATTTTATTTCCACATCCTTGCCAGTATACAGTAAATTGCAGTTATCTGCCCTTTTCCATTTTTGCCATATTCAATTGCTAACAATCTGATATTGAAAGGATTGAAAAAGAAAAAATATATAGAATAAAATATCTAACAAAAGACTCTTTCATAAACGGAAAACTAAAAAAAGGAGGAGAAAAAACAGAAAAGTAACTTAAGTGTTTATGACAGGACCTTTGAGAAAAAAGGACAAGTCAAACGAAGAGTAATCTTGAGATACAAAAAGTTAAACAATCTGCCAAGCAAATGAAAAACGCATAAATAGAAAGATAAAAGGAGAACAAATAAGCGGGTTTTTAAATTCAAGGCAAAAGTTAAATTAAACAAATAAATTATAAAATTAATATTTAAGTGGAATAATAGAAAACAATGATATCTTTGTTCAACATATTCTGCAGGAGTTCGCCTGGGCATTCAGTGGAAAATTATTTAAATGAAAAGAAATTTCCTTTTTATTTTAGACCAACTTGGCTATAAATTTTTTTAATTATTTTAAAGATTAAAAAAAGAGTTAAAATTAAAAAGCTTGTTCAAATTAAACAGAGTGTTCCAGGGTCCACTGTAGTAATCGAACCAAAGTGTGACTCTCAGACTAATATAGTAACCCACTTAAGGATATTGTTTGCTGTTATAGCAAGCTAATGCTTACCTAATTGCTTTGTTAACCTCTCCCGCTTCAATTTAAAGCCAAAAATATAAAAAAAAAGAACTTTGCAATTTTCCTTTGCACAGTGTATGCACTTTTTACAATTTGCAATTTTCTTGCGCGGTTTATAACGAGTTTTTCTTTGTTTTTCCAACCCACTTTGTCACATACGGTTTGTAAACGACAACTTTTTGCAGCCAATTTCTACGTTCTTTCAACTCCAACAAAGTTAAATACGTTACACACATTCAAAAACTAATACTCTTTACGTTACTTACACATGCGGTTGGCAGGCATCCCAGCAAACAACTTTCAATCAGATGCCCAATAAAGGAAAAGAAAAATATCGAAAGCGTAATCAGTTGGCATAAAATGTTTTAGACATCCCTGAGCCAATTAGAACTTCTACTAACAGGACATATGTCTTCTCTGCAACTGGAGGGGTGTGCAAGGACACGGCTTGGGACAACCATCTAATCTATTTTACCGGATCTAGCTGGCTTATCTCATGGTTTTGTCAGCAGGTCTGTTTAGTTGTAAAGCACTGCTCTTTGCCCAGAAATTACTGGTGTCATGTAGAGTCTTCATATTAAGCCTTTGAAGTTGCATGGAAAGGTATATCCCCAAGAGCTGGCATGTTTCCGAAACTTAAGAGGAATTTTTTTTCATCATTATGGAAAAAAAATTACTCAATTGCACTTACAAAAATTTTGGTAAAAATTGGTTCGATAAGGCTAAAAATATGATTTCCCTTCCCCCGCAGGAAATATGACAAAAGCAGGAACCTCCTCAGGATAATCAATGGAATGAAACTTAAGAAATTTCATTAAGTTAAACAGTCCGCTCGCACATATCAAACACTTAAATACTCAGAAAATTTCTATAAAAATTTCTATAAAACTTTCTATAAAAATTTCTATAAAACTTTCTATAAAAATTTCTATAAAAATTTCTATAAAAATTTCTATAAAACTTTCTATAAAAATTTCTATAAAAATTTGTATAAAAATTTCTATAAAAATTTGTATAAAAATTTCTATAAAAATTTGTATAAAAATTTCTATAAAAATTTATATAAAAATTTCTAGAAAAATTTCTAGAAAAATGTCTAGAAAAATGTCTAGAAAAATTTCTATAAAAATTTCTATAAAAATTTCTATAAAAATTTCTATAAAAATTTCTATAAAACTTTCTATAAAAATTTCTATAAAAATTTTCTAGAAAAATTTCTATAAAAATTTGTATAAAAATTTCTATAAAAATTTGTATAAAAATTTCTATAAAAATTTGTATAAAAATTTCTATAAAAATTTGTATAAAAATTTCTATAAAAATTTCTATAAAAATTTCTATAAAAATTTCTATAAAAATTTCTAGAAAAATTTATATAAAAATTTCTAGAAAAATTTCTAGAAAAATGTCTAGAAAAATGTCTAGAAAAATTTCTAGAAAAATGTCTAGAAAAATTTCTATAAAAATTTCTTCAACAAAAAAATGCTCGCTGGGAGATTACAACTGTGAAGTCTATTGCAACCGTGTTTTGCAAAGAGAAAAAACTGACTTTTGCAGTGGCGTTTAGCAGTACTGCAAATGGCAGTCACATACAGCACGTGTGTACATCTCGCACAGCCACAAATAACAATAAGAGGGCGTGTATGGCAACTAAAACACACACACAAAAGCCCACTTTTTTCTTTCCTTTCCTTTTGCATCCTAAAGCATTGTTTCACTTCTAGAACTTAAAAACATAATCACTGAAGGCGGTTTAAGGTGCAATACATAACACGCTTTTAAGCACGCCAATTGCAACGCATAAAAGCCATGTGTGGATTAGCAGATGAAACAAATGAAAGAAAGTTATTTATCTATATTTTTTCCTCTTTGTTCCTTTCTTCCAATCAAAAGAAACACTTATGGCTATCAAGGGCAACATGAAAGAATTTTAAGCTTTTGTTTATCGAATTGGGTAGTAGTCTCGCAGGCTGCCCCCTGTAGGGTTGGCCCTACTGCATAGTAAATATAACTTTTTGTTCTGCATGAAAATCGGCACTAGGACCGCTTCAGTTTGGTCGCAGCCAAAAGGACCTCTTGAAATCAAATATTGTATTCGCTCTGGCAACATTTGCCAATGTCCCCAAAAATTGGAACTATATACATATGTACATATATCGAATGCTTTGAGCCTCAGCCTGGACCATTGCAATGACGAGGATTTTCAAGTTGATTTACCTTTCGACAAAAATTTATCAATCGGAATTGAATGAGGTATATCAGGATTCGAAATTATTGTGAAAAATTTATAAAAATTTTTGTTGAAAAATGTATAAAAATTTTTGTTGAAAAATGTATAAAAATTTTTTGTGAAAAATGTATAAAAATTTTTTGTAAAGAAAATTTAATAATAATTTCAAATTTCGATATACTTCATTTAATTCCGATTGCCTATTATTGTCGAGGGGTAAATCAACTTGAAAATCCTCGTAATTGCAATGGTCCAGGCTGAAGCTCAAAGTATTCGATATATATACATATGTATATGGTTCCAATTTTTGGTAACATTTGGCATTGGCAAAAATCCGTTGCGAGGAATTGCTTTTAGAGATGAAAAGCGTGCTTAATTCTTCCACAGGTTCTTTTGATGAAAGCAATAATAACAGTCCGTGAGATGACAACTAGGTTCGCGCCAAACCATGACCACAGCCCTGACTTAAATCTCCGCTTAGCACTGCATTAAAATCTGGAACCCAATACTGGTCTTGATCATCAACTTGACAATAAAAGTAGAGTTTAGAAGCAGTTTTAAAAAGCTTAGAAAGCAGTTTAAAGTTGAACGATTGGACAAGAACTAGACTTGGTCGCAGTTATTGCATTTTATGGTTACGATAACATATTTCACTAACTAACACTTAACACTTCTTTTGGTGTTTAAGTTTAATTTTGAAGCTCAAAGCTTAAAGCTCCACCAAACAAAGTAAACGATTATTTTAAGCAATAAAAACAAAAGCTTTAAAGTGCTTTCTTATTTCTAACCTATTAAATTATATATTGTTTGAAAAAGGTACATTGGTATAGAAAAAAGGAACTTGAATTGGAATTAAACCCTACCGATTAAAAGCACGTGTATTTAAACAACCGAAAAGATCGTTAAAACTGTATATGAATAAGAAAAAAGGGAAATTTTGCCAATAAAGTCCTTTTAACGATTTGCTTGAAACCATTTATTGTGTGACGAACTCTTCATATAGCAACTTTATAAGCCGGCAATTTAAAATATTTCATTCTATATAGATTACGAAAAGGATCTTTGGCGAACCAAACGTATGTTCCCATAGAGATATCCATTCTTCAATGCATTGAACGCACATCATGCTCCACTGTGCCTATTCCAATTCACTCCAAACAGTACTAAAACATATTCCAATTCCCAACAGGTTTCTAAGACAGTTTGGATTACTTACATTGTCGAGACTACTTTATTGCTGTCAACCGTGTGCCAAATTGCTTGATTGGGTTTCCTTAGACGGGCAATAGGGTGTGTCTAATTTTCAAAAAGTTTTAAAGATGTTTCCGTTTTACGCCAACAGCCTTGCCTGTAGAATAGAGAATATTTTCTTTTGTAATGGAGATTGGCATTTTTAAACAATTCGAATTATAAAAAGGGGATTGTAAGTGAAAAGGATTTTCACTTTTCAATGAAAATAAAGCAAATTAAATATATTGAATTTAACGCTCAACCAAACAAAGCAGTAGAATCATCCAGAGCACATAATTATATCTATTGAGTAGACTATTAACAATAAAATAGACACTATTAACTAAACCAAGTGTTTGTCTTACTAGTAAAAAGCTTTCAAATCAAAAAAAGCTTCGTGGGTCGCTTTCTAAACGACACTTTTTAAGACAACACCTCGTGCGGAAAAAGTAATTATTTCCTCTAAAATGTTTCCTTGAAAAATTGCATTTAAAATATTTTTTTAAAACATAAAAAAAAGCTTAAATAAACTCTGTGAGGAATTTAAACTTCCTTTTCTCACAAGCTTAAATTGTTTTGTTCATCGTAAAAATTTAATTACTACAGAAATGCGTTGATGCAAAAGGACTAAAAATCTCTTAAGGCAGTAAGAAAGCTGTTTTTTAACTACTTGTTTTCCCTTCATTACTTCCTCCTTACTTCATATTACTACCGAACAATTTATTTTCTTTCGCCTTAGAGAAGAAGGACACATTTTACCCTCCTCTCTACTTTAAATTGCTGTGAAAAATCTAAATAACTTGTCAAGTTTGTTTAGTTAAAACTGTTTCGTTAAAAAAGCTTCTAAGGACGATTTGCACTTCCGCAAATATTTTACTTTCCAAATAGCAAATAATTCTTAAAAGTAACGCTTTCAAATGGTCTGAAAGTGTCAATTTTCTTATAAATTTAACGATTTAAATTCTTGCGCAGAAAACTTCTCACTTTAATACGTTTTCGTACGTAAGTGTGCCTTTAAAGAAATTGCTCAACTTAAACTTTTCAAAGTTTACATTTTTTGCATATTTAGTGAATAAAATTATTTTTCATATAGAAAACTATGGCCATTGAAAAGTTCTCTTCATCAACTCAAACAAGTAAAAGTTAAGTTTTGAGAAATTTAAAGTTAATGTAGGTCTGTTGGAGTCCATCAGGTTCCTTAATGAACAATTAGAAATAGTTGACTTAACTTGTTGATTTTTGTTTGTAGTGAAAGCTCATTGCAGAACGTTTAGTTTGAGAACACGCTCGGCATTTATTTTAAAAGCCTTCAAGAAACTTATTATTCAATAGGAAAGAACGACACAGCTATACAGTTTCAGATAACAACACTTGCGCATATCAGCAAACTTTGCAAACAGTTCATTTCACAACCTTCAACTAACTTATAATCAAGTGTAAAGCAACATCGCCAACTTATAACTTGAGAAAAATAATTTTAATGCTAATGTCAATAAAATCGTCCACCCAGTTCATTCCACAACCTTCAACTAACTTTTAATCAAGTGTAAAGCAACATCGCCAACTTATAACTTGAGAAAAATAATTTTAATGCTAATGCCACTAAAATCGTTTAAGCCACTAAAATCGTTCACCCAGTTCATTCTACAACCGCCGAGAAATATGTTGTACAGTACAGTTTGTTGTAAAAGCAACTATAATGATATTTCAGACAAAAAAAATTTCAAACAGTTCATTCCACAACCTTCAACTAACTTATAATCAAGTGTAAAGCAATATCGCCAGCTTATAACTTGAGAAAAATAATTTTAATGCTAATGTCAATAAAATCGGCCACCCAGTTCATTCCACAACCTTCAACTAACTTTTAATCAAGTGTAAAGCAACATCGCCAGCTTATAACTTCAGATAAATGAATTTGAATACTAATATAAAATACTACTAATATTTCAGACAAAAAAAATTTCAAACAGTTCATTCCACAACCTTCAACTAACTTTTCATCAAGTACAAAGCAACACCAAAGGCTTCTAATTTCAGATGGCAACAAAAACATTCCATTGACAATGCCACTACAATTTTTTTCACAGTTCATTCTACAACCTTCAACTAACTTATAGTCAAGTGTAGAGGAACACCAAACGCTTATAATTTCAGATGAGAATAAACTGAATATAATTCAAATATAACTGAATATAACTGCGAATATAACTGAAATTTATCACAAAGTCAATATTTAACTAGTTCATTCTGGAACCTTCGAAAAAGATATTATGAAATTTTTAATGGATACTAGTAAGTAACATCAAGTGTCAAAATATGCATTTTAACATGAGGATACCTAGTTCATTTCATAAGTTTCCCTACATCGGTTACAGCCAGCATCTATATAGTAATAGGTTGGAACTAATTCAGATCAAATAAGTTACCTGGACTTGCGCACAACAGTGTCATATTAAAACTTCTTTGACGGACAAGATCATGAGAGAAAAAAGATTTTTCGCTCCACTCGCAAATAAAAAAAATTAATGAAGCTAATTTAGAAAACCCGGTGAAGTTACAATTGCCTCTGTACTTTCACCACACCACGCGTGTTGGTGCTGATGGGAGAAGCATGCAGTTTTGGGTTACTTGATATCAGCCATGATGTGGATATACAGGGTGTTTAAATCATAATGAAATCAATGATTATGATTGAATATGATTTCGGTCAAGTAGCCGTCCCAGCAGTTTTGCGACCGCGCTCAACTGTCACTGATTCAGCGCTGTAGGTAAGAAACTTTACTTAGATCAAGTAATAGAAGTAATTCAATGGCGTTTAATCACTCGATCTGGTGGATCTATGAAATGGACCGTGGTGTGCGAAATTACTGTTTCATCAAAAGTTTCTTTGAATACATAAATTGTAGCATATTACTTGGCATGTTGGAACCACACGTCGCCAGGATTATTGGTGGGTTTACGACACCCTTCTGACCATCACGGTTTTTAGAATTATAAGGAGCTATGACATGGCCAACCTATAGAGCAAACTAAACGCTCTAACAATCTCCATCAAAATTAAATAGTATTTATTCTACTTCAGGGAATCTTATAAAACTTTTTGTTGGCTGACAATACGACAGAGTAATAAGAATAATATAAAAAGCTGATCCATGTAGAAACCTGATCTGTAAAAATTTCTTTTTATCGATATTGATTATTAGAAAAATTTGATATAGTTTTTCGAGTTTAACTAGAAGCAGCCACACCGACAGAAAAATCTCTATACTTTTCTCATAACTAAATATGAAGAGGAAAGAAATTCCGTCAATTATTAAATACCTTAAATGGAAATTGAGTCAACGATATTTCGGTAAGGTATTCTGAGTTATATTTCTCTCTCTCTCTCTCTCTCTCTCCCGTTATTTTGCTTTTCTACCATTTTTTTAAGTGCATTTCGTTCTGCACAAACAGGGTACTGAAAAAATAAAAATTACAACAAAAATATTTAGGAACATATTGCGTTTCACGGTACATAAACACATTATGCCGCCATTGTAGTTATTGGCATATTTTGTATGAACAAATGTTCCTAAAAACGTCTTACGTCCATTTCACCACGTACATAATAATCTAAAAGAAGACACACAAGACAGCCAAATAGTCAAGTTGAAAAGTCCTTAAATAATAGTGGTGAGAGATGAGGAAAGCCAAATATTAATGGCTTAAGGTTTTCTTGGCATACATAGGAAAGAAAATATGCAAAATAGATAAATTTTTTTTTCAAAAACACATACAAAACTTGTGTGTTTTAATAAAAATATTACGAAAATACGATCATAAATCTCTCGTATTCAATTACACAGATAAGCAAACAAGCCACACGTCAGGGAAATATTTAAATAAAATGTTCTTATTTTTTATCAAAATACTTGAGTTTTGGGAAATTCAGATTCCTTGATAGTAAAATGCGATGTTACAGAACTTTTTCTGTAACTGAAAAACTTAATCATGTGTGTGTGTGTGTGTGCAGTTGTGGAGTATTTTGCCATGGTGCTTAATACAGCCGACTTCCTCTTAGTATTAATTTATGCATCATTAACTTTATTATATACGAGGTAAAGCGAAAAAGTGGTTTCAAAAATTATATAAGAAATTTACGGCCTGTCGCACGATATGCGGGCAATGAGTCCTTTGAGGGAAATGAGCAGCAACTAAGAGGTCAGCAAATGCAACTAAGAGAGTTGCGCACCGTGTCGAAAGCACTTGAGCTGGTCCAATCACTCTAAGCATATGGAAAACTCTCTCTCTCTCTTTTTCTCTCTCTCTGTGTTAGATTTCAACACGGAGTAAAACTAGCTGCTGAGGACATCGGCTAGGGTCGCCGATGAGGATTTCAACCCTGGCAGGCGGTGATACTGTCCACTGTATTATGGAGGCCCTCTGAATTTTTAGGAATGAGTATTAAACTACGGCATTAATTGATCAATTAGCCAAATACACACCCAAGAGAAATGAAAGGAGGAACTATTTAGAAGTAAAAAAACGTAAAAAGAAACCAAAGAATTCGCCATCCTCATGGTTTGAAGAAGAAAACGGTGTTACAGATCGGCTTACAAGCCGAGTTTAAGATATATTTATTTATATTTTATATTTATTGTTGGTAATTCTTTTAAAAATATATAAACCGTTTTACCGTTTTTGTTTATTTTCTGCTCGTACAATACGGGGTACGAACTGAAAGTTCTAAGAATGTTTACAATAATTCCAAATCATGTATAATTAGGCATTGCATTAAAATTTAAATAAAGAGCTTAAGAACGACACATTTTTATTTTTTTTTTTTTTTGTAAAGACTTAAAAAGTTAGCCTCGTATGTATTTAATTAAGAATAATTCTCTGAGTCCTATTTGAATAACTCAGAATATTCAAGATTATTCAAACATTGTTTATTCAAACATTAAGCCAAAAAGGAACTTTTTCTCAGGACTTCTCTTCCAGATGATTCTATATCAATGTGACGGCATATGTTAAGCTTTAAGCAATTTCCTTGCAACTTTAAAATAATCTACTAGAAGTTTTAAAATAAATATTATATAAAATATATTATATATAGTATCTTCGATAAGTATGCCTGTTAAATACGACTAGAAGAATATGGAGTAGGACATTTTTAACTTCTGTTTGTTGACTACATCGAGAACTTAGTGTTACGACCAATAGATGCCGTAGAAAACAGACGACTTCTCGTAAATAAAAAAAAATAAAAAAAATTGATTCAAATTATATTCTGATTCTAATTTTATATATAATTATTTTTTAATTTGGCCAAGAAAAATTATACATTATTTTATTGATTACGCAAAGCCATTTTGTTTTCTTTTAATTTGTTTTTTTTAATACATTACACTATGCAACAAATTAAATGTTTTATTTCATTATATAAGTTACACTATGCAACAAAGTAAATATTTTTTACCTTCATTACATTTTATAACAAAAATAATAAAAATAAAAAAAATGGTTTTGTGTAATCAACACTCATTACGTTTCTGCATTACATTTCTTATGCTTTTCATTAACAAAATGACCTGCTACAATGCAGGCATGAAATATTTTCGTAATTGATTAAATAAATATACCTAAAGGAAGCATACACAAATAAGCAATCACAAGTAAAAAAAAGTCAAAATATTCATATAACGTCCAATGCCGAATCGAAATGGGCAATCGGGGTAAATTCCTACCAGTAGGGAATTAAAGTAAATTTTTAACGCCAATCGATGGCATCAGATTAATTTAGCACTAAATTTTTTGTTTTTTTTTTTTGTTATCCAGGAAAAAATTATTTTTGTTAAGAAATGTAATGTAGGTAAAAAATATTTACTTTGTTGCATAGTGTAACTTATATAATGAAAAAACATATTTAATTTGTTGCGTAGTGTAATTTATTTATTTTACAAAACATTTAATTTGTTGCATAGTGTAATTTATTAAAAAAAAACCTCTCACAAGCGTGGACACAGCCCACCGCAAATATGTATGTAGGAGAGGTCATGGGGAAGTGTATACTTAAATTCATGTCTGAGCATACTGGACACATACGGAGATATTTACACATGTTGTGTACACATTCCACACGTACACATACAGAAACACATTAAATTTAATAATGTAAAAAAAAAAATCACAACTTATAATTAAATAACGCTACTCGAACGAACCCTGTAACTAACCGGCATCATCAGAGAGCCTCAGGACGGTGAGAGAAAAACACAAGTGAAGAAATTATATTTGTTAAAGATTCCAGAATTTGTCTAGTTTTAGAAATACTCACACATTCACACATAAGTGCAAATATGTATATATATATGTATGGTTTAATATATGAATTTTGTTGACAAAGGTTGGGGAAGGAAATCGGGCATCCCCTTCAGCAACATGCTGCAACATTTCAAACAAATTAATCAACTGGTGGGAGTACAAGGCTATTGAAAAGAAAAACACACACACATACACTTACATTACAGATCTATAGAAAAAGGAAATCGAAAGACTTAAAACATGAGCGAAAGCAAATAAGAAACCAAAGCAAGAGAAACCAAATGAGAGAAGAGAGACTTTTTGGCTTCTCTAAAAGTGTCTCATTTTCTTGTTGAGAAGCTCTGTGAAATTCTTTTGTGAAGAATAAATATCACGTGCAGACTACTGCTTACATGTATTGCATACATATATATAAGCTTAGGCATACATACATATATCCTAACAAATTACTTTTCGATATGAAGCATATACAGTCTGTCAAGAATGAGTTTGTAAATTGAAAATAAATTACATTTTTCGACTTCATTGGAAAAAAATAACATTTATTTATATTGGAAATCTTTTTTTCACTAATTCATATTTATTTTTATTAATCTTGTATGGGCCAGTTATCGAATGCATATAATAATTGGACAACAAGCATATAATACCAAGTATATATAAATTAGCTACATACAATACAATATTTATACAATATTATATGTACGTTACTACCAAGATTGGTGAACGCAACAGGTTACACTATGCTGTTTAAATATTTTTATTCATCAAACAGTATATCTGCATTTAAACTGGCACATCTTTACTACAATATATAAAATTCCTACCTAATATTGTTCTTATATCACCTCCTAAAAACTAATGTTTTGCAATTTATATTTACGAACAGTTTCCCCCCCTTCGAAGATCGAAACATATCCATAAATACGTAAATTTATCATTCAAGAGTAGAAAAACCGAAAAAAATTGATTTTGACGTAAAAAATGTTTGAATCCTCCCATATTAATGTAAGTTATAATTTACCAGCTGAAAGTTTTGACTGCTAGAAAAAATTAAAATTTACTTCCGCCTTGGCTCTTGTAATGAAATATATAATAAGAAAATTGTTTTTTAATACATTTTCTCTGCATATTAATTGTTTTTACTTACCGTTTTTTTAAGTATTTTACTGGTGATGTAATTTGCATCAGTTGGATTCAGTGCTGGAAAATTCAATGCTATTATAAAACTCTAAAAAAACACTATAAACAATAAACTCTTTTTTGCTTTAAAAATTTGTTGGCAGGACATCTTGGTTTTGCTTTTATAAATATAATGATGTTTGCATGTGCATAATAACATAACCACATTACGTTTAGTATCAAAATGTATTAAATTTCATTTTTCTAATGCAACTACTGCCACATTCAACAGCTCCCATGCAACGTCGTTTTTGCTCAAAATTTAGTAAAAAATTTAACCTTTTTGTCTGGCAAAAATGAACTGAGAATCCTAAATGTAATCCTAAAAATAACAGACATGTGCACCAATAGCAGAAAAAATGACACAATCATATACATACATATATGTAACTCACAAAATTTGAAAATAACGCTTATATTTTGATTACACAACGTACTTGAATTATACATATATTTTTTGCCTTCCATTATTGCGATATTAATTATGCACGCGGCATGATGTAGAAATAATAAATAAATTAAAAAGTAAAATCAATTTTTTGTAGTTTGTATGCAACAAACATTATACACATAATTGGACATGTAAGTCAAAATTGTACACTTTGATGACAAACTAGATCTATTAAAATGGAAAATTGTCTAATTAATTTTAAGTTTTTATTGTTTTAATAGATTTATTTTTTATAAGAAAGTCCGCAGAGAATAACAAATAAACATTTTATTGCTGGTCTGCATAGTTTGGGTTTTTCTACTTTCCATCCCTGATACATCTACATTTAATTCCGGCTTTTTAATTTTCTAAAGTTCCATCACCGGTGCATGTACTCACTCTTAATGTCTGTATGTTTTTGTTATTTTTGTTGTAAGAGTATGCAAAAAAGAGTTTGTTTTCAACTATTCCCAAAATAATATTCCAAATTATTTTGGAATATTTTATCAAAGATGACTTTATCCTTCTCATCAGTTCGAGTTCATTACTCACGGCATACGGGTTCTCGCGGTAGTTTGCAAAAAGTTTTTACATGTTGTATATTAATGTTATAAATATATTTTCAATGTGTTTGTGTGAAAATAGTTATTTTCAATTTTCTTTAATTTTAAAAGCAAATGCTTGTAAATAATAAAAAGCCATTAACCGGCATTTTAAATGGATTTCTATTAATAATTTTCAATAGAAAAAGTGAAAGCACAGTAATTTTGTGGTGATGTGTGGGTGAGAGGTAGTGCATATGCCGGTATGCATGTATGCACATATCTACGAAGAGTTGCACATCCATACGTATGTATATAAAAAATTATATATGGATGTGTACATTATATATATGCATACATACATATATAGATGTTTGTGTAAATCCATACAAACATACATGTATCTACATAAATATACAAGTAAATAGAAACATTTATTCCCATCATCGTATGTATATGTATGTGTATATAAGCAATGTATGGCAAAAAACATAACAAAAATACATTCATATTGACAAGCATGCCTATTTTTATGAACAATTAAAAAAGTAAATTATTTCCAAGTGTTTTTTGTGTTAAAGAAATTATTTCGGTCTTCGGTTGCTAATTGAAATGGTTCGTATTGTTGCTGCCTCTGCTGCTGCCTCATATAAATTCAATGCCAAGATTTTGCTGGCAGAGACATGGTTCATAGATGTTTACGCTTGCTTAGACTTTGTCAGACAAGTTGAGTCAGTGTTATGAAGGAGAAATGGTATGTACGGCTCTCTCAAATGTTTTTATTGCAATGCGCGTTGTGTTTATATGAATGCTCGTTTGTGTTCGTGCTTGCAATTCTCTTGCATTGTCGACGTCGTGTGTTTTGTTCTCTATGTTGTTGTTCCCTTGGATTTGCACCCTTTTTTTTTGCAAGTTCCCCTGTTCTATAAGTTTATGGCGGGTTTATTATTATTATATGTATGTAAGTTAACTCCGAAGTAATACGGTGGCAAAGGTAATACAGAGAACAGAGCCGATCGATTAGTAAGTGCCGGTTAGCCGTCATCCGATATTTACTTTGTTGTTTAGCAGCAGCAAACATGAAGTATAATATTTTAATTGGTGATATTTTCGGTTTGCGTAATTAATGAAACATGATCTCATGGCATTTGTAGCCGACGTAATGCATTTATTTTTGTTTAATATTATGCCAAAATCCTCTGCTTTTGAAACATTTTGTTTCCCACACCCTTCTACAAAGATTCACACCTTGTCATTTATTTGATAATGTTTACAGAGTTCCCATTTTGTAGACCATGATGTTTGGCGAACTTTGAATAATATTTTTACGAAAATAGAATTGAAATGTTCAAGATTAGAAACAATTTAATTTCTATTATATGCCCATTACCCTCCAATTAGCACTTTTATTGAGCTCACTTTTCACAGTTGGCATTAATGAAATATAAATTACCAGGTAGTTCAAATGTCAATACCTGTCAATTTCAAAGTGTTCATTCAACAATGTTCCCACTATCACTTATAATTTTGCAATAATGCTGAAAACGTCGCATGACTTCACTTTGAAAGGATGCTTCCTTAAAAGAAATTACAAAGATAAATGTAGTTGTAATAAAGCGATTGAAAATAGGGAAAAGTGTTGTACAGCTGAAAAATATTCTTGAATGAGTGTGTGTAAATATTAAATTTCTGGCCAAATACATCAGCTGATTCTTAACTGCAATTAGTATGTCTGTTTATAAATAATCTTATAATAAAAAAGTTAACTCATTGAATTCCTTAATAAATACATTGCCGGTAGGATATACAGGAGTGCTTTGTTTTTGAGGAAAGTCCTTTTTTTTTATAAACGCTTACCTTTTTCTTGTCCTCCTTTGCATTCTTCTGCTTATTTACGTATGGGAATATGCTAATTCATATACGCATGTATATATTTCGTGAAAATCTCAATATTTTCCGATTTTTTATTTTCATGCTGGAAAGAGTTGAATGGTGAATGATGAGTTGTAGTGGATTGTGAAGACCCAACAGTATGGCACTCTTATAAGACGGGATTTATGACTTCTGGCTGATTGATGATACTGAATAATGCCTTGGGGAATTTTAATGATGTTGACATTTCGTGTCATTTGTTTTGAGGAGAACTAGACTTTCACATATGTTTGGAAATGTTTCCGCACATTAATAATAAAAGATGAAACACTTTTTTAAAATCGAAACAATTCTTAAAATCAATATCGCTATTATTGAGCAGATACTGTTAAGCTGTAATTTGGTAGCATTTTTATTAATTTTTTACAACGCCTGTGAAAATGTGCTACAGCTACAGAGAACGTGATATGAATTGTTTGCTATTAAATGCTAAGGAGCCAATGAGGATGTACGGCGGCTGATGAAAAATCATGATAGGCAATTCCAGTTGACGGAGTTACTAGTTCAGCCAACGATATCCTTATAGTTTGGAAATGATTGCCTTATCTGTTGATCTTATTTTCCTTTCATAAGTTAAAATCCTTTTAATATTACACTCTTTAATATGGGCGCTTTAAACAGATTTCCATTCTTCCTTTAGAGGTTTCTTTAAGGCACCATTAAAATCCTTGTTGTACATCAGTATTCCACTTTTTGCAACATTTAATTTGCCGATGACTGCGTTTTTTATTGCGTTAAACTGGAGCCGCTGTTTCTGTCTTCTTGCCAGTCTTTACACTCCTCTTTGTTACATTTAATTACTTTTCTTGTTTAGGCCAAGACATCGTGGTCCTGGCTGATTGTTGCTGCTGTGGTTTTCGTTGTATTTTCCATTTATTTATTTCCTTGTTTTTAACTTATTTTTTTCCGCTGCAAAGTGTTGCTGGCTTGTTATTGGTACATGCATGGGGCTGTAAATGTTGTTGCCAACCCAGGCATTTCCGCTGCAAGTGTTAAATGCAGAGGTTTCTGTGGGCAATGTTTTGTTCTCCGTGGTTGTGCGTAAACAAAAAATAAAAAAAAAAAAAATTATGTAATTTTATTTTTTACTTCAATAGTAAAAAAAAATTATTTTAAAACGAGACTGTAAAAAGTTTTTAAAGTTCTTATTTTGTTTATTTTTTTTTTTCTTTAAAACATTTTATTCAACATTAAACGCTTGCCTGTCAATGAGTTGTCAAGTTTTATTACTAAAAGTTTTTTCTTCAGATAAATTCTCGTTAACGTTCTGCTTTAAATATTTATTGCTTTTACTTTTTTCTTTGTATTCATTTAAATTTATTGATTAAACTTGTGTCTTCTGTCTGTTCATTTCCTTGCTAGGTCTAAGCAAATATGCAATGAGCAATTTTTTCTGCTCTGTCTTTTGCTTTATAATCCTTTTTGCAACATCCTGGAAAATGTTGCAAAACGGCAAGAAAATATAATCACGATAATGCAGTTCATTACATGCAGACAACCATAAATTTTAAATCCGATAGAAAATGAGTTAAAAAGAAAAGACTACAATGCAAGTGAGTTAGAGCGAGAGGGAAGGATGCAGAGATAGAGTGTGTAAGAGAGAGAGGGAGGGAGAGTAAGAATGCAATGCCTTGCACAGTTTATAAAATTTATTTTAAAAATGCTACTACTACTACTACCTGCAGTGGCAAAGGAGTATAATAAATTGAGGTTAGCATGTTAGGAATAAATAAAGTTACTTAATATATTTCTGTGGCAATAAATATGAAAATGTCAGTTAAAAAATAGCAAAGATGGAGCACCAAAAGTAGGTGTAGTAAGTAGTCTTATCAGAGGAGTTGTTAGCAGAAACTGAATTAAGTTTAAAATAGTTTTTGCATTCACATAATTTTTTCGTTTTAATTGAAATTGCTCGCTTCATCTAATCGTAATTATCTAATGTTGTTCAGAAATAGATAATGGATTGTTACTTTAGAGGAAGTGCATTTAATTCAAAATCGATTTAGTTTTTTATTATTTAATTGCGGTACTACTAGAAAACAATTGTTCAAGGATTATGTTCGTTCGATGGTGCCAATAGCTAATATGCAGTGTTTCGGTGTTTGAGTTTACAACGACTATAAATATGAAGGAGAGGGTGGTGCCGTACAGAGCTTAATATTTATCTTTTAGTTTGGAAGGTTTTATTTTCTCTACTGTAAAGAATTGACACTTTAAACTATTTTGTGTTAATTTGTTAAATATTTTTTGCCCTTCCAAAGCCGGACAATGATTAACCAGGTAGACTTGAGGAACCAGCAGCTGGCTATTGCAGCTACCGCAAAGGTTTGCTTCCGTTCCAGCAATCCCAACAACACACATCCAACAACAATTCTCATCGATGTCGTAACATCCTTCATTGAATTGATGATAAATAAATAAAAAATTGTTGAATAAAAATTATAAAAGTTAACTTTATTTTAACACTCTGTACGCAAACCATGTAATTTAACAGTACACTGTTAGCCTCTAACAGTACAGTGTGGAAATGGATGAAATGTAGGCGTAGCGAAATGAAGCCGTTTTTAGATCAAATAAACTGTCATTGCTGACAATCAATAGATCTTTCCAAAATTCTGAATTGGAAGCTGTTATTGGCTATGAGGGATGAGTAAAAATTAAGACGTTGCAAATATTGAGAATTTATTTGATTTTAGAGTAAAAGCTCATTTAATTGCTCACACTTTAATATTTATTAGAATATTAATTTTTTTTAAAATACATTTAAAAAAAAAATTAATAATCCGCAGCCTTTGAAACCGCAGATCGCGGATTAGGTTCCTGCCTAGGCTCTATGTGTTTTCCTGCGGTCAAGCCGAAAGCATTGCAGGTTAAATTGGTTAAAAAAAAATCAGCAACGTGGCTGGAAAAAGTTAAGACGATGCTAAACCGCAAATATTAATTTTCTTTTTGCTTGTCTGCTTTAACTTGCTGCGCAAATCTCTTAGCATACTTATAGGTGCCCAATTTATTATTTAAAAACCTTAGCATAGTTTAAGGAGTTGCAGGCAATATTGGAATATTTCATAGAAAAAAAATGTTATTATTTATCGTTGTTATTTTTATACAAGGATAACACAAAAATAATTTAAATTACGTATACAGTTTCGGTTTTGTATGCATCGTAAAGGTGTGCTCTCAACTCAGAGCAGAAAAAGGAACTAAAATGATTATAAATTTTACAAACAACAGGAAAGTTAGTGATTTGTGAGTCAGGCAATTGCCATACATTTTATACAACTTGCTAGTTTATCCAGTCAATTGCTTTGTTATCTTGGCTCCTTTCGCCTCTTTTCGTTCTTTTGAAGTAATGCTATACTAAATGTCGCCTTAATATTAAACCGCATATGGAGAAAATTGTGGATTTCTATTTTTTGAAAATAAAATATGAGACAAATAAAATTATTAACGAGTTTGCTTGTCTTATTTTACAATCTGTTTTGTTTTTTTTTAAATAAATTTTTAAATTTATAAACTACAAAACAAGGACACACAAATAAATGTGTGTCCTTATAACGAAAATATTTTGCTGTAACACACTCAAGTGCTGTACAAAGGGGACTACGAATATATTTTTATTTTGACGTATCTGATAAATAAGGAAATAATTATTCTTAGAGATGACACAATGGTTTTTCCATTTTCTCTCAACACATTATTACCCAAAAGTATGAAACAGGACATTGAACTGACAATAGAAAATACTCATATAATTTAATGTTAATCCAGCGAAGACAGTCTATTAAATTTTGCTCCCCGACTTTGTAATTAATTGCTGTCCAACTTAAACTGTATGACCCCTCAGGCTTAGTTTTATTAATAGCATATCCTTTTAATCTCAAAAGCCCAACATTTTCTTTTCAAATTTGTCGATTTTAGTTAACAACTTCAACAACTAGATAAATTTTGCTGCCATTGCTAATTGACAGGAATTTCTATACAACATTTTCCAGCCTTTAAGCATTGGATTTGTTGCCTGTTTCCTACTGCTCTCCAACTTCCATGAGTTGTATATGTACGCTTATGCAGGTCCTTTGCTGTTAAACAACCGAATACTAAACAAAAATCAAAAAAAAAAAAAAATTCCAAACAAATAAAAAAACTGAAAGCAAGAAAATTTATTTCACAAATAGGAGAGTGAAACAGAACAAATTGAAAAGAAGACAAATGATAATTTTTTTTTATTCCTTTTCTTTCTATTTGTTAGCAGAAACTGGCAAGTT
The DNA here is from genome assembly GCA_963402855.1 of Ormia ochracea. Taxonomy (NCBI): domain Eukaryota; kingdom Metazoa; phylum Arthropoda; class Insecta; order Diptera; family Tachinidae; genus Ormia; species Ormia ochracea. Next base: position 16,853,760 of record OY727107.1, on the reverse strand, counting down.
GTTTCATGATTTTCTCAGCCATTGACTCGTTTTAATGGACTTTCTTAATAATACGATCATTGTCCTTAATTGAATTTAGATGGTTTGAATGTTACCAAAATTGTATTTCCATTTAGTATTTGATAATTACCAGAGAGCGATGATAGTCTTGCTAAAATAAAAATCAAAAAAAATAATAATTATGCAGGTAACCTTTCGGAAAAGGATGTGTTTTTGACAAAGAAATTACTCGCAGCGTTATTTGATTTTATAAAAGAAACTTGGCAAATCGAGAATAATGCGTAAGTTAGCCTGGTACAAGATAAGGATATGACAGAAATAGGAGCATCAGTAATAACAGAAAAGGACAGGACTTGGAAAGGACTACGATTAGAATGCGAAATCACTGTGAATAGAATATGGCTAAACCGCGACTATGAAAAAGCTTTGACTAACTATATCAAAACTATGACAGAAATCTGAATATGAAAAAGGATTGATTCAATCATGGCTACAACTAAATTACGTCTTTGGCAAAGTTTGTAATTAATTGGTGACTATGACTGACGCTATGAGGTCTGAACTATGACAATGACACTACTATGACTTAAATTTGACTTTATCGAAGCAAAGTGGGACTACGAAAAACTTGTCGTTAATGTATGACGAAGCTGTGACTAAAGTGTGACAATGGCACTAATATGACTCACCTGTGACTTTGTACAACGAAACCGTGACTACGAAAAACTTGTCGTTGATGTATGACAAAGCTGTGACTAAAGTGTGACAATGACACTAATATGACTCACCTGTGACTTTGTACAACTAAACCGTGACTACGAAAAACTTGTCGCTGATGTACGACAAAGTTATGACTAAACTGTGATAATGACACTAATATGACTCACCTGTGACTTTGTACAACTAAACCGTGACGACGACAAACTTGTCGTTGATGTCTGAAAAGTTGTGACTAAACTATGACAATGACACTAATATGACTGACCTGCGACTTTGTATAACTAAACCGTGACTACGAAAAACTTGTCGCTGATGTACGACAAAATTATGACTAAACTGTGACAATCACACTAATATGACTGACTTTGACTCTTCGAAGCAGTGTGACTACGTAAAATCTGTTGTTGATGTATGAGAAAGTTGCAACAAAGCTGTGACTATGACAATGCAATGATTAAACGTCAGACTATGAGGGGCTTGTGGTTAAACTATGATTACGATAGAGTTATGACTAAATTTTGACTGGCAGACATTTTAGTAAAGTATGACTATGGCAAAGCTTTCATTACAATATGCTATGAGGGAACTGTTGCCATAAAAAAGTTATAACTACGATGCGCTATAATTCCACTAACTTTTGTTGACCATGGCACATATAGCCTTTAAAATAGAGGTCCCTGAGCTTTAACTGAACTAAAATTACACTTAATTTTTGCAAAAACTTTCATATTTCTGCAATTTTCAATTTCCAATTTTTACATATTACAAAGGTGCATCCTAACTGAAATACTATTCGATTAATCGGTTAATTTTTTAATCTGTAAACTATTCTGATTAAGTTTAAATTTAAGCCTTGCTGTATGGTTTGAAATAAAATATTGATTCAATGAAAATATTGTTATTTAATAATAAATCATAAATCGATTAATCGTTTAATCGGTAATTTAATTGAAAAACTTAAACTTGCAGCGTTTAACAACAATTTCATACAACAACATACAATTAATCAATTTACTTCTTCTATTTTTGTTGTATTAGGTAACAACGTAAATAACTTCTTGTTCGATTAATCGTATAGCTTTGGTCTTTATAAATATGTTTTTTTGGAGTTTATATAAATTTTTTCAGAATATATTGTCATAAAGATTAATCGGCTAAGTATTTTTTTTACAAAGAGGGGGTATATAACAATTTTCGAAGTTGAATGATAACTTTAACACAATAATATTCGATTAATCGTTGAACTCGGTAATACAATTTCAATGTTGCTTCTTTCGTGTTTTAAGTGACGATTTATATAAAATATAGAGGCGTGGTTTTTTTGGAACGCCATCGGCCATACGACTAGTAATGCTAAAGAGACATAATAAAAAACTCTTCACTATATGAATTGGCTTAGCAGAGTTTGGTTAACACTTATGTTAGTGGTGATGACAGCTCCACGGTACACGTACCAGGAGACACAGAAGGTGTGGCGAAAAATGAATTTTAAGGCCGCCTAAATCTGCCGTTATGGCGTTTTGGAATGGCCAGCCAATTTTATCGTTCCAAGTTTTTTTCATTCCATTTCATTCCATTTGGAATCGCAGTGATGCTTAAGAAGAATTTGCTGCAGGATTGTGCAGAGTTATATTTCGGATACTGCTATAAGAAATGGAAAATGGTCAAAAATCCAGCAGAAAATTTTTTCATTCTTTTTGTTTTCATTTCAAAAGTTATTAGGAATGAAAATTGTTTAATACATTTTGTGCCACTCTGTATATGTGGTCAATTGAAGCTGAATCATGAATAGTAAATTTATCCTGTTTAATGAGGTGGGAGGAATTCTCACATCTATCCTTGAATTCATACATTTTCCATTTGAACTTTAAATATTAAAACTAGAAATCATTTTAAAGTGCGGCTGGAAGCGTTTGACATTGAAGAACTCATGTCCTTTTTACTCCCAACCCAACAAGATTAATGAGCGATTCCATAAAAATTAAAAATGTGTTCAGATCTTTTGGTCCTGTTTAATTTCTACAGTTTCTGCTTAAAGTTGCTTGACTATAGTTTTTAATTTATTTTTTTTAATGTTTAAATTTTCCTTGTGGGTAAAATTGAACATTTCAAAACACTTAATGTTTTCTAATTTTTCTAATTTTACATCGTGTCGGTTATCCTTTTTATTTTAAAACAAAAATTTTCTTGTGTTATTTAGGAATCGGAAGTGATTTGTACGTTTAGACTAAAACAAAATCCATTATATGTATGTGCTTCTAATGGAAAAATGTGGTTAAAATATTGACAGCAAAATAAATAATTTAAATTTGTATGGCGTTGCTGAGGATTTTCACATTGCAAACTCTAAATAATTTAAAAAAAAAAAATAAATTATAAAATATTAAAAGGACAGCCACTTAAGTTAAAAGGATAAATAAATAACAATAAGTGAATGAGCATTTAAATGGATCAATTCTGTTTTATTCAAATAAATATCAATCATTCCCTGACCTAAAAAATAAAAGTTTTTATTTTTTTCTTAAATAATATAACGAATAATCGAGTAATCGATATTAATTATATATATAGAAATTTAGCTCATTCATTAGTTTTTATAAAGTATTTAAACTTCTTAACATTTTAGAGTAAATTTAATTCGATTAATTGGTTATGCAATTTGTCAATTTCTTGTTGCTAATAACAAATAACAACTACGATACCTTGATAATACAGATGAATATATAATGATAAAAAAATAGTAAACACGACGAAGTTTTAGTTATAAGGAACGATTTTAGTCAAATTCGCTAAAAGTTTACACATGAGTAGAATATTCAAAACAAAATAGTATTCAAAGTCAAAGGCTTGACTAATTACCCGATTATTACTTTTTCTAAATTAGTAATAAATGCGAATAACTTTAAAAATTTCTTAAAACAATTTTTTTTTAATTTAAATCTATACCAAGTAAATAAATTTTTTTGGGGTAAAAATAAAGAAAAAATTAGAGACCGTTAAACAATTAATCGATTAATCCTAAGATAAATTGTAAATAACATAAAGTTATTCCGCCATACCAATAATTTCCGTAAAAACTTGAGTTTAATGATTGATTAATCGATTAGCATAAACTGATAACTTCAATTGGTCATCATAATTACACATATATTAAATATAAAATAATATTATTTTATTGGTCTCTTGACGAGTACTCGAATAATACTTTAGTAATCCATTAAAGTCAACCATTTCAATTCCTTAATGGTCATATATTTAGTGGCACTGTTAAACGATTAATCTACGAATGTCTAGCTGTTAAGCGATTATTACGATATTATTTTAGTTCCACTTTAAAATGTTATTAGACAAGAAAATTCCGCCAGTCGCTCTTTTTGGTCAAATAAAACTGAATCATGAATAGTAAATTTATCATTTTTAATAATGTGGTGGAAATTCTCACAAGGTAAAAGCCTATAATTCAATTAACCGACTATATAAGTTTTTCCAATAATCTGTGGCCTATTGTTATAATTTACGAAAAATTGTTAATCGAGTAATTAGTCAACTAAACTGTATTATACTTTTGCGTTTTATTTAAACATTGAGTGGTTAATCTGTTAAACTTTATAGTTCGAGTTGTAGTAACTCGAATAATATATTCGATTAGGTATTTTAATATATTTTTAAAATATTTTATTGCTAATTGTAAAAAGCAGGAAATGTACTTCTTTATCATCTCCCTTTAAACACTATTTTTTTTATCGATTAACAACGTACATATAATTATTAAAAAGTAACCGATTAATTAAAAAGTAAGCGATTCACAACTTTTAAAAAAAGTCTTCATTATAAAAATTTATTACTAATTTTAGTAACTCATTTAATATTAAAAATTTTTTTTATTAATTTAATAAATAAAATTTAAAATTCAAATTCAAACCTACTTTATATATCTTTTTGGAATAATCGCTTAATATTCCCTTACTAAATATAGTCATGCATAAGTAAGTGTTGCTTAAGCTCTATTTTTGTAAGTTTCCTTGTTCAATATTTAAGAAAAAAAAAACTTTTTTATGGCCGCAATATTTTTGCCAGCTTATCACCTGCCATTCCTGATACTCCCATAAACTTTTTTAGTTCTTTTCTTCTCAATAGATTTTTCAAAAGCAAAAAGGAAAAATGAATTTCCCAACCACACAGCCGTACACACCTCCACACACCCCCTTACTCGTGCTCGTACTCGTATTTCTATTGTGTAATTGTTATTTAAAAATACGCTGCGTAAAATAAAGTTTACTTTCTGCGGATTCTACGAGAGTCATTTTTCATGATTTTTTTTTTTTTTTTTTTTTTTTTTTTTTTTTTTTTTTTTTTTTTTTGATCATCATAAATCAGTTGCGAACAAGTGTGTGTGTGTGGATGTGCGAAAACGGAAAAATAATCCATTCCAAAACGAAGAGCACTTGAAGAAGCAGAAGCAAAAAGCAGTGCGAGCAGATAAATTTAGTCAGATTAGGAACTCGGCATACGATATCAATTTCTGTGTGGGTGCTTGTACGTGTGCACGAGTGCTGAAGTGAGATGATGAAAGACAATGCAACCGGAAAATTACGCGCGTGATAAGTACGAATGTCTATTTGAAATATGTGATAGAAAACTGTTTTGACCTGTGCGGACAGACAGTGATGTCTATTTCGTATTTTGCTAGTAAACGCATTAGGGAGGCTCGCCCGCTTTCAATAAACAAATTCATAAAAAAATTATTTAATAATTTTTCATTATTTTGAACTCTTTATAAAATAAGTTTTTTCAAAAAGGATTTTAAGGACGTGTGGGATTTTCAGCCCGATTGGCATACTTTATAGGATATAAATACTAATCAGAAGTACGTGGTAGTTTTCAACTAATCCTTCTTATTATTCTAAAGTGTGATTTATTACGCATTAAGAAAAAGGACATAAAATTTGGGTAACATAATAAGTGCCCTGATGCGTATTAGAACCGATACATTAAATGTAAGTTAGTCCATTTATGTTAAATGCTTCACACTTTGCATGTTAAGCTACCGCACTTAAAGCTTTTAAAATGTCCTTTAGCCTTAATTATATAAAACAAAATAAGCAAAATATAAATTTCTCTTGAAAATCGACATGTGGGGTAGCTGTGGTGTAGTACTCGTTTACCGCACGATTTGTTTTCAAAGCTATTTCTTAAATTGAATATGCCTAAAATTCATTTCATTTGATTGAAAATCATTACAAGTGAAAATCCAGTTCTCTTTTGATATTGTGGTATTGGCGGATGTCCCTATAAGAAAAAAAATTTGGAAAGAATGAACTATTCTTTTTGAGTTGGTTCCTTTTAGAGACAAATTCCTTGTTAGTAAAATTTTACTTTTATATTACGCAGTAAATTGAAGAGATACTTTTGCTTTCATGTTTTCCTTCTTTCTTTATTTAAGAATAGCCCAAAGGATTAATAATATTTATACAGATCGACTTTGTCGAAAGTTTGTAAACAACAAATTTTACAAGATTTTGTATATTTAAGGCAAATAGTTCCGAATAAATTAGCAGGTATTTAGGTGGGGCCAATCTATTCATTAATTTAAAAAGCAAAAGTATGTGTTGACGGAGGAGGTCACGTGTTTTTGAAAATGTTTAATATTTCAGTTCGCCTTAAAGCAAGTCAAATTGCAGGTACCTCCCTCCAACTCACATACAAATCTACATTTTATAAGAATATTTGATTAGAATAGATGGCAAGTAAAGTTTATTAAATTTCATAAAAGTTTACTTGTGTTATGGCAAAGTTTAAAATGCTCGGCAGTGACTTGGTTCATGAGCGACCAACATGTTCGACAACATGTTTGACAACATCTCTGACAACATGTTCAGTGTGTAATAGTCGGCTTGTATTTACTCCTTTTTATTTATTTATTTGTTTATTTATATGAATATATTTGCAATATGTATAGAAGCACTTGCTACTGAGGCCTTTGGCTTCTGACTTCCCGGGGATTGAACCCCTGACACCTGCGTAACAGGCGGTTATACTAACTATTATACCATCGAGGGCATGGTATAATTTTATTTTTATTGTGTAATATTTGATGACTGTCAAAAAAGTGGGGTTGCCATTTTCTATCTAAATTCGTATGACAAAACAACTTTTTTAACAGTGTAGTTTAAGCGTGCTTTCCAGTCAGCTGTTTTTTGTTTAAAAATTCCTTTATCAAATGAATTTCTTCGTGTCGCACTCGAATCATTGGCAGAATCTTTTGCTATCGTAATTAGATGGCAAGACATTTTGCTATCATTTTAAGGACTTTAATATTCCTAGCTGTGTGTCAACAAGGATTTCATCTGTATTATGAAAACTTGCGGTAGTTCGTCGCCATCATTTCCATTGTTTCGAAAATCAAATTTTAAAAAGATTCTTTTATAAGCTATTTTTTCTACTTCTTTGAATCCGTCATAATTGTATTTGTATTCCATTTTGCTGGTTATAGCATTTTCTACAGTCAGCTGTTTTTTGTTTACAAACTCAAAGCAATGCGATAACTCTTCATATGTCAATACCACAGAGCGTTCCCAGTAGAACTATTTCGCCTTAAATAGTAGCTTATGATTTATCACTTTAACATTTTGTGAATTGGGCGATTACTTTCATACATATAAAGATAGAATCACGTTTTAACATACAAACCATAAACAGCTGATTTTGCGTTTACACAGCAAAATTCATTATTTAATAAATTTGAACAAAATTTAAAACAAAAAAAAATTTATAAGGATACAAAGTACTTGCTATACTTTTCGCCATACTTAATTGTTTTTATGTCAAAGAAATTTAAGTCCTTAAAAGTCCCTAAAATAGATACTATTTCGTATTTTGTTAGCAAATGTTATGGAGTCCTTCAAAATAAGATTTTTATGTTGTTAAAAAACGGCAGCAGATTATTAAAAAACGGCTGTCTGGTGCTGTTGAATTTTGGTTTTATTTTTCAAATTTTAAATTGACAGCATTGAGCTTATTGTATCAAAAATAAATTTATCAATATATTTTTTAAATGTTCGTTCTATTAAAACTCTGCCAGTTTGGTAACCGTTTAAGTAACGCAGCATGGCTGCGTTACGTAAAGCTTTCACCTCTACTTTTGATTTAAATGTCGTAACAAATAGTATTGTCGTTAACTAACAAGCGCAAGCGATAAATTAGTAACGTCGGTGGAGGCTCACTTTGGTACAACTTTTAATCCGGAGTCTCAATGTAATGTCGTGTATGTTTGAAAAGCAGCCCGAATACTCTAATCGAGTTCAAATTCTAATCACTTTTTCCTTAAGAGTATTATTTCTTGGATTAATTGATATCCTTGATGTGTGTGCATAAACTTTAAGCTTAAGAAAATTAAGACAATTAAGACGAACTCTTATCTAACATAAACATTTAGCTGCTATTTGAGACTGTTGCAGGAAAACAAGCGCCATTGATTTTCCTATAAATTAAAATAAAACAAGTGGAAAATAACAAGCATTCTATTACAAAGCAACAACAACAAAAACACTAACAACAACACTAACAACAACAATACTAACACCAACAACAAGAAGAAAGTTTACAAAAGTTAACTACAGCTAGAATGTTATTAAACAACAACAGTTGTAAGTAAAACCTTAACGACACATATTAAACCATATACAGAGGCGGCACGAAAAGTTACTTGGAATTTAGGAAATTCTCTTCTATTGCTGGTTAATAATTTTAAATAAATTTTCTTGCCAGCCTCCTAAAAAATAGTAACGCGTTATTTATTGTTGGCAGAAATGGTATGTTATCGACAAGCAGAACAATTTCTCTTTTATGGCAACGCATGTAATTGTTTCGAACGGGCTACAAATAAATACATGTTCCAAAAGCGTGATATAGTCGCAGCTAAAGACAGACGAGAAGATATGTATGTGCACACATACAGGCGAACAACTACATAAAGTCTAACGTTGTTTTGCCTACACAAGCCAATGTGATGGAAATTTAATGGCAAATATATGATACGCCACATTGCCTTTTCTACCGCCACATCATCTTCATTATTTCCTTGAAGCGAAATTCCATTTTATCGCCTGTGCTCGCTCGTCTTTTATAATATACATGTTTATCTAGATGATTTAGTTGTATTCCTCTTGCTTTTGTTGTTTTGTCATAAGCCCGCATGGAAACATAATTTGCATAAATTATCTATTCCCTTACTTAGCTTTAGCTTTCCAATTATAAATCAAGCATCTCATTTCCTAAACAAGTCATTGAACATTTTATATGTTTATTAAAACTGGAATACGATAAATCAATTTTGCAAAGCACTCGGCGCTTTAAAGCTATTGATGCTTAGATGGTGTAAAAAGTATTGTAGCGGCGTATCAAACCACTTTGAAAAACAATTCCGTTTGTAATTAAGTTCTGTATTAATGAATATTTATATTACAGTATAATCTCGACAGTCCGGACATATAAAAACCAAGTGGGTTCCAAAAAAAAAAAAAAAATCCAAAATTCCAAAACAAGAGAAGAATTAAAGTAGTCTTTTGTATGTATAAATCTTGGATATTTTCATCTATACCTCCATCTCGTAGGCTTTTTAAAATATCCCCAACCGGAAGTTCCTTCTCTTCGCTGTATTTTATATAGTGAATGATTCAACCTCATCACCTTCTTCAGTCCCATCTTCATTGTTTTCAACTTCGTCATTCCACCAATTATTTACCTCAGTAGAATTACAAATGTCAGGTGCTGAATCAGCATGTAAATCAATTACTTTGGGAAAATCGCTAGAATCAGTCTTCCTATAGGAACTTCTTTGTCTGCGTCCCATTCCTCTTCATAAAGGATTTTCTTAAAGCACTTTTTAAGAATATTCGGTCCAACTTTATCCCAAGCATTGCAAATTAAAAAAACTACGTTTTTCAATGTAAAAGTTTTAACAGCATCTACGCGATTTTCTAAAGTATATATAACATCTGACCAAAATCTTTTACGATAATTAATTTTTATTACAGAAGCGAAAGAAATAAGAGCTGTCCGAATTATTGAGGTAGAAAAAGAGGATGGTGTCCGGATTATAGAGTAGTTAACGACAAAAATTTAGGCGTCTGGTGTATTGCCTTATCCGGATTTTCAGTTGTCCGAAATATCGAGATTACACTGTATCGGGATAATGTCTCCCCGAGTGAGGCAAGAAAAAAAGCGAAATCTTTATTTTATGTACGAAGTCTGGCCAGAAAACAACTGTTTTCAATAGTATTTATTTACTTCTCAATAACTATATTCTGCCTTTTAAAGTAACCCCCGTTTTTTCCTATCCTCGAACCACTTCTGAAACGGGCTTTGTAGTATCGATTTTTCTTTTATCTTCCCAATCGCAGGAAAATGCTTTCCTTTCATCGGAGTCTTCAGTTTTGGGAAGAGGAAAAAGTCCTCGGGGTGATAAGTCTGGGGAATACTATGGTTGAGGCATAATTACGGCTTTGATGTGTGGGCTAGTACGTCATTATGGTGGAAAATCCATTACTGGTTTTAACACAATTCTGTATATTTCTGACAAAGTGCTTCGCACAAACGGCGCATGGCTTCAGTGAGCAAATCCTTCACATTTGACCGAACTTTACGTGGCTTTTCCAGTCTTTACTCTTCTGGACGCTTCCATTGGTATGATTGGATTTCGGTTACAATGCTCCTTATTCTTCACCAGTTAGATCTGTTTGAGTAAATCTGGAACTTTGTTGATGACATTCAACAGCTCCCAGCGACGTTGTCTTTGCTTAAAATTTTGTAAAAAATAGTTAAAAATCGAAGAGCACATCAAAACAGGACTAAACTGAGGACTAATTATTGTTGAAATGCTTAAGTGGTGAAAGCCAGCAAACATTATCTAACTGGCGCTAACTGGTTGTCTAAGAAAAAACGATGAACAAGTTAATAAACTTTGCAACGCCCTATTGTTAAAAAGTTTCATATATAATATGTAATTTTTCATATAAACAATGAAAAAGTTCATTAATATAATGATGAACATTTTATTGAACTGTTCCGTTGGCTGAGTGAATGAGGGCGATTTTACCAACGGTTTCTACTTCAGAGCTCTTTATACAAAATATCAGTTCTTGAAATCTGTTAGATGTAACACCGGCGTACAATTTAAAGTTTTAGGTATTACAATACGGTTTCGACCGTGAGATATATTTTCATAGGCAAAGAAATGCATATGCGTTCATCACATATACATTATTTCGTAAATTTTAATGAATTTAAAATGTTTGTTAATTTATTAGTGAACGTTAGTTTTTAGAATTCCATGGTGATGCCATACTTTTATAGAAACCAAATAAAAACCGTTATTTATGAACGCAAAACTGAAACTCTATTTAAATATGACTTATGGCGTTTTCTTTTCTACATTAAAAATGGTGCCCTGTGAAAAGGTGCCTTTTTAAAATGTTTTGCCCGCTCTGTGAAAGTGCCATTTTTTATATAACGAGAAAAGAACACAAATTAGAAAAAGAGTGCAATGCCTTTTTTTTAACAGCTGATAAACAAACATTTATGTATATTTTATGAAATATGTAAACAAAAATGTTGAGTTGCCAGATTGCTAATTCATCTGCTTGAGAAAACAAATTTTTTTTTTTTTTAATATCTCATACAAATAAGCTGCCGCATAGTGTTCTTTTGTTTGTTTTATATAATACAAAATATAAAAATAATTATTAAAATCAAATTTTCTGACTCTTTCAACTCAAAAGACTTTTTTTGAACATTTTCTGGTAACGCTGTGCAAGAATAAAAACCATGTGTTTTACAAGGCAATGTCTGCCCTGTTGAAAAGGCATTGCACTTTTGCCCTGCCATTTTTTGCAATTTTTTAGAAAAGAACACGCAACCCTTTCACAGGGCAACACATTTTCGAGAAAAGAACACAAAATTGCCCTCCCTGCGGGTAGTGTTGCCTTTTTTTGTAGAAAAGAAAACGCCATTAAATTTAAACGAGAATTGACTAAGTGCTTTGACTAATTATTGGAAGTTCTGAGGAAAGGGTGCATTTACACGATTAGGAAACTGCATAAATAATTTAAAAGAAATGAAATCATGCCAGAAAACTATTTTTTTATTTAGTGGGAACGTGTTTTTTTAGATAATGTGTTATAATAAAATTGTATTTTTTTTTTTTTTTTGTCAATTGTCAATTATGGGATTTCAATGTTCGACTTCTCTGACAATATGAAATATGTTTCATGACAACACCACTTACTGCCGACTGAATAAAGAGAGTTGGCAACACAGTAGCTCCTTGAAATCTTATTTCCAAATAACATTTCAAAGACAAGTGACCACATCTTTAATGTAGTCTTATTATTTTTTATCTCCAGCTGAAACGCAAAAAGTCATTGTAGTTATTTTGTAGCTCAAATCGAAATTAAAGAGATGGCTTATGAATAATGTTATAACATTGTAATCATTTTAAACAACAGACGTGTTAAAGTCATAAAAGGGAAAATGGGAAAAATCGTTAAAAAAGATCTAACAACAAAAAGACAACATAAACTTTAAACAACTATATCAACAACAAAGTAACACAGCCATAAACACATTTTACAACAGACAAACAAAACAAAAAGAACCCCCCTCAACTCAGTCTCCACAGCATTAAACTGAACACAGTCTCTTTCCCGCTTAAACACCCACCAGGCAGCGCTCGCAGTCATAATCAAACATCCGGTTTGAAGTGCTGTAAACGAGGAGGAGTATTGTAACAGCACAAAAAGGAGCAACAAAATATATTTTGAACAAGCCAAAAAATCATTTATGCTAAAAGTATTGTAGGAAATGAAAAACCGTATGTGTGATGAGGAAATGTGCTCTCCTTTTTTTTTTTTGGTGTTTTTTTTTTGGATTTTTTTTTAATATTTTTATTATAGAAAATATTTTAACTGAGAAATTTACTTTAAACAGACATTGTTGCTGCTGCCTCAGCCACATTGTTTTCCATTTTTTTATTCGTGGGGTTTCTTTGGCAATAAAAATTGGAAAAGGGGGACTTTATTATAATGGAAGTTACGTGTAGAGGAGGAACTGCGCATAAAAATGACATAAACAACAACCCTTCAGTGATTTCTCAAAATGTCAAAAATTGTAGTTAAATTTGTGGCAAAATTGCTGATAATGTTAAGGAAAATTTGACAAAGTGGGCAGTAAATCTCAAGTAAAACATGCGTATTTCTCAATTAACTAATGACGGTCTAATTCGAGCTAATTAACCTCTTTAGTACACTTCCGGTAATTATTTTAACACTATCAAAACCTTAAGAAAAACATAAAGCAAAACTAAAGGTTAAAGCTTTTGCAAGTCGTACGATTGATTTACACGCAATTTTAAAAAAATCGCTGGAAAATGGCATTGGTGATGCCATACTTTCATACAAAATTTATGCAAACAATATCTCCTTTGCTGATTGCAGTAAAAGCAACTCTGGTCCCTTGAAAATTGTCTTTGCTTGTCTGTTACTTCTCATAAAAATCTGATATTTTAGGTCAAACTATCCTATTTCTTCGACAGAGATGCCATACTCGATAAATTCTACGACTATGTAGGGTAGTAAAACATTGCCTTTATAAGCATAGTACAATTTTTCTGTATTTATTAGTATGCAAAAGGCCAACAACCACAGTAACAGCATGCCACTAGTGCCTTGTATTACGGTGCTAGTAATTCTCATCTAGTTCTAATAAGTTTTTGAATATCTTTGCGAAGCGGACATGGGCTTCAAATTGTCTGATGTTTTCCAACAAAATCCCAGCCATCATGTTTATTTATGGCTTTAAATTTATGGGTCGTAACCAAGCTTTGCTTCTTAGGCCACAAAATATTTTCAGCAAACATTTTTATTTCCCTCAAATAATTATTTTCATTGGAATGATTACGGTAATGCAAATCTTTACAAATCTGGCAGATTCCTTGATTGTGAAACGAATTTGTCTTCATGTAAATAACGAGAAATATTTTTTCCAGTAGAAGTTATTCAATTCAATTCAACAAACTTGTCACCAACTGAATAAATGGAAAGCTCTGTCATGATTAATAATACCAGAATAGAATTAAAAATAAACCGAAAGAATTTCCTCTTAACTGCAGACTTACCTTCTTGTAATTTTTTGTATGTGTAATAAAAATCATTTCGTTGCAAATAAATAATATATCGCCTTTATTTATATCATTGATTACTTTGCACAGTAAATGTTCCAAATTTATTTAAGCAATGTGTCATTAAAAAGTTCAAAAAGTTTGAGAGTGTAAATTCAGGATTTTATTCACTTCCGCCTTAATGGTGCTGAAAGCTACAATAAAATAAATAAACCAATAGATTGGGAAAATACGATTCATGAAGGTACGAGGGCTGACGGCTGTATTGTGGAGATAAAGGCTAGAAGAACTAAAAGTCAAATGCAGAGCAACAATGTGTGTTTATAACAACATTTTTAAAAGCTTCAATTATGATTTGTCAAAATTTTCTAGTCTATTTCACAACAGTGATTTAGTTCACTACTGCCATCCACTTTGTAATATATTCTTCCAGAAGTAACTAGTCTATAGTATAACATAAAATTCGATTCGGTTAATATCATATCTAATCGTGATATTATTTTATCGTAACCCTCAATATGACTGGTAATAAAATCTTTAAGCTTGGTAAGGCTTCGTTTCAGAATCTTACACAGTCATACGATTTATAAAATACGGCATCTCTGGCAAAAAAATTTGATAATATGGCCTAAAATGTTGTAAGCGAAAGTTTATGAAAATTTTCATAAAATGACAACATTTGCTTTTTTCTCTCTACAGAAAACCTGTCCTTTTTCTTTCCTTCTTTGAATACAGCTATTTTTTTGAAGATGTCCTTTAACCTCATTTCTGTACGATCCTTGTTTGTAAGAATTAACTTTAAAGTTTTGTTTGTCAACACTTTAATTCCAGAAATATATACATATATGTTTTTGTTTTATATGAGTTCACAATAATGTCAAGGATATCCAAGGATAGCTCTTTAAACACCATCAACCACAAACATATTTCAGCACCAACAAATTATTTATTTTTAAAATTAATTGTTATTTAAAGTCTTAAATAACTTGAAACTTTTATTATGTTTTCTAATTTATTTTCTTTTTCTCTTTTTAGGTGAGTACTTATTCTGAGTGTTTTGTATAAACTCTGTGGGACGTTAAGAATCCTTAAATGTTCAATGAGAAATGACGTGTATGGTAACAAATGTATTCGTAAGTCTTTTAATCGTTGAGCTTTTTTAATTTTATATGATTTTGTTGCTTTTACATTAATTATTGAAGATCGTGTTTCTTGGCTGATTGAGCTTATTTAAATTAGTCAAGAGTCTATTTCTAACCTCTACATATTAAATTTATGTTTGTAAACTACACTGAAAGAAAGTCTTTCATGCAGACAGTCAATTTTGACAATATCTCAAAAAACTGTTTTCCTTATAATTATGAAGAAAGTTTCATAGCATATGTGAACAATATTTCAATTTGAAACTATTTTCGTTCAAAAGTCAAACATTTCTTTCCATCAATGAAATTGGTCATTAAGAAAATGAAAATTATACATGACTATTATGTACGAGTATTGAAAAAATAGGGTAAAAGCAATGACTCGAAATCGTAGGCCATTCATTTTGTTGTAATAACTAGAATTATGTTTAGCTATTTTATAATTTTTTGAAATGGTGTTCGATTTGTGGTGAGTTATTTGTGGTGAGTAGTACAAAAAATATATCTTGTTAAGTAAAACGATTCCTAAACGAGGATTTTTTGGGACTGTAACAAATTTCCATTTTTTTGTTGCAAAATTAGCGTATTTCTTCTAATTTTATATCTGGCTAATGATAGAAAACATACTGTGGTGAATTCGAACTTTTTTTCATAAAATTATAACTAGCTAAATTAAATAATGTGTCTTAGTCTAGTAGCGGTTTCTTGAGTCAAGTTGAATTTGACTGCTCCCAAAATTACACTGCGCTGATTTTTTTTTTGTGGAAAAACTAGGCTATTTCCTATTTCTTTTGAAAGTTTTGAAATGCGAAATGAATATTTTCAAAATGCACTGTATATTAGAATGGTGAATTTTGTGTGTGGAAAAAGTAGGCGTTTTCTTTTAAAAATTTTGAAATGTGAAAATGCAGTGGATATTATAATAGTGAATTTTAACCTTCACAAAAAATTGGGATTGCCAATTTAAATAATGTTATATAAGCGATTTTTTTAAGAGAGGTGAATATGAATACCTGGTTGAAATTGACATTTCGCGAAGTGTAATGAAAATATCCGCGGTGAATTTGAACTCTGTAAAATTTTTTGTATATGTTTGAATTAATAATACGTAAAAAAACTTTATTGCCTTATGATAATACTGATCTAAATAATGCAATTTTATAGAGTTTCTTAAGTGTGGCAGATAAGATATTTAAACATAAAATTGTGGTGAATTTCAACTGTAAGACTTATGACGGGCATGACTCTTTTGAATTATTATTACTATTTTTTTTTAATTGTAATTTGCTGTTATATTTTAACTTTGTAGGAAATATGATATCCTGTCCTTTAATCAGCGAATTCCTTTAAATTTTATAAAGGATTTTTCTCTCTTTTTTTTGAATTTTTAATGCCCTGACAGAAAATAAAACAAAATATATTTATTTATATATATAACAATATATTTATAAATTTGCAAATTGCGAGATTTTTTTTAAAAGTACGTACCTTTTTAACAGATTAAAAGATGGCAAAATTGGTTGAAAAATCCTTAATATCATATCCTTTTAAGTGGGATTGTTTAAGCTCTTAAATATTGTTGGGAATTTATAATTTCAATATAAAACTCTAAAGGAAGCACGGAATTCGAAAAGAGAAAATTTTAAATATTTTAAAATTACTGTTTGTTTTTTAATTCAAATGAAAAAAGATTTCCCCTAATGAGTTTAAATTAAAGCATATCCTTAGGCGTAGCAAGTACATTAAAATGAAAGTATATTTATTTGGTTTGCGGCACACTTAAATCGGAGTTCTGTTACAAGTTTTAAAAGCGAGCACAATCTGTTTGAAATAACTGTTTCGTGTACAGAAACATTGAAATTGCTTTAACTTTTCTTTAACAGCTTTTAACAGAAGTAATCAAAACTTTTTTAAACCAAAAGTTGTTGGCCACATTTTGTCCATTCCATTTTTTTAGAAAGTTTGTTTTTATTTTCAATTTCAATATATAATTTGATTAGCCTCGCAACTTTTTGAGCATCATAAGAAATATATTTATTATATAGTATTTCAAAAATGCAAACGCCATTTCCATGTAAAATTTTATCTATTTCAATTGTAGAAAGCTTTTTAGATAATAAGCTGGTGAATTATTGGCCTTTTTAAGGTTTAAGGTTTTCAGTATTAAAAGCATCAGATTTGAATTGATAAAATATTTGAATACTGTATCAAAATAGTCTTAAACGTTGTAAAAGTATTAAGAAAATACTTTCTGAAATTTAGAATTACATTTTACTTTAATTTTTACTTCAGAAGACACGATTTTCTTTAATATTTTACTATCTTTTCTACAAATACTGTTGGCAGGATTCAATTATTACATTTTTTTTCGTGCTTAAAATTTTATTATTACTTTTTTCTAAACGCTCTTGTCACGTCCAAAAAGTTAAATTAATTTTAGCCAAACAACAAAAAAAAATAATAATAAAACATTAAATTATGAATATTATTTATGAAGGCTGTGAACAGCCAGTGAATCTATTATTGGCGTGATCTCTCATTGAAAGGGGGAGGGAGTTTATGTTGGGGTTGAGGTTGATGTTGGGGTTGGCGTTCGTTATGGGGTATAACTGTGTTGTGCTCAGTGTGAGTACAATCAAAACAATCCCAGATAGCAAATTGCTCGAAATGGTTCAATGTAAAGTAAAATTTTTGTACAAAAATGAATTGTTGTCTTACAATAGTCATAGGCGCCGTAGTTTAGCCTCTGATCCAGTTCGCTTTTTTTCTTGGCCTTCTCTATCAGTTTGTTTTTCGCTGGCTACTTCAGTCCCCTATTTGTCTAGTTATTGCAAACAGATATTTAGCAGAATATATATACCGCGTATACAAGGTTGCATTTATTTACAGTATAGCGATCAGAGAAGCTACTTCTTCCTACCTTAAGGTGAAAAATTTCATTTTTCTTTTATTTTATCATTTGAAAGAGGCCTCTTTAGATACGTTATCATAAAGCTTATTTTTGTTCTTCAAGATATGAGTGATCCTCTATATTTTTCAAGAATGATATTTAAATTTTATAATCAAGTTTCAGGTCGGGTTTTTTTATATCTGCAATTTTCCCCTATCATTAATAACATCAAAATCTAACCAATTCTGGAAAATGAGAATCAATTTTCTAAATGGAAAGCTGCATGAAACAGCTTTACAAAAGCTCTGTCCAAATAGATACAAAAAAAAAATCGGGCATTAAAAGAAAGATATATGGAAATGCCTGTCCTTGTGAGATTCACTTGCAGTATTTTGGAGAATGTATTCTAGGAAGTTGCTGGACGATAATGCGGGCCAAGAGAAAGGAAGAAAAAATAATTTACAAAATTATTTAAAACAAATTTTAAGTAAAAATTATTTATCATAAGAACCCACAATTATTTTTTCCTTACACACAAAAATTTGTTTGATTTTATATTGGTACGGAGTTGGGGTTCCCCTAATACATCGGGTGTGACCAATGCAATATAACCTTTCATTGGTTGTACTTCTTTTACAAATTGAAAAATAACCTGTAGCTTTAATTTGGCATTTACTACACGCTTCACTTGAACGTAATCCAATTACAGCAACTCCTTTAAAACGGAGGGTGGTATTTGTGATATGCATGTATGTATGTATGTATGTGTTTTCTCAGAATTTATTATCGCAGAGTAATTTATGGGAAATAAATTATGTTGAATTAGTTAAATTGTAGCAGAGCACATAAACGAGTTTCATACAATCTATAATATTAATTCTATAAAGCTCTTATTGTATTTGGCATGCAAATTGCTTCAGTTTGCACAAAATGAAAAGCTATAGAAGCCACAAGCAGCAACAACTTACGAAAAATGTTCTAACACGATTCAAATTAAAACTAAACAATAAATTTTTCGGAAAATTTTGTCCATTATGTGAAATAAATAGCCAAAAAAAAAAACTATTCTAAAGCAATATAAAAACGATTTGTAGCAAATCAAGTGGAAATTAATTGCTTTAAGATTTATATTTATGAGCGTGACCAGAAGAGAGTAGAGAAAAATGGCAAATATTTAGTTTAAAGGATAAACATTTTATTATAATATTCCAGTCAACCAAGAAGATTTTCCAGTTGGATTACACTAGTCGCATTTGATTGAAAGGGTCCCTTTTTTTGCGTACGAAACCAATAAGCCGATCGGTTGACCAACGAGCTTTGAATAATTTCCTTCTATTTTTTTTTTTATCGTTACTTGTTGTTCAATATTGTTTCACTTTTAAATTAAATTGCAGCCAGTCAAGTGTGCAAAAACAATTTTTCTGCACTTGTTTTATATTTCGTAATCGAATATTTTATTATTTTTCTACAACAGTAATAACAACAACAACAACAACAACAACAAAATAAAAAAAGGCCGACACATTAAACTACAAAAATAAAAAATAATAGTGAAATGAAAAAAGAAACATGTTTATTCATTGCAAAAAGTACAACTTTTTTGTTGCTCATTTAAATATACAACAACAACAAATTACATCTTTATGGAGTATGTTTACATGTGCTGGTAAGCACATGGACAGATAATTTACATATGTGGCAAATTTATATGTGCACTTGAGCCTCGAAATTCTGCCTTTAAAGTACATACATATGTATCTATAAGCGAAAAGCATCAATAATAGAGGTTTTGCAAAAAGTGGAAAGTATCGTTAAGTAAAAAAATCGTTAAGTAAAAAAATCTTTAGGTAAAAAAATCGTCAATTTAAAAAAATTCTTAAGTAAAAAAATCGTTAAATAAAAAAAACGTTTAGTAAAAAAATCGTCAATAAAAAAAACGTCAGTAAAAAAAATCGTCAATTTAAAAAAATCGTTAAGTAAAAAAATCATTAATTAAAAAATCGTTAGGTAAAAAAATTGTCAATTCAAAAAAATCGTTATGTAAAAAAATCGTCAATTTAAAAAAATCGTTAAGTAAAAAAATCGTTAAGTAAAAGAAATTGTTAAGTAAAAAAATCGTTAGGTAAAAATAATCGTCAATTTAAAAAAATCGTTAACTAAAAAAATAGTTAAGTAAAAAAAATCGTTAAGTAAAAAAATCGTTAAGTAAAACAAATTGTTAAGTAAAAAAATCGCTAAGCAAAATAATCGTTAAGTAAAAAATTGGTAAGTAAAAAAATCGTTAAGTAAAAGACCGCTAATAAATTCGTTAAATAAAAAAATCGTTAAGTAAAAAAATCGCTAATTAAAGGAAAATTTTAAGTTAAAATGTCGTTATTTAAAAAAAATCGTTAAGTAAAAAAAATCTTTAGGTAAAAAAAACGTTAAGTAAAAAAAATCATCACCTTAAAAAAATTCTAAAGAAAAAAATTCGTTAAAGAAAAAAAACGTTAAGTAAAAAAATCGTTAAGTAAAAAAATCGTTAAAAAAAAAACCTAAAGAAAAAAAAATCGAGAAGTAAAAAAATCGTTAAGTAAAAAAATCTTTAGGTAAAAAAATCGTTAGGTAAAAAAAAATCGTCAATTAATAAAGTTCCTTAGAAAAAAAATCGTTAAATAAAAAAACGTTTAGTAAAAAAATCGTCAATAAAAAAAATCGTTAAGTAAAAAAATCGTCAATTTAAAAAAATCGTTAAGTAAAAAAATCATTAATTAAAAAATCGTTAGGTAAAAAATCGTTATGTAAAAAAAATCGTCAATTCAAAAAAATCGTTATGTAAAAAAATCGTTAAGTAAAAAAAATCGTCAATTTAAAAAAATCGTTAAGTAAAAGAAATTTTTAAGTAAAAAGATCGTTAAGTAAAACAAATCGTTAAGTAAAAAAATCGCTAAGTAAAATAATCGTTAAGTAAAAAATTGTTAAGTAAAAAAATCGTTAATTAAAACAAATCGTTATGTAAAAAAATCGTTAAGTAAAAAAATCGCTAATTAAAGGAAAATTTTAAGTTAAAAAGTCGTTAAGTAAAAAAATCTTTAGGTAAAAAAAACGTTAAGTAAAAAAAATCGTCACTTTAAAAAAATTCTTAAGTAAAAAAATCGTGAAATAAAAAAAACGTTAAGTAAAAAAATCGATGAGTAAAAAAATCGTTAAGTAAAAAAATCGTTAAGTAAAGAAAATTGTTAAATAAAATAATCGTTAAGTAAAAAAATCGTTAAACTATCATTTTTAAAACGTCTTGTGTCGGAAAGTCACGAAAGCAACTTCTTTTTACAATTTTGACTCAACATAAGTCCAGCTTTTTTTTATTATTTCAAACATTTGAATTTTAAGGCCATTCAGTGTTGCCATGATTCATTATTCTACATAAAAGACATGAAGTCGTCTGTTTTGAACTGTTGCCAGCTGATGCAAAATCATAGTCTATCGCAATATAGCCTTATCATAATATTTATATTTTATTAATACTTATCGTGCGAAAGTATCCCCTTTAGCTTGATATTTGCAGTTCCGGGGGCTAACTATGTATTCCGATTCCATAGTTAAATATTACGAATTCAGTATTTTTCGAATGTAGATGTCAAAGTCGCTCAAAAGTAGGTATTTTTACTAGTTTAATTTTACATAATTTACATAATTCAAAACATCGACACCAAACGCTGAAAATGTAAGCGTTTGTGAAATTCATATATATTAATACGTAAAAAAGGAATTAGTCTTTTTCAATAGGGAAGAAGCTGCGAAAAATATAAATACGAAGCAAAGGCAATTTGAAATTTTGCTCAAGTTTATGACAGCGCATCCGCAATTGGCTAAGCGATATATAATTGTTATATTACAATTTCAGCTTTTTTTCTTTCCTAAAAGCACTATAAATGAATTAGTCAAAACTTTAGTGGAAATAAATGAATGATCTGTTAAAGTTAAGAACAATTTCTGTCTTCAGAATCTAAAGCAGTTGTTGGTCCAATACCATTTCGTCTTCATTATTCACTATTTCTGGATCTATTTCGCCATTATGCTGTATACAAATATTGTATAATGCATAGCATACATTCCATATTTGTGAATATCCATTTTTATAACACACAAATATTTCTTTTTTCCTTTTTTTTATTTTCATTGTTTTGACATTTTACGCAATAAATGCTGCCAATGTGAATAAAAGCTTCGAAAGTAATGCCAAAGTTTTTTCATATAGTATCAGCACTATTTACTCTCTTCGAAAGTATTACATGTTAAGACTTTAAGTTCAGATCGAAAACCATTTTAGAGCTATTCATACTTTCGAATCGAAATAGATAATAACCCCGCGGGTTCTAAATGTTTCCCTTTCCTCTCCCATTTTATTTGATTAGTTTTCTCATACTGACTAAAATGTAAAGTTCTCTTCTAAACTTTTGTCATTTGCTTTCTAAACGCCATTTTAAATGTATTTAAATTTTTTATGTGTACAAACGTTTAGTTTCACTTAAGAATTTTTTTTGTTCTACATAAAAATTGTTATTTACCCAAATAAGTAATCCCTAATGTGCACTTTAAAGGCTTACTGTTTGCTCATTCTAAACCATTTTTGTTTATTTCAATTCACTGGCATAAATATTTGACTTCCATTTGTGTATTTCAGAAGATTATCCTTTTTTTCCATTTGCGTTGTTGCCAAAAAAAAAAAATCGTTTTTATGTGCCTGAAGAAAATTAATATTTAAAGAAAGACTAAAAATGTGTTTATTCATTGATATTGACATCTGTACGGTTTGATTTAAAATGGATAGAAGAAGAAATTAAATTTTTTTTACATTTTTCTTAAATGTTTACAAGTTTTCAATTTAATAATTTATAATTTTTTAATTTCATACCGGGAGAATGTAAAACTTTTGGAATAAAGCTTAATATCTACACGGTGAATGATGTAATAGTTTTGTATTTATAAGGAGTTCGGAAAATCCATGACTAAATCTGGTTCAAAGAATTCCAAATTCCATTTCCTAGCCTTTGAACTATTGCATTCCCAATATCTTACCAGCAAAGAGAATAAAGTTCCTCTCAAGAATCTACTCAAACTACTCAATATATCCGCTTTCTCTCTTAATATCTGCACAATGGGGAGAACTATTTTATATCACTCAAAATATCAATGTATTGTAAAAGAAATTTTGGCGAAAACTTTTATATTTGCAAAGCAGGTTCTGTTCACTGGCCTGGATAACTTTTTCCCGAATTACTTTAGGTCTTTGGCTTTTGCCGATAAAGCAGCAAATCTTGAAGCATTGTTAGCCACTAGCCGTAATTAATTGCAAATATGGTAAAAAAATGATACTAATCGAATGGGCCATGTAACTCGTAAATGCAGGGGAAATTATGCCGGAAATCATATTTCAGTAATAAATGTCAAATTATTTAACAGAATATAATAAAAAAAATATCATTTCTTGTATTATCCTTTTATGCTCTTAAAACAACGCCCGCTGCTTTATAATCCATGCAAGAAATATTTTTTAAAAATTTTTAAAATTGAACTCGGGCCTGATTACAGCCATATTTTATGGCATTTGCAATGCTCTAAGAGCAGAGTTAGTTGGATCGCCTGCATTGCACTTTAATGTGGGGAATCCCCCTTGAATTAATGTGTGCTTCATTAGACCCCAGTTCTACTTTGCTTAAAGTTCTCTCCCTTCTTTTCAGATCATTTCACATAGTGCTACATCTTGGCCATTAGCATTTACTTTTAACGAATTTCCATTCCTTATTTAGCATATTCTTAATAACACACCAGCTTAAACTCAGTTAAAAGATACAATAAGACATTGCACAATAAAACGCAAAACTTTTAAATAAACTTAAAATGAGCTAACAAAACTCTTAAGAAGTTTAAGCAGGAACATGCCAAGTAAATTTAGTTTAGTTAGTCAGTTGCAATGTACTGTGCAAAAGACTACAACAACCATTGTTGTGAATTTAAATGCAACAAAACATATAAAAACAAAAAAAATTATAAACTTAAAACCATAAAAAATGACAAAAGTTTAGCAATTTATAATCTGTATAGTCGTGCATAAAAATAGCAAAAAAAAAAATTGAATTTTTTTAAAAATATTTAGCGAACAAGTAACGATAAATTTATTTTTAATGTGAATTTAAATTAGTAGAGCAAAATTTGTAAACGTTTCGATATTTAGCCAGCTAAGCTTTTCAAATCGTTGCTTGATAGACGTGGTTCAAAGGACACTTCGTCTGAAAGCTGATTTTTGCCAAAGTTGTAAGAAGCTCTATAGCCATTTCTGTCAGCCACATAGTCGACTATTAAATGGCTCATAGTGTCCTCGTAGTTGGTATTTAAAGACCCTTTGAGTGTTTGTTCAGCATTTAATGGTCCAAAATAAATGGTCTCGGAGCGTTCACTGTTGGGTAGAGACAGGCTGTTAAAAGTGAAGAAGGATTAAAATTGAGTCATTGTTAAATATTTAATTTAAAATTTTACTTCTTACATAATTTACAATTATACAGAATCAATTTACATTTTAAGAAATTCAGAATTTAAGATTTCATTTATAAGTAAAAAAATAAATTTTATGGGAAAAAACTTTCACTTTCACTCTCTGCATGTCCGAGTTTATTTTTACCATTTTATGGCAACACAATCGCATACTAAAAAACTTCCTTCTTTCCAGCTGTGAGACTAAAAGGATTAAATCAATTGCATTTCTCTTCTCTTTAAAATATTTGATGATTTTACAAAATTTGCTGTGCCGCTAAAAAAATACAGAAACACTACTTTCTTAAAAATTAATCTCAAAAACTCATCTTTGAGGACTAGACATCGTCAGCATAAATAGCTGACTCTTTTAAAATTTTGTCTTTATTTAAAATATGCTGGGTAATTACACAAATTAAAAAAAAATTAACTTTTCGACTTAGTACATTTTTACACCCAACCGTCTAAAATAAATCCGTTCATGTAAAATAATTTAATTTCATACTTTATATTTATGTTAAATATATATTTTTTATATATAATAATTTGCATTTTGTTGTTTTATTCGACTTAGTACACTTTTGCAATAAATGAAAGCAAAACTTCACGAGAAAAGTTTTTTTTTTTTTTCTTATTAATTTTTTAAGTATAGGAAAATATTCATATTTATATAATACGAATACCTCCCAAAACAGGTTAGTAAATTGTTACTTAATACATTCTACAAGTACATCCAAATAATTGCCATAAGTAGAGGGGATTTCTTTGCAAATTGTGGAATTGGCTAACAAATATTTGTAAATGGCAAACAATTTTATATTTTTTTATTATTTAAAATATGCGTTAAGCAATTAATTTTAAACAATTTACATCTCTTTTAAATCGAATTCGCTTGCATAGAATAAAAACGTTTGGACATAATACATTTTACAGAAGAAAGTATCAAATTGTATGTGCAAGTAGAAAGTAAATGCCCAGCGTTTTTTTAAAATTGACGATAATTGATGGCCATTTTGAGTTCATGCTCACTTCCCTGCATCAAATGCTCAAATCAATAAATAATAATCGATAATTGATTTATGCAAATTTAACAGAAAATTTCGTATAAATTGCTACAATAAAATAAATTTGAAAATTATTTATTTATTTATTTTTTAGTTAGAAATTTAATTATACTCGTATAACATTTTAAGTTTGCAGAAATGATATAAGTGAAGGCCCAAGTTCAACGTTCATAATTCGTGACTTGGTTCTGCCAGCTCAATCAATCGCATACTAAAAAATTAGCAAAATTTTATCATTATTAGATAAGTAGTAAAATCTAATGTAAAGTCCATCCGTCCCATCCGTTCATTTTTTCTATAGTCCTGTAATTTTAAATGTAAGGATTTGGGATTGGAAATGTTATCTGTATTAAAGTCTATAACGTATAAAATATATATCGATATTCGTTCACACAAGTGTACTTCTGTCCATCCCAACCTTTAAAGTCCATCCGTCCCGTCCATCAATTTTTCCTATAGTCGTGTATTTTTAAATTCATTGACTTGGGATTGAAAATGTCATCTGTATTAAAGTCTATATTGTTAACAATAAAATATAAAATATATATTGATATCCATTTACACATGTGCACCTCCGTCCGTCCCATTCTTCAAAGTCCATCCGTCCCGTTCATCCATTTTTTCTATTGTCGTGTATTTTTAAATTTAATGACTTGGGTTTGGAAATGTTATCTGTATTAAAGTCTGTATTGTTAACAATAAAATATAAAATATATATTGATATCCATTTACACATGTCCATCCGTCTGTCCGTCCCAATCTTCAAAGTCCATCCGTCCCCTTCAACTATTTTTTCTATAGTCGTGTATTCTTACATTTAATGACTTGGAATTGGAAAGGTTATCTGTATTGAAGTCCATGTTGTCAACAGTAATGTATATCGATATTCGTTCACACATGTGCCCATCTGTTCATCCCAACTTTAAAAGTCCTTCCGTCCCTTTCATCCATTTTGTCTATAGTCATGTATTTTTGAATTTAATGACTTGGAATTGGAAATATCAAGTCTATGTTGTCACAGTAACGTATAAAATATATAGCGGTATCCGTTCAAACATGTGTCCATCTGTCCGTCGCAACCTTCGTCCATCTGTCCGTCACATTGTTTCCTCTCATTTCTTCAGACCCTCTATTGACATTACAGCTGATAATAAAGCTTTTGCCTCTTCTGTTGCATTTCCCTGTTATTTTACATCATTAATTTTGTTTTCTTATTATTATTTTTAATCTTTAAAATTATTTATAATTTTTTTCTTTTGTGCTATTTTTACCTCAATGTAAATTTCATGTCATCTCCTTTTAACAGCTGAAAATTTTCTGTTTGTACTTGTGGCAAATGTAATTCAAAGACATCTGTTTGGGCCCAAACTTCAGCGCAACTTACTGCGATTATTAAAAGAATCTGAACAATAAAAATTATTTTTCCATCAAAATTCAATCATCTTATAAGTTGCCGCCCGTACTCACATTTAATTTCATGTTGCTTCGTTACTTATCAATGTAAAACTAAACTCTGTAATTGCATTATTATCTGACAAAAAATCATATTTTTTTTTCAAAGTTCACTGTTTTCTTATTTCATAATAATTCTATCAAAAGCTTTCAAGTGCATTTTCAATGATTTTGTGTTGTTTTGTCTGTCAAATTAAACAAAAAGCGTGCCTCAAGCATAAACTTTACAGTATTTTTCTAATTAAATTGCATACTAGTTTTTAATTCCGTCTTCTCCTCTCTTCTTTCCTCTTCATTTACCTAAGTGTACATATGAACATATTGCAAAGCTTTAATTATTTGAATAATCAATATTTAGGAGAGGCAAATAGTACTTATTATCAATCAGAAGATGGGCGCACAAAATTAATCATTCACAATTTATTTAAAGTGTTTATATTGTTTATTATTATTATTATTATTTTTTTGTTTAAAATATTTTTGCGGAATTGGCAAAAGGTCAAAGCAAAGCAAACGAAATTACAGAGAGCACCTTAAGCATGGCCCTGGGCAATAGAGCTTTATACCTGATACTTGTTGTATACTTACCAAACATCCACTGCAGTTCATACAACGTATGAAACAAGAAAATAATCATTTGTAATTTTATATATAAAAATAATGGAGTTAAGCTGTTTTGCTATTTATGATTGATACGTTTGATTTTATTGAAATAAACCAGTATTCACTGGCCAAAGTAGAAATCTTTAGCATTTTTAAAGGCCTCGTTTCACTATCCTATGCAGTCGTACGATTTTTCAATGAACATTTTCATAAAATGAACACTTTTCATGCGATCAGAGTTGCATTTACTTCAATCAGCAAAGAAAATATTATTTGCATCGTCATTTTGGAGCGATTTTTATAACAGGATACAACGAATAAAAAATATAAAATTTGTGCTTAATGTATCATTTTACCCTCCACCCATCTTTCGAACGCCGTGGAGCGATTTTTATAACAGGATACAACGAATAAAAAATATAAAATTTGTGCTTAATGTATCATTTTACCCTCCACCCATCTTTCGAACACCGTGACAAATTGGAAAAAAATTAAATTTTAAACAAATATTGCTTATAAATCATTTGAATTTGCTTTTATAAACATCTCTTAATACAATACTGTATTTAAGGCCATTGTTTGCTAAAGTGTAATAAGTCAGAAATTTTAAATATTGGAATTTTTAAGCTAAAATATTTTTGCATAATTACAATTGATGTTCACACACATTTTTTTTTTTTTTTTTGAATTTTAACGTATGAAACCGGTGCAAAAAGTTATAAAGTGTGAAAAAAATCCCAACGCTTCGAGTGCGTCTAATTTTAGTAAAATTATGTTAAAGAAGTAAGCAGAAGTTAAAGATAAAACAGCGAATTGTACCTCTCAACTACGATAATGTTCCAGCATTCGAATAGCGTTCGTTATCCCACTATCTCCAATGTCTTGATTCCTCGTAAACCACACGCGATATACCAACTTCGTAATATTCTTTATATATTTTATTTAATTACAATATATTCTTCAGTCTTCCCCTTTTTTTCTTTAAAACCATTAGAAGCTCCACACCTGCAATATTTATAATGGCGGCTTTTATTTTAAGTAAAAGCTTAAGTATGATATCTTTAAGCTGCACAGGGTATGAAAGTGGTTCTTAGTTTATAAAGTGAAAATAACATAAATGTGAATAATTCTTCACAATTGAATTGTTTATAACTTTTCCAAAAGAACACCTCCGTTTACAGTAAAACTGTAATAAGTGACAAATGTAGACATATTCTCTTTTCACTCTGGCTACTGTCTATAATTTATTATTTATATATCAATACCAACTCAATAATTATTATGCAGTTGTGTATGAATTTGAGTTGTCACAGGTGTTTGTCTGCCCAGCTTTATATTTTTCGATTATTTTCTAAGAGGCAGATGCAACTCTGCCTCTAGCCTTCCGGTCACACTTTTAGTGTTTCCTTTTTTGTTCTAATATTCATATGTTATCTTAACACAGTGAATATTTACGCTGGTGAACTTAATTAAGAAATATTTCAAAAGTGGTTGCTTATTTTTTACTTTGGCCCACTGTATGCCGCACTGCAACTTCATGAATACTTTTCATAGTGACTACATACACTACACTCGTATATGTTATTGCACTTGCAGAGATTTGTTGCGCATTAAATATAATGCAACGTGTGTAACCTTTCCACGCTAATCTGCAATATAGGAGTATGAGAATTAAGGTGGTAACCATGCAAACAAAAAAAAAATAAAAAAATTATTGACAATTGCTTAAATTAATTTCATTGTTTGTTTTATGCAATATTGCCTTTTTGTTTCGCATTAAATATAATGCAACATTTTTCATATTCCGCAATAAACACAGCACATGTGTATTAAGGGTGTTCATATCATCTGCACTTAACTGAAAATACAACACAAATTGCATGTGAAGGCCGTTGGATCAAAGAATATTTTGAAGTTACTCGATAGCGTGTGGCTTACGAGGAAGAAAGTCATCGGCGACAGTGGCCTATTCAACGCTTTTGGAACGCTAGAACATTATCGTAGTTGGGAACTACAATTCGCGGTGTTATCTTTAACAGAATGTGAAATTGTGTCGGCAGTTTATTACAAAACACAAAATTTGTTGTAGTTGTTATGTAAAAGGCACGTAGTTGATTCACCAACAAATCACACTAAACACTGCAGAGTGAACTCGTTTTTAAGCACGGCCTTTCCAAAGGTCTTTCATATAAATCCTTCTCCCAATATTCCAGTTATCTGGTTCTGCCACAATACATTTCAAAAGGATGGTATACGGGATCAAGTCCCCCTTTTAGAAAAACTGTACCGAAAAGATTATTTAACTGCTTACCTCTGAGTGCACCATTAATGGGAAACGGCGGGTGTCATCCTCTTAGGTTTTTTGCACAATTCGTAGTTATTTGTTAGTCGGACTTATCATATATGCTGCTTTAAATCAGGAGCCACTTTCTTCAACCTTTGCTCCTACACTTCTCTAGTAGTTTTTTTTTTTGATTCAAGCTAATTTAACCTGCAAAGCTTTTGGCTTGATTGTAAGAAAACACCCAGGGTCTAGGCAGGAATCGCAATCGCGGGCTCCGATTTAGTAGGCTGCGCATTATTCGTTCGCCTACGGAGTTGGAGGTACTGAAAGATATTCTAATATGTTGAGAAAACTGTTTTAATTTTATGGCATTTTTTAACTGGATTATTTTCCTTTTTTTTGAACCGCCCTAATATGTATTGGTTTGTAACGCACTGTCATTTTTGTCAATTATCTTTCTTCTTTTTCTTCTTTTTTATATTCGCATGTTTTTAGGACATTAAAGGTGCATTGCAATTATGGTTTCAGATATTTGTGTGTTATCGACAGCGGGGGCTGCTGCAACCACATTATGTTGCAACATTATACTAGCAAATGAGAACACAACTGTGTGCTTTTAATACCTACACATGACTATTACTGCCAGGGGTCGCATTTCTTCAATAATATATCGCTGAAGAGATAATAGGATATTAAATAATTACAGTGCAGATCGAAGAAGGATATGTGTATAACTTTTAACGCGCGTTCTTAATTTAGTGTGATCATTTGCAACTGCATACGCAAATGTATCTCAATTCATTTTTTTATAGAAGTATTGATAGTCTGCCAGACTGTTTGTGGATATGTGTGTGTGTGTGTGTGTGTGTGTATGTGTGTGTGTATTTTATCTGATGAACTATTTTGTTTTGCGAAAATATTTTGAAATAGTGTTTTAGACTTGATTTTTTCCATTTTTTTCAAAAAGCTTTTAAATTCTCCATATTGTTTTAATTCGTATCGTTTTTTTATTTTGAAATCTTTTAAAAATTTAAAGTTCGCTTAAAATTCAAACCCTGAACTCTGCAGCTATAAAATTTTACATTTTAAAATCATGTTATACTATAGTCTGTCTGCTCTTAATTGTGTGTTCTCAGTTACACACACATATAAAAAACCAAATTGGACAATATGTGTTCGTTTGTTGTTTGTTAACAATTATTTCCACACGGACATGTTTTTTGTTACAATATTTCTGCACAAATTAAATTTCGAAATTGCAAATGAATGCAACGTTTTGAAAAAGTAATATTTTATTCAACAAGAGAAAAGAAATTCAAAAAAAACATTTTTTTTCATGAATGCGTTTTGTAAATTCTATTGTGAATATTTCTAATATGAGAATGAAGAAAGGTGTCCTTGTTTATCACGTGTTCCAACTAACTCTACTACTCTCTAAGCTTCACTAGACGATTACCGTCTCACTGTTTCTTTGCCTTCATATGTATCACATTTTATTTCATTTCCTCTTTCTTAAATTAATTTGAACCGTTTCTTATCTGTTATTCCCCTCTCTCTCTCACTCTTCCGTTTTTTTTTTCTTGGTTTCACTATTCTTCTTACTTTATTATTTAAATTTTCTTCTCTACTTTCTGTACTCTTTTCTGCTTTATATTACTTTTATATTTCTACGATCACAAGTCAAAGGATATGATCCTTGCTCTTGTTATGCATTGAGCTGCCATCAAGAATACTTGTTACCGGAAAGATATATAAAGAGAGTGGGGTTTTTAAGCATTTGACTTGAATCCTCTAACATTGATGGTGGCGTGGGAAAGTCCTTGGGGGAAAATTCGTGCGAAGAACTGATTCTCCCTTTAAAACATAGAGCTGTTGGTTAGTGTATCATTGTTGCAAATATAAGAACGATAGTGTTTTAACAATTTAATAGAGTTGGCCATTCTAGTCCAACTGATGAGTTTTTCACCCTTTCTCGAACTCGGCCAAGTAACTTCAAAGTTTAATTTGATGTATCGTCTCATACATGGGAATGGTACCCCATTTGAGGTCCGATGAAGACTAAAGAGTTTGAGAACTGTTGGATTGAAGTATTTCTTAAGATACAGGACCTCTTAAATGCTTCTTTGGCGTGACCTCGAATTATCAATATACTTTCATCGCTTTATTTCTTTTTCTCTCCTCTTTTATTTTTCCATTTTATTTCATCTTCCTTTTTCCTCATTTATTTCTGTGTCTTGTTTTTGCGCTATGAAAACGACTCTCTTCAGACGATCCCACTTCCATACGTAT
Source organism: Ormia ochracea (assembly GCA_963402855.1). Taxonomy (NCBI): domain Eukaryota; kingdom Metazoa; phylum Arthropoda; class Insecta; order Diptera; family Tachinidae; genus Ormia; species Ormia ochracea. The sequence goes on along the minus strand of OY727107.1, from coordinate 16,821,632 downwards.
TGAAGTTTTGGTTAAGTTGTCAGACGTATTAGAAATCGCTTGTCAAATGTCCGTCGAGGTGTTAAATGGTTGTGAGCCGAGAATGTAGCTTTCTTTTACATGGACCAGATTTGACAGCTTCATGGCAATTAAACCGATCATTTGTTAGAGATGGGCGTGCTCTCTTCTGGTAGAGAGCAAGTTTTTAAATTTAAATAAACAAAATACAATTTTAAATATAATTTTTACATTTGTTTCTTTCCCCAAGCATTTTTCCAGCAGCATCATGTGTAATATTTTCCTCCATTCTTTTCTTGCCTCATAAATAATTCAGTAAAATAAAGAAATATTTTAAAAGTTGGTATTGTTTTTATTTGTGTTTTTTTTCTCTTAACTTATGTTAGTCCTTGACGACATTGTTAAGGGAAAAGAATTGAAATTACAGAACATCTTAACTACTTAAGTGGCAATGCAATGTTTATAATCTTTATTATCATTGTCGTTATTGTTATCTCCATCATCATCTGTTGCAGCGGCGCAGGCAATACCAGCGGCAGTAAGTCTTTACTAGTGGCGCTGAGAATGTTAAAAATCTGTCCATGATGTTGATGACGTCTTGCTTGGTTGGTGTTGAATAAAACCGGTGGTGGTTTGCTTATCGCTTCTTAAGTGAAATGCAGAGAGTCTTTGTAACACCAGCAAAAAAAAAAAAATTCCAAAATCCTTATGAAAGGAAAAATGGAAATGCATTCAAAAAGAGACCGGAAGTATTACAGCTGTTTACTTGGTTTACTTCTTTGGTTAAAAGCAACGAATCCTGCGGTGCTTTGGCTATTAAAATTGCTTTCCTTGCAAAATGCAACAAGCAACATGAATATATTTTAATTTGCTTTATTATCCTTAACATCCTTGCCGTTAACGTTTGCCTTAGCTGTTTGGCCAAAGTGAATTCCATTCAGCATGGTTATGGCTCTTTGCCTGCATTAACCAGCAATGTAAATGCCGTTTACTACAAAATCGTTGCTGTCCTTGTGCAAAGGATGGACAAATAGTTGTAGTAAGAAAGTTTGATTTTAGTTTATAGAAACATCTTGCTAAATAATTAAGTGGTTTAAACATGATGGCAAGCAAATCTTAAGCTTAATGGTTAAGGAAAAGCAAATTAGAATATAAAAGTTTGTATAAATTTATCAAGGATATGAATTTGTGGAAAAACAAAAACCAATTAATAACATTAATGATTTACTTATTGTGGAAAGTAAAAATATTTAAAGGCAATTTTTTGCGGTAAAGCGGGTGTTACTTTTGATATAACTTGTTTGGCAATGGGCACAGAGCTTGACCTGGAAATAAGAAGGACGGAGTTTTTAGCTTCTAAGCGTCATGCGAACTATGCGTATTTGTATTTGTTTTACTGAATCCATGCATGTTCCTGGAAGACAAAATTCACACGTCCATTTCTAGCAATAAACTCATTGGGAAATCCTGATTGCTAAAAGTCGATAACTGTGCTCATGTAGCGCTGAACCAATACGAATATCACTTTATTATTCACACAAAAGATTATCGATTTCCGGCCTAATTTTCATTGTAAGAGGTTTCGATGATGGCAACAGTTCTGGAAACCGCTTCACACAGTGAAATTTTTTGAATATAATGGGCTTATGTCAAACATTTGTGCAATTTAAGTGTTAAGCCCGGTAAATTTCAATGTATTTTTATAATATTCCGCCTAATGATAAAATCGAAATCAAATCCCAAATAAACAATATCCTGGAAAAATCTCGTAGTTAAATATCAATTTCCAGATTCTCTTCTTTTCATCAAAATAGCGAAAATATAAGAAAGCAAAATAGGCTGTATTGGAGCAATTTATGAAAAATATGATATGAAAATATAATTTTTTCTATTGGTTCCCGATTTGCATTCCTGCTAAATATATTCCAAATTTATTTTTTGATTTTTTTCCACTTCCTTTATGTAAATTATTCTTTTTTACTTGTAGTTTTTTATTCTAAAATATTTTACAGTATAAATTGCACTTCCGGCCAATTTTGTTTTGTGTTTGTGTCGTTTTTTTTTTTGTGTTGTTTTAATTTTATTTTTTGCTGACATTCGTGGCTGAAATTGTATTATAAGCAAAAAGTCAACAAGTTCATTTGCGAGACTGGTTTCTCTTTTTTGCATTTTTTTTTTATTTTCGGCTTCTATTTACTGCTCAAAGTTATACATTCCCCATAAATTGGTGTCACAATATTTGAGGATTGTTTTTAAATATTTTTATGAAGATGGGGGAAAAAATTAATATTTAGAGGCTGATGAGATTGACATAAAGTGAGAGATAGAGAGAGTGAGTAATGATGCGGTCTGTGATCAGGTGATTAACTTTTTTTGTCTAAAATTACTTTTCGCATCGGCTAGTGGAGGAGAGGTTTTCATTGGCGAGCGCCCTGTCTTTGAGGTGCACTCATATCCTTAAGGTCTTGTCAAGGATTTATCGAGTCTTCTCTGGCGATCGCCCTGTTTTTAAGCTGCACTGAAATATACTTCCAAGATCTCTCTCACGTATGTTGCGAGAGGTTTCTGCATTAGAATTTTTTGTGTTGGGCCCCATCTGGTAGCCCTCAGTGTTCGTTATGCAGTTGCCCCATTGATGATACCGGGTGTCGCTATGCAAGCAGTAACGTCTTCGATATGGTTAACTCACATCCTTAAGTTCTAAGGTCTTGTCAGGGATTTATCGGTTTTTCTCTGGCGAGCGCCCTGTTTTTGAGCTACACTGAAATATACTTCTAAGATCTCTATCCGCTATGTTGCGAGAGGTTTCTGCATTAGCATTTTTTGTGTTGGGCTCCATCTTGTAGACCTCAGTATTTGTTATGCTGTCGCTATGCAAGTGAGGCCGTCGCTGCGTTTGACACACGTCCTTCAGTTCCAAGCTCTTGTCAAGGATTTCCGGGACGTCTTCTTAGGAAAAAGTGAGTGTTGGGCCACAACATATGACAACTACTATAAATCACTATTGCTACCATCGTTGGTAGCACTGCTACCATCACCAGTGCTGCCACCATCACCATTAACTCGCTGTTATAACTTTCACAAGGCTTCTAAAACAGAATCCGTGTTTGATACCACGTGGCAAAACAACTGCGACGGAAGCCTCCACCGCCACCGTCCCAATTCAGTCGCCACTTACGGCAAGCAAAGAAGCATTAATTTAGTATTTCGAGATCAGCTACTGTACGGGTAACATTGCTTAATTAAAATTTAGATATATGTTAAGTTTATGTTGCCACGGTGTTGCCGCAGTTGTGCTAAAAGTGTTGTAAATGGTCAACATTGTGCAACTATTCTCAGTTCACTCTGAGAATACATACGTTTCAATTAACCGGCTCTATGACGTCAATTGGGGCTTGTGTATTGGCTCTCACTGGGTTAATGGTTTGACGGCATAAGTCATAAGAAATAAGGCTAAGGCCTTAATTTGCACAAAGGGGGCAAGGCGACAGTAAACAGAAAATAAAGTTCTTGTGTGTTGCGTTATCTGGCCCAGTTCAAGTGATGTTGCTGATAGTGTGTAAAGCGCACAAAACAGTCAATATCAATGCCATGGCGATTTCTTACTAGTTTGAGGATTGGCTTCGTCTTAATTTCGACAATTTTGCTTGTTGATGTATCCATGACGTTGACATTAAAATTGACAGAGTTGGACTTTTGCAGTTGTCAAGCGTTAGTTATTGATATAGAAAAATTTCATGAAGTATTATTTGGTAACGGTACGAGAATTATAACCATGTTTGCCATGTTGGTGTCGTTGCATTAGCGCTATTTGTATCATAAACTGAAAATAAATGTCAGAAAAAAAGGTGCAAAATGTAATATGAACTATCTTACAATTGTAACCATATTGTTTATAGATATCAGCTGTTAAAATATCAGAGTTGCATTTGCGTACGTATTTTGCGGTGCATAAATATAATTTCACTGCGAAGGCAAACGTATATATTATGTGGTATTCAACAATACTGAAGCACGATTGTAAGATAGCCCAGATTAACTTGGCAATGTGGAATCACTAGACAGAAATGACGATGACAATTTTGACATAAACTAACTCAACGTAACTTTTGCTGTCAGAGAGCATGACATCGCTTCGACTTTTTTGTTATGAACGCTGCTTCTGAGAGTTCATACCAAAATGTGCATTTGAAATCATTTTTGTTGTAAAGGAATTTTAAAATTCAATCAAATCCTGCGGAAGTGCTGGTTGAACTGACGCCGCTCTCAGCGAATGCATACGAGAAATTATTTGCTTTTCGTAATTTAAAAAATATTTCAAATTAAATTGTTATTTGGATTATATGAATTAATTTTATGCCTTAAATTCACACCATGTAGCGTCGGTCGCTCATTAACCAGTAATGATTGCAATATTTCAAACTTTTTCAAGGCATGCATGACTGTTATTGTCTTATTGAAACTTCTTTCGTTATTCATGGGAAACAAATGCACCACTTTTATCTACATCAGTCACCAGCATGGCACGTGCCAGTGTGGTTTGAACTATTGACTGCCTGTTTGCTGTTGCTTTCTCTTCTTATACGCTTATCCGTCTTAGCATAAGAATCCTGTACAACGTGCTAAGGAATATGCGCTCAGAACAAATCACGAACTATGTTGCTGTCTTTCAACAGCATTTTCATTCCTACGTTTATTTCCTCTCGCCTGCCTTTAAGATAAGACTTGTCTGCTTTTGTTTCGTGTTCTATCAACAACATATTCGTTTCCATTCCAATACACTTAGTGGCTTCATCTGTTGGAGGCAAGCTTCTGGGCACAAGTTGTAATCTTTTATTTATAAGACGTGTTATTTTACATGATATTTGCGGTTGATTACATTGAATTGTGTGCCACGATAAGACATACTGACAGTGAAATGCTTTGCGTACCTAATAATTTTTTTTTATTTCCTCTTCTAAGAACTTAGAAATTGTTTTAGAAAGTTTTCATTTCTAGGAAATACTCGTAAAGGTGCAGGCCTTATATAATGAACTTTATGCTAAATAAAAAAAAAAAAAAACGAAATCAAGTACGTTGAAAAATTTATATGAATTTGTTTTAATGGAAACCAAAGCGTAGTCCCGATTATTAAATTAAACTCAATGCGCTTTGGACAGATTTCCTCAATGTGTATTTTATATGCACATATTTTCATCAAGTTTACAAAGTTTCTTTTACTGTGATTATTATATTCCGTGATTAGCATAATACGTAGATTACGATTGTTTTGCTTCAATTCTTGCCAATTACCTTTTGACTCTACTTCGCCGCTGAAAGCCTCATCACCGCCAACGGCCGCAAGCTGTAGGAAAATCAACAACAGAAAATAAGTTTCTAGCGAAAAAAAAATATATATTTAATACATGTACGAGAACATCCATCCCCTCACAGACGTACAACACACACTCACACACACACAAACAAATGTGATTGGCATGAATGTGAAAATGTGTGTGTTTCTTAGAAATTGTGATGCATTTTAAAATGTGGGTGGTATAAGAATTGTGGAATCTTAAGATCTCCGTATGCCTTCCATAAGGATTTGATGTGACGTACACACATTGAATTGATCGCATCAATCATGCCGCTAAGCCAGTATTCAGGTCTGAATGATTTTCGCCATAAAACTCTTACGTAATGGTCTATGTTGCTCAAACTCTATTTTGAAGTTTCTTGACCCAGTTGGGGAGAGTCCGAAGAAACTAATCGATGACAGTGGAGTAGTAGGGCAAAGACTCTCTTCATTGTGAAACAGTTAATGATAATTTATATTAATTTGATAATATAACGTAATGACTTGCGTTTTTTTCGTCACAAGAATGAAATGTATTCTAATGAATTGTGTTATCGACAGTCGGTCTCTTTTTTTTTTGGACACATTGCACTATTGGGTATCTCACTCCGCACAACAAAGAATGCTGCAAAGAATCTTTTCGCTGATGAGATTTACAGTAATTTGACAATGTAACGTAATGACTTGCGCTTTTTTGTCCTCACCACAATGAAATGCGTTCTAATAAATCTTAGCAACGTGTTACCGAAATTCGTTCTTTTTATTTTGCAAATGTTACGTTATTGGGTTGCCCACTGTTATTGGGTTGCCCACTCCGCAGAACGTGCAGCAATGAATCTTTTCGCTGTGAAACAGTTCACGCGAATTTACTGTAATTTTAAATTAAAGAAACGAATCACAAAGATTGCAGTTTCCTATAATTCGAATGCAAATCTAGTCGTGATGGATCGTCAATGGTGAATAAAGTGGGGCACACTCTTCGAAGGATATTTTCTTTTCGTGTTTTCTTTTACTTCCAAATGAAATTAATTAATAATTAAAAAAATCAAAGTATATAAAATTGTGAAATGCCTCTATCAATTTAATGTTTTGCATTTTCCAGCCTTTGCAAGTGGATGCCACTGTCCCTATTTTTTAATGTGATATTTGCAAGGCGCAACAAAGTTTTTAAATATATTTTAAAGTTTTTTCATTTTTTCTGCGATTTATACGCGTTTTAATTACATATTTGACGATTTTTTACGCTTCTAAAATGGCAACTCTGGTTGTTTTATGAGAATCTCAGAGTTGCGTAATGAGTTCTCGAAATGTTTAGATTTTAGATTTTTATTACTTTCAAGTACGAGCACAAAGCTTTTCTCGCCGCTTTGGAAGGACAATAAAATTATTTCATGCGAGTTGAATTTTATATAATCCATTAAGAGATGCAAATCAGTTTCTTAAAAATAAAAACATAATTTCCAAAATCTCTGCTTATTTTTGCCAAAATTAGGTTTGCTTTATAAACAGTGATGTTCAAAAGTGCTCATACAGTACACTTTACGAAGAACAATATAAATAAAAATCTAAATTTCAAGATATCTGTTTGTTTTTGTAAAAATGCTTTACTTTATAAACAGTGAGGTTCAAAAGTGTTCACACTGTACTCTACAACAAGAACGTCTACTATTTTTGTGAAGATAACTTTAACGCACAAGCTTTTCCAACTAATTTCTATTGAAATGGCGCTTTTTATTGCCTTCAATTGTGGCATAACTTGGTTCTGCTTGAAGCGCAATTATATATATATATTTTTTTTTATTAAATCTACAATTTTTGCTTTTTATTATTTTATTTTTCGCATATTTAACAAGCTTTTTAATTTCATTTCACCACAAGTGTCTGTTATTATCTCTCATTTTTCGCTTCTCCTTCTTATTTTTATATAATATGGAAACACAAAAGTTCTTGTTAATTTGCCAAGTCTTTGTTAAGCAGGAAAAAGGAAATAAATGTTTAAATACATTTCGTATAAAAGAGATTAAAACTTTCACATACTATTTCGAAATAGGAAAATAAGCCTCAAGTTGTTAGCAAATACAAAAAAAAAAAAAAAAAAAAAATCCAAAAAAAATTATATCTTATTTGAATGAAAAAGAAAAATAAATTTACAATGTCTGCAAAGAAAAAAAATATTAAAAGTTTTAATTTGGGAAATGTTGAAAATAAACCCCAAAAGCACTAAAATGCTTTTTAATTATAATTCGAAAATGTTTACAATAAAGGAAATGAATTTGCTCTTCATTAGAAACTATTTGTCTAATTGAAAAACATTTGCTTATATTTTATGGTAAAGGAACTACTTAGTACTTGTAATAAATGTTGGATAAAACTTTTGTTTTCTTAATTATTTTATGCATAGAAAATTGATTTGATTTTATAAAAAGCTTTAAAAAGAGCATTTTGCTTACATTTTTGATCTATGAATATGAGAGGTACGGGGACGTATGATTAATGTGAAGTTCAAAATATTTTGCATACGCCACGTTTGGCCGTGTTCGGAATATCCTGTTCAGACATATTGTAAAAGGAAATGCCGTTGGTTCAGTTGGAGAGCACTTCTAGGCGCGGGAGCTTTATATATTATTGGCTTAGCAGAACTTGCCTGCTTAAAGGCTGGTATGGCTCAACAGAACTTGTCTACGCAAAGGCTTGTATGTTATTCCTTAATTCCTTATTACAATAGAAAACTGGTTTTCTTATAAAGCTAACTTTGAGAAGATTGTCTTACATCTAGACTTGAGTGACTTGCGAAAGCCGACTCAAATAATGTAAATTACATTGACTATTCTTAACATTAGTTGTATGCAAAATTACCAAGAGGCCAGGAATTCTGAGTGGTTAAGGGATTTCGTGGTTCTGTGGTAATTATTATTAAAGTATAATCATGGGAATAATTAAATATGGTTTCAAAGGATTGGTAAGCAAATTCTGGAATGTGCACAAAATATAGTCAGAACAAAGTACTCAGTTATATCTGCCATGTGTGTGTGTGTGTGTGTGTGTGTGTGATGCATTCAAGTAGTGCATCAAAACATAAGGGCGAGTGCATGTCACTTGTGCCTGCTTTGCCTTTTCAAGTGCATGTCTGAGTTGTTAAATGATCGCAACTTGTGTGAATTCAAAGAATACATATGCAAGCAATAACAGTTGTTATGTTATGCTACGTTAAACAAGTCATACCGACTATCTAGGTTACACTACAATATATTAATGGCGTCTTCTACCCCAGCAATAGAGCCATCTTAGAAGGGGAATATTATTAACATTATTATTATTATTATAAAGTTACATTTTATATACATATCTGAAAAATATAATATAAATTAGGAAAACAGCTGATCGAAAACATTTATTGTTCAATGCTACTTGAATGTCATACAAGAGCCACGTGTGCGACTATCTTTAGATTTTAAATTTTTTTTAAAAAACTTCTATAATAAAGTAAAATAACAACAACTTCTACAACAAGTATGGGTGTTATGAAATTTCTAGACTGAAAAAATCTTTTATCCTAATATCTCCGATAGTCCAGCAGCAGTATTGTTGTCTTTTGTTTGTTCTAAACTATACAGGATGTAAAAATACCAGGTTATCCTGATGTAAAGTATTTTTTTCTGACCTCTTGTAATGCTAAAACATCTGTATTACAGGATGTTTGACATCGAGGCGATTTATACGGCTCAAAAAATGCAATGCCTTTAGCCCACAGAGCACATCCATCAGAGATCAACTTCTTCTAGTGTATTTGATATAAGAAAATAAATTAGAAGAAGCAAGTTTACAGTTTTTGACATATTTTATTATTCATATTAATCAATGCTGCCAAGCAGATTTTTTTTTTACAACAAAAACATTGCATTGGCTTTGCACTGGCGATTTCTATAAGTTTATATGACAATTGAAAATAACTTTTCAATGTAAGACTCCGCGTATTAAATTTTCAGCACAATTCAAGCTGTACGTCTTGAAATATTGAAAACAAAAGCCTGTACACCTGCAATATTATTGCACAAGTTCTTGTATTGTACAATATAATTGATTGTCTATATATTATATACGAAAGTGGCACAATTTGTTGGCAAAAATTAGAAAATTTTTCATGTTTATTATATAACTTTCATTTATTAAACTTGCCGTTTTTTTTTATTGGGAATTTGCTTAAATCTCCAGTTATTCATTATTTACTGATTATCTGTATTTCCGCTCCTTGAAAAATATAAAAATATGTATACATATAATTATATATACGAATATAATATATAATATACTCGTAAGTATAAACATAAAAAATAATATATTGCTGGGTATTAATTTTCGTAAAATTTTCAATAATTAGAAAATTTGTCACTTCCCTGGAATGATATAAAGTACTTAAAGTTTCCGCCAGTGGGACTCTGCTCTGCCGAAAATGTTTTCCATAATTCTTTTTAAAAAATATTTAATAGTATTGCTTTACAACATTATTATTTGCTATCGGTTTATATTTCACAGTGGGCTACAAGAATGTATAGACACGTTTAAGTTATTGGAAGATGTTATTGTTGATAGATGGACTTGTCGCACTTATTAATTATCATGTGTTGTAAATGTTTTTCTAGGCTCCATTTTTTTTTTTTGTATTACAAAAAGAGTGAAAAAAATAATCAAGTTGATTTTTGCATTACCACGTAGTTCAGTTTATATCTCTCGTATAATTAGTATGAAATACATATATAGTATAACAACAACAAACAATTCAAAGAAAGCGAATTAAAAATTGCCCGTTTATAACTATTCTGAATAAGTAAAGATCGGCTCATCTGCCGAACTACCATATCTAATATTGCTCACTTTTCGATATCAAATCTGCTGGCAAATTTAATTTTATAGTACTCAACTTTCTTCACACTGTAAGTAACATCTTTCTCACTATTGGGGTATAAGATAAGATCATTCTTCTCCGTGCTTTTAATCTTAAAATGAATACGGGGTTTTTTTCTATTGATTTGGTATTTTCACTTAATAAATTCGAAAGCAGAGTACAACGAAGCCTCTACAAAGTGGTGGCTGACTAAGTCCATTAGAATCGTCTGCTAAAAATTGAGGTACTGCAGTAGTGCTGTGTCGTTGAATCTGCCCTCTAACACATGAAACACATAGAAATTAACTGCCTACGGATTATAATCCGAACAAGTGTACCACATAACACAATAAGCTTTAATTTTCAAAACGTTGCCGTATTATTTAATTGATTTCCCAGATGTTAAAAATTTTCCCTGCTAGTTATTGATTGACTACACCGTCAATCAACCTCTTAAAAGAAAAATATATATAATTGCATTGTTTTATGTTTTACTAAATTTTTAACTATTTACTTCAGAGAGCGTAAGTCTCCACACTCAATTCGATATTCATAGTTCGAGCTGATATTCATAGATCGAACCGCCAATTGTCATTATAAAAATATGTCAAGTACGGGATTCTTATTGGTTTTCTTATAAAAAAAATCATTTATTACTTTTCCAATATCTATGGTTACTCTATAAATTAAACGTTTAGTTTATTTGAAAGTGTGTTGACAAATAGTCGTCATAGTTGACGCCTTATCGGTCTTTGGTTGTGCTCATATATTTCATTATCAACTGCCTTTTTGCCATTTTTTGAAAGTCTGTTTTTCTTTTGCACCATATTTTCTGCAATCATGTGTAGCAAAAATGTTAACTATATATAACTCAGTCATTTTTGGTAGAAGCTTTTGCGACTGTTGTTGTACATCTGCCTGTGACCCTTGTCAGTAACCGGATATTCTACTGCTACTCTCTTTGTCGTTGTTGGCTTTTCCTTTATGTATATATATATATATATATATATATTTATATATATTTTTTTTGTGGAATACTTTTAGGGCGTTGAAATTTGCACATAAATTTGCATAACTTGAGGGGGAAGAGTGTATGTGTGTAAATGTGTGCATGTGTATGTAACTTATGTGGAAAGACAAAGCATGACAATGATATTTTAAGTTACTTGCAAATTTTTATGTCAAAAAAGGCTTTTGTTTGGAGTTTTTGTACCCTTCAGAATTTTAAAGGCTGGGGCACACCTTATGGTCTGCAACTCAGTTTCATTTTTTGACTGGGGTGATGGGGGTCAGTCAGTCTGTTCAAGGGATCTTAGCAAAAATGTATATGAGAATAAATACAAAAAATATTTTGTTTTCCATATACCAGACTCAAGTAAGGTTATATTGAATAGTAAGATTCATTTGATGTACTTCAAAGTGCATCTCGTTGTTTATAGCGAGTTATTCAAGTCAGCCATCGCGCTCAGCACAAGCTATAAGCTCACGGCTTCCTTCATACTATTGCCCTAAAATATAAATTCTGCACATTAAACACGCTGCTAATATTTGTTTAAAATTTTATAATTTCATAATTATTGGCCCCCGATTACTAATGTGTGTGAAGTTAAATATCAAAATTTATCACCCTGTACACACACCATATGATTCAACAGACTTCTGTTAACGTAATAATACAACTCTGTTAGACTTGTAGTGCAGGGAGTGTACATTCTAAATGGAATTCTGGCCAGATTTATGAATGGGACAAAAGGCCGATTCCAACAACTTTGTAGCTCCTGCAGTGATACCTGATCATCAAAATATTATATCCAATGAATTATACACATATATTATATTACCTTAGTGATTTTTGGCCGTCCAACTCCTTCTTTTCTCCTGCAATATCTCCTTTAATTGAATTCCAAAGTTGAAAATACGATAAAATGGCAAAAACTTAACGAAAAGGAAAAGAGATGCTCGATTTGATGATTCCATTCTCCTGGAAGTCATCCTGTAATGGAATTTGAAACTTGTTTAAGCTGAATTGCGATTTTTGTATTTCCAAACTAGAAAATACGATAAAAAAGCAAAAACTTGACTAAAAGTAAAAAAGATAGATATTTTGATTATTAGGTAACATTGCAGGACCTAAATTTTAAATTTTTTTAGCGAAGCGATGTGAAAGAAGAGCGCTATGAAATAAAATACATTAAAAAATACAGTAAAAAAAAGTTATAAGTAAATTGGAAATGATATAAATTATTTGTACGAAAAGCACTTTCTGAAAGAGAATGAAAAATTTAAAAAGAAATTCAATTAATGTAAGAAGTGTTTCCAATTTTTTCGAATTATCAAAATGTAGAAAAGCTAAAATATGCTGCAAAAAAGTTAAATATGCCTTTAAGAGAGCAAAATATGTAAAAGTATGCTGTAATTGATAAAATATGCGGAAAATGCTAAAATTCTGTTACAAATCTGCCTCGAAGAAATATGTTATCCTTTGAAGATAAACTGTTGAAGACATGGTATTGACTAAGTGGGGTTTGCGTGCTAATAAGGCGAAGCTTAGAGGAGATGAGGTGACGCTAATCTATATAGTTCTTTGTAGCATTTCGAAGACTGTGCTTATATTTTGAATTTTTTATATTAAATCATGTTTTTCTTTATTATTTTTGTATATCCTTTCTTTATATTTACAAAATCAATAAAGTAAAGTCAGCGTAAATAAAATTATTTCTGTATCCATTGAAATCGGAGCTGCCGTTCATAAGACTAATGAATGCTAAATTAATTAAATTTTGAAAAACGCTGATGTTGACAAACTTATAATTGATCTTTATTGAAGTCTGGCCACTTTGGAATCATTTGAAAGCAGAGTCTTTTTGAAACCTATTGTGGTTGGCTACACTGTCTTCGTAGTGGGGCATCGTCAATATGAAAATATTTGTATAACGTGGGTATTACCCTTGAAGTCTGATGCATTTATAATTTTTCTCTTTGATTATAAAATAAAAAAAAATAATTAATTAAAATGTTTGTATTTTTGTTGGTGTTTGAAATTGGGGAATCCTTTTTTTCCAGCTTATCTCCTTTTGTAATTAGCGGCGCTAAACGGAGTACCGTTAGTGTGCAGGTATACTTTGTACTTATAAGTATCCTTTCAAATTCCTAGAGAGTTGATTAAGTTTGGATAATGAACTACGTCTATCGCCTTTTCAATTATATTTTTAGAATCTTTCAAAATTTACGGTTTTAATATTCAGCTAGTATCGTGGTAGCCTTGCAATACTTCTCGTTATTATTGCAAAATTTATTTAAAAATATTAAGAGCTTTAGATATTATAAAATTGTTCATGCCCTTTAGAAATACTCAGCATAAAACAGGACTCCCTTACTTTAAAATAAAACAAAAATGTCCTTTTTGTTGTTTAGCAATTCAATTCCTTTGGCACTCCTCTCCTTTTTCGCATTATAATTTTATGATGCGTCACTTTGTACGCTCTTCATTAAAACGGATATTTCCCTACAAATGTAGCATATCCGGTTTAAATGTCAACAAACCCTGTCACATGCAATTGCTCACTCTACGTCACTCGCTGATTTTATGCAGTTTCTCTGCGTCCTTTGGTAGTAAATTTATGTATATAAAAATGTTAAAGTCATTGTACGTCTGAGTTTTTAAGCATACTGTCATTGCCATCATTTGTTTTTAGTATTCAAAAGAGGAAGTCGTAAAATGTATTAGTAGTAGTCTCAAAGTTACGGTATTTCCCTCCCTTTTCTGTGTTTGTGTATTTAATTTTTTCATCTAAAATTTTTTTGTTTTCATTTTTCCCCCTCATCATGTGCAAGAATTTATTATCCTTCAAATCACTTAAAAATTTATAAAAAACAAAAAAAAAATAAATCAGCTGAGAACAATTATCCTTAAGAAGGATACAATAAAAAAAATTCTTATGCTTAATATGAAACTAAATTTGTAAATTAAGAACAGCACATGAGTGTGTGAAGATAAATATGCCGAGTTAAATATGTTGTGACGTAAGAGCTTACGTAATTACATATTTAACTCAAATTAAGTACACTTTGAGAAAACAACACTAAACGCATATGCATATTTAACTTTCAAACTTTAAGAAATTAAATTAATTTCAAATATAAAAGGATTTCACGTTACCTGAATTGCATTAGGGAATTTTTTTTTTTAAAAAAATCTAATATCTGCTTTGTATAAAATTTCGGTAATCTTTGGAGGATTTCGGTCATTTTTGGATGAACCTTTATCTGTGCCATATACAAATGGTAGCCAAGGCTACACACAGTACGGCGATATAAGTCTCATTTCCGAATTATATTTGATAACAACAATAAAAATGTTTCGAGAAAAAAGATAATTTTATGACGAACAACAATTACTAACTGGAGAGATAGGTAGGTAGAAATTATTATCCGAACAAAAATTATTATCCGAACAAAAATTAATATCCGGACAAAAATAATATCCGGACAAAAATAATAGCCGGACAAAAATATTAGAAAAATAACGTCGAAAAATAACGAAAAATAATGTTTCGGTAAAAATAAGGTCCAGGCTAAATTTATGCAGCCAGACGGACAATAATTAATAGACACAAAAAATTTCATTATGTGAAACAGGATCATTCTTATATGGACAGCAATATTAGACGAACAAAAATAATATCCAGACAAACATTATTATTCCGGCAAAAATAATGACCACATAAAAATATTAGCCACAGAAAAATAACGTACGGACAAAATTAATATCCGAACAAAAATTTATATCCGGCCAAAAATAATTTTTTTGGTAGAAATAATGACACTGAACAACAAAAATCAATAGATAAAAAAAAATTCAGGATCATTCTAAGATCATTCAGTAATAAGACGGACAGACGGACGGATGGACGGACAAATGTGTCTCTGTTATTTTTGTGTCATTCATGCGCTGGCTTTGCTATTTTTTCCGATTCAATGTTTCTAGGCATAATCACAACGCATTTTCCATACGTAATCAGTAAAGAAGTAAGAAGCATACTTACGCAATAAGCTAGGGGAAGGAACCTACTTACATTATTTATTTTATAATATTTATATATATCTATACATATGTATATATATTACAAAAAAATTTTTAGTTTGTCGAGTTTAAGATTATTTTTTTATACCAAAAAATTATTTTTATATTCGACATATCGCTACCCCAGTGAGTAATGTCTTCAATAATGATAAAATTTTACAAGTGTAAATATATAATATATTTTTTTAAATTTAAATTTTATAATTTTTCTAAAATAATTTTTTTTTTGTCCTATTTTTATAAATAAAAAAAATTGAGTAAACTATATAAAATAAAACAATATATATATATATAATATTTATATTTATATATTATATTTGTATTATAATGAATTTATTATTTAATTTTATTATTGCTATTTTTATATGAATAAGCAAATAAATATGGAAGAGGGCCATAAAGTGTGGCTAATAGATCCGTAAGGAGGGCTAATAAATGACACAAATAAGCAACAGTGCAGATCCACATAATAGAGATTAAACCATAAGCACAATATATATATATATATATATTTAAATATATATATATATATTGGCTCAGGCCGATCAGCGTTGCTGGGTCCACGTTTTTCTTTTATTTTGAACTGGCTCTCGTAGAAAATAAAAATCAGTATTCTTAGTTATTTATAATAGAAGAAAATGTTATGTATAAGTCGCTGTCAGGATACTTAACGCCACTACACGCTGATTAAGGACACAACGCCTTCAGCGAAACAGAGCATAGACCTATCGCGCTAATCTCCATCGGGTAAAACACAAAATATTGCGCCATCTGTCGGACAAACTTGACACTCCTCACGGCCCATAGAGCACGCATATAAAATTTAGTCAAATTCGGCCCAATAGTTTTTGAGTTTATCGATCGCGAACATACACGCCTTTTTTATATATATAGAGATATTTTCTAGCATTCTCTCTCATATTCCCTCTCTTTCTCTTTCAATTTTAAACACCCCTTTAAAATTCAATTAATTGTAAAAATATTTCAATAACAGTGTATCTTTTTTTCGCCCATTTGAGTCTACTTTAAGCACTTTATTTTTCGCAATTTATCAGCCGAATTGGCACCATAAAAAAAAGCTTTGCAAAACAAAAAGCTGGTAATACAACTGCTGATGCCTTCATTGGTTCCATTGCATTTCTGGTTTGTATACAAAAGAATAAAGCAAAACCGCCATGCATCTCATACGAAGTTGTTTTACCAACAAAAGGCCATTTGCAGAACAAAGGATTCATATATTACCATGAAAAAGAAATTTGTTTCACTTGCACTTTTTCCTTGTCGTTGTATGTAACAAACTCGGTTACATGCAAAAAGGCACAACTGCAAAAATGAACACTGGAAGGATTATTTACCCCCTCTAAATGCAATAGTTGTATTCAGGATGTGTAATACTTATACTTAAAACAAATAAACCCCACTTGTTTTTTCATGTTAGTCTGAGAATTATAAATAAGATTAAAATTTTTTTTAAAGCTGGAAACATATCCTGCTGCAGTCCAAATTATTAAGGCGATAAAGAGATTAAATGAATAAACGCCAGTTGCAATTCAAAGAGTGGAAGGAAAAAGTCTTTAGAAGTTGCTCTACTATTTAAGGATATTTATATATTTTAAAGGGGAGAGAATCCTGCAGTAAATATGGTTTGGAGTATCGTGATTAGGCTATTAGCAAACCACAATTGGCCTTCTATAAAAATCAGATTTTTTTTTTAAATATTCAGGAGCCGGCATTAGCTGGAACAAAGATTATCTGAAGCATTTATTTCTACTGTAATCAAATGGTGTTATCAGGAGCAGTATCTCAGCAAAGACTAGATGATCAGACAGCGAAAGTATAACTAAATTTTAGGATCGCGGAGCGTATGCACTTAGAAACATGATGCCAGATAATCAAAATGTTTCTATCAATGATTGTAGTAGCAGCCAGGTTTATTGGGAGACCCCATCAACCACGACCCAAACAATGACACTTTATTGGTGTTTGAGTGCAGTATCCTTATGGATGACCAGATACAAAATGACTAAAATCTGAAAATTAGCGAAATTTTGTTATTACCACATGTTTTCCGCGGTTGTCGTAACACATCTCAACAAAACCCCAGATGAGCAGCAACTCTCTTTCAGCGACTTTAGTAGCAGCCCCGTCACCCTCATCAGTTCCCATAGGAGACCTCATCATGCACAGGGTACAGTATCTGTAAATTTGGAAAGACGAAGTATAGTACCAGCAGCCACGTATGCTTTAATTGTCTAATGAGGCCTCTTAAATCACTGGCGAAAATATCAACACCAGATGAGGCCATTTTAAGAATAAATCGTATCCGTACATTCAAATGCCGAAAAAGATTCTCCAATGGCCGGAGTGCTCTGAAAGCCTCACATCTTGTACTTGTTGAAAAGTAAGGAAATCCCCCTTCGACTAATTGTTATCTCAACGTCGATGAGGATATTCTGGACAACGGTCGTCATTATCGCTATTATAGAAAGCGAACTCTCACGGCGAATAGTTAACGGCATCTGCTCCTCCAGATTCTCTTTTTTCACTGAACAGTTTTAATACACACCTGTATGCGGAGACTCTGGTTTCACAGTCCTGTGCCACCTCTACCCATTCTACGCACAATCTACAGATATCCTCATCCAGGATATGCGTTTCGGTTTACCTCTTTTGCAATATATTCTGGGTGTAGCTAAAACTCAGTTTCAGTCTGTTTATAGTCGCATCTAATTCAATCGTGAAACCTTTTTGGGTGATCACCTCTTGTCAATGCATTACAGCAGCCACGAGTTCCAGCATATAGTCGATAGTCATGGGCATATCTTAGACTTAACCTGGTCTTCTGCGCTACACACGTATACCGTTAATGGCATCATATTAATCTCAATCCTTGACTTTTAATTGGCTCTCATATTCATCTTCTGATTAATTTAGAATTTTTTTCTTCTAGTGTGTCATAACCTTTTAGTCCTAAACACCTATTGGTTTTTAGCCTTAAACGAAAGTGATGTGCACTTTAAGTAATCCTTTTCTGTTAAAATCCTTTAAAATAACATGTGCTCGTTACCTTTTCCAGAAATTGCTGCAATTATAAAACAAAAGGACAATATTTTCTAAATATTTGCATCTGACTTGTGGAATAATTAAGTGCCTGCTAGTTATGGGTCCGATAACACCAATTTCGCATTGAATCCTTTGTAGTTTTATTGTAATTTTTCAAAGCTTTTGTTGCAGTTGGAGTGCAACCATATTTAGTTTTTAGCAATATTTTATGTACTTTTAGATTTAAATGCTGTTAGTGTAGCAACAACAACTACAACAACAACAAACCCCCGCATTAAAATATTAAAAGTTAACTACAGAGATGGCACAGTGGATTGGAATGCAAAAGCCGATTCTTCAACTGCAAATAAGAATATTTAGGAAAGAGAAGTACAACTGGGGGAGAAAAAGTCCTACAATAATCCACTTCCATTAATATCCATATCAAGGATTAATAATTTTATATATTTTGATATATAAGAAACTGAATTTTTTTTTGATTTCGGAATTTTTTATCTTTTCAGATATTGCTTTTGAAAGGAGTTTGCAATATATATAAAAAATTTAAATTCCACATTGCTTGGAATTCAAAAAAAATGTTTTTATTTCAAAATACATTGAACTCGCAATAATGTGATATCAGGGCTGGGGGTAAGGGTATGGGTCCTAATATAAATCAGTACAAGCTTCACCAGCCCTTAAATGCCAAAAAAAAACGTAGGGCATTTAAAATACGATTGGCAAAAGTAGAGTTTGTGCCAAAAATTAAAACCTTTAAAAAATCCTTTTTACAGCTGTGCTGTTAAGTGTTGTCAACCTCAATTTTTTTTTAAAAGATCGCTTGTAGGCTTATAATGAATATGATTACAGTGCTGGCTAAAAGTAAAATAAAGTAGATGGCAATATTTTGTGCACATTTTGCCTCACAATTTAAGCAATATCTTGCTGATGTAACATAAAATCGGTAGCAAAATATCACAATAAAATGTTTATATTTTAGAGTAGAAGTTGCTCATATTAAAGGACACCCGCAAATGTACTGTAATTCCAAAAATATGTAACTTTTGTAATTTTTAAAGCGTATTTTTTTTATCCTGAATTCCTGAAAAATTGCCAAAGTTTCCTTCTTACAGCTCTGCTGTTACGTGTCGTGATCCTTAAGTTTTTTCTGAAATATTGCTTGTAGGCTTGTTTGTTTGTGTCAAGGACATGATTGCAACCGAAACCTTTGTTCAAAATAATTGATGTGTAAAATGCACAACAACAATGCAACACAACATTTATAGAAAATACGCACGTTCTCGTAAAGGAATGTCTCTACTTAATTTTGAATTTTCAACATTCTGCTTTGGAAAGCAGTAGAGATGGTAGAAAAATATCTCTTTAAATTGCACAAATTCTGGTTTTGTTTTTGTTTTTATTTTTACTTTTATTTTTTTCTACGTTACCACTTCGATTGTTTTTAGGCAGAAGTCAAAACAAATTTATAGAAAAAGAAAAGTTTATTTGGAGCGTGAAATTTCTGAAAACAAGTTCACGTTCTGCTCATGTTTAAGTGCTGAAAAACATCTGAAATTGCTGTGACAGTGAAAAGAGTGTAAAAAGTAAATTTCTTTCCTGCACTAGACTAACAGGATGTGATGTGTTTGACTATGCGTTCGTATTAAACAAAATATAAGAAGGAGGAAGAATTTCTAATTACTTGTTTATAAATAATATTTTAAGGATTGCACTGTGACTTGGTTGTGCATAAGAAAGGATTATGCAGAGATGCGAAAGAATATCCAGGGTTCGGAGACGTAGTCTTTTGTCTGAATAAGACCGAATGAAGTTTTGTCTACATCATAGCCGAAATGAGAAGACAGGGTTCGGAGACCTCGTCTTTTGTCTGAATAAGCCCGAATAAAGTTTTGTCTACATCATAGCCGAAATGAGAAGACAGGGTTCGGAGACCTCGTCTTTTGTCTGAATAAGACCGAATGAAGATTTGTCTACATCATAGCCGAAATGAGAAGACAGGGTTCGGAGACCTCGTCTTTTGTCTGAATAAGCCCGAATAAAGTTTTGTCTACATCATAGCCGAAATGAGAAGACAGGGTTCGGAGACCTCGTCTTTTGTCTGAATAAGCCCGAATAAAGCTTTGTCTACATCATAGCCGAAATGAGAAGACAGGGTTCGGGGACCGCGTCTTTTGTCTGAATAAGCCCGAATAAAGTTTTGTCTACATCATAGCCGAAATGAGAAGACAGTGTTCAGAGACCTCGTCTTTTGTCTGAATAAGACCGAATACAGTTTTGTCTACTTCATACCGGAAATGAAATGGCAGGGGAGAAGACAGGCGTTTGAGCCTTTCGAAAGGAAACTTTGCAAGTACCGCTTAGCGCTACAGCTAATGGCGAACTGTGTTCTCAATCAACGTTGTTAAATAAATAATAGAATAAAGTTAAATATGTCTATTGGTCAACCACGGAAGGTGAGGAATAGTGGGGTACCTTTCGTCAGATCACTTGCGATAAATATCGCAGAGTGAAGGCTCTTCAATAACTTGTGTCAAATCGATCATTGATTTTTTTGGGTATAGATTTTACAGTGGAACATCGTTAAGAAATTCATGTAAGAGTGTTACGAATTGCCGCTGGGTAATATTATCGGAGATAGACCATCCTGTCGTGCTGTGAGTTCTACAAACCATTAGATTAGAATTTCCAAACCTGGAAATCTGTACACGGGTGTTATAAGCATCGTGAACTGGAGTAGTACCCCAGCCGCTCACTTCCATCTTAAACTCATCCAAAGTTTTGGTGAACACTCTTTGCAATACTTTTGCCTTAAACTTCGTTATGCGACATCAGAAGAGCAGCCTTTACATATTAATTAATGACTAAATGCACAAACTAATACACATTTAATTAATTTTATGCAACACAAAATAAAACACGCATATCAATAATAAACCAAAACCATCCAGCTTTAGCAAACACATACACACATACGAATTTACATAGCAAACAATTCGAGTAATGCTTACTTAATATGCGGCTCACACGCACACATTTCTAAACACAAATCTACTATTGCTGAGACAGCTGTTAACACAAACTTATTTTTCATAATCCACTTCAGCAAAAACGTTTTTTTTTTCGTTTTTCAATAGTTGTGACACCGCCAACAAACACTCTCCTCCATGAGGGGAACACAATTTGCTGTCGCAAATAATTTTCCGCAAGCTCTGGTGGGGGTGCTGCTTGAAAGGGCAACTTTGTTAATGTAATCAATTTTCTCATACAAATAATATTTTATGTTTGTTTAGCCTCTTGTTTGCAGGTGTGGGGGTGTGTTTAGGTGTGTTGCTTTGAGTGTGTGCGTTTCAATCTCTGCTGTAAAATGTCAGAATAATTTTTTGAATATATAATTATATTGAATTAATGTCAAGTTTTTACTGTTACATAAATTAAATAGCAATTGGAAAAAAGTTAACTTGTCGTTAAACGCTGACTAACCCAGCAAACATATTCAATTATAATAGGCAATTTGGAAAAATTATAAAATGTTGAGTCAAAAGTTTAATTTTTATTTTATTAATATATTAAAATATATATTTTTTAAATCGAATTGATTGTTATGGATGACACTGGCAGCAGGAAATTGTATTTCTGTAACCACGGAAAGGTTTTTTGTTGAGAAACTTTCCAACACTCAATACTTTTTGGTATTATTATTCTTTTTATTTTTTTGTTATACTTTTTATATTAAGTGATATTTTTTGCTGTTTCGTTTTAGTACTTGACTGCCAAGTCAGCGAATGGGGCCAGTGGAGCATGTGTAATACCGCCTGTGGCTCGGGCTATATGACACGTACTCGTCAAGTGTTGCAGCCAGCTCAAAATGGTGGTAAACATTGTCCTGTCCTACTAGAAAAGCATAATTGTCAGGGTTTTCGTTGTCATGGACATCATGATAAGAAAATATTACGTGGTAAGTAAAAAAAACATAGCGCATGCAATAAATATGATTAAATTTATATCAGCACTTTGTAAATACGACTATGTATAAAGACTAAGAGGCTGTCACATTTGTCGCCATTATATAATTATTTTTAATAATGTTGGCTGTTTAGTAACGAATGCCAACATTTTGAATTTTCATATTTTGTAAATAGTTAAACTAATTAGTGCCTGCCTGCCGCCCCATCTTCTATATTGCCTCACGTTATAGTTACAATGATTAAAAGAAATAATATATATTAATATATATTCGTGCTTGCATACACTTTAAGCTGCAAGTAAATGTGTGCGGTGGGTGAAAAATGGTAATATAGCGTGACTTTGTTTCTGCATCGTGGGGTAGTTGTTGTTATTAATTAATGTGCTTTTAATTTCATCTTCTCTACGTGGCATGTGGTATTTGTCGTACTTATTTTTTGAATCCAACGATTTAAAGTTGTACTCCATGCAATCCTCTGCTGAACACGTAATAAAATCTCTGTATTTATTTTCATGTAACTCTCCACACACGCCAAATCTTTAACCAAACAGAAGAGATTTCAATTTGAATTTGGCACTATTTGCTCTAATAAGCAACATTTGCTAACTCCCTGTCCACATTTGCAATTTTGTTGCAGCAATTTTTGGTTGTTTTAGGTGAGATAGGGGACGATACTCTGTACCCCTCCTCAAGCTTCTCACCCCTCTCACCAAAAAACAACCAAAAATTGCTGCAACAAAATTGCAAGTGTGGACAGGGAGTAAGTGAAGCCAGCGGCTTTTCATACTTTCGCTCAATAATCTATAATCGTAGTAAATATGAAGCAGCATTTTAGGCTGAGGCGAGTTTTCTTATATGTTGTAGGGAGAGGTTTCAAATGCAATAATTAAGTGCATGCAAAAATCTCACCTCAAGCCAAAAATATATTGATATAAAGGGGGGAAAGTTCTATGACAATAAACCCCACGCTATAAATTCACATATAATAAATTGCCTAAAAGTATCATTCATTTTGCAGAACATCTGTTCAAAACAAAATCTCAATGACAGTCACAGAGGTGTTTTCACTATTTTTCCTCAAATCTTATTCTTATTCAAATCTTCTTATATTCAGGTGTTACATATAATTCTCGACTTATGGGTTGCCTCAAAGTTGTCAAAGTGTTGGCAATCCTAAAAGAAGCACTTCAACAGCTGACAGCTTAATGTTAAGGTCTCTGTGCTAGACTTTCGTACAATTCATTCATATGAGAATCTAATAGCGATACCCTTCTACTTTAAAAAATCGCATTAAAATAGTGTTGGACGTTTCATCCTGTCAAATGTTGCAAAACATTGTTTCTTTGCTGATGGAACTAAATACAACACTGATCGGATGAAAGCTGTCATCTTGAGGAAATTTTAATAAACCTTTGCTTGTCGTAAAATTTGTACATTTTTATGCCGCCCTATGAAAT
The DNA here is from genome assembly GCA_963402855.1 of Ormia ochracea. Taxonomy (NCBI): domain Eukaryota; kingdom Metazoa; phylum Arthropoda; class Insecta; order Diptera; family Tachinidae; genus Ormia; species Ormia ochracea. The sequence goes on along the minus strand of OY727107.1, from coordinate 16,797,851 downwards.
GTTTTCAGCAGAGATGCCATATTTGTCAAATCGTAAAAATGTCTACGATAGTGAAACAAGGCCTTTACTAAGAAGGCCTTTTCTAATAAGTCATAGTTTTCTCGAGGTGAAGAATATATTCATCTCTAAAATGTTTTCAAAGCATTGCATATTGTCCTGCGGATGAGATGATATTTCGGTGCAGAAGGTTTGCAATTTAGGCCAGTGAGTAGTTTAAAATTTAATCGAATTGCAACTACACCAACTTTTAAAAAGTACTTCGTTTTACCCAAAACGAATGATGTATTCACGAATTAAATTTTTATTGCATTAATTTTTTGCAGAGTGTCAGTCATTGCAAAGAAACATAAATTAATTTACTATTTTCTCTGCTTTTCCACTCGAAGCCTGACGTGACTACATGAGGGACATTAAAAATTCATTTTGTGCGCAGCTAAGAGTCGAAGAAAAATGTCAAAAGCCAGTCATTAATAATATATATATTTTGTATGCTATTTCTATTCTATGAATTTTGCGGTGAATAGAAAATAATTGCAGTGGCAGAGTGCTTTCAAAACTATCTGATCACTTTTATTCATCCGTAAACAAAGTGGGTGGCGTTTGGGTGGGGTTATCTTAGCTAATATTCAAAAGATTACTGCAAAAGTAGAGCTTCAACGAGCAAAGTTAAACTACAAGAGCTTCATTTCCTGTATGTAATTTCACAAAATAACTAAAAGAAAAAATGTGTGACAAGATTGTTAATGTTTCTTGTGGCCGTGATGAGAATGGAAATGTCAGCAAAATTAAAATAACTATTTGCAACGATTTTATTAAATTTATTCTGAAAATATATTTTCCCAGTTCCAAAAATATTGAAAGCCACAAATATTTCAAATGAATTCAATATACCAAAAACACTACCAAGTGGTTGGGAAATATTCTGAATTTGTTTTCAAGTTTCAAGTTTAAATAAATGAAATAGGAATTTCAAGCGTAAAATTTATTAAAATATATTTTTTGCCAAAAAAAAAAGGAAACACAATTTTCTTTTCGACTTGCCTCCTCATGATTTATTCATATTATTTTTAAAATGACTAACATGAAATGACTTGTTATTGTATCCTGGCTACACTTATTAAAAGATTTTTCTCTTGAGGCCACAACAGCTTGGGCCAAAAGACCTTGAAAGAAATAAAAATTTACTCTTTGCCTCCTTGCCAGCGTGGGCACAGATTGGTAACTGCTGAACTTTTCTGAAGTTTACTAGTTCACACCGCGTTGAATTAAATCAGTCTCCTCAAAATATTAAACGAAATGAAAGAATACGATTTTAAAACAGTTCCAAAAAAAGGCCAAAAGAGTGAGGTGGCTTGGCTTGACTTCAAGCCAGCCCAATTCATTGAGTGCGTTAAGAATTTGTATTTTTCTTGTAAATTATTATTTCCTTAAGCAAATAGACGAAAGAATTTAAATATTTAAAGCATTTACGGCCGTGGTGGGGGGAACAGCACCAAAGCACCAAATTGTGTACTTTTTTTATAAAAAAATGTTAATGAATACCATTTGCTACCGGCGGGTTTGAGTTGTGTCTATATAAAGTAGCAAAAGTACCAAATTATTCACTTTCTTAATTCTTAGAAGGTACCTCTTATTTTAATAAAAACCCCCTAATACTCTAACCTCTATGTTTAATATATAAGCAATTTTTACATTCTAAAAACCTTCCTTAATGTGAAACAACTTTTCAAACTATATATAAACATTATCAAACCGAATAAAAAATCAAATTTTTCCCCTTTTTTGTGGCTACTAAAAACCAAAAATTACCAAAGATACAAATTGTATGGTTACCTTTTTCACCCCTTAAATGGTAACTTGGATATGTATGAACGTCATATTCTATGCAATGACGATATGTACAATTTATAAGGGTAAAAAGTACCAATTTTCAACTGGCTTTATCATCTGATAAGTATATTATATTTAAATAAAGAATACTGCTTTAGTAGTCGCTTAAGCGAATTTATTAAAATTTGTGAATTCATCAAAGTACCAAATTTGTCCCTTTTTGCTCTTTTTTTAAAGTATATGTAATATTAATCAAAAAGGAAACTATTAGTTTCCCCTTGTTTCCTCCCTCTAAAGGCAATCCAGAGCATATTCCTACAGTACGTTATTAGATGTCATGCACATGTATCTGGCCAGATGTTTTTCGAATTTAACTGTGATTTAAATATATTTCTAATTTTAGGTCACCAGGTACTCTCTACAAATATTATTAGGTATCGGTTTATGAAAAAACATTTTAGAAAAAAAACAGCAAACAAAATTTATGCGGATTTTTTCATCTATACATCGTATAAGTAAGGCATATATCTGGCCAGTTCGCTTCAGTTGCATAGTGAACTTTGAAAGGTGCAGACAATTATTTACGGAAGAATTTTTATTTATTCGGAAAAAAATTAATTTTTTTTTTGCACTGGTAGGTGATTCAGCATGTACTAAGAACCAAAAAAAAAATAGAAAATATATATCTGCATGGCGTGATAAAAAGTGAAAAATTACCTCGTAGAGAACATCTCACATATATTCCTCCCGATTATATGCACTGCTTTTAGTTATTGTGATTTATCGAATCAAACATTCGAATCGGATTTATATCACTGGTACGATACAAGTTAAATTATTAATTGTACAGCTTGGAAAAAAGAAAATTTTTTAAAAAAATATTTACAACGAGTTTCATACATGCCATGAAAAATTTCATTAATACAATGACGAATATTTCATGACACGCTATCATATATATGATTTTTTTTCAATGTCCTAATCTATTTACTTTTTCTTTTCCCTTGTCCTTTTTTAAATTACACTTTTATCGTCTAGTCTTTTGTCGCGTCTTGATTATCGAATATTTTTACATCTGCATTTTATTCCATATTCGATCTGGTGAAGCTGTTTGCTTACTTTTAGTTTTTATTGGAGAAAAATCCTTTGCCTCCATGATTATATATTTCGATTGCAACACTCATCTTAAGTGGCGCAATTGTTATTTTTAATTGAACTGTTGGTTTGGCTGGCGGATGGCTGATGGCTGATGGCTGATGGCTGATGGCTGCTTTCCTTGACTGGATGTTTTTGCTTTATACAACACTAAGCAGTGCAAATATTTTGTTTACGACCCTTAAGAGATCCCTCACACACACATGCATGCAACTGGACGTGCTCAACCGGAACTGTATTTAACTTACATGTATGTGCATATAAACACAACACCACTCACACATATTACTTGCACTTTTGGAATAGCAAAAAGCACTTGAGCGTTTACATGGGAGCATCGTCATCACCACTGCTGAATGTGTGATTACTTTGCAGTATGGCTTTACCAAAAAGCGTTTTTTAATTCATGCTTATTTAGATTAAAACACATTGAAGCATGAAAATTTTAACAATGTTGATTTTGTGCTGCTACGCTAAAGGATCTGGTCAAGTCATTGACTATGACGACAATCATTTTCGTATTAAATAGAACTTTTAAGGCAGAACTTTTATAGTTTGTCTGCTGTAACTATTGCAAAGTTTTATTTAATAGTTCAGCGTTTTTATTTTCAAGACCATGCTGGCAAGGACGAAATCATTTCAAATTTCATTGAATGATTTGAAGTTACAAAATAAAAAGAATATTCATGCAGTACTCTATAGGCACAATGAGGCGTAAGCTGAACTTTGCTTTAGTTAATCTCAAGCTTACAGCTCTTAAGGGAAATCACTATCCTTTTTGAGCAAAAAAAAAAATGTTAAATCCTTTACTTAATTATTTATGGTCTATATTAACCGAAATTCCTTTGAGTTTTATACATCTATTTATTTATTTATTTTTTTATTTTATTTTTAAAGGTTTTTTCGGCCGCATAAGCTTTAAAAAATTTATTTTCTTTTTTTCTATTTTCCTTCTCCGTGTGCTATTTTCTTAACTTTTGTGTGTGCACTTTCACTTTCCTTTACAATAATAATTTTATAAAATTTTGTGAAAACAAATTTTTTTTACCTCATACTAATTTGTGCAGGCATTTTTCTTCTGCCTAGTCTGAAAGGCGTTTACAAAATTTATTTTCCTTGAGGAACTTTTATGCTAATTTCTGTGTGTTGACACAGATTGTTGACGTTAACGTTGACGTTGATTCTGCTGGCACAGCCTGAAAACGAAAAATAGAAAATATAAGTGCTAAAGCGTGTACTTTTCCTACCAACAATAATTGCATTAAACGAAAGCCTAATAAAATGCTATGAAAAATATATAAAAACCATTAACAAAGTAAAAAAAAAAAATAATAATAAAAAAAAATCAGCAAAACGACAAGAAGCGAAAATAATTAAAAATTAATGGGCCCTTTCTAAGTTGAAATACATGAACAAGTTGAGGAACATGCTACAGTTATTGTAATCAAAGGCTGTGGAAATAAATGCAGCATATTTTTAGGAGTGATTTGAATATTTCAAAATTTTATATATTCAACGAAACATCAATCATTTGTACTATCCATTTATTTATTTCTTTAATAAGTTAGTTAGTTAGGTAGTTATTTATTTATTGCGGTTTTCTTTTGTATTACATAGAATTTTTTTTTACAAATATTTATTTTTTTCTTGAAAACTTAAAACTATTATGTATTATTTTAATTACATTACTAGTTCTTGCCTATGCAACTTGCCTATCCAATCTAAGAATAATTATAAACTATAATTATAAATACATTAATTAATGGTCCAATCAGTGCTTGCTGCCGGCACTTATTTATACTAATAGAGTTGGATCCATTATTTATAAACTTAATACTAAAACTTAAATTGTACACTAAAAATAAACCTTAAAATAAAATAGCTAATAAATCAAAAATTAATAATAAAAAGAAATTAATAAGATAAGATAAGATAAAGATTGAATTCGAATTTTCGTGTTATCTGCAATACTTCCGGCAACACAGTAAGCTCGCGAAAACGTTAACACTGGAACACATAAAGTCATCGAGAAGCATATTAAAGGTAAATACATGAGGTATAAATAAACCTCATGAATTTATATTGATTGTAACCATTCCCAGGATAGTTTCGGCAACACAGTAAACTCTGAATTTACATTAAATCTAGCAACTCCCAGAATAGCTTCGGCAACACAGTACACATGCGAAAACGTAAACACTCGAACACATAAAGCCATCGAGAAGGCGAATAATGTCAATTTCACATTGTCTCTTTCATTATACCCCATGAATTTACCTTGAATCTAGGAATTCCCAGAACATATTTTTTGTATTAATGTTGATTGCCGGGCAAGCCATATATAGCCGGGCAATGTCCTTTGACTACCAAGGGACAGACAGTAATTTAATACAGTTAATATCGTTTGCAGTTATACTGTGCTTTTTTGTACTAAAATTTTTGCTAAAGAAAATGTGAACAGTCTTGTTCATGAACTCACTGTATTCACTTTTTTCACCTTCTTGTTATTTGAACTCAAAAGAGTCTCTTCTTAATGAAGTTGCACGTATGGAGAGTTACCTATCAAATTTCAAGGCAACGACAATAGAATAATGATTAGGTTTAACAGTCGTCAAGTTGCCTGAAAATATGCAAAACTTCTTAAATTTTTATTATATAAAACACTGTGCAAAGAATTAGAAATTAAAAAAAAACGAACGAATGAAATCGGTGCAGTCGTTCTCCAGCTGTAGCATTCCCGGAGAAAAATAGGCTTTAATTTTAAAATAAATTAAATAATATATATTATTTTTTTCAAATAACTTCTTATTCAAAAAGCAAAGGGCAAGTCCAATTTTTCGATACGCAGAGTTTTGGTATGCAATATTGCATTTCCACTACTACTTTTCACAGCACTGCAATAAATCATGATAATTGCAATGATTGCACCAGCAGAGCGATTTAATCCAAGCTGCAAGTTTTCCGGTTTCCGCCCATTAAAATATCCAGGATCGAAGCCGGAATCGAACCCACGAACTCAACTTTAGCAGCCTGCGCATTATTCATTGGTCTACAGAGATAGACCAGTAGCTTTTTAAATAGAAACTAAAACCAATTTCTGAAAATATCCTTTTTTTGAAGTCCTTTTAATTTCTTTATTTATTTGGATCACTTTTTACTATGTTTTTGTTATATTAATAAGTCTTTTTTTACGTAAACCAAACTCATCCGTTATTGTCAGATACTTTACTTTACATACTTTTTTTTACTTTTAAATAAAAATCCGGTATTATTGAATAAAAATTCCCTATTTATTTTTGACTCTTCAAAAATTCAATATCATTCAGCTAAAGTGCTTCCACATATTTGTGAGGTACGTATACTTACTGGAGTAGATGTATGTCAAAAGGCAACCAATAATACCATGTTTATTTAAAAATCGTTAAGCGCTAAGTGCTATAAGAGACAATTTTTTTTTTTTTTTTTTTTTTTTTTTTTTTTTTTTTTTTTGTGGACCCCAAACTTTCGAATAAGAAAGAAGAGAGCAAATTGCTCGTACATTTTTGTCCTTATATCAGTAATAACAATCCGTTTAAAGCTGGTTTACTTCAATAACATTTAATAGATTTATACTCAATAAAATTTTGTTCATATGAAGCATATATTTATTTATATGTATCAAAAGAAGAAGACAGAAAATTGGAAGGACTTTAGGAAGACAAAGCAAATTTTAAATTGCTTACCATTTTTCTTATGTACTTTTTACAGACAGTTACTGAATTGAGTCATCTGAAATGGTTGTTTGTTGGGAATTTTAAACAATTTAAAATTCCATTATCTGAGATAAGAATACAAAGCGATATATCATGTGTTAATATTCCTTTCCTTTGGTTTCTTGTTAACTTTCAGTTGCGTACTTCAGACTTGAAGGTATGGGTATTGAAAGCGTAGCCAGTTTTATAATAAATCCTGATTAGTTGCTCTGAGGACACTACATCCGTAAAGTAGTAAAATATAATATGAGTAGTTCATTTACTATATACTATATATACTTCATATACTCGTATATATACTCGTTATACTAACTAAATCCTTGAGGTTTGACAATTGCTATTAAGGATATGGAATAAAGTGACTAATAAAATACAGGGGAAAATAATAAGCGAAATCTCCTTGGTAGAGTAGGGATTCCCAACCTACTGCCAGTGCCGGCCCAACCTAACCGTACCCCTAAATAATAATTTTCCTTTCATACATATAAATTATTTCAATCGGCTGCCATAAATTTTTATATGCTAATTTGCGCACACTTTTAAATAACATTTTACATGCAGTAAATTATAAATCTTATATTTTCTTTCACATTTATTTCCTTTACCAAGAAGTTGAACATGATTTTTATTTGTAATTACGTTACACAAAAAAGAGCAATTATTGTTTTTTTTTATTATTATTATTGTTACTGATATTCATAACACTGCTTATAACAACTGCAATTTTTAACACCGTATTCGCTTCGCATGCGTGTTATGACTTTTTGGCATAATTCCTTCTTTAGGGTGGAGTAAGCAAATAACCTGAATTGTATGTGATCTGAAATTGCTTACGGTTACTTTAGTTATACAGCCAAATAAGTAACCTACTTTAAAACTTTTTCAATCAAATGTAACGAGAACATTTTGTAGGAAGTAGCAAGGATATATTCCAACACTGGCTTAATAGGCCAAGAGTACTTTCATTTTGCTCTGGAAGTATTACAACACAAGTAAACAAATAAATATGCCAGCCCGTACACGAGCTTTACAAATAAATAAATTAATATAAACGTTTATTGGCAATGAAGGGCAAAGTATCTAAAAATGTTAATACACGTACACAAGCACGTTGTATTTCTAATACAAATAAACTCAAACACAGCCACAAATAAATACAAAATATTTTTATGACTATTATGTTTTTACGTTTTATCACGCTCTGTGTGTGTGTGTGTATGTTTTTGAGTGTGTCCGTCTTTACTTGGAAATATTTTGCATGCAAAAATAACATTTATTTGCTCAAGAATCTATTCTTATTCTCTCCTTTCTCTTCATTTTTTTTTCTGCGTTTTCTAGTGTATATTTCAAGGCGGCATTTACAATTTAGTGAAAATGTGAAAGTATGCACAAATATTTGTAGTGTGACGAAATACGAGGGTGGCTACAAACATAAAAAGTATTAGCTAAATTCAGTCTTTAGATTCGGCTGCCCTAAATAAATAATTGCCGAATAATAAATAAAGAAAGTCGTGGCTTTGGCAATATATGGAAAAAAAAGTTAAAAAAAAATTTGTTCATTGTGCAATTGACTTGGAATTGTGTAAAAGGTTGTAAACTAATATCTCCAGTGTTGTTAAGAAATATAGGTTCCATAGCTCTTATATATCTAAAGGACGTCATATATCCTTTTTTAAATGTTTATTTTTTTATCTTATTTTTTAACTCGATTTGTTTTAAGTAAAACATTTTATATACAGATACTGAAACACTAATGGTTATACTAAAACTTAATAATGTACCAGATCGAGTACATATCCTTTTGCAAAAAGCAAATTTTTCAATTCTACTATTTTTTAAATAGAGAAAATATAAAAATATATAAAACTTAATAATGTATCAGATCCTGTGCATATCGTTTTGCTGGGAATCCTTAAAGCAACTTTTTCAATTCTACTATTTTTGGAATAGAGAATATATAAAAATATATACAACTTAATAATGTACCAGATCGTATGCATATCCTTTTGCCGCGATCCTTAAAGCAACTTTTCCAATTCTACTATTTTTTAACTAGACAAAATATAAAAAGTTATAAAACATCTTAAAGATGTAGAAATAGATTGAAATGGATATTAAAAACACAAGGTGTCTTCTGTATGGATAACCAACACTTATTATGGTATATATGAGTTGTTTATGTGACAAATGTGTCATATATCCTTTTTTTAAAGTTGAAATCTACTCGATTTCAAATTCTTTTCAAACAAATGCTATTTGAATTTTATTCATCGTTGGGAAGAAAACCTACATTAGTACGAACCATTTCCATTTGCGTAAAATATTAATAAAAAATACATTCCGTAAGCAAAAATAAAACTACAGAAAAATATAAATTGTAATTTCTACATGTCTCAGCAAAGTTTTTTCCCCTATTTGCCAAACGACTGGAAATTATGTAAATGAATGTCAAAACTTTGTTCCAATATTGACAACAAAAACTGGTTATTTAACTACCACACCTACAAAGTCTACACATATATCCTTTTTTGCGAAAAAAAATTACTTTTAGAGTGTTTCCAGACAGTCACTTTTTAAATTTTGTTTATAAATGAAAATGTTATTTAAAAACTTTTCCTTCTTAAAGCAAAAGTTATTTAACTAAAAGATAACATTCTGCATATAAATTTTTTATCTAAAAGTACAAAAAAAAACGGAGCATGTCCTTAGAACAATAATACGTAATGAGTCGGTTATTTGCAATGAAAATGTAACATTTAAATGCATTCATGCTTTACAAAAGAATACTAGAATTCTGTTTTATATTTTGAACGACTTGAAATTGCCAAACTCAACAAAATGTCCTTAATTTAGACAAACAAATTTAATAAGATAGCAAAAAAAAAAGTAAAAGTGTTCATACATCCTTTTCTGTAACAATATTCTCCAATATTTAAAAATATCGAGATTTTTTTTTATTTACAAATCAAGTAAATACATTATTAACCCTCTTGAATAAAAAGTTACTAATCCCAAATTGCAAAGAAAACGGTCAACGCATGTCCTAAAATACCTAAAGACAACCATGAAGTTAATGTATGATGCAAAGTCCTTTTTTCCTATTAATTTCAAAACAAAACGTTACTGTCTTGTCTACAAGATCTTTTGACCTTTTCCTTGCTATAAGGATAAAGCAGTTATTTATTTATTTTCCAACTTGGGATTAGGGAAGTTAACAGCAAATCAACGTACTAGCAACTATACAACCTTTTATGTTTTTTATAACTTTTTTGTCATGTTTTTTTTTTGTTGAAAGCAGAAAGAAAAATCCTTGCCGTCTTTAATATTAAGGAAATTTTCATTTTAAATAAAAAAAACAACATTTTGAAATAAAGGACGTGCTTTTTCAAACCTATTCATCAAATAGCCAGTATGTCAAATAAATTTTCAAACAAAAAACTTTTCTGGTAATTAATAAAGTCATACACAAAATGATTTTTACATCTTAAGGATACACCGTTTCCATTAAGAAACTTGTATTTTAAATTTATATATATATATATATATTTTTTTTTTAATCCCAATTCATGAAGGTAAAAGAAACACTTTGCTATTCATTAATTATAAAGGATAACAAATTACACTTAAGGATTTTTGTTAACTTTTATTTACTTCATTTTGATCAGCATTTCATGCAGAGGTTTTTTTTTAGAAGGCAGATTATTAGGAATCCTTTACCTGATTGAGTAAAGGATTCTGAATTGAATGAATGCCGTGCTCTCCGTTAAGTTAAACACTGTAATCACGAGTAAGCCATAAACAATCTAAAACTGAATTAAAAAACAAAAACCAGAGTTTTTGCACAAAATTAACTTACGTATTTTAAATTTTCGAGTATTTTTCTTTGAGAAACAGGGTGCCAAATTTTTGTCTTTTCTAGAATGGAGTTGAAATTAGAGAAATGGTTGACAAAACAAGTCGTCAATGTAAGCTCTCAATATTGCTCATGTAGCTTTTATATGTTGCAAGTCTCTCATATATCCTTTTTCTGGCAATTCGAAAAATTCCATATTCTATTTTCTTAAATAAATTACATGACCTCACGATCTGGATGAAAATAATAAAAAGTTTTTTGAAATTTCTCAATAAAATGTTATAGTGAAAAACTCATTACGGACTTAAAAACAGTGACGTCTCCCATAAGGGGATACCTAACGAATTGATAAATTTATGCGCATATTAAGCAATTTTATTTAAAAATAACAACATAAAAAATAAAAAAACTCTATGCATTAAATTTTTACACCTTGAAATTGTTTAAAAAAAAACCCATATTTTATATTGATTATCTCTTCCCCTGGAAGTTGAATTTCAAGAGAACGTTTGATATAAAGTAGAAAGAAGAATATACAAATGCTGAATAAATATATATTATATATTAAATAAAATGATATTGGCAATGAAACTAAAATTAAAAAACAATTTTCATATTGTTTCCCATATTTTATATTGATTATCTCTTCCCCTGGAAGTTGAATTTCAAGAGAACGTTTGATATAAAGTAGAAAGAAGAATATATAAATGCTGAATAAATATATATTATATATTAAATAAAATGATATTGGCAATGAAACTAAAATTAAAAAACAATTTTCTCTTGGGATCTACACCTGCATACATACTTCGGAGCTATCAAATTTTTGGAGAGACAAAATTTTTCTTCATTGTTATGGGAAAAGACATTTTTAAAAGGACTCTCCTCTTATTATGGTCTGGGATGCCAGTAAAGTTACAAGTTTTGAATATGTAAATGCTGGAGAAGTAATTTCATTTACCATATCTTTTGGCACAGCTAAATTTTCGTTTCTTTTCTCAGCTTTTTCACTGCCATCAATGCAGAAATGCACTTCTGATCGTAACTTGACATTTCTAAGTCGGTTTGTCACATCCTGCCTTGTATTTTCAAATTAGCAAAAAAATTTTATCGTACATTATTTTAAATCATTTAAAATAGTAACTATAAATAAATAAAACATGTAAAAAATATAAAATGTTTTAAATTTATTAAATCTTTTTAAATTTCAACTGCCAGATATTATTATTACACAAAGGAAAAATTTCTAGGCAATGTGCTTACACAATGGATCTATTCTTTGTAAAATATAATTAAGAATTATCATTATTATTATGGGTTTTCAGGCCATGGTGTCAAAATTCGAGCAACATAAGTTTTGAAAGCTTTCGAAAGGTTGGCTTTCTATGGAGGATCCTTTTGCTTTGCTCTTTATTTAATGATTCAGATTTTAAATAAGTGTTATAATAATCTGAATATTTAATATAAAACAATCAGTTCCGTAATGAAAAGAGAGTTAACAAGCTGGGACCAAAAATGGCCCTTCACGATATCGAGATATTTTTGGATCTGTTATACCCCACTTAGTTGCATGTCAGGAGAATAGAACTCAAATTGCAGAGGAAATGTTATACTTTATTTAATGTGCCGTTCTATTTTTATTCGATATGCCGATTTGGGGATTCCCCTTCTTTACATATACTACGTTATATTGAATAATTGACAAATCTGCAAACAGAAAGAAAGTTATCTCTTTATGACTGGCAAAAAAAAATCCTTTTGTATGAAAAATTTATTTAATTTTAATTTCGATTATGTTAAAGCTGTCCACTCAATAGGGAGAAGTTGCAAAAAGGATAACGATAACCTCACCGTTGACTACATCTGTGAAGTATTAAAAAAAATTATTGTTGTATACGAATGTGAATTGATGTCCTTTCAACTGCTAAACTTGTATATTCATTTTTGGCATATAAAATTTTTTCAAATAATATCCACAGATTAGCTGTTAAATCGTTTACCTTAAATTAGCAACTGTTCCCCTCCCCCCCATATAAGTATGATTTTATACAATTTTCTTTTTTTTCTTTATTTATATAGAACATGATTTTGTGTTATTGTGTAATGAATTTATGTTCTGTAATATAAACTACTAAAGTAAATAAATAATAAAAATGCCAATAACGCACACAATAAAACCGTCTATTTGTAAAAAATTCATATTTTATTATCTTTTATATTTATTTGCTGCAAATAGACAACAATTTTATTGTGAATTAAAAACGTATTTGTCGATTTGAACAGGAAAATATATATTATTCCAGATGAAACTCATTGTGGCGACAATGTCATGGAGCCACTTTGAATGTTTTAATTAAATTACAAATGAGAAATAATAAAATTGGGTGTAGTGTATGCATTTCCCAAGTGAAATATATAAACAAGGACTTAACAGATAATATTACAAATAGATTTTTCAATTGTGTACGATATTTATTAAATTGTAACTGGTTGAAATTAAAAAAACCAATTATCGGCAATGTGTTTGTGTTCAGAGCGGTCATAAGAGGGCACGTGTTTACATTTCTTCTCATATTACGTCTTGAGCGGGGAAGTCCCTCATAATCGAACGCGCAGACATTTCTCATACGAAGTGGAATGTTTTTTATAAAAAAAAATTTTTTTGCCTAAGAGAGTAACTACATGAGCATGGGTGTCTGGCCCTATTTTAAACCCAACATAACTTTGTGCCTTGAAATTATTGGAGTGAAAGAAAAACTATTTGTTTTTATCAATATTTCAGCGACTTCTTTGTTTTATTTAATGAAAAGTGCTTCAGCTTTTAAGGCTTCATATCCTTTTAAAGGTGCTTAAAATCTTCGGGCATACAACAATTGCACTGTACTAAACCGTTTTATATGAATGGGATACCATTCCTTTAACACTATCACCTTAAATTTATTTTTATGGCATATTAAAATAAAAAGGCAAGCTCATATCCTTTTAAAAAAAAAAGATCCTTAACAATAAAATACTTTTAAAAGCTTAAATATGTTTAAAAGACATTTTTATAAAAGCTTTCCTTTTTACAGCTAAAGACCACTTATGACAGTTAAATTATTATTTATTACTTATTTATTTATTTCTTATGAAACATTTCCATGCAGCACTTCAGCATTTGCTTTAGCCTCCTTTCATCCTTGCCGTTTAGCAGTGTAGAACATTTTACTTTCAACAAACTTATTTCTATGTATAATTTAGATGTTTTGAAAACGGCGGCATAAAAACGAATTAATAACTAAATAATAATACCGTAGAGTGTCTCTAGGCATGGAGAAATGCCATCTGTTACAAAAAGCTTCTCAAAAATTTATTATTTCCAAATGTTTTCCAACTTATTATTTAAACTCCGGTTTGGTACCGAAATGCTGCCTGCTAAAAGAAGTTTTGCTTTAAATAATTTTTTTTTTAAATTAAATTATTATTTTTCAGTTAAGAATTGTCTTAAATAAATGCTGCGGTGCGAACTTGGCAGCCGCTGGAGAATTAATTAAATACTCGTATATGATATTTGTTGAGGGGAGTGGTCTGACGACCAATGAAATACTACAAGCAGTCCTTTTTAATATTTAAAAAAAAATATGAAAAAATTATGTAAAATGTTAATTTTTGTAATGTTGCTTAAAAAAAGGATATTTGCATGAGTTGTATTTACAGAAGCCATTCTAATAAAGTTTGGTGTCAGTATAAGGTGGGCTGTGTAGTACGTTTATATTCGGAATTTCATTACCATCAATGAATTTTTAAAGAAGTTTTAATCCTTTAAACAAACAATTATCTTAACGACAAGATTTCTCCAGGACTTTAATATTATTTAAACGGAGACTTTTGAATTATGTATAGTCGCCTTCGAAATTTAGTTTGTGTATATATAAAATAGGTGTGGTCATACACTACAACACTAGGCAACAATCAAACGTTTAAGGAACAAAAAAAAAATATATTTTATTCCATAATTAAAACCGTTGCTTGTTTTAAGTACTCGGTACCTTCCTATATTAATAATTGTTTTGGATATTGTTTATATCTTTCTTTCAGAGATAAGACTAAGTGGGGAATCCCCTGCCAGCATAAGGCAATAAAAACTTGAATCCTCATTTAGTTTTAAGTTTTCTTTGAACCTGTTGAAGCAGAATTAATACAGAAGCCAATTGATTGGTCATTTCTAAGTTAGTGGATTTAATCCCCATCTCCGCCAATTGTAAATAGAAAATAAACATGAGTTTTTCGCTCGGCCTTGAACATGCCTTATACTATGCCCTGTTCAGCTACACAATAAATTGTGAAATTAACCTTTTTTTCTTGTAAGTGTTATGAAGGTTTCTTTAGATGCCAAAAAAAAATGTTTAACTTGCCATGCATGTCTGAACAGTGTGTTAACTGTTCACTTAACATTTACCAGCAAACTATTTCCATCGATGATAACAAAAAGCTGAATTCAAGCACCAGCCGGCGCTTCTTCAGTTCCACTAAAAAGGCTAGAAGAAACAACAGTTCATAGGAATTCTATCAAAAGGCAGTTTGAATAGAAACTACTTCCGCACCACTTTACATTTTCCTTATTCCGCCGCAAAGCTTTGCATGAGTAGGGGCTGCCCTCTGAGTAGCCCTGTGTAAACTCTAGCTATTTGCCTGAGACATGCAATCAGTTTCTTTATAGAAGCTCTTACTTTTAAATCCTACTTGATTTTAATATACTAATGAGCGTTAATTTTTATGTACTACTTCCTCGTGTATAGCACATGTGCTAAATTTATAGGACACTGTAAGCAAATGGATCTACTTTTATGTCAATGTATGTACATTGTCTGTATATACATGCTCGTATTTATCTTTTATGTTGATTTAGCAATTAGTTTTTTGATGTTAATGAGCTCAGTTAGCATTGTTTCCTTCTTCCAACTTTTTTTCTTCCTTTTTTGTATTTATAAGTTAAACAAAGCTTTTAGCCCATGCTTACCCTTAATGTTAATTATAAATTATATGAGGTCTTAAAATAAATACACACACACACACACACGCATGTCACTTGGTGTTGCCCTCTTAAGAATGCTGAGCTTACTAAATTGTTTGTTTATGTGAAAGTTCATGTGTATTTAAGCTCATAGACTTAAGCAAGCATATACACACATAATGGAAAGTCATAAAATTACCATGTATAATTATGGAGTTAACCGTTCCATTTTATACTATTTCCCGGTTGTTGGCATTGTGCTCACCACATTTATTATATAAAATGACAAAAAAGTTATATATTCATATACAAATTAATATATGCTGTTTTGCTGGTAACACGCTTTAAGTATAATAGCAGCAGTTTATCGCATAAATACTATTTTTAATATCTTAGTATTTTTATTTGTGGCAGTAATTATAATTTTGAGCAATTTTGCGATTTGAGTAAACGAAAAATCAGCCACACTGTCTACGTCATAAAATAGTTGCGATAAGCTAGTTTAATACCAAAACCATATATAAGAAAACATAGAAACCTAGAAACCTCCAACTGGAGCAAATAAATAAATAATTTGGAGTTGTAGTCTAAGAATTTTACTTACAAACTGCTGGCTGAATACATGTGATACTCAGATTTGAACTCTCTTTCATTATTAGTTGCAAAACTTCTTCTAAGAAAATATTCAGCAAGCTGAATTTCATAATTCTAAAGCCAGAATTGAAAATTTCTATTTATACACAAATATGGGGTATTAAAATCCCTATTCAGCTAGCTGAATTTTAAACTAGGTACAGCTATACATTATGTCTTGATAGAAAGCCAATTATTACTCACTCACAATGATATTCAGCTGGCTGAATTCCGTATTTATCAAGCTAAGCTACAACATCTGAATTTATATATTACCATCTAGTAGTGAATATATTATTCAGCTAGCTGAATTTTAAATATGTAAATATTTGTGGCACAAGACATTAAAAACTTATTGTGTGTTTAAATATGTGTATGAATTAGAGAAAATTATATTAGTCTTTAAAAATCCGTTTTCGTCGAAGTATAAACATTGTAATTTAAGTAAAAGCACAAGCGATGAATTAGCTGAATTTAAATTATTAAAAAGCTGAGCTAAAGGAATTTTAAATTTCAAGACAAATCTTAGTTATTGAAAATCATATTCAGCTAACTGAATTTTATATTTTTCAAGATTTGCAAGAGTAAATTAATTTCAATACGTCATTAAATTTCATATTCAGCCAGCTGAATTTTACTGATTTTCTGTATATCATTATAAAAACAATTGGTAGTCGTGAAATATCCTTTTAAACGCTAATGTGGGCCATCAAATATCCTTGAAAATAGCTATTCGTTTTGCTGAATACAATAGCCGTGTGTGTGTATTAAGCTTTTCAGTACAATTTATTTCAATTATATTTTGTACAATTAATTTTTTACAGTTTTTCAAATTAAATAAATACTGCTATTCAGCTGGCTGAATAAAGAAGTTGTGTAATTTTATCATCTTTCACATCAGGCTTAGTTGTAGTTATATTCGTCTCTTTAACATGTCTAGTGAATATTGCTATTCAGCTGAATGAATTTCAAAAATGAACTCATTAAATATGAAATTGAAATGAAATCTGCGACTTCCCTCTGGTCGCAGCTGAATTTAAAGTTTTATATAAAAGTTTAATTTTCCCTTAGCACTCCCTAATATGCAAGAACGATATCTGCATTTTATGGCATTTAAATTGATTGTCGTTGACAAAGTCAGCTTTTGCGTTAACGACTGTAAATATTACCTGTTGTGGATCCTTGCAAATTTGTTTACTTGTGCACAGACGTGTTTGCTTGTGTGTGAATTAACTTCAACAGATTACAATATTTATGCAAATTTTCATAAATTGTTTTGCATATTAATATGCATATCAGATGTTGAGCGTAATAATCAACATCATTTCCCTCTAAGGACATAAAGGACTCTGCAATTTTGTCTTTAGAATAAACCAACTCATCAATGGCATACAAATTAGCAGTCAGCCATTACGATTAAATTGGAAAACAGTTTAGTTAATATAAAAATAATAAAGAGCCCATAAGCTACCCAAATCCTCTAAGTTAAATTAAATGGAAAATTAATTTCAAATAAAATTTAAGCAAAATGCTTAAAGTGTTTAAAAGATTTTTTGTATTATTTCGTTTTACAGAAACCGCCCTACTGCTGCCAGCTTCCCTAACTCACAGCCATCATGCCAACGAAAGTCGTGCTGGGCGCATCCTGAGAGCTCACCACACCGACACATACCAACACAACAGAGAACAGGAGTAAGTAATTAAAATTTAATTATATTAAACAAATTAAATCTAAATTAAAAATAATGTTATAAGAACACCTTTTGTAAATTTATTTCTCTCGGAATTCCAACAAAAGCGATTTGCCAACAATTTCAAAAGTTTGACAGAAATTAAATAATAATTTTTCCTTTCTCCAAAAAAAAAAAAAAAAAAAAAAAAAAAAAAAATGGAAAAAAGGAAAAAAGGAAAGGTTTTAACAAAAAATTAGTTAAGAAAAACAAAGTTATGTAAGCAAAAATCTGATGAAAGGACACCTTCAAACAAACTTTATACCGAAAATTACAAAAAGAAAGATTTAAGTTTTCTCTTTCTTACATTGTCTTCTACAATATCCGTTTCCATTTAAAAAAAAAAAAAAAATCATTAATATATGCTTTCCTTTCCATTTATCACTCGTGGGTTTTAGGCATAACAAATTGCACTCTTTTCACCACCTTTCTTGCCACAAAAACCATAAACAGGGAGAGTCCCAACCACATCATTGCAGAAAAACTTCTCCACTGAATAAAAAGTTTAAAAGTCCTCAAACCTCTGCCACTCCATTCTAATGGTAGTTAAAATTGTATTAAAAAATAAGAATCGCAAATAAAGAAAAGGAATAGAAAAAAATGTTAGAAAAACTTCTTTCAGCTTTAACACGAAACAATACAAAATTTCTGTTAAAATAAACAACAACAACAACTAAAATGTAATGTAATGCAGCCGTAGGAAGAAATTGTCAAAAATAAGGACATGCTTTAACAGAGCTTTAATATTGGGCCAGTTCGATCCTTAGTTCCGTCCGCCGTAATCCAATTCGCCAGCTGGCTGAATTTGATTTTTATTCCCCTACGTCAAGATTCAATTGAGGTCCACATTTCCTTATAATACAGCTGGCTGAATTTGACTTTTGGTCCTTAAGTCCTTTCTACAATTCAGTCGGCAAGAATTTTATATTCTATTTATTATTATCTTCTATTTGCCGATTTACATTCTGATCAGACTAAACTTACAGTCAGCTGAGTTCCCGTTTTTGTTCCTTATTTGACAAGGGGTACACCATTATCAACAATTCAGATAGCAGAATTCAATTTTTAATTTATTATACTATATTCACAATTATATATATTGTAGACACTCTTTTCCACAATCCAATCAGCTGAACTTCAATTTTCGTTCATGATTCACATTTCCCTATAATAAATGTCGCTGGATTTGACTTTTGGTGCTTAAGTCCTTTCTACAATCCAGTCGGCTGGGATTTTATCTTCTACTTAAGGACCACTGAATAAACAAAGATCACAACCTTATCTACAATTTGCTCATTTTAATTATCATCAGGCTAAGGTTACAGTCAGCTGAATTTCCGTGTTTGTTCCTTATTTAACAAGGGGTACACCACTATCTCCAATTCAGATAGCTGAATTTGACATTTATTTCCCTATGTCAACAATAGGTCCACATTTCCTTATAATACAGCTGGCTGAATTTGACTTTTGATCCTTAATTCCTTTTTACAATTCAGTCGCCAAGAATTTTATTTCCTATTTATTATTATCTTCTATTTGATTAGCCTATGCTTACAGTCAGCTAAATTTCCGTTTTTGTTTTTTATTTGAAAAGGAGTGCACCATTATCTTTAATTCAGATAGCTGAATTTGACTTTTAATTTATTATACTATATCCAAAGAAGGCTACTCTATTTTCCACAATCTAAACACCTGTATTTCACTTTTCTTTCATGATTCAGCTATATTTTCCCCCATAATTCAACATTCTCCACTTCAACTTCTACTTTATTACGTCGGATTTTTACAATTTAGGTAGCTGAATTCAGTTTTATTGCAGGCATTATATTGTTTTAGATTGTTTATTGAATTAAATTTCAATGGCTCTGTATATATGTTAAGAAGCCTAAAATTAAGTATTGTCTTATGAGTTATTATGTTATTTAGAATTCAGCCAGCTGAATTCAAGTTTTAAGTCATTCTAAACAAGTATTTGCTTTTGCAACTAAATGAATTCTTTATGCAATTTCATATTATTTGAGCTGCGTAAGGACTAGAGGTTTTAGACAGTTTAGACTCTATGGGCAAAAGTTGGCAAATTTTCTATCCATTTTCCCTTTGAAATTTTGAGAGTTATTATTCAGTAGGATATTTCTTCTGCGTTTAATTCCTTTTATGAAATTGTAATTATTGCGTCATTTTAGTTAAATTTGTATGAACCAAGTCGATATTCAGCCGGGATAAGGTTGTAAAATTAATTTTGCCAAATATTTCTTTCTATATTTTGGTATTGACAAATTATTTTTAAAGTAGCTGAATAAATAATGTCTTATTTTAATTGGATATGAACGCATAATTTTTGATATTCAGCTAGCTGAATTAGAGGTTTTTTCCGGATTATATTTATTTGTTGTGTTTTTATTCCAGAAAGTTGATAATTTTGTTATTCAGCAAGCTGAATTTCATTTTTCCATCACAAAATTGCTAAAGTCTTTAAAAACTATTGTTAAGGATCTTAATGATTCTAATTAATTTTTTTTGCACTTTTCGCAGACAATTTTACTGTTACAATGTCATATCGTCTGTCATCAGAAAAATTACAAATTTTTGCTTCTGTTGTACAGTATTTTTTGTTGCGTAAGGAATAAATAAATAAAGGAAAGAAAAAGGTTAAACGTAGGAAAAACAATTTTAAAGAAAGGTAGAGAAAGGTAGTGGACGAGTAAAATGAAAGAACGGCTTCGTATAAAATAACAATGATTTTATTTTTTTTAATTAATTGTTATTACAAAAAAAAACAACCGACCGAAAATGTGGTGAACACTTACCGAAAAATCATTTCCAGCAGTAATTTGAAGTTATTTGTTCAAGAATTTCCATGAAAGGAAAATCTTTACATTTATTTGCTTAGCGATATTTTTAATTTAACCCTTTTTTTGACCCACAACGTTTGACATAATATCAACTAAATCTGTTTCCTCTTGAGAATTCTTATTAATTATTTGTTATCCTTAACACTAAGAGGAGAACGCAAGGACAAACATAATAAGCCATATAAAAATTAAATGAATTGATGTTGACGTAGAAAAAAAGTAAAATAAAAATCTTGTAAATGATATTTTTAAATCAATTAGTGGCTGAGAGAATTTGGAAAATGGATTGAAGAGATTAAAAAAAGCTGGAAGAGGAATAGAACTCTCATTTTAATGTTGAGTGTAACGTCGTCTACCAAATGTAAGATCAGTGGGAACACAATGCGAGCGTACCGCGAATATTTCTTAAAGAATTGCAGTCGAAGCTTGTCATATGCGATAAACTCTGCAATAGATCTATTTCTACTTGAGACGCCGGTGAATATACAGTGTTGCCATGTTTGCGTTTAACTATGTTATTTTTAGCTTATTTTTATTGATTATTTTTTTGATTTATATTTTATATTCTTTTACACGGGAAGGCATAAAATTTTTCTGAGCGGACCTTTTACAAATCCTATATGCGAGTTATATATTGGACCAATCGATTTGTTTGTATTAAAGCTAAAATTCGTAGTACTGACTATAGGCATGTGTTTGGAAAAATATAATTTATTTTCCGCATCCAGTCATCCAACTTGATCCGTGTGTAGTTCACAACAAAATTTGGCATTTTGACGTTTTGTTTTATAAAAAATATTTCATTATATGAAAGCTTTCTTGATTTGTGCTAAAAGCTATATCTACTTTAAAATTATATGAAATTCATCTAATTGTATGTAAGTTCCCTCTGAGGTCCTTTGCCTAAGTTTTTCTTTTACACAAATTTTATCTACAAGAAAATTGCTCGCATAAATACCGTCACTTTAGAAATCTATTATCGCTTATATACAGGCAACCTGTGACATAGTTGGATACCTTTGGGCAATGGCAAGAAAAAGACACTTTGCAGCAAGACTTGGCTTCGCTACAATGCCATCTCTCATTTTCACATTATTCTCGCTCAAAAAATTTTCACTATTCGTGGGCTATTTTTAAATTACTGTTTTAACTTGTTCTATAGCAGAATATCAATCTCACCAACATGTACGCCAACATGTTGGGTGACATGTTGTATATTTTGTTATTGATTTACGCTTTGAGAATAAAATTATTTAGTTCTTTAAAATATTCAATAATTCAGCTATATTGTGTATACACATTGGATTGCTGAATGTAGCAAATCCATACTTTTGGTCTTATTTATCTGATCAGTTGCTGTTATACTTTATAATTTAGCTGAATTCTGCAGATTTATTCCAAAGCTCTTAATAATATAATATCGCTTGTAGAGCTTTTTGTCTGCCAGCTAAATAAATATTATTAATATATTATTAATTATACAACAATTAATATAATTAATTTGAATACAATTAATTTTGAGCACATAATCCTGTTAGGAACCAGTTTATTTCAACGTCCTTGTTAGCAATAATTTTTTTTATAAGAAGAAAGAAATTCCAAAGGAGGAATACTCATCAATCTTATTTAAAATAAGCAACAAGGAGATCTAAAAACAAGCCACTGTAATCAAAAGTATTTAATATTTACAATTTTTTTTTTTTATGAAAGAAATGTGGTCTTTGTTTGTTTTCTATTTTCCTCAAAGGTTGACCTAATTGTGTTTTTAGAATAGAAAAGAGACAGTTGCCAAATCAAGAAATCCTTAGCGGAAGCTTAAACAGTTAATGGCAAATCCAGAATGTAATTTGTTTTCTTTCAGTCCTGATATATTTGTGTTAGTATGAGAACGGTGTTATCCTGTTTGTAGGACTTTTTATGTTTTAGGGAATGTACTGTAAACATGGAAACTCTACATCATCATCTTGTGGGAATCATCTATATAAATATTCGTATATAAGGCAACAAATACATGTGTTTGCTAATTCATATGCTCTTAAAATGTAAGGACACACAACCAGCTTAAGATTGTAATATTAAAGAAGATCCGAAAGCAGCAGAAAGAAGAAAAAGAGAAATATATTTCTAGATATATATTCTTCTTGAAAATCAAATTCATTTATTTTGAATTAAAATATGGTTTATCAGTCGTATTACCTTTCAAAGTAAATGCAACGTTCCTACATAAAGGACGGGTCGCATCTCTAAGAAATATATATGTATTAGCTGGCACATTTTATTTTATTTCTTCCTTCAATTCAATAAATTTTGTCAGCATTAAAATGTTGGAAAAAGAATTTTAATTGAATTGTTTTACAACAATATTACGTTTTAGCATGAGCGATTCCACGTTAAGCACTTGCGGGCATATTTTTATATTAACCCATTACCAGTCTTACAACAAACACGAATTAATAATATTAGTTTGGTTACATTAGCTTTCGTTACGTATGGGAGGTGCACCCTATTTTTCGCAAAGTGCAGTTAAAAAGCAATAAAACGAAATCACTTGTCAATGAAATATATTTTTATGTTATAAATATATAAAAAACACGAGGATTTTTTGTAGCTACACGAACTAGGTGCACCCTAATTTTCGCAAAGTACACCTAAGAGGAACAAAACGAAATACCTTGTCAATGAAATACACTTTTTATGTTATAAGTATATACAAAATACGAGGAACTTTTATAGCTACACGAACTAGGTGCACCCTAATTTTCTCTAAGTACACCTAAGAGGAACAAAACGAAATCACTTGTCAATGAAATATACTTTTTATGTTATAAATATATATAAAACACGAGGATTTTTTTTAGCTACACGAACTAGGCACGCCCTAATTTGCGTACAGACTTCTTTAGAGTGAGAACACCATGTCCTTAGAAAATTAAACATGCTTTATTACACGTAAGTATATATGAAAATTAGAAATTTATAGCAAGCACAGAAAAAGTAATCTTTTCTCTTAACGTGAAATCAGTTGCACCCTAATTCGCACAGTGCTGACTGATGAGCAACAAAACTAAATGCTCGTAGATATTTTTAAAATTATTTTTATATACATTTTTTATACAAGCTCATAAACAAATTGTACCCAATTTGAACCTGGTGTCATAAATGGGTTAACCATAGATTTTTGTAATACTTCCTTATTAATGGTATAGAAATGTGGAATCGTTTAAATGTTTTACTAGATAAAATGGGTTTTACTACCCCGCCCAGAATAAGTAACTGCCGTTTAAAACATTAATATTTTTTATTTTCTAAGTGCCTTTTTTATTATTCTTTTTAAACTTTTTTTTAAGTTATTTTTTTTTTTTGCATTTTTTTTATGTGTTTTCTTATTTTATGTTAAAAATTAACAAAAAAAAAATATATACAATTTTGTTAACAAGAATCCTTCAATTTGAAATTTTTATGAGTTCAATTAAAGTGGGACATGAAAGAAAAAACCCATAATGCTTTTATGGTGTCACTAACAGCTGCGCCCAATAAAGAAGCATTTATGCAAACAAAAGTAACAAAAAGGTGCCAGATATAATCACATTAAAGAAAAACAGAAAATAATAATAAAGCAGGACTGGGAAACATTTTTTATTACAAAATCCTGTCCAGTAATTATATCAATAGGAAAAATGTTATACATACACATACATATATATATTTACATCTGTCTGATAAATGTCACTGAGCGAATATTTTATAGAATTTTTTACAACTGGCAAATATAAAATATTTTTATTCAATGCAATCAATTATGCAGCATTGTGATATCGGTCTTTAATCTGTCAAGCTGAATAGCCAACTCAACTAACATATTGGTATGAAACTAGAAAGGATTTTTTATATTATTTCATTATTCAGCAGAATTATTAATCAATTTTGAGGTCACTTGGTTGAATTTCTTGTTCTTGCGAAATTCAGCATAATGCAATAACACATCTGTCAGTTGAATTAACAGTTCAGATAAGCTTACAGACCGATCTTCATTGTAGAATATACTTTACCCAAAATAAAGTTTATTGTGACTTTGTTTTTCATTCAGGCATGAAAATCTTTTAGATGGTCTTTCTATTCAGCATTAGGAATAGTTCATTTATTGGCTTTATATAACTTTTTTAAATATTATTAATAGTTTATATATCAGCTAGTTGCTATGTGATCAATCTTGACTTAACTTTAGCCGCATAAATAGATTATATTTTTCTTTTGCTTATTATTCAGCTATTCATAAAACTGTATATTTTTATTATACTTTATTTAGATAACTATGCCGCATGCAAATAATTTATCTTTTAGCCCAGATGGTTAATCAGTTTTAAAAATAATTTATATTTTAGCCTAATTTGCTATTTAGCTGTGGAAACAATTTATATATCAGCTTTGCTGACTATTCATCTAAGCAAATGGTATTTATCTGACCCAGTTTTATTATTCAGCAATGTAAATAGTTAACATATTAGCAAATAAGCAAATAATTTATATTTCAATTTGTTTTACTATATAAATGGTTCATATTTCTATTTACCTTGATAGTCAACTGCAAAAATACTTTATGTTTTAGCATTTTGTTGCTATTCAGCTAACCAAATAGGATTTATACCAGCTTAATTTAATTTTGCAAATGGTTTATATTTTAGATCTGTCTTTTATTCAGCTATGTAAACAGCAAAGTGTAGATTAGCTGAATAGATACAATGTACCAACAACCAAAGTTGTTATATATATTTATAAAAATTTCGATAATTATTTCTGAATACAACTAACTTATATTTGTAATATAAACTTAAATCCCATTTATTCAGTTATGTGGTTTTACCATTATGCCTACTATTACATTGAGTAAATACTTAAAAATTCAGCTATTGAATTGTCAAAAGCTTTAAGCTATGAATTGTATACAAACTGTTACAATTTCTGTGCATTCAGCTTGCTGAATAGCATTAATTTGCTTATATAACAAAACTACAATACAAAATTCATCGGATATACCCCAATTTCGAATTCAGCTGCCTGAGTATCACTTATTCAGCCATGTAAAAATTATTTTAATATTTTTCTTAGTTGTAAAAAAACCATTAGCTTGATGCTCATTTCAAAATGAAGTGTTGATTGGGTTTGCTCCTCCCTGCCTTTTGTTCAATAAAGCAGCCAATGCAAATGGACAAATAAAAAAAAGTGTAGATATGACCTTTTTAAATGCATTCAAACATTTAGTTGTTTTAATTGTAGCAAATATTACTTCAGCCAATAAAAGCTATTGAGCAGATAAAAATAAAATGCGCAATGCCATTTCAACAATATGAATTTTTATCATTTAACTTTTTATTGTTAATTGTGTTAAATATTTTGCCAGGATAATTATCCTTTTAGCACTTAAAATAATAACAAAAATATACGTGGGCGAATTGAAGAGAAAGAAACGGAAAATTGCTTTAAAACACTTTACGAATTTATTTCATAAAAGTTTTCTAAAAGAAATTTTGATTTACTCATTATGTGAGATTCAATAAACTGCTTTCAAGGATATCATCTGCCATAGTGTTATCCTTAATCAAATAATACATTAAAAAACCTTTGCCCTTCTCTTTAGTGCAGTTTTCTCTACTGGTTGAAAACTTATGGAACACACTTTGCTTAGCCGTGCTGCATTATGACTTTTTTGAACAGAAGCATTTGCTGAAGTTTTAAGGATAAATATTTGGAGAATATATATTTTTTTAGGATATGAGGGAAACTATGCAAATAATGTTTGTTTAAATGCAGTTTATCTTTTTTTTACTCTGATGATGAGGGTGCAGTCTTCTAAGTGGTATATAACTTGCGATAATATTCATAACTTTTGGTCTTTAAAAGGGCTATTAAGGATAGTGTTTCCTTTATGTTCAATTCATTTGTAGTTTTACAAAAAATATAGTAAATGGAATTTTTATATGGCAAGTGTAAGTTTGCAAGGATATTGTGTTATAAAGCTACATTTAAAAAAATTTTTTTTTTCAATTTTATATTTAACAAATTTTAGGTCAGTAATTAAAGTTCATCAGTAATTTTTAACAACTAAATTCCTATTAAAGAATGTTTATGTTGAAACTCGGAATTTAAAGCCCAAATCTGGCTGCAGCACTTACATATATTGTTGTCTTTATGCATTCATGAGATTTCTGCAAATCTGCAGTTGTGAAAACCTGAGATCTATTTGTATATTATATAGGACTCATAATGAATCAGTAGTAATAAAAGATTTGAAGCAGAAACCTCCGATGTAAAAATTGTCCTAGACAGTTTATATATTTTTTTTATGAACGGGTTTCATAGACAATTAAGTAATTTAAGTTATTCGGTGAATGTTATGCAAGACTACACTTTTTTATTTAAATTTTCTAAAAAGGATATATGGAAAAATTTTCATATATTACTTTTTAAATACAATTTTTTTCTTCCGTACACACACGTTGGCAGCCTATAATCTTATTCGCTAACATAAAACTTTTAAAAAGACTTTAAAGGATTTCGTGTAAGTTATAACTTCATATCTTCGCAGTTTAGGATTTTATAGAAGAACTTTTGTTTTTGTTGGGGATAAAGTTACATTTTGTTGAAGGTGGCCTAATTCCAGCGATAACGGTTCAAATGATTTGTATAAAGGAAAAGTTCTCCGCTGTAAGGTTTGCTAATAAGCAGCTGAATTGCTAAGGCGAAGGATATTTGGAGATTTCATATTAAATACTTTTTAAGCACTTAAAGTACGTATCTTCTTATAAATTCAGCATCATCCCTGGCCATAAATTTGTTATCATTGTTCGGCAGCTAAAAAGCTTTCGTAAGACTTTAAAGGCTTTTTCTGTGTAGCATTCATAATAAACGTAATATCACATTAAACAGAATTTTTCTCTCTAAATAAAATAACTCACTTTTCTCAGAATATTTATTAAATTAATTATTTTTGCTCTATTGCTATCGAAAAAAGGATAAACGATTGGGTAATTTAATGTAAAGGAAAAATGAAAATTCAAAATGTTTATGATTGTAAAAAATTGCAAAACTTTTAAGTGGCTTCTATATTTCTTTAGTGGTGTAGCATTTTATTGAATAAAGAAACATAAGGAAATGAAACTGTGCCAATATCACGGCTTCACGTAACAATTATTACGAGTGCACGTGACTTTACAACCTTATCCGCCGAAAGCTCAAAAGTTTAATCTGATTTATATTTATTTAATATTTTACACAATGTACTCCTTTACCTTCAGTAGCTTGTGTTGCGCAATTTGGTTTTGTTACAATGAATTTTTTTATTTTCAGTTTTGTTTTATTTGAAAAAAGGATATATGGGGATCTTTCCAAATTTACTTAGTTTGCGCACAATTTTTTGTTGACCTTAAAGATGATATAAATCTGTAACCCTACACAAGATTTAAAAATATTCCAAACATGTTTAAGGATTTTCTTGGTATTTGTATGAATTTCCGCTTAGCATATTTCAAATTTAAAACTTTATATTATTTTATTATTTATATTAAATTTCATTAAATTAAATAAAAGAGTTTTTGGCTTAAAAGATTATATGATTTCATGTTAGATTTGTGCCTTTTAAAAGTAAAAAAGGACAAAAAAGCCCAAAGCTACTTATTTACTATATATTTAAGAAAACTAAACACAAATTTTTTCTTTCTTTTCTTGCCTAAAATAGAATAAGTACAATTTTTATTATTTTTTTTTTCTTGCTAAATATTATTCGTTATTTCTAAATAAAAAATTCGAAAATTTCCAAAGTTAATTTTTTTTCTATATATGTAAAAAAAGGATATATGGAGAGCTTTACAAATATACTTAATGCAAGTGTCATTTTTAATAACATTAAAGGTGATGTAAATCTCCAACCGTATACAAGATTTCAAAATATTCCAAGGATGCTTAAGGACTTTTTGTACTCATGCAAAATATTTTCATTTACCATATTTTAAATTTAAAAACAAATGTATTTAAAGATTATTTATTACTTTGTTTACATTGATTTTTTAAAGTAGTTTTAAATTTTTTTTTTAATTAAAGTTGGCTTATGCATTGTTTTCAATAAGCTGAGAAATTATCAAAATATCCAACTTTATCGAAGATTTAAAGTATTAAAACAAGTTTTAACGATTTTTTGCTACTCATACAAATGATAATTAGTATTTAGCAAAACCTGTTTGTAGTTTATTGCATTTTATACATACAGAGGAAGAAATACCTTTTGAAATTTGAAATCTAATTGATTTCATTAAATATAAAATAAAGGATATATGGGTAGTTTCAATTATATTGCGCCTTTGCATATAATTTTTGCGGGCCATAAATCTGACATTATTCTACAATCATATGCACAATTTAAGACGAATACACCAATTTTTAGTTTTTCTACTAAAGGATTGATATGTTTTTAGTTAACGATACCACTACCCTCGCAATTCTTTAATGTATACTATTAGGATGTTATCCTTTTAGTTACTTCTTAGTTAAATGATTGCATTATTCCTTTAGCGGATATTAGAACGGTTATTTAATACTTGATAGTGGCTAATTAAAATCGTTTATTTAATTAGCCAAAAGATGTTCTGTTTTTATCGAGATGAAGTTCAAGAGCAACTTTTTTTAAGTAAATATTTCTAATGTTCTTGACGAAATTGCATTTTTATGATTCCAAAACATTATAGTTCAAATTTATTTACTTCAATTATGTCATGTATATTCTTGATGTGCTGCATAAATAAGAAGTGTTTCTTATTGAAATATATATGTACGTATATAAATATGTGCAGACGTAATCGTGCACAACTCTTTGTAGAGTTATTTGTAAGTTTATGCCTTTTGAGCACTTGCTTGCACACAAGCAGGAGAGCGACTTAAAAAAATATAAATATAAATAAAATATTCCAGGCGTATAGTTAGAGGATATAAATGATAGTAAAATAAAAGAAAACGGAATAATATTATTACATCACTGAGTGTCATAAGAACGCAAATAAAGACAAGATATTTTGTTGCCTAAAAAAAGGTACAAAAGGCTCCTTTGAGAATAAATTAATTGGCATGTGAATTTTTGTTTGCGAAAGGATAACACTCATTAAGTCCTTGGACATTATTACGACATAATAATATTTTTTGCTGTTTTTCAAAATTGATTTCCCTTAAATATAAGAAACAGTAATTTTGCTTATTCTTTATAAAGAGCTTATAATGTCTTAAGTTATTTAAGTAAATTGTTTATGGGCAGGATGCACAGCAGAATTATGTCCTAGATAGCTGTGTTACAAACATTTCCAACGTATAATTTTTAACTCAATCCGTCATATAAAAAAAGAGACAATTGGCTGTATTATATGCTCTACTTTATATAAATTGACAATAATTAAAAATTATTTAAATACGAGTAAAAATTTCAGATGGCTTTTTTAACTTCGAATTTCCTATCAGTCAAAAGACCCCATTGTGGTGTTAAAATGGTTTATTTTTTTACTTATTTACTCAATTATTTAGCAAATAAAATTATTATTAGCAGTTACTGATCTTAAGAAGACAAAAAGATTAATGTAATGGAAGTTGTAAATAGACTAGATCCTTTATCCTTCTATTATAAGATTTTATTATTCCATTACTTTATAATGGCATTGTCGCTTTTCCATTTATACATTCATCTAATTGATGTAATGGTTACACTATGGGTAAAAAATTAATTTTGGGATAAAAAAAAAATCTGTAAATTTTTATCATAAAAAGCCTACCGTGCTGTAGCTTAATAAATCTATATTTTAGTATGTCATTTTATGCAATTCATTACTAAATTATTGTGATCAATTTTTGAATTAATGTATTATTGCACTTTTTTTAATATAAATCTAAAGAACTTAAAAATGTCCTGTAAGCCATAGTGCAATTCGTTTCACGCTGGTATACCATGTTGAAGTATACAGTATATATATATAGTATATGTGTATATACATACATATAACTATATGCCTGTACTATTTATTATTCTGTATTTTTATTACACCAGAAATTAAACAATTGCACCATGGGGCATAAATTATAAAATATCTGAATTTTTAATTTTTATTAATTTATCCTTGTTTATATTTATAATTGTTTTTAATCAAAAGAAAATTTTTAATTCTCTGTCTGCAGTTCTACTGGCAATTTCTGGAAAATAAACGAAATTAGAATGAATACTTAAAATATTCCTTCTGATTTTTTTTGTTGTAATTATTATTGCATCCTTTTCATATCATCTTGTTTCCTTGTTTTTGAATTACCTTAAAAACAAAAGTTTAATTTAATTTTAAATAAACTGGTGGCAAAGTCGTAAACACTTTAAGGATTGTTAAAATTATTAGCAATTTTAATTTTTATTTGTTCCTGCCTTTCTCAATGTCCTTCTGTTTAAATTATTTTCAAATGTTAACACAACTTAAGTTGTTTTTATGGCCTAACGATATGGCCACAATAATGAAAGCTTTTTTCTCTAGTTAATGAAAATTAAATTTAATCTCTATAAAAAAGAAAAAAAAAAGTCTAACAAACAAAAACATATCAAATTTTCATTATCATATTTTGCAATTTTATATTTACCTTTATTGCCTTCGAGTCCTAACAAAGAAAATTAAATTTGTACCTCGAAAAAAAAAAATACAATATAGTTATAACAACATCCATATAATTTAATTTGAATAATGGGAATACAAAACAAGCACATTTATTTGTGTTGAGAACTTGAAGAAAATAACAAAGCCGTAAGACCAGATATTCTACTCACTCATAAAATGTTTCTTGTCTGGCAAACAATAAAACATAAAAGAATCTTCAAATTTATTAAACACTGGGGTAACAACATGAGCTACACCATAGTGACCCCCGCTGCTAAGCTCTTCAACATTGGCCGAGCAGAAAACTTGTTAATTCCAACACAACAAAAGCACGATGAAAAAAAGAACAAAATCAAACCCACAATGGGGAACCAATGGAGACTTATCTTGAGTGTATTTGTGAAGCACACTGGCTTGTATGCATTAATACTCGTACGCCTCAAGGACTAAAAGTAAAACAAATTAACTGTGAATGAGAGAAAGAAAGAGCTGGAATGCGCATAATAATATTTTGGTCGACTAAGCCGCAAAACGCCTAAACGTCTGCAATGCAAATAATAAAATAAATAAAAAATTCTAAAAAAATATGCTAATGAATATAATACTTGAAAAAAAAAACAAGCACTATGGGCCGCTGAAGCATTAAAAAAAAGTCAAGCAAAATTCGTATACGAACAATCTATTTTTTAAATCAATTAACAAATTTTTTAAACATGAAATACAAATAAGCACTCCAGCACTATGGGCTTGTGGTATATTTTTAATATATAGTGAATTCTTAAGCATATAATACGAGTGCAGACTAACTTCATAATAAAATCAATTTATTTACAAATAGAAAGAAATGAAAGAATTTTTTTTATGATAAATGATTTGTTGATTTTTATTTTTTATTGTATAACGATAAATACAGGATCAAATAATTCCGTATTGAAAATTGTTAAAATTAATAAACTGGTATCTACTTATCTTTTGGTGTTATCTCTATTTCGCTGTTCCTTAATATTTACTGTCTGCACAATGGCCCAGTTGCCACTTAGATATTACGTTTTAGATTTGTTTAATTTTACAAATTGATTGGCCCATATTGCAGAACATAAACTTTCAGTTTTTCTCTTGAGGCTTGTAGTAGACATGAACAAAAACAAATTTCCAAAGAAATAAAATGACAAAAAAACCTCCTTTCCTGCATTTACCTAAATGTATGCAATTTTTGTTTTTTACTGTTTTCCCCTGACAAAAGTCTCATACAACTCCATTTACACTTTAAATGCGGAAATTTACATTACTTTTGGGAAATAAATACAACAAACATAAAAGCTACCAAGGACTCATAAGCAAATAGACGGTGAGAAAAATGTTGACGCAAACCTTACAACACACCTCAAAATGTAAATAAAGTAAATTTAATAAAATGAAAGAGAATAGCTTGAGCAAATAAACAACCACTTCTGCTACTACCTTAACGAAAGGACGAATAATACTGAATTTTCCCTGTTGCATAAATAAAGATTCTTTAGATGTTGCTGTTAGAAAATCAGGCAGACATATAAATAGTCGTATATATTTAAAATTTACTTATAGTGGTTAAGTGAAACATACTAATCTGCGGCATGAACAAGTTGCTTAAAAGGATACAGAAGAGGGAAACAAACTTCTTGGTGGTTGCAACTACTGCTGGTTATTTTCTTCCATTTTGCAAATGGAAAAATACAAAATTATCTTAAATGAATATGAATAATATATGGCTAGACTATATAACTTTTATTTTTCCTCTGTCTCCGAGCAATAATTTAAATTATAATCCCAATTTTTGTCAATCACTTTTTCATATACAAAAACTGAAAAAGGAAAACAAGAGAGAAAAAAACAAACAAACAATAAAAATCTATCTCCTCCAGCATTAAATGATGTCTTTATGACAGAAATTGAAATTGACAATGGAGTGTAAATTGTTCCTAAATTTCTCTCTCTCTCTCGCTTTTGTTTTTCAAACCATTTTTTTTTTATATCCATTATCCTTTTTGCCTTTAAACAAGAAGGTACAAACACTTAGGACAGGCAAGCATAGGCATAATAACAACATATTGTAAATAACCGCATTTTTACAGGGAAGCTTAGAAACAAGAGGTACTTTCGCGCCGGAAGGAAATAAGATAGCTTTTATAATCCTTCAAGCAATTATTTATTTATATTTATCTCTTGATAATTGTTTACTATCAGCTTAAAACTACTTTACATAAATATTTTATTTTTGGTAACAGATTGTTACATAAACCTAAAAGCTAAAAGAAAATTGCTCTACTGTAGATGACACAAAACGTACATCCTGCGCAATGTGCCTGTTACTACTTAAAAATCACTTTTAAGAAAACTTTTTGCCATCTTAGCATTAGTAAGACAATTTTCATTAAGGCCCCATAATATTTTGAAATCATAATTTTATTTTTTTTTTTTTCTATTAAATAAAAAGGATATATGGGCGGCTTTGTTAGGATTGGTGCTATAAATACAATTCTTGGAAGGCCTAAAGATAACATTACTCGCTAATCACATTCTCAATTTCAAGAGTTTAAAAGCATTTTTAAAAATATTATACAAGTTACAAATGTTTACTTCAATTTCAAAAAAAAATTATGTATACGCTTATTGTTATATTATTATATAAGTGAATAATAAATATGCGAATGCCACAACTAGAATTATAAGAGTAAAATCTACACAATGGGGCTATTAAGTTTTGCCTTTGTTAATTGCCCTACTATAGATGATACAAAAGGTACATCCTGCGCAATGGGGCACTTACTACTTAAATATCACGTTTTAGAACACTTTTTGGCATCTTAGCATTAGTAAGACAATTTTCATTAAGACCCCATAATATTTTGAAATCATAATTTTAGCTTTTTTTCAATTAAATAAAAAGGATATATAGGAGGCTTTGTAAGTATTGCTGCTATAAATACAATTCTCGGTAGGCGTAAAGATAACATTACTCGCTAATCACATTCTCAATTTCAAGAGTTTAAAAGCATTTTTAAAAATATTATACAAGTTACAAATGTTTACTTCAATTTCAAAAAAAAATTATGTATACGCTTATTGTTATATTATTATATAAGTGAATAATAAATATGCGAATGCCACAACTACAATTATAAGAGTAAAATCTACACAATGGGGCTATTAAGT
This sequence comes from Ormia ochracea, assembly GCA_963402855.1. Taxonomy (NCBI): domain Eukaryota; kingdom Metazoa; phylum Arthropoda; class Insecta; order Diptera; family Tachinidae; genus Ormia; species Ormia ochracea. The sequence continues at coordinate 16,763,200 of OY727107.1, read as the reverse complement.
TTTGCCTTTGTTAATTGCCCTACTATAGATGATACAAAACGTACATCCTGCGCTATGGGGAACTTACTACTGAAATATCACGTTTTAGAACACTTTTTGTTATCTTAGCATTAGTAAGACAATTTTCATTAAGACCCCATAATATTTTGAAATCATAATTTTATCTTTTTTTCAATTAAATAAAAAGGATATATGGGCGGCTTTGTAAGTATTGCTGCTATAAATACAATTCTCGAAAGGCCTAAAGATAACATTGCTCACTAATCATATTCTCAATTTCAAGAGTCTAGAAGCATTTTTAAATATTTTATACAAGTCACAAATGTTTACTTCAATTTCAAAAAAAAATTATGTATACGCTTATTGTTATATTATTATATAAGTGAATAATAAATATGCGAATGCCACCACTACAATTATGAGAGTAAAATCGACACAATGGTGCTATTAATTTTTGACTTTGTTAATTGCTTTACTGCCGATGACAGAAAACGTACATCCTGCGCAATGGGCCAGTTACTACTTAAATATCACGTTTTAGAAAACTTTTTTGGCATCCTAGCATCAGTAAAACATTTTTCATTAAGGCCATTAATATTTTGAAATCATAATTTTGTTTTTTCTTTTCAATTAAATAAAAAGGATATATGGGCGGCTTTGTTAGGATTGGTGCTATAAATACAATTCTTGGAAGGCCTAAAGATAACATTGCTCACTAATCATATTCTCAATTGTAAGAGTCTAGAAGCATTTTTAAATATTTTATACAAGTCACAAATGTTTACTTCAATTTCAAAAAAACAATTATGTATACACTTATTGTCATATTATTATATAAGTGAATAATAAATATGCGAATGCCACAACTACAATTACAAGAGTACAATCTACACGGTGGGAATATTAATTTTGATTTTATTATTATATATTATATTATTTGTTTCAAAATCATTATTATTAAAATTTTCTTAATTAAAAGTTTCTTATGAATAATTTAATATTAAATTAAATAATTTCAATATTAGTTTATTTTGTTCCCAGTATATTATTTTCTATTCTCTCTCCCCACCTCTCTTTCTGTCTCTCTCTCCCTATATATATATCTCTTGAAAAGAGATATATAAAATTGCACAACTACGAAATGTGGAGTAAAGAAATGTTTTTGAATGAAATTTAAAAGCTTCAAAGGACCAACATAATTTATTTTATTCGTGCATTTAATCTCCATAGAATACGGATTGTGGGACTGCTTCAACTTGAGAGTAGGCAAGTTGACCTTTATATGCGATCTTCGTTGCAAATGAACGAGGAGAGTATTTTTTCCCAACATAAAAATTCTACTATAATTTTTTTTTTTTATTACGGTTTCTAGTGCATTGCTAAGGATATAAAAAATATATATATTGCAGTTGCTCCCACCAGATCCGCCATTGATGGTAATGTATTGCGTTTGAGATTTGGTGGTCTGTTTTATATATTTCTTACATTTATTAAATGCACACAAAATTAGTTTCATGCAACCAATTTCATACAATTAAAGCGATTATTTTAATAAAAGTGAAAATGGTTTAAATTAAGGAAATCAACCGTAAATCATTTGTTGCAGCCTTCACAAATCTTAGCGAAGCGTAAGTAATTTTTCGTAACGCTTTTTCTCTATAGATTGTCTTTTATCATGTATTGTGTTTTTCATTACAATATCCTTTGATTTGATTTTGTATTAGAAATATACAGTTCCTCTCCGACAAAAGGAAACAATTTTATAGGAAGGCATGCGGCTTCCTACACGTGTCTTTTGCGAGTGCGTTAATTTATCGTTATAAATTTAGAACAAAAGAAAAGGCTTTTCAATACTCAATTGTATAGAAAATGGAGAAAAGAAAAATCATTAAACAAGAACAACAGAGTGTAAAGAAAACAGAAAAAAAAAATATTCCGATTTACTTTGCATAATTTTTAGGCTTAAGTTTTCCAAGAAACTTCACACAAAGTTGTTGTATTGTTGTTGTACTTCTTGGTTTTTAAAAGGACTTTTATTTTAGATGTGGGAGGGATAAGTACGAGTATACTTCAACATCATCTACTACCCACTGTGTTGTTATTGAATTTGAGTCAATGGAAATTATTTATGGAAAATTTGGTAAAATATGATAATCTGTTTGAAAAAAAAAATGAATTTATAGGAAATGAAATAAATTGTTATTCTTCTGAAACAATTTAAGAAATTCTAATATATGTATTGTGTTTAAGTGTTTGACAATAAAGGCAATTTATTCAATATTTTTTAGAAAAATTTACTTTAATCTAAATTTTTTCATTCTTATTTCCAATTATAATGTTTTTGTTTTTTCTCTTAAAGACTTTTTCACTTTAGACGATTTTCTCGCTTTACATATATTAAAAATATTATTCCAGTAATTTGGTATCATTTTGACGATTCTTTCTTTTTTTCAAGTCTCTTCAGTCGCACTTTTTTTTATAATTAGAAGATTGCAATTTTAATTTGTTTTATAAGCTTGTAAATATTTTTTCAAACGTAATTTTTTTAGGATGCTCCTTTTTATTTTGCACAATTTTTTATTGCATTTTTTCGGTTTTCTGTTTTTGCATTTTTTTAGGGATTTTCTTTAATTTTTGGCGATTTTTTAGAGCTTTATATTTTCATTACACTTTTTTTTAGCGATTTTCCTTTATTTTTGGCGATTTTTTTTCTAGTTTTAACGATTTTTTATAGGCTCATTTTTCATTTCACCTTTTTAGCGATTTTCTTTAATTTTTGCCAATTTTTTCTAGTTTCAACGATTTTTTACAGCCTTAATTTTTATTTGACTTTTTCCAATAGTCTATAAGAAATTTTCAGAATTTATTTCTAATATAATTTTAATACAAATTTTTTTAGTTTAATTTTTGTCGATTTTTTCCATTTTTAACGATTTTTTGCAGCCTTAATTTTTCATTGCAATTTTTTTTAGAAATTTTCCTTAGTTTTTCGTTATTTTTTCTAGTTTTAACGATTTTTTGCAGCCTTAATTTTTTACTTATTTCAAATATAATTTTAATAAAAATTTTTTTTACTTTAATTTTTATCGATTTTTTCCAGTTTTAACGATTTTTTGCAGCCTTAATTTTCATTGCAATTTTTTAGCGATTTTCTTTAATTTTTGGCAATTTTTTCTAGTTTCAACGATTTTTTACAGCCTTAATTTTTATTTCAATTTTTCCAATAGTCTATAAGAAATTTTCAGAATTTATTTCTAATATAATTTTCATACAAATTTTTTTAGTTTAATTTTTGTCAATTTTTTCCAGTTTTAACGATTTTTTGAAGCCTTAATTTTCATTGCAATTTTTTTTAGACATTTTCCTCAGTTTTTGGTTATTTTTTTTAGTTTTAACGATTTTTTACAGCCTTAATTTTTTACTTCACTTTTTCCAATAGTCTATAAGAAATTTTCAGAATTTATTTCAAATATAATTTTAATAAAATTTTTTTTTACTTTAATTTTTATCGATTTTTTCCAGTTTTAACGACATTTTGCAGCCTTAATGTTTTATTGCAATTTTTTAGACATTTTCTTTAATTTTTGCCGATTTTTTCCAGTTTTAACGATTTTTTGCAGCCTTAATTTTTCATTGCACTTTTTTTTTTAGCGATTTTCTTTAATTTTTAGGGATTTTTTCCAGTTTTAACGATTTTTTTCACTTTTTCCGTTAATCTATTAGAACTTTTCAGAATTTATTTTAAATATAATTTTAAAAGAAATTTTTTTCCGATAATTACGTAACATTTATGTATGTACTCATGATGCCGTATCACTTCAACTTTATTTCCAAAAAAACAGTTGCTAAGCCAAATGCTAAGTTGTCATTTCATATAAATTTGTTTTACAAAAACTTTATTGCTCGAACTTAAGAACTCCTTAATAGAATGCGAGAAAATATAGATTTTTTTTACTCACACCTGTATCGTGGATTTCTTTTCAATTATTAGTCATGTTCTCTTGTTCTCATTTGCATTTACTTTTCATTCGGAAACACAAATTTAATGGAATTTTCATGCCATTTCCCTTAATTACATTTATTTACTTTCCTGTTCAAATAACCAAATCTGGCAAGAGAATATATATAATTGATACAGCAAATTTACAAGTAAAACTACAACTCATTTACAGATTTTCATTTTCTTTTCAACAAATTTTCATTTAATATTTTTGCAATTTCCATTACAATTCCTCAGCCGTACAGTTTTTCATAATTAACGCAACCACGAATTGGTTCAATGGTGAGGGTGGGGTGTACACGGAGGAACAGTAAACAAAAAAACCAAATTACAGAATAAAGCCGCAAATGAATGACTGAGTCTGTGGAGCGTAAGAGGATAACAAAAAAAAAAAAATTTGCTTGCCTCTTATAATGCTACTGAGGATGGAGATGATGACGGTGTGATGGTGGTGGTGGTGATGGGGATAAGGATGTGTATGAGGATGATGACGAAATCGACAATCGCAATGTTTGTGTTGTACGTGTTGAAAAAAATTAAATTACAAAAAGAACCACAATTGTGTTCATAAGCAAAAAGTAAACCATAAAAAATACATTTACACCGCAGTAAATGAGTTTGGGGCACAAGTAAAGAATGATTTGAGTATTAGCCTTGAGCATGTAAATATTTTAAAGGGTGCGCAAAAATTATTACAAGATTTGAATTGAATAGAAGAATAGGAAAATTTAAATAATCCCATAAAGAGAAATCTAATGATCGAGGAACAGCGCAGGACCTGGATATGTCTCATGCAGAGTGGCATGTAAAGGGGAGCCTAATGGTCCTAAACCCTGCGATATAGTGTGGACCAATTCTGATCACCGGATCGAGGCACAACAGAGGACTTGGAAATGCATCATGCAGTGATGCATATAACATCGTCTTGTAGAAACCACATTTCGTCCACATTAAAAGTCTCCCATTAATTTTCGTACACCCTTTATATGTGTAAGTGTGTGTGTGCTTGCACGTTAGTATGCAAGGATACGCTTGTAATGTGAAGAAAATTTTCATAATTAAAGGTAAATGCATAAAAGAATTTGCAAAAACCGAAAAAATGTTCTCAGTTTTCTAATTAAACATTTTAAATTCAATTGTTAAAGCAACAAAAGACTAATTCGTCTAAAACCAATCAGTGGAAGCAAAAATGACTAAAAAACTTTCAAACGTACTCATGGAAAAATCTGGAAATGATTTCGTATCAACATGTTTATGTTTTTTTTTTTTCTTTTTAATTAATTGGAAATTGTGTACTCAGTGAACAAGAGCAAATTATTTTATATTGTTTGGAGAGTTGTTGAATAATATCAGGAGCATACAAAATAGGACATTCCCCAGAGGGCAGCTGACTTTTGACTCCCTTAAATACAAAAAACAATCTGGATATTTAGACAAGTTTTGCTTGCTACAGGTTTCTTCAAAAAATATATAAAAGGAATAATAACAGTCGACAATAGTATTAATTAAACCAAAAAAAAGGAATTCTGAAGTGATTTTAGCTGGAATGTAAGAAGTTGTATTCTTCCTGCGACATCAACTAAACTAAAACTAACTGAATTAAAAATTTCTAAGCATGCGTGTTCCATCCCTGAAACTAAAGCAATATTTTGTCGTTGAAAAGCACTGACTTCTCCACTTCTCTCCTTCTTTGGAATTGGCCATTAAATACACGGTATTGCTTGCTTGGCAGGATTAAAAATGGAAAAAGGACGAGAAGTAAAACAATTAAAAATACAAGCTGTTGCTCACTTAGTGCACTTTGCGAATGCTTTAAACTGCATACATATCGAAAGAGAAATAAAATAAAGCCATAAATACATTTCCCTCCTGCACAGCTATCAAAATTTTTTGTTCCTGTTAAGGATGAAATGAACTTAAACTTTTCAATTACGGGATTAATAAATCGTATTAAAAAGAAAACAAATAGCCGCTAGAAACTTATAAATGGATGAGTTTTAATTATCAGATTTTACAATCCGGGTAAATATTAAAAAGAGAATATGTTTGTTAGGAAATAAAATATTACCAATTTGACCCAAAGTGTGTTAAAGGGTTAAATCACATTAACAACTTTATCAAAAACTGATTGAATAAAATCTCTTGCTTACAATCATCTGCATTGTATTTAAAATTGATTTTTCATACATAAAACACACAACCACATACACACAAACACACACATACGAGTATATGTATACATTGCCGTGCTTAGAGGCTGCAGCTTTTTACAGTCAGTACGTATGTGTGTGTGTATGGGCGCTTGTTTAAATTTACGCATGAGTACTTTTCTGTTTCACTGGTTTTTGTATTGCTCGTTTTTGTAATATTCGTATTTGTAGAAATGACATTGACATACAATTCTCGTTGAGTTTCATTTTGCCTTTACAACATTGTCAGGTGACACTCTACAACCGGTAATACTTTTACCCACAATGAGCGTTCTCTTTATCGTTTAAAAGTAAATATATTTTAATATTGTAGTGATTCATCTGGTTTATAACCGACATTGCTTTAATACTACAGTAAGCACCACATGTGGACCGTGGCTTTCACACATGTCCTTGTAGAGTACATTATAGAAATTATTATTTTTTTTTTCTGTTTAAAAGTGTAAACATGCGTTTGTGACGCCACTACATTGCTGGTTTTTCCGTGATGAATTCTTTTCTACTTTTTTTTTATGTGACATATTTGTTATTACAAACACGTTGTTGTTGTATGCGTTGTGTGTTTTATTCAAACCACGGAAATGAATTTTTTTTTCTCCTGTATCTATTCCATTCCATAAAGAGCTCCAGCTTTTGCCTTTATCAATGCGTGTGTGCGTAAATTTTTTCATTATGATTTCTGTGTGCATTATTTATTTCTACTACTGCTGGCATTGACGAGTGATGTAAACTTTTGTGTCTATTATAAAGTAGGATTTGCAGATCTCTATTAATCGTACTCGTTAATACGATTATTCGTAACTATTTATTTATAATTCTGAGGAACAAGTGAATTAAGAAATTTCCAATTTGCCAGGCTTCTAAACTTCTAGTTACTAAATGTAAATTTTATTTTGCGAAGTATAAAAATAAAATCATGTTTAAGGGTCTGAATCTCAGATGAAGAAATAGGATAGTGTGGCCAGATTTCTATGACACACAAAAGGGAATGAAACTTTTCATAAAATGACAATTTTCATGCAATCAGATTTCTTTTTGCTAATAATATGATAGTGAGCCACCAGCAACGCCATTTTGATGGGAATTTTTAATATAGGAGGATATCACTATCAGGTTTTCGTGTGAACGAATCCTATTGGCTACCTCCGTAGGCGAATGAATAATGCTCGCGTCTTCATTTCCTGCCTAGACCCGGGGTGTTTTCCTGCGGTCAAGCCGAAAGCTTTGCAGGTTAAATTAATTAACAAAATAAAAAATAAAAAAGGATAGTGAGGGAAGCACTTTAATGACATTTTTGCTTCGACAGAACTTTGTGGTTAAACGAAGTTACACAAACGTTTTTGTATTGTGTATGCGACAAGCATACAACTCGATTACAGGATGGTTCGCAACACTCATTATGGCTGGCTTAAGAAATATCGTAAAAGAGTAATACAAGTGAATAGTAAACCATGACAACCAATGTTGACCACAAAATTATATTTCCAAATTCTATATCACAGATGTGAATTATTTGTGGTTTCTATGAAATAAATATTCTGTTTTATTTATGCCGCGTACTAATTCACTGGTTGCTTACTTGGTTCATTAATTTGTTGCTTATTAAAGAAAAAGGACTTAGTTTACCCGCAAAGGACTTTTCCGGTCGACATAAATTTTTAAAGCATAAATGAGGAAAGGAAATGCTACTAATTATCCTTACAACGCCAGCAGAATATGAAATAGCAATATAAAGATATCAAGGAGTCTAAGGTTGCCTAATAAATATACACAGTTTTCGTTTTTTCCTTTCAATTGCTTGACTTCGTATTTTAAGAAAGCAGGGAAGTACTTTAAACTGAAATCCTTGTTAATAGGAAATATTAATTACCTCATAATAAAAAACTTGTAATAGATTTAAGAAATTCTAACTTAATAACATACTTTTTTATGAGCGCTCTTTAGGGAAAGTCCTGTGTTAAGAATTTTTAAAGCTTTTTTCAAATTGCAGCAGCTTTAAACATGATTCGCACGGAGTTGGGAGAAAGTTGTAGAGGTAAAGTAAAATCCTGGTGATGATTTCAACTGATGCTTAAGAAAGGAATGCTTTCAAAGAAATGCCGTTAAGGGTTTTTTTGTAATTGTCTTTACTGTGGCAATTAAACAGTTCTACAGAATAATAACAATTATATTTGTTATTATTTTGTTAAGGACTATCTGCGCTGACGTTAATGTCTTATTTGGTAGCGTCTACTCCAGTCTCGGAAAGGTCGCACAGTTGAGTTTCTGGTTTTGATGTGTCCAACTATGATTTTCTCCACATATTTGCGGAAAACAGAAAGTTTTCCGTCATCATTCACCAAATGAAGACATCCTGGAGAGAGGATCACATAGTTCGGCTTCTGGTTTTGATATATCTGGTTTTTGAAATTCTCTATATTTTTATGGAAGGCAGAAAGCTTCCTTGTATTGCCTCCCCAACTGAATTGCTATTATGAGAACTTACCGAATAGGAGACATCTTGTAAGGAGGATCGCACAATTCGGTTTGTGGATTTGAAACCGAATGAAATTCTATATACTGGTGTTGAAGGAAGAAAGATTCCTTGTTTTACGTACCAAAGTGCACTCCTACGTCACCACACAATACTATACGTAAAAGAACATTCTGTCCCTGTTTTTTTCGGATAGTTGCTAATGGTGTATAGCGTTGAGGTCGTATACCCATACTAATTTTGATTTGAAAAAATCATCCCTGGACACGAGCAATAATTCTTACCGCAATAATTAGCGGAAAATGCGATGTGAAATTAGTTTTCCCTGTTTCAGCATTCCAACAAAAAAAGAATGAGACCACAAGAAACAGAGATCGATCTTGCGAACTTCATTATTTGTATTTGTTAGTTGAGCCAACGATACACTACAATTCCAAAATGCTAAGACCGTTTTGAAAATATAATATATTTGTGTTTCCAAAGCATTTAGTAATCTTTTAAGCATCGCATATAATTTTTCGTACATAAGTTCGAAATTTCGAAAATAGCGAAAGTGTTTTGCAATTGAAAACTTATTTTTTTTCGAACTTAAGTTCGAATTTCTCATATTTTAAATTCTTGAAAATAGGAAAAAGTACCTTCAAGTCATGGTTGCAATATGTCAAAGGAAGCGATCAAAAATTCTCGTCAGCCTATTTATATTGAAAGCACTCAAATGCAAAGCGTTCTAAAATGTATATATTTTCGATGTGACAGTTTTCATTGTCTCTTTAAAACGAGCAGTTTAATATTTTAGCCAAAGATTTATATAGCTCACGATATCATACTAGTCCAATTTTAAATGATTTGCCATATATTTAATGTTAGAAGAATGTTTTTTCTGGATTTATTGCGATAACTAAACTGAGATATAAATAATATCTTTATACTTCTGCGTCTAAGCGATTTGTCAAATTCGAATTAATGAATATTATTTTTATTTCAAACATTTATTTGTTGAACATTGAAAAAGCTCCGAGAAATATTGAAAAATTAAATTTCTATGCTTCTTTTAGAAAAACGAACTTGAGCTCAGAAAAAAAAAAGGTAAACTAAAACTGAATAAACTAAACTGAATGGGAATTAAGGAAAAAACAACCTTTACATTTCTAACAGTTTTATTTTTTTACTTTATAAATTAATTTTTTGTTAATAATTTAATTTTTTCTATTGTCATTTTACTGGCAACATTATTGTACAATGATTTTCTTGAACTGAAATTAATTGAAGAATATGTTCAATTCACACGGCTGATCACGCACTATTTTAACGATTAATCGAGTAATTTTTTAGTCATATTACAAAATTCGCCATATTGATTGGCAAGTACTGGCAACATTTTTTATATAAATTAGTTAATATTAGTAGAATTTCATTTAATTTGAAATAAAATGAGTATTGGTTTTACCGAGGTTTTACTGTATTTAGCAGCATATAAGCTTAATAGGCAAATTGAAATATAAAGTCGCTTCATACATTTTTTTTTCTTCTTCAGCCATTTTATTTCTTTTCTACTTTAATTTATTTACTCTTTTGTGTTTTACATTATTGTTTTTACATTACTTTACATTTTTTAATTTTACTGCTTTATTGCCGTTTGACAAGCGTTTGACAAATTCTTGATTGCCTTAAACTTCTGCAGCTCCAAAACAACACAAAATAAATTGTTTTGGGGCCAAAGATTACGACTCCACAGAATACAAATAGATTTTTACAAGCAAACAAAACGAGAGCGAATGAGACAGCAAAATATAAACAATCACATAACAAATCGGTGGCATTACATGAAGTTCTGCTGTCACTTATTGATGAAGTGCAAACATCTTTGAAAACCAGAAGGACATCAAGAACAACTGCACAGAAATACAAAGAAAAAAAATAGCAATAGAAAATTGTTTAGAAGGAAAACCATTGTAAACAATTTCTGATACACTTACACATACACCCTTCCACTAATACAGCTTCAAAAGCCAACACAGTTTCTAGTAATAAAAATCGAAGGACAGAAAAGTTAGAGAGTTGAAGTACAGGATATTAATAATGCACACAACATGTTTGCCAATTGTAATTAGAGGGTTCAAGTAATGACGATAATAACGTGAGATGCAGAATATGTGCATGCAATAGAATTGAATAAAAGTGTAAAGAACAATTAAATAATTCTTAAAAACAGAAATTTCAAACAAACCCTAGTTAAAAAGCAAAGATCCTTTCAATTAAGTAATTCTTAAAAACAGGAATACTTCAATTAAAAAAAATAATCGAATACTTATTAAAGTGAAATTCGCTTTCGTAGGCGAATGAATAATGCGCAGCCTACTAAGCCGGAGGTGGCAAGTTCGATTCCTGCCTAGACCCTGTGTGTTTTCCTGTAGTCAAGCCGAAAACTTTACAAGTTCAGTAACCGAATAAGCACACTTGCAACGAATTTTGCAATTGCACATCCTTGTAAATGCAAGACATCATTAAAATACATTGAATGCCTTGAAAATTGGAATCATTACTTGGTTGTCTCTTCAGAGAATATCGCAATTCTCACAGGACGAAAGCTAAAACTGCAACGTTTCTCGCAAGTATTTAAGAGATAAAACGGAATAAAGAAACGTGGAGCTGTGAAACTCCGTGAGTATTGCCACCAGTCGATGAAAAGGGCATTTATTATGCGGCAACTGCTTTTCTGAAATATTCCATAATATTTTCTATTAATAAAATCAATTCTAAATCAAATCGATTTGATACGATTAATAAAAACGCATTAAAAATAATATTTCGTCTCTGAGCAAATGACAATTTAAATTAAAATGAAATTGTAATAATAAAAAATGTATGTCTGGCAGCCAACATGATTAATATTAAAATTAAAAATTATGCCATTTTTGTTTTTATTTTGTAAATGTTTTTAAGGATTATTTAAACATCAATGTGCAATAATTATTATTTTTTAATATTCTCGTTAAAATTTATTTACTCAAAATAATTTTACATTCATTGCGCTTGTGTGGTGAACCAGAATTTAAGCTGTAGCATGTAGCAAAAATGTTGCGAGTAGTGTTTTAAAATAATCTGTTAAATGAAGAAAGCCGATTAAAAATAAATAGTAGATTAAATGTACACATGTATTCCATAATAAAGCAATTAAAACAAATTTCAAAGTACTTTAAAAGAATTAACTAATTAATGCAATCATACAAATTGAAGCCGCTTTCACATAAATTTGTTCTACAACGAACACAAACAAACAAAGTTTTCAATTACAATCGTAACTCTAGTAAAATGTAAACGTTCTATAGTTTAAAAGGATAACAGAGTTTTAATTATCGTAAACGCTACAATGCCGGTCTAATGTAAATTTAATTCATATTAGAGCAAATGTTACACTTTCCCTTTAGTGGCTTTTTAAGGCACTAATATGATTCACATAAAATTTGCTTCTACAACGACTTATTTTCAGGCTTCTAAATACAAATTTATATAAACTTCGTTTTCATTTCAAAGACAAAAATGGTTGTGGCGTTGATTTTTATTTGTGGTTGGAGATTAAAATTTAAATTTGTGGAAAACATGTTTTCAATGTAAATTTCCGGCAATAAAGTATTTTAAATCGTATTGTTGGCTTTTAATTAATAACTTGTGGAAAAAGGCAGCCAGTCTGTAGCACAGCCAAATTATAAAACGTAAAATACATGTAGAAAAAATACATAGTTTGAAGGTAACTTAATTTTTCGTGTAGAGCTGGAAAAATTGCAAGTTTAAGCCCCAAGAACGTTTTTAATGTTTATTCTTTTTAGAATACAACATGCAGTGTTATGTTCTTAATGTTCTCAAGAAATTTTACATCACGCGTATTTTTAGTTTAGAGTCCTACCATATATCCTTTTTTTTTTCAAATAATTTTTTCTCTTTCCAAACTTGGTTTACTCATTCAAAAGTGTAGACCATTGTTTATTGTATTTGTAACTTTTTTTATATGTGGCCGTACCAATAGAAACTGAGGTAAGGCTCTGCTAAGTATATCCAATTCGCAGCAAAGAGTACCCTTATTTTTTTTTCTTCATTATCCTTTTTTTAAGAAATGGTAATTTTTTACATCCGTAGCTTCTAAAATTCTTTTTTGTATGCGATTTTGAATATTGAAAAGTCATTAGTAATAAAATCTCATAGTTTATGCGACAAGGACTTGCTTTCTAAAAGGATATTATTTTTATATTACAGTATGCAGTTTTAAGCATTTAGTGTTCTCCATTATATGCCATTGCGGTAGGATTCAAAATGTAGAATCCAGTCATATATCCTTTTTTTTTGCTTCCGTTTTAGCCTTATACAACTATATTTGAAGCACATTTGTATAAATAACATTGAAACTATCAAAGCCGTTTCAAAGTTTAGGCTTTCTTCTAAAGCCTGAAAGTTTTCAGCGGAAGAGGCAGTTTTATATAATCATAAATGTCATTTAAATACTACGTTTTATATAATTTTCTTTAATTTTTCTATCAATCACATTTATTTGGAATAGTGTCGGCTACAAAAACCAAACTAAAAGTTTTTTTTTTTGGATTTTAGCTTAGATTCAAGCTTGGTAATTTCGTACCACAATTTAGTTAAATTGAATTTCAACATGTTGCTATATGATACAGTTGTTGCCTTTTTTATATAATTTCATAACATTATAAAACTTTATCCCATTGTTTGTGTCGTTTTCAAAACAAAATTTATTAAAACTCGTAAAAAAGTGTTTTATACATCAACATTTCAGTTGCACTTTTTCACATTCTCCTTTCATAAAGACTACATACACAATTTTCCAGGATTCTCCATGTTATGTAAATGTGCAGCAGATTGTATTGTTTTTAGTTTTTATTCACAAAGTACAAAAACTAAAGTATATTTTGCAACAAATAACACCAGAGCAGAGGAAGTTTTATGTAAGCAGTTACAGCTCATTGTTGGCAGTTTCGTCGTAATGCAGTCATAGCATTACTTTGCTTAACAACAATCCTTATATCCAGGTATATGAGCAGTTGTTGTTTTGGGATTTCCATTCCATAAACAAAAGCAGTTATTCAAAACATATCAAAAAATATTATGTATTATCATTATTTTAAATAGGAGCTAAGCAGAGATAGAGTGCTTCCAACGAGGGTTTGTAATGGCACAGGAAAGTCTAAACTATTTTGCAATACAAAGAGTAAAGAAATAACAGCAAAAGATGAAAGTAACGTCTTCTGTGTACGTGTGTTCTTACACACTCGCTTTTGGAAATTGTTTTAAGAGAAATAAACAATAACAACAATGAGATCATCATAAACACTGACAATAAATGGCAAGTTTACTTGGAAAGAGTGTAGTATACTTTTAGGCTAGAAAATGCAAATAACTTTTATAATATGTAGAATTTTAGAATTTATTAAAGCTAATTTCTAATACAGAATATTTTACACTGGCAAACGATTAAGCAGTCTCTTCTTAAAGAAAATCGTTAAAAAGTTTTCTTAAATTAACTACAACTAAACGCTTTCAATGAATTTTTGGTTTTTTTTTATATATGTATATATAAATCTCTTTTGTATTCTTTAGGTTTTTCTTATAACCTGGAGACTCCTTCATGTACATAATAATCAGGGTTTTCTTTTATTCTATATAATTTGGCATCAATCAAATGTGCTTCATCATCCGTCGAAGTTTCTATATCCATACTATTCTTTGTGTTTATATTGTTATTGAAACGTACTTTCAAATCATTTTTAGCCACCGTATGGTCAGGACCTTTTTCAGTTTGTGTTTTACCGATGGCGCCAATACATTTCTTTTCATTGTGATCATTAAGAGAATTTTGTTTGATTTCATCTTTATGACTTTCGTCACTTTTGATTTGATCGAGTTCCTGCTCTTCTGGTACTTTATCTAGCCCACTCGATGCCAAAAAGCTGCTTAAAACAATACCGTGTTGATTGGCATACATAGCATAGTCGTTGTCATCAAGATTATAGCCCAAACTGACACGACGCACATCCGTCTTTATTGCCAACAGAGAGTTACAACATTTACGAAAACTGGGCCGTTCACAGGCCTCTGTTTCCCAACATGAGGTCATTAAGCGAAATCTTAAATGGCAAATTCCATTAAATATAATTCAGAACAAGAAAATAAACTCACAATTTGTCGGTACAGTTGTCCGGCTGCTCTAGCCGTCCGCCGTCTTTGACATAATTTAAAACCTCGAAATTATTTCTGGCCGCATATGGCTGCTGACCTAAAGTCAATATTTCCCAGCACAAAACTCCAAATGCCCAGACATCTGATTGTGTAGTAAAAATTCCATCTACTAAACTCTCTGGAGCCATCCAGCGTACGGGCATTAATGCTTCCCCTTCTTTGCGGTAATAATCATTTTTATAAATATCTCTAGCTAAACCAAAGTCTCCAATTTTAACAGTTCTTTTGCTGGGCATGCGTGAAGAGACCAGGCAATTGCGACAGGCCAGATCTCGGTGTACGAAATGCATGTCTTCTAAATAGGCCATGCCAGTAGCCACATCAATACACATAGTTATCAGATCCAGCAATTGTAAGGACGGCACGGGTTTCTGCACAATGGCAATTTTAGTTAAATTTTTTCCTCTCTTTGCCCCCGCACAAGAAACTGTTTTACACTTACCGTTGAATTGGGTCTTGACTCTCTCAGATAACTTAACAAATCTCCTCCTTCCATGTGCTCCATTATGATGGAAATCGACTCGGTGTCACAGCAAACACCTATTAAGCTCACAATGTTTTCATGTTTGAAATTACTCATCAGCTGGGCCTCCTGCAGTAGTTCGGCAAATTCACTGGCTCCTTTGCGAAGACTCTAAAAAAAATGGTAATTTATTTAAGGCATAGTGAATGAATGCTTTTCCCTCACCTTAATGGCCACCTTTTCCATTTGCTCTTGCCCCTCATACTTCAGCACACCTTCATATACCTCGCCAAAAGCACCACTGCCCAAGAAATTCAACAAAGTAATTTGATTCCAATTAATATGTGGCAGCAGAGCAATATCAGCATCACTTAAAGGGCCACCAGTATACAAGGTGGAAGCACTGGCCATAGAAAAGGTTCTATTACGTGATGCCATTTGTTGTTGCATGGCAGACGCGTTACTCCAAATACTAGGACGATTTTTGGCCAATAATTGTTTAGCTTTCACACGCCGCTTTTGTACTGTGAAATAGAAAATCAGAGCGCAATAATGCTTTGTGGTCAATGGTAATTTATGAGATCTAGAAAAATTGCATGGATTCAACTTGTGGTATTTTGTTCCCTAAGGACTGTTGTATTTCTAAGATAAGGACGATTTGAACTCACCTTTGCGTATAATAAACAAAATAATGACACATGTGGTCACAATGCTGGCTGGTGCAATGATGGCAAACACTAATGAGTTGCGTTTTTGCGGCGAGACAAATGGTTCTAAAATACGTTCGCTATCCTCACTGTATGGCCCCCAACCATGGGGTTCATTGCGGGCACGGACACGAAACATAAGCAAACGCATTGTATGCAATTCCTTAACAATGCAACTAAGCTCAGAGGTATTACAATATGAAAACCATTTGTCTTCTACTGGCGTTATTTCCTCCGCCCACGGCATTTGCGCCATCGTGGTAATGGAGAATGTGCGCGTGTTATTAATCAGTTGTTGCATCAACACATTGCGGCGTATTCTTTTGTGGTAACGCGACTGTAAGGCCTCTAAGCCGTAATCTATAATGGGTGCTCCATTATTTTTGGCCGGCTCCCAAAAGACTTTAAATATTTCACCACTTATATGTTCTATTTGTGGTTGGCCAGGCTTACCTGGGGCATCGGATAAAGTTTCAAATACATAATAGGCACTGGGACTCTCGGGCCATAAATACGTTTTCTCCACTGAGCTAAATTTTATTTTCAAAAAGAATTCATATTTAGTTTTGGCTTGCAAATTGGTGATGGTAATATTGTCCGTAACGCCAGTAAGATCTATGCTAAAGGGTGAAGTGTCGGTATCTTGGACCAGTGGTTGACATTCTAAGATAACAAAATCATAGTCGGCATTAGGCTGCCACATTAGGGTCAAGTTATAGGCTTCTTTTTCGATTAGTTGTAAGGGATGTGGTTCCGGAAGAGTTCTTATCACTACTTTTTGGCTGGCATTCAATTTTGATGGTTTGGAATACACTTCCAGCCATATCATATATTCTTGAGACGCCTCCAGATTGGTTAAACTCATTTGAAAATCATTTACTAGCTTATGAGAGGTCAAGGATGAGTTTAAAGCCTGCCAATACAACTGATAATTTACGGAATCGGCATTAAGTTCAGCTGGTTCGCTCCATCCTACAGAAATCTCCGAAGGGCTAACGGCTTGAGCGGAGAAGTTCAATGGTTGCGAGGGATTTCCTTCTTGGGTTCTAATAATAAACAGTGGGTACTGCATTGCTTCAATAGAGAACTTTTGCTGATAGTATGAGCTAGCCGAAATTTCAAGTGTATAGTTATGAAAAGGTTTTAGCTGCGTTATATTTAAAACACCTGCAGCTACATTGAACACATGCTCATAATCTTGTTCATCTTTTACCAAAATTTTATAACTCAAGCCCGGTATAGGTAATTTGCAATTTTCAAAAGGACTTTTTGTAATTAAATTCAAAACCACATGCTGTTCATTTATCTCCTGTACAAAAAGTGACTCTAAAGCATTTTCTGTTAAATTTTCGGGTGGGTTAGCCACCAGAAGGCACTCTCTTCTGGGGTACTCTTGATAATTAAAGGCTTTTATGATCTTAGCTTCCTTCAAATTATGGGTAAATTCTAAGTTGTGTTTGCGTCTATTGTAGGCTTTTAAAGTGTTATTGAGTAGGGCATAAATGAAACCCGAATCCCGTTGAAATTGGGCAGGAAGTTGTGATTCGGGCAAAGGCATTTTGAAGCTGGTTAATAGCTGTCGCTGTAATTCAAAGGAATGGAGTTTACCTTTCAAGTCTACTAAATTGACAGATTCCATTTCGGAGAGCAAAGAGCCTTCAAACATACTGCTGTAGAATTGGTGATTTCTTAATTTTAAAACAGAAAAGTCGGTTATATTACGCCCTTGCAGTGTGCAGTTTATAGAATCCAACTCATATTCCAGCCATAGCAGGCACCTAGAGTAAGGCAAAACTACGAGGTGCTTTAAAAATCTGCCTTGTGTTAATGAAAATATTTTATTGGCCAGCATAACTTTGCCCGCATAGAGATTCAAATCTAGTTCGTATATGTCCACTAAATTCTCCTTTTCGCCGGACATTTCGGCCCAATACACTTTACGCAAAATCCAATCCACTGTCAAGCCTAAAACTTCCGCCCGCATGCGCGCCAATTTTAAAGCCGCCACACCCGGTTGATATGACATCAGCTCAACATTTTCGTTAACCCACAAAAGGCGCTGCTCACCACTTATTAAAGTCAAATGTTCCACCACACTAGGGGTAAAAACCCATTGTTTGGTCACATTTAAATCCAAATCCAATTCGGCTATATATTCGGCTGTTGTAAACAACAATTTGGGTATTGCCTGGGCCTCAGGATTGATAAAATGCGTCAACAGTGAGGTTTTCTCTCCGCCTTTCGAACGACTTAGAGAGAATGCTTGTACCTGGAACATATAAGATTCTTCTCTTAGCAAATTATAGAAGCGTACTTCATGACTTTTCAAACCCAAATCCTCGATATCTTTCACACTTTGCAAGTCCTCCTTCAGCCAGCAATACACTTTATAGAAAACCTCCTTTTCAGCTGTAATATTATCCGGAGAGTCCCATCTTACCAGAGCAGTAATATTGCTTTGGTTTTGCAAAGGCTCCATGATTTGTTCCACATACACGCGTAAATTTTTAGGCTGCTTGGGTGCAGCAGAGGGTGTTTTCAATTGCACTGTTATGGCGCTACCCGAAGTCCACAAGGTACTGGGCCTGATGGTAACATTTACAAAATAGCCAGCCATTTTGAATTCGGTAATGCGCACTATGGGCTGTAAAACTTCAAAGCTCAGTATAGGATGGTTATTTTGCGGCCAACTTGAAATTAAAACTTTATAGAATATCGTTAAGTTTTCCAATAAATTTGGTGAGGACCATTTTATATTGAAATCATCCCAGTATCCCTCAGTGATGTAAACACTCTCCGGGTCCACCGGGTCGGGTATGACAGAGAAATCCTCACCAGCTACAAAATGCTGCTTCAAGTGAATATAATTCGCTCGCTCCTTTAGAGGTAAGGCCAATTGAGTTAATTGTTGAAAATTGTCTTTGTTTACTAGAATGGCTTCTGCTCTCTCAGATTTTAGCCATAAGAAACTTTCTATATCTGGAACATAAACAAAAGAATCTTTCAGGATCGAGAAGTTGTCAGCTAAATGAAACAAATGCTTTGCTTTCGCAAAGTCCAAATCCGAAGTAAATAGTTGTAAACCACCTTCTTGCAACTGAAGCCACCAATAGATTTGCTGACTAGAGTAATCCAGAGCAAAACCCTGTATTGATTCACCATTGCCATTATAATGGTGATATTCAAGCTCCTGACTAGCCACCACACCATTAAGTTTCTTTCTAACAAGACGGCCATCAGTGGTATAGTATATATAGCCTTTGGAACTATCCACTTGAATTAATCTGGCACCGAACAAGGGCAACATCTCTTTTTTCCCCCCTTTCAAATCGGCTCGTATTATACAATTTCTTTTGATATCTGACCAATAAAGTTTGGCACCTCTCCAATCGTAATCCATATCATAAACATTGTTGGCTTCAAAACCACACAAAACTTCGGGGTTTATTAAATTAATACAATTCACTGCAAGAGTGGACTTGTCTAGGTAATATAAAGTATTGTTGATTTGTTTGAAGCTTTTAATATCAAAGCCAGTCAACGCCTTCTTTACGGCTGGCTGGAGCAAATCATCACTCTCCCATAAACCGTTTGTTGTGGCCCACCAGAAACTGTGTTCACCCATGGGCCAGGTGCGGGTAATCAACTCTTCGGACCAGGCACTAGTTGTGGTTAAACTAATGCCCTGTCTGGGCATTCCCGCAAATAGAGCTCTCACTTTAATTTTATATAAATTGTTGGCCTGCAAACGTTCTACCTTAAAGTGGGTGGTTTTGATGCTGCGTATGTTGAAAGCATTATTGCTAGATACATCCAATATATCCAACTCATATTCCCAATTCTGCCAAGCTGCTGGAGATTGTAGCTTATCCAGCCATAAAGCAGGCTGCCAGCTAATTTGAGCTTTATTTGCCGACAATACAGCCTGCAGGTTTTGCGGCTGCTGCATGGGCTTAGGCAAAGGCTGTATAATTGTCTTAAGAGCAGAAGTCATTAAAGGCACTATCTTCCAACACCATTCTATCTCCTTGAAACCTAAAATATCCACAACTTGTGTCCTTAAATTTTGTCTCAGCAAAAAGGAACCATTCGACATAAAGAGCCAATCCTGGTAGCTCTGATACCATAACACATCTCCCTGGAAGTTATTCGGCGTATGCCAAACATTCTGTCTGCTTAAGCGTAGATCATACGAAAGCTCATAAACAGCACGCTCTTTGCTATTAAAGGCTGTTAATAAGAAATTTTGATATTGATTGGAGAACAATTCCATTTCAAAAAAAGTTGTGAAATATGCCAAATCAAAGGAATGCAAATTAAGACGGCATAATTCAAAAGATTCAGTGCTGCCCAGCAACCAGCCATTCAAAGGATCGATGTGCAATTGTTTTATGGGTTTCATAAATCCAGCAATAGTTTCTAGTGAAGAGCCATTAAAATTCAAACGCTTTAAATGCCAGGAGTTAGATGAGGAAGTCTGCCAGAAAAAACCATTGATTGTACTATAAAACCAGTCACTTAAATAGTTGTTTGTACTCACCGGGCCTGCGATATACAATTTTTGATTTAACCAATCCACCGCTAATTTCGAGGGCACAAAGCCCGTCTCTTCATCCAGCAAATGCATGTCCGTGTAATTGGAAACGTCATCCATAAATAAACTAAAAAGTGATAAAAAAAAAAAGCCATGGTAATAAACGTATTATAAAAAAATATCTTTACCCACCTCACCACCTCACCCTTCTTATTCACCACAAACAAACGTTTCTGATATTGGTGAATATCAAAATCAGTTAAAATTTCCTCGCTTTTAAAGAGCACTCTACTCTCTACTAACGGGTCTAGGGATTTCAGTACCAAACTATATTCTCCCGCAACCACTAAACTATTGAAATCCTCCAGTTTAGCAACATTTTCTGGAAAAGCTTTGGTAGTAATGTTAACCTCGGACCACGGACCTTCTCCCTCTTCATTTAACATGCTTATGCGGATGTTATAGGTCGTAGAGGGCGTAAGATTAGAGCATATAAAGTAAGTATAATCGGATTTTACCAACTGTTTAACTTCCTATTAAAAACAAAATCCAAACAATAATTTAATAACTTTTGAGACTCAAGGATATAAAGCTCACATTATCAAATTGCTTTTGTGCCACAAGTTGTTGTAAAACCAGCTTATAGTGGGTTAAAGGTCCATTGGTAAATTTTCCCCTTTGCCAAAATATTGCAATATGAGTTTCGTCCAAGGGAAAAGCTTGGCTAATAATAGGTTTCGAAATTGGTGTGCCCATGGCTGGCGTGGTATAAACTTCGGTGGCTTCCGAGTACAAAATATCATTTAAATTGTCACCAAAAGGTATTTGAAATCGAAACTAGAAGTAAAAATCATTCCAACACTACAAATTACTTCCATTCTAATACGACTGATGAAAAACCTTGTCCTAATTTTTGGAATAAAAAGCTCAGAAGTTTCTCATTATGATTTTATTCAAAAAGCTTTAAAACAAAAAAAATTTATAAATTATACTTGTTTTTTTTTTTTTTTTTTTTGAATAAGAAACTAACCGGAAGTAGGTTTTATGCTAAGTAGTTACATGCTTTAAGTAATACATACTTATGAAAAAGCTTTGCTTAAAACTTTTCAATAGAATAAAATGTTTAAAGACATTAACAGAACTTACATTAAAACAGCTTATTAACTTTAGTAGAGCTTTATATAGTTTTAAATTTGAAAGTACAAAACTTTTATAGTAAAAACAAAGCTTTTTTATAATTTCGGTAGTATAAAAGCTCTCAAATATGTGCATCTAAAATGTATTATTTAAAGTAATATGTGAAATTTGAAAGTCCGAAACGTGCATCCAAACTATTATTTAAATTTCATCCAGCAGCTTTTCAGACTTATAGAAACAAATTTAATAGAACTCTTTTAGGCGCGCAAAGTTTACTTTGACAAGTTTTCAAAATTTCCGTCCTACTTTGTATGCTGTTATTCTACAGATTTTGTTGCAAACAGTTACGAAAATATAAATATTCGACAAGAAAGAAAATTTGCCAGCGCAATAAAATATGTAGTCCCCATTTCTGTTACACTTTAATCGCAATCACAAAACTTTGCAAAGGAAGCTTTATGCTCCTAAAAGCGGTCATATTTCTATAATCTTTTTATCACCGAAAGTTAGTTTTGATTATCCACAACCTGACTAGTGCATAGCTTTTTGAATAGTTTTGAACATAGATAGTTAACTGTAATCATTTAAATAAAAAGCTTTTAAATTAATAGCTTTTACAATTGATATAAAGTTAAGCTTTCTTTATAATTCTGGTTTGATTCTCCCTGTAAACTCATATAAGTATAAGTATTTAATATTTAAAAAAAAAAGCTTTTTTGTAAATTCTTATAATGTTCTGGTCCGGAAGCAATATATTAATTTTCCACTTAATGTACATTTATATAATAAAAAGGATAATTAAAGCAACAAAAAAACTCATGTATAGTAACTGATAGTGAGAAAGTTCGATTTACTCCGAGAACCTGCAAGCATATATTAGTTGATATTAATTTTTTAAATATGTTGTATATATCATTTGCTCAGTTGGTCATTTCGGCTACATCTGATCACTTTAGTTGATTACATGTGAAAAAAGCAAAAAGTTGGCATGTAAAAGCTCTTCACCATTTCACATACTATATTCGTACGACTTGGGCCGATGATAACAGTGGCATGGCATATTCTCTATGCAGAAAAACCATTAGTCTAGTTGAGAAAGCTTACTTCTCAAAAATCCATACACATAAATCTAGAGCGCTTTAAGCTCAAGCTGTGCCGCACAAAATCAGTCATGTGTTTCTGTTCACTTTTTTTTTTTTTTTTTGTACTTTTTTTTGAAAATTAAATATTTTTGTAATACAAAATTGTATTGCTCTTGCATATATGAATGTGTTGACTTAAATATGAGAACTTTTACTAAGCTTTTAACTTTCTCTTTCTTTCCTTTTCTTATTCATTTAACATTAATTTAATTTTTTTTTTATTTCGCCAGTATTATCGCTTTGGTGATAACAAAGAAAAAAACGAGTTACACAATTTGTATATACTTCTTCCTCACCCCTCTCACATTAAATTAAAAAAAAGTGTCTTACCTTATATGATGTATATGGCATTAAACCATCCATTATATCGCACTCAAAGTTCTCATTACAATTGTAGTCTGCTAAATTCCACCATTGTTGATGCTGGGTGCGCTTTGCAACATCTTCCTCAGCTTGAATTACATCATCTGTAGCGGCATTGTCATCACTAACGGCATTAACATATTGAATGGCTTCATTTTGTTGCCCCTCTTTTTGTGCTTCGTGCTGTTTTGATTGCTGTCGTCCTTCGTTGCTGTTGATGTCTGGGGTGTCATTAACAGTTAAAGTTGATGGCGTTGACGATGGGGATAATGAGGATGTTGATGATGATTTCGATGCTTTTAACACATATTCGTATTGTATATTAAATGGTCTACTGGCCAAGTATACCGGTGGCAAGAGTGTAGTTATGGGCCATTTGAGTGTCAGGGTATTGAAAGTTACATTATCGTGCAACAGCTGCGGTTGAAAAAAAGTTGCTCCCTTTGTTGCTAACAAACGTTCCACGTGTAAACGTTGCAAATGCCAATACTGTCGCTGTGTAGTTTCGCAGGCAGAAATACACGGCAAATCAAAAGGATAAAACTGTGTTGAAGACTATTGTAATGTCACCAGTAAAAGAGAAACACAAAAGACAGGAATAAATAAAAAGCTGATAAGGGGAGATGAAAGTAAAATCTGTTTTGTTGTTGACATCAACACAGATTTGAAATTAAAACTCCTGCGAAACAATTTAATAAAAAAAAGCTAACGAAATACAAAGATGTGATTTTTTCAAAAAAAAAAGACTTGGAATTCCTATATAAAAAAAAGTTTAAATGCATTAATTTGCGTTTCACACCGTTAGCATGCTAACTAGCATTCTGTTAAGCTGCTTAATTACCTTCCAAAGCAATAGATTATACAATTTATTATCATGCTAATAGTATTTTTTTGTAAGAGGGTCGCCGTTTTAAAAAAGTCCTTTTTTATGCAATTTCATATGTATGTAAAAAGGTACTTTTTTTAGAAATACTTTGTTAAGCAATGTATTCTTTTTTAAAAATCAAGGACATTTTCACTTGGAACTTTTTTGCCAGGAAAGGTACTTTTGTATCCGGTATACGATTTAAGGAAAAGGCAAATTAAAAAAATATATCATTGATTTTTTAAGAAAGCAAACTTTTCTGTACAAAATGGTACCACTCTTCAAAAGGTAACATTTCTCAAAGCATATTTTTAAATAATTTTTCCAAATCTTCTTGCTTTTGCTGAAATAAAGGTACTGAAATATAAAGTTTTTGTTCCAAAATTTGTGTTTTAAAATATCTTTACATTTTTTAAAAAGGTACTTCTCGAGGATCACTTACTTAACTTTTCCTTAAATTAAGGAATATTTGTAAAGAAATACTCTTTACTTGCAGCTGAAAAAAGTACCAGATAAAATATATGAATTTCGTTTCAAAAATTTTATGGTTTCGAAAACTTGTAATTTTTAAATTGATAAATTGAGATTTTGGAGAGATGGTTTTTAAAAAAAAAACTAAAGTTTTCTAATAAAAAAGAATTTAAGAGAAAATGGAAAAAATATATATTTATTTCGAAAGGCCTACTTTGAGCAGGCCTTCATTTTCCACTAAAGATATTTTTTAAAACAAACATGTTAGGGAAATCCCTACTAGTTTTCAAGGAGTAACTCGTCTAAAAACAATCCTTCATCCTTCAATGTGCTTTTTTGGTACTTTGCAAAAAGTACTTTTTCTCATTTTTTACAAAAATATGTATATTTTTTGAAAACGATTATTTCAAATATGTGATCTAAAAACAGTATTTGACCAAATTTGCTAAATTCTGCATTCTTCAAATTTTTTGTCTCTCTTTTTAAAATAATTTGCAATCGTAATTTGCATTTTTAAAAAAATATTTTTTAAAATTTCTTTTTTAAATCAAAAATACCTTACTCTACCAGGCCTTACCATTCTGTTGCTTATTTCTGCTTATTTCTTGTTTTATTGAATAGCCCCGGTTAGAATTGATGATTCACTACATTAGGCCTGGTTTACACATACAAAATATTTCTGTTCAAGTTTTAATTGCGTATGAGAGCGGTGAGAAAGTAGTACCTACAATTTAAGTAACTCCTTTTTTACTTTCTTATTACTAAATCAAAACTTGAACAGGAAAACAGGATATGAGTTCACAATTCTGTTCCGAGTTAATTTTTTTAAAAGGTGAGAGTTTTGAAAAAAAATGAAGAATGAAAAAAAACATAAATTTTTTTTTTTTTGTTTTCGGTAAACAAATTATGAATATTATTCATTTTAAGCATTAAATGTAAAATGTAATTTTTTAAATAATATTATTTATATTTTGTTTGTTGTTTGTAAACGAATTCTTTGCAAAAATAGTCACGATTCCATCGAACAGGGGAAGCACTTTAAAAGTTCAGACTTTAAAAAAAATCCTATAAAACTTAAAAGCTTTCAATGTGCTTTTAGTTGTGTAATGAATACAAACAATTGATTTATAAACGCATTTTTATAAATCATTTAAATAAATATAACATTTTTATAAATCATTTCATGGGCGTTAAAAAGTTTACTGAATCGCACTACAGGTGTGTCCTGGCGACGAGATGTAAATGGTTTGCTGCGAAACAATAAATGATCAGCGATTACGCCTTTGCCGCGTAAGATGTTAATAGCTTCTTATCGATTA
Organism: Ormia ochracea; assembly: GCA_963402855.1. NCBI lineage: Eukaryota > Metazoa > Arthropoda > Insecta > Diptera > Tachinidae > Ormia > Ormia ochracea. The sequence continues at coordinate 16,737,264 of OY727107.1, read as the reverse complement.
TAAAGACGCTTCATAATTAGTCATTTGCATACACTTGGTTCACACACTCAATTACTTTTTGTAAATGTCCTTTTTACGAATATTTTAAAAAGATAATTTCCTTTTTGTTCAAACTTAATTAACTTTTTGTTATAGTGTATTTAAAATTCCTTTCCCATCTATGTAAAAGAATTTAATCTCTATTTACATATATTTTTTTTTAATTGTTTTTCGTTGTTGCACATGCACTACTAGTGTGAATACTTACACATGCTTCCTGGCATGGTTCAAATTCCTTCAAGGCATGCCACCACAGTTCACAACCCTTGAAACACTGTTAAATGAGAAAAAGAGCAACAAAACATATTAAGCTTAAACGAAATAACAGGATTAAATGAAAACTTATTTCTACGTTTCAAATACCGAACACCGGAGACAAGGCTTGATACAAAGAGAAGTTATAAAAAAATAAGTTTCAAAAGAAATGCATTCAATTTTGTGGCTCTTAATTGCTTGAGAAGAATACTGTTCCCACCATGAGTCTAGTTCCGTACACTTGTAGTTTCTTATACGAACAGTAAAAACAAAGACAGCAGACTAATAAAAAAAAAAAAGCCAAGGGAAATAAGAATCCATTAAAGGTATTAAATTTCCTTATTTAATTTTCTCGTTCACATGCGGCAATCATGCTTGATGGCGTCTCTTAAAATTACTCTCTGCTCTAAAAAAAAAAATAAAAAAAAATTCTATTGTTTTAAATTCAATGGATTGCCTGGTTTTTGGTGAGCTTGTGGTTGACGTCAAGGTGTCTGGTGTTATTTCATTATTAGTTTCTGTCTTTTGTCTCTCCATATGAACATGTTCATGCGCTTAGTATCTCATATTTCATGAATACGATGTCCTTGTGACACATAAAAAAATATATACAAACATTAATATATTTTCCCTTATGTTTTCTGTATTAAAACTGTTACAATAATCTTATTGTGCAATTAAATTTGTGTTTAAAATAAACAAAAAACAAACAAAAATATATATAAAACTAAAGCCTTCTGAGAAAATATTCCCAAGTCGTTAAATAACGAGTTCGTGCAGCCACGAAACTAAATGCTTACAAGGAGTTATTCTGGGACACCAGAATTTTAAATTTAATTAAGAAATCGGTGATACAATCAGGAATTTGATGTGTTTCGTAACAGCATGGAACTGAAGGTTTTGTGTGAGTCCTTTTTGGTGGTCATGATTAACTATAACAGTATGGCTGGCGGGCATTGTTTGTAAAGACTAAGGTTCACTATGGTTAACAGTGACTCTTTCAGAATAGAACGTTCGACAGTGTTCAGTGGGGGTGTAAAATTCCTTTTAACACTCCTTGCTGTGCTGTGGCTTGTCCAGTATTTCACGACTTTGGCCAAAAAAAGAAAATCAAAAAGTGATTTTTTGCAGATGAAACGTTATGTCGACAATATTCACTTTACAGGCATCATCCTTTAAGCAAACAATACCGTGAATGTTTCGCATTTGTGTGAAGAGTATCCAGCAGAAACCAAACAGTGAATTTTTTACATTTGTTTGAAGAGTTGCCAGCAGGAAATGGTTGATATCTTATCACTCACTCATGTTGAGTAGGGTGAATGAGTGCTTCCAGGCCCCATCTTTTACTTAAACCAAAGAGGAAGTTTTTCACATTTCTTTGAAGGGTATCCTGCGGAAAATGGTTTATATCTTATCACTCACTCATGTTGAGTAGGGTGAATGAGTGCTTCCAGGCCCCATCTTTTACTTAAACCAAAGAGGAAGTTTTTCACATTTCTTTGAAGGGTATCCCGTGGAAAATGGAAGACATCTTATCACTCCCTCATGTTGAGTAGGATGGATCTATGCTTCCAGACCCCATCTGTTAAGCAATCTAAACAGTGAGTTTTCACCACTTGTTTAGAGAATACCCAGCGGCTTCATAAGAGCCATCTTGATGTGTTCTCGCCCCTTCTTCACTTGGAAATAGTAAAATGTATCCCGCGGAAAATGGAAGACATCTTATCACTCCCTCATGTTGAGTAGGGTGGATCTATGCTTCCAGACCCCATCTGTTAAGCAATCTAAACAGTGAGTTTTCATCACTTGTTTAGAGAATACCCAGCGGCTTCATAAGAGCCATCTTGATGTGTTCTCGCCCCTTCTTCACTTGGAAATAGTATATGCTGATCTGTTCTCCTCCCTTCTTCACTTGGAAATAGTAAAAGAAACAGGCTTATTTGCTAGCCGAGAATGTCGTTATTATATACCCCCTTAAGTGGACTAAAATCACGTATTCCCAGTGTACGTAGTGAAAGCTATCATGTTTGGCACTACAATTAATTCCGAGAATTTGTATATTAGTGAAGTTTGCTAGAATTGTCAATGTGCCAACACTGTTTCCAGTCTTTGGGAGATCTAGTTTTCGGGATCCCTTTGAGATTATGGTAGATATCCTCGGTATTATTTATGTTTGTACGATCCTTTCGCTATTGATCCACAGAATCATGTTTTCATTAATTGGTGCATTAAGGAAGGTATATGGGGAATTATTTATGGCTAGATCAGATTATATCAGCAACAAGAATCAGAACCTACCAAAATTGTATTGTATGCAAATCAGTATTTGTTATTGTATTGGTAGAACCGAAATTGCACTGGTTTATGTAACATGCATTTGGGGGACCGTTTGAGAAATTGAAACATAGTGGTCACATTATTCTTCAAAAAACCATTTTTTTGTTTTGGAAATTGAATCCCCTTCTGTCCCAGAAACTTCAAACAATCGAAAATAGCAAACCGTACTTGCTACGTACGACTCGTCTACTTTGGTTTGCTTTGAAATAACTTACCCTTGATCTGTAGCATTCCGGCCTGCCATCGCCTACAGGACATTCAAGACCAAACTCGTTCAAAAATCCAGATTCCTGAAAAATAAGTACACAATTGAAATTATTTTTACAAAAAAAGTCATCATTAAGATTTATGACTGCAAATTCATTACATATTTGCGAAAAAAAAGAAGACGATCTAGTCCATCTTTCTCATGCAGCTTCAATTAATATAACTAATTTATATATATTTCGCTATAAAAGATTTTCCTTTTGTATGAAAACTAGCACTCGAATTCCAATGCAATTGTAAAGAAAAAATAATAATAATTTTCTTAACAAATACAACATTGAAACCATTCATTAAATCAGTTTACAGTGGCGACAATTCTTGCTTTATGTAATCACTGTGTTTGTACTCTTTTTTGTTATTGCATCTATAAAAGATATTTTAAATATGAGTGGAGAAAAGACTGCTTAATATATTTAATTGTTTGCTATTATTCACTTTTACATGACTTAATTCATAAAATTAAAATGTTTTTTCGTAAGATTGATGGCTCATTGTCGTTTTATGTGACTTTAATTGATCACACTTTCATGCGAAATTTTTTCTTCGAATTTCAAATTTGACGTCAAAAAAGTGGGCTATGATGGGCTTTTGTAAGCGTATGCAGAAAGTAATGCTTCTACAGGCAGAAAAATATGGGGAGCACTTTTTGGTGAGAGTAATTAAATAGAAACATAAAACTCTGTGAATTTAATCCCAGAGGTTTGAAATTTTGTCCTTCGAAACGTGGTTTTGTTTAAGCAGTTTTAGAATTCAGAATAGTTTCTTTTAAAATTTATCTTTGCTATTCCATATTCCAAATACTCGTACATTCAATTCCTAACAAGTCTTAAGAAAGAGAAATGGCCATATTAAATTTGTTATACCGCCAACCATCATTTCACCTAAAACATTTTAGAATAGACTTCTTTATTATTAAAGGTTTACAGTCTTATAATAAAATTGGCATTTAAGAGTAATTTTAAGTCCTGATCCTTCAAACCATTTATTTCATTCACGTTGCTCAAAACATTAGTAGTGATTTGCATGAAAAAAAATCGGTCTGGCACGTTTTGTACATCATTTAGTGAAACTTGTTTTTATCTAGGGGATTCCCCCAATTTATTGCTATTATGCTTTTGCTTGTGGCTGGCTAAACGATAATCCAGCTGCCAGCTGCCAGCTGTCAGCTCCTGATTAGACCTTCAACCAAAAAGTCTTGAAAAATAATGCCAAATATTTATACTTCAATGAGCTTTACAGTCAAGTCTGCGGCTTGGTCCTGATTTTAATCAAAAATTTCACTTTTATATAAATGAAAAGAATAAAAACTTTTTACCAGAGAAAATGCTTCAATTGCAATTTTGGTTCTTTGAAACATTAATATTTTTTGTCCAATTTCGGTTTCGTTATCCTTATATTTCTATATATTGCATTTCAATATGCAAGTCCTTTTAGATCCTTCGCAGTACAATTTTATTTCCACAGTTTCAAAATATTATTTTTCTTTTTTCTAATGAAACTTTCCCAAGATATCGTAAATTCCATTCCATAGGGGTCAAATAAAATTGCTGATCCTTCTTACTATTTATACCATTTGGGTTCAAAGCAAAGAAGGTTTACTCGTATTTGCAACACCATGTAAATCGTATCAAAGGCCTTTGACCATTCAAGTTTGGACTTTTTATAATACAATTTTTTATTTATTTTGGGTTAGATTAAGTTACCAGACTGAGAAAAATTTCCACCAGTTGAGTGCAACATTTGCGGTTACGTTGTGACACTCGGGTAGAATAAGAGAGTGAAAGTGAAGAGTAGATGAAGACAGTTGGGAAAAGCCTAGAGACAAAGTGACTGAATTCTCAGAGTAGAGAAAAAAGAGCAGCGACCGGTTATAATTGAACTCGTTTCTAAAATATGCTACCTTCAACAGGCGAACTCCCACTAATCATAATGAAATTATTCAGAGTTGTAATTGATGCCTGTCTGATTATTAAGAGAGATCATAACAAGGTGTTGCACATAGTAGATGACTGAATTAATCTTCTAATGTGGTGCACTTGCAGGGGTGATGAGAACTATTTCTGCATGCCTCCGCAGCACTGCATTTGAAGCAATACTCAATGGTTCCGAAAGCACAGTTTCCTAGGTCAGCATCGAACTGTTTTATAACTAGTTTCATCCACAAACCTGAGGGATGAATTGAAATGTCGAAAGTCCTGAGTAAAGTTCTCTGGCAGTTCCGCCTCAGACAAATTACCATGTGCAGTATCATGTCACTATCAAACTAATAGTAAATGAGATAGATGTGGCGGCTACATACATATGGAAGGATTTTTTTTTTTTTGTTCGTTTGCTCTCAGTCAGATTTCCGAACTCGTGGCTAAAGCCGCGGATATACTTTAGCCTGTCATTGGCTCTTTCAATGTTCGAACGCTTCCGGAGTGAACAACATTATTATGATTTCTCGGATCTGCATACCCCCAAAACGACTTTGCAGCGTTTTGTACCCCTTCCTTGAGACAAAATGCTTTTACTAAATGAGTTTTAATCCACTATTTAAATTTTTCGAAATGTTTTTCATTAAAAATATCTATTTAATTTCAAAGGAAGGCATCATTATTGCGATCCTTCCAGATGTAAACTTCTTAAGCGACAAAACTGTAAATAGTAGTCCTCTTTTTGAACAGATTTTAACTTTGATCCTTTATAAATTATTATTTATAGAATTGGAAACGAAAACCTCTTTATCATTCTCTCATTTTGAAAAAGAAATTCTATAAAACAATTGCATGCTCTGAAGTACATTTTTTTATGATCATTATCCGTTTACAAAATATTTTTCGCGAAGTATGTGCTTTCATGTGCTGATTCCATTTGTGGCAAATTGTGAAGCGGATAAGGGAAAAAATACCTAAGTGGCAATAATATCTGTTTTAAAAGGATTAAATATTGTTCTAAATTTCTTTCTTCATCAATGATCTACTTCGATCTCTTATAGGGCTGGCTCTTCGTCAATTCAGGTGCTTCAATACCTTATGGAAGTTCCTCTTCATTAATTCGCTTGTAGAGTCCTCTCTCGATCAATTACGAGTAGTGGCTTGTAGAGGCGTACCTGTATCTATTATTCTCTTCATAACTTCATTTATATTCTTGTATCCATAAAACCTCTTTTCAAATAATGCTTAACGGTTATCCGCCGTCGTGCGTTCGCTCTGTTTGGCTCTGAATTGCGCCATATTTGCGCTATACTGTGTGGTCTTCTTGGTGCAAAAGCTCTTGTTCGATCTCCTTCCAACTCCGGTTGACACTTTCCAGTCGAAGCTGACGGCATCCTCTCCTCGAATTTTTCCAATCTCAAATTATGATTGCTCATCATACGCGGTGGGGATGTTTACTAGATTCTGAAAACTTTTAACACATAAAGATATAATAGTTTATGTTTCTCGGGCTATGCCGGAAATTCAACTATTCTTGCAAAACTTCGAATCCTTATGTAGCCGACTCTGTCAGTAGTTGTATTTTAACCTATTGTGGAATCATCTCTGCATTAATTGATGTATCTCAGTTCCTTAAGGAAGCATCGCTTCATTAATTGACATGTCGGAACCCCTTTTAGAGCCCTCTTTCGAGTAATGTGTAGCTTATAGCAGCGTTTCTATGTCTATTACAGTATTTCGAACCCTTGTACAGTCGCCTCTGTCAGTAGCTATATTTTAACCCAAGGTGGGATCATCTCTTCATTAATTAATGTATTTCAGTTCCTTAAGCAAGAATCACTTTATTAATTGACATGTCGAAAGCCCTTGTAGAACTTTCTCTCCAACAATGTGTGTGCTTAAAGCTTCTAGAGGCATCTCTTCGTCTATTGCTATATTTCGAACCCTTGTATTGTCGTCTGTCCGTCAAGTGCTGTACTTTAACTTATTGTAGAATCATATTTTAATTGACCTGTCGAAATCCCTTGCGGAATCCTCTCTCTTTCATACAATCGTCTCTTCGTCAGTTGCTGTATTTTAACTCATTGTGGAATCATCTCTTCATTAATTGACCTGCCTCGAGCCCTTGTGGAGCCCTTATGTCCTTTGCAGTCCTTGTTACAAATAAAGCTAATGAAAATTGACTAAAATTATTAAGTGTGAAAATTTAGCTTGCGAATACAAAGACGTATACGTGTACACAATTTGGTCTGATACGACCTTTTCAAATTAGCTTAACAAAAACAATTGCCTTAAATAAATCTTTACAATGCCAGTCTTTATGACATAATTAGTTATATCATGTTGCAAATGATAGTTAAAAGCAATTGTATTCCAGTCTTCATCTCATGGCGGTATAATTTGCATAAACGTATAAACACGATGTCTTCCATGAGTCAGTTAGTCAGTCAGTCAAATAATCTGTGTGCCGCCGCACACACATTAACTTCTAAGAAATAATGCGCGTATTTGTTAAATTTTTGCTTCATTTTTATGGATGAATGAGCAAATGTGAAAAGAAATGTTTGTAAAGTAAAACCAAGAACTCGAACAGACAAGTCTAAAGTGACAGATCCGTATGTATGTGTGTGTGCATCATAAAAGTGTGATGAGTTCAGAAGTTGCAACTTAAATCTGCCATACAGTATCAGGGTTTTGTTTTTCCCCCTTTTTTGTTCTGTTAAAAGTTCTATAGCTGAAGAGCAAATGCCTTTGTAATATACATGTGTATAAATCTCTGTGTGTATATTGGTATGTCAGTATGTATGTTTAACCGCATCCGGTAGATGTGAAATTCTAGACGCCATAAATATTTTGAAAAAAAAAGTTCATGCTAAAGTTTTTATTCCAACTGAAAGGTGTAGGAGCAAAACGAAGTGCATCGCCATTAAAATAAAATGTTTAATTACTTAAATATTCATCCTTAATTGTTTATTGCATCTGAAGAATTGTTGTAGCAAGATAATGACAGCAAAAATCGCCAAAATGGTATAAAGTCGTCAAAATGTGGAAAAATCGTTAAAGTGCGAAATGTAAAATAAATGAAGCAAAAAATTGTTAAACGAAGATTCTAAAATTCAAAAATTCATCTTTGAATTGATAGATCAATTGATAACCAGAAGGAGCTACAAGAGTCCCAAGTACATCCATTAACCAGGGAAAAAAATTCTCTAAAATAAAAAATCACCTAAAAAAACGAGTAACCTAAAAGAAGCGCTCCAACAGCTGATAGTTAAGCATAAGTTTTATGCACACAAAAATCTGTTAGTGATATCCTCCTATTTTAAAAAATCTCATTATTGGTACTCTACTGTCATACCAAAATGAATCAAACAATTTATTCCGTGCTGATTGAAGTAAATACAACTCTGATCGTATGGAATGTGTAATTTTTATTTATGCTTCTCATAAAAGTTACACATTTTTATGACACACGATTCAATGTTTTCAGCAGAGATGAAACTGATGAGATGAGACTGTCTAGGATAGTGAAACCAGACCTTTACATAGAGAATCAGCTGATTAATCAGTATTAATATACAGCACATTTCGCTAAAAGTTACAACTCACCGCTACACGAAAATTGCCGATCCCTAATGCATTGTGCTTTTTGATAAACCCGGTACTCCCTTCCTTTGCTTTCAAAATACTACACTCAATAAGGATATTATTTTATGGTAAACTGGTGCTGGCAAATCAAGCCGGGTGTTTCTAATATGTTTGTAGAAAAGGTGGGGAGTACTAATAGTTTTGCATTTGTGCTTATGAATGTATGAATGGCTGACTTAATGCTGATGGCTGGCAAAGAAGACTGACTGACATGTAGACGATTTAAATCTTTTCTTTAACAAATAAAATTAGCTCATGTTAATAATGGCAATAAAAACTGGCTGGCTGGGCAAATCTTACTCGCACGCACACAAAAACATAATTGTATAAATTAACGAATGAATGCTAAACGAGTTGCCACTTTGGCAGATTTTTTGCTCAAACTTATGATAAAAAACTGTGAAATTAATTAAATAGAGTTTATAATAATTAAAGAATTATTTCGCAATTTAAGATTTAAATTCAGAATCAAATTTTAACATCAGCGAAATTAACAAATTCAAATAAATGAATTAATTTTTATATATGGAACTTCTAAAAATGGATCTCGATCGTAACGTAAATCATATAAATGTTATTAAATGTCTTATAAATGTAAAAGAAAATGTATAGCGAAATTCAAATCTAGTTCACAGATGGTCAACATTTTTAAATTTTGAATAAATTTTTATTACATGCTGAAAGAACACAAGTTTCCTGGAAAATAATAAATTGTAAGGAATACTTTTCCAAGGATTAATTAATATATTCAATAATTTATTAGTTTAAAAGAAAACTATTTGGATTATAGAAATACTGGGTCAGTAAACATAAAAATGTTTGTCAAATTAAAGGCATTGCATTTGTAAAACATTTAAATTGTATAAGGCATCCTTTTCTACAAAAAAGGTGGCAAAGCTGCCCTTAAAATTTGCCATTTTGTGTTCGTTTCCCAAGAATGTTTTGACCTCTTAAAGCAAAATGGTTAGGTTTTAATTATAAAAATATTGGCAATATACAGAATGTCCCATGAAAAGGATATTTTATTTCTGTTTTGTATCAGGATAATCAGAAAATTCAATTTTAATAATTATTATTATATAATAATATATAATATATAATTGTCGTATAAAACTAACAAAGGAAACCAATAATGCTGGTTAAAATAAAAAAAAAAACTTTTAGTTTCTAAGGAAGATGCATCATCAGTCTGGCAACTGAGCATCGTTGCTTATATACGACTATTTCCTAAGGAAAATTCATTCACTATTTCTTGGAAAAATTGTTGAAATATACTTTATAGTTGAAGTTAAAAGAAAAATAAATTAAATAAAGAGAGGAAAACATATTCTTGTTTTCCGATGACGATACTTATGGCATTTTCCTTTCTACAAAAAAGGGCGATATTTTACCCCAAAAAAGCAATTTTATATACTTTTCTGAAAAATATTTTGCCCTCATAAATTGTTGTGTGCCCTATTGCAAGCACTTCGCCCTTAATCAGGGCGAGAGACATTGGGATTTTCCACGCCATATAAATTGACAGGTTAGAAAATACCCTGTAAAACAGATTGGTTTTATTTTGAAGTAGCGTTACCAGACTGTGTTAAAAAAATTGTTTATATCAGAAGAATCAGTAAATTACATTTTAATAATTATTTTTATATCTAGTCTGGTCTAGTTATATGAAATGTTTCTCAAGCAGATGAATTTGCGCTCTGGCAAAGGAACATTTCGTTTACACATTTTATAAATTATAAATAAATGTTTTCTATCAGCTGTTAAACAGAGAGCGGCCCCTATTTTGGTAAATTATGTTTTATTTTCTTCAAACATAAAATGCAATTTTTACAGGGCGTGCAAATTTTTTAAAAATACTCTCTTTTGAGAGAAACGCAAACTTTTTATTTATCAAAGACATCTGGCAGCCCTACTGCTGCTCAGACAGAACATAAATCTCTTTAATAAAATTTAAATTTATGAAAATGTGTAAACGATGCCAAAGACATTAAATTAATTCCTGGCAAATATACATTTTTCAATATCCATTAAAACATTTTTAAATGTAAATTCTTAAAGCAGCTCTCTGACCCTTTTCATTTTAATTATTAGTTGCGGTAATGTATCTTTATAAAATGGCATTGAATGCCGAGCTTCACTGGTTTGTATAGGGATTTTAAAACCACTTTAGAGATTATATGCATGATTATTAATTTTAAAATTTAAGAAAATTTGTGAAGATGAAATTTTTTTCTTTTCTCCCCCTCTTTAAGAATATTCCATCAAGAGGCTTTCACCAATATAATAATTCTGAATTTAGGAACCGCCATAAACATTCATATTATCAAACGAAAATAATAGAAGGAGATTTTTTTCTGTTTAAATTTATTCATTATAAAGTTATGAGAAAAATTATAGCAATAACTGCTTATAATGGTCAGTTAAAAAAATTCGTTATGAATAATTCATAAAAATATAAAAATGCATATTAATTTCAAAGTCGATTGCAGTAATTAAAAGAAATACTATAAATAATTAACCAATTATTTATGCAGTGAATATTGAAAAAATTAATTAATTAAAAATTAATGCTGGAAATGTGAAATTTTAATAAAAATATTCAATAAAAATTTGCGTAAAAAATCTTAAAAATAAAGCTTTAAGAGGTTTCAAGGGGTAAGAGCGAGAGTGAAAGATAAAAAAATCCAGTATTTTATATACACGAAAGCTTTAATTAATTATTTCTACTGTATAAATAGGTTTACGGTTTTTACTGCAACTTTATTAAAATTTCCCCTTTTTAACATTTTTAGATTTTATTTTTAAATTTTATTTTATTCAGCGTGTTATTTACATAGATTTCTTTTAAGTAACTACAACTTCGTTGCTATAACACGTTTGGAGGTTGGTTAAGTGATGAAGGCTGCGTGTAGAGAAGATCTACAGCATCATGGAATGCATTGCATCGGCATTAGGAAAAATTATTAGGTAGTTCTAGGAAAGTAGATGAGAGAGCAATGTTGCAGGCGCTGTTAATCTGTGTTATTTCGATACGCAGCACTGGCGAGGAGAGCTTTATTGTATGCAGCTGTACACGAATCTTATTATCTATATTAATTGTTTGTCACCCAATCATGTCATCCATACGTAACAGAGGAGATATTAGAGACTGTTACACAAACCTATGAGAATTTTTTATACTATGAATGCTAGAGGCTTTGTTCAAATTCGCGTATCTGAATGAGGTGTCTTTCCCCATTCATAGTAGTAGCTAGGGTTGATATGGAAAGTTCTAATTGGCTATATCTATTTGATGCTAACGTAGTTATTACTTAGACTTCCTACCTAGATAATTAAGTACTGCTCTCTCTCACTGGAAGAGCGAATGGTAGAGTTGCATTTGAAATATTCCTACCTTTCGAATGTCACTAGAAATTTTTACGTTTTTCTATCATTAATAGAAATTTGGATGAAAATTTCTGGCCCGAGACTATATAATTCGTATATGCAAATGACAAAAAAATATATGTATGTAGATATTGCATTTGTACCAACTCCCTTTATTTAAATAAAACTCTTTTAAAATAAACGAGAATTATTAATACAGAAAAATACTTATTTATTTAATTAATATTACAATTATATGAATATAATTAAAGTATGTGTGGAAGCACTGGCAGCTGAGGCCATCGGCTAAGCTCCCCTAAGGGGAGAACCTCTCATAACAATATATATCATGAATTCCCCCATAAATAAATGGCAACTAAGTAAACAACTGGCTACGTGGCGTCAATGGTAATTTGGGGTATTCGCAGCTGTATAGCTCGCATATTTAAGGTCGTCTTATAAAAGGTTTTAAATGTGGAAGACATTAAAACACTCTCACGTTTTGTAATCACTTACATAATGTTATGGGCATGCTTGGAATTCAGCGCTAAGCTTTTTTACTAAATAAAAATTTATTTTTGATGCATTTCTACAATTTTTGTAAAGCAACATTTTTTCATTATTTTTCTGCTTCTTTTTTGATTTTGCCACATTGTAGGAGAGGTTTTCTTAATTAAATATAACAAAGCACGTTCTATGCTGGGTGGAGCAATTTATTGTACAAAAATTAAGAGCCAAACCACCGCAAAATGAAAAAAACAATGAGACATTATGTAAAAAATTGTTACTTTGCGATGTTCACTGTTTAATTTGTTTTTCTTTTTTTTTTTTTTTTTTTGATACAAAAAAAAAGTTGAGCATTTTTATTTATTTTTGTATTTATTTTTTATTGGGATTCTTTTAATTAAATACATTTTTACGATTTAGCTTTTGTTACAATTTTGTTGTCTGATGAAATTAATGTTCGTAAAAAAAAGCTTTAAAGAACTCGTTTATTTGCGAAGCAAAAGTTATTTGTAAGCAATAAATTTATAATAAAAATTTATATTATTAACCGATATTGCAATTGATTTTCACATGAACTTTTATCGTTGGCTGAACTAGTTAGAAACTTTGTGAGTGACTAAGAAAACGCGTTCGATCCTTGCCTCTGCCATTTATTGGTATCTCTCCATTGAAGGATAATAAGCAAATATGTATGTATACATACATACATATGTATATAAAAAAATTTTTTTTTTTTGTTATACTCAATTGGATAACGAGCAAACGTACACAGTATTGATAAAAAAAATTCATAAATTTAAGAATATAACTTAATAAAAACAATATCTAAATGGCTTTTTAATTTATGCTAATATATTAAATTTATAAAAAAGACTAAAAAAAAAAAGAGTTAACAAAACATTTAAATCCGGAATGGCAAGTCCGAAATGTGATGTCGTTTATTGCTTCTATGCCATCAAGCCGCTCTAAATATTTTTCTCTCCATGTATTAATCTATCCTTTCCCTACTCACCTCTTCCGTACACTGTTGCAAACAGGAATGCGTTATATTTTCCATTAACGTCACCATACTTGTATCATATTCATTAGAGTCATCATTAAATATTGATAAATTTGTTAAAATACGACTAATTGATAAATAATTTTCACCGGCTGCTCCTCCAGCCTTTAAAGAAGGCATTAAATCCAAAGTTTTATTCGTTTCATTTGCAACATCCGTTTGACAGTTGACTGTGTGGTAAAATGTCACGGCAATAAAAATAATAACAGCCAAAAGCATTTTCCTTAATAAAAAATCAAACGTCTTGTAAAGAGAAACACCTTTTATTATAATCAATTTTTACAAAATACATTTATTTACAATTTATTGAGTATTTATTTACACTCTCTCTCTCTGCATTTCATTGTTGTATCTCTCACGCACTCAATTGCAAATACTCAACATAAATTGTTCTCGCTTATTTTATGTGTTTGTTTGAAAGTGTGTTTATGTTTCAATTAATATTTTTTGGCATTTGCTTTGACTGTAAACAACACGGCTTTTGCTATTTTATTTCACTTTTATTGCTGTTGTTATTGTTGTTGTTATTGTTATCGTTGCTGTTTTTCGTGGTTTTGGTACTCAAGAATTTCCAAGCAAAAAAATTGTTTTGATTTTGTATTTATTTATGTATGTACTCAAGTTGACGCTGTTGTGTCGCTGTGTTGTTGTTGTTATTTGTTTTTGTTTTTTTGCATTTACAAACTCTCATGCACTTGTTATTTAGTTTATGACACAGCTTTAAATATATTTATGACAATTATGTTTGTTGTTGTTTTTTTATCGTAAACATTTTTTTATTATTAATTTTAATATCCAGAATGAAAGCACGTGATAAACCGGTCTGAGTTTTCGATCTTAAAACTATATTATTAAAATTTTTTTAATAAGAAAAAAACAAGAAAGTGAACTTGAAAACGGTAAAAAAAGCGGACAAAAAACACAAGCCAATTACAATTTCAGAAGAAACACAAATCAGAAAAAGGCAATAAAAAATACTGCAGAAGAATATTTAAAAATTTAAAAAAAGCACACGTAAAAGTTAATTACAGGGCGGCCTTAGAAAATGGACTTTTTAAGTAAACTTATGCCCCCTCATTTGTTCCATACATTTATATTTGTGTTGGCTATCTATTCTAGAGCAGATATTTGGTAATTACTTGTTCTGTGGAAGTATCAGCTAAATTTATTCAGTTGGAATATCGTTTTCTTCCACTAAAATAAAATTTACAAAATTACATAATTTTTTGTAAAAATATATTTTATTTATATTACATACGAATATTATCAACAAATTCTTTAATAACAAAATAGAATAACTTTAAAGATACAGGCATAATTGGAGAGAAGGAAACAGCTGATTCGTAGTAAATTATTCTTGTTTATTCTTTTCACCGAATAAGGATATGCACGGCGAACAATTTCATCAATACAGATTTTCTCAGTTAGAAATAAGATTTAAAGGCATCGTTTCACTATCCTACATAGGCGTACAATTCATTTACAAGAAAATGTGATAGTAAAATCCTATTTTAAGAAATCAAATCAAAATGGCGTTGCTGGTAGCAGACCATCATTTAAATGAATTAAAACATTTTCTTGTTGTAAGATATCAGCAAATACATATAATTCATTATATTTAGAGCTGCAGAAAAGGCTTGATTGTCATAATAAATGAAACTATAAACAAAACTTCAATAATAATATAATTTTTCCAAGTTTTTCTTGTTTTGCTTCACAAAAGAATAATTCTGTATTCAGCTGATTGAAGTAAAAGCAACTCTGATCGCATGAAAACTATCATCTTATGAAAATGTTCATAAACTTTTTCTTGTCATAAAAATCGCCCGATATTATCTCACACTATTTCTGCAGCATCAAAAGGATTTGTCTCAAAAAATTGCACGAGACCTCAAACGAATACGCCAAACAAATTATTCATTATAGAGAGCAGCCAGAGAGGCACCGCTCTAAAGTGAAGAAGTAAGTTTTGCGTCCAGTTCAGGCTGGACTTAAAAGATTGTTAATGTTGGTATTAAATTTAATAATAAACAAGCAAGAGACTACGCAGGATTCAAGTGAGAACGTTATGGTTTTAAATTGTCGGATTATGATGAAAACATTTCAGTTACCGAAAATGATATTCAGGCAGCAAAACTTACCTTCTCGAAATCTGTGGAAACCCTCAATAATTTAATAAATTAAGTGCTTCAAAAACCATAACAATGTAAATGGTCAAGAGTTACTAAAAGAGATAATACCTCAAATTAATAGATATATATGTATATTCCATTTCAATGCCTTCGATTGTTTTTGATTTTGTTAGAAATTATTAGTTAGATAAAATTAAAAAATTACTTATAGCTCAATTTGATTAAACTTTTCGAGGTCCTACTGTAATATACTTCAAGTAGTTTAAGGCTCAAAAAAAGTATTTCGTATTTTTTATTCAGATTCATTAAAAAGCAAATTAATCGGACAATAACTAATAATTACACGATCGCAAACAGATTTCATTTACTTTCTTAAAGTACTTGAAACTTCAACACATTTTTATTTATTTTTAGAACCAAATCAAAATTTAACTGCTATTTCATAATTTTACACTGACATGATTTCAGTAAAAACTTGATTTTTTTTCTAAATTAGTATTCAGTTAATTTTATGACATACAACTCGTTTTCTATATAGTTAATGGTTTTCGGTAGTCATCGCAAATGCTAAGGCCGAACATTAATACGGGATGTATACACTTATACAATAGTAGAGAGAGATCTAAGCTTTACACTTCCTATGAAACGCTGCGCAAAAAATCGTACTGTATTCAACTTGGTGAAGCTCCCCACATTGAGGTGTACTTTGGGGACAGGGTATTTAACCTTTCTAGACCTTGAAATTGTAGAAACAAAAAACCAGCCGCTGCTCATGGACCCGTTCAACCAGACAGGATTTAAGTTCCTGGTATAATTCTGCAGGCACTCTTACAAGCACTGCCTGGGTATCCTTGTAAGAAGAAAAACGTCACAGAATTTTCTGGGCATGATCAGCTGATCAAATCTGCTTCGGCAGCTATTCTTGCATATGCTTCGAAAAGTAAGAATAAGAGAAAGTAATCATTTTGCACAACTACGGTGACAAACCGAGAATTTTATACGGAGTTGAAAACTTAGTGGAGTCGGTTCATATTGATAAGAACACACGGCAATCTTGAATACACATATTATGAATAAATGATAGTTTTTAGGCTTTCTTTAATTTTTTTAAAAATATATCTTGAGTATGTTTTTTTAAATTTGTAGGTCAACCAATTGCCACGGACATACACCTAATTTGAACTCCGAACTCATTCTCATTACTATCAGGAGAAAGATATTTTCTATGAGAATCACACAAAAAAAAAAAAATAAAAGAAAATCCCAAATAATACCAATCCAGCTGAAAAATGACGGTCAATTAATTGTTCCGCCATTGAAAAGCTGCGGCCCTCTCAATAATTCATTTGATGTCTGCAACAAAAACGTGCGCAGTTTAACTTATTTGATATGAAAATTAAATTGCAATAAAGTTTTTCTCTTATACTGAGCGATGCACTCGAGATGGATCCAGTAAAAGCGAAAATTATTTTTATTTTAAAAAGCATTTATGGGGTAAATGAGGTTGCGCTTTTGCAGATTTTTGTTTGTTGTTATTGGAATTATTTTGCGCTTTTAATTGATTTTGCGGTTTTCTAATTATCTTTATTTTTCAGACCTTGACTCACTTTTAATTTCCATAATGTTTTTATGTTTAATAATTTCATTTAATTTAATTTAATTAATTTACATGGTATCGTACATCTGGAGAGAATGTTCTATCAACTTTTTCTTTATCGTTAATAAAGAGAACTTTCTTCTTAATTAATTATATTTTGTGACCGGGCCGCTCTCCTCTTAGTTATAATAATTTTTTTTTGTTTTTATCACAAACTACGTTCTTAAATACTCGTAATCATATTAAAAATATTTTCTGTTTTATTCGTATATTTACTCGCATCCACGTTTAATTTTAACCCCTAAACAATTTTCAGCTTGTAATTTAATTTGCTTCAATGAGGTTTGTGACAACTTTTAAGCTTTTTTATTATTTTTTTTATTATTATCGTTATTATTATTAAGTGTTTGCTTTTAATTAAAGCTTCGTTTGGACTTTCGATTATTACGTTAGACTTAAGCCCCAAGTCGCTTGCTAATTAGTATATATCTTAACGGCATAACGTTTGCAACGCAACTGATCGTCTCAGGTCAGTTGCGCTCACTTGTTATACTCGTTAATATTAGTATTGTTGCTACCGTTGCTGCTCTGATATACAGTTCTCGTTGCTATTATTCGATTACTTGCTGTTGTGTCAATATGTATGAACAATTGTTTTGTGTATTAATATCACGCACATAATTTTATGAGAAAAGCTTAATTAAATGTCATATTTATACACCGTAAGAAATAATCGATATAAAATGAATGAATCTGTAGCAGATAAAAAATATGAATTTTTCTTTCAACCACTTAAGGTTTTAGAGTGAACTAAACATAAATTTCTGTTAAGAGCAATCTGCTCTAATAATTCTCGTATAATTTTTTTTATGTTATTTTTAAGTTTATATAATTTAAAGTATTTTATTTCAAATATTGTATTGTTTTTAATTTGTATTCGAAATATTTTTATAAAAATATTTTTAAAAACTATTTTTGTATGGCAGTATTCGTTGGCGAATTTTTATAAATACACTCGTGAGTACTACGAAACTTAACTTTTTAGCTGTTGCCAAGTTCAGGTCCATGCAAAGGAAACCGTTCGTATTATTTTTTTTTTTTTTGTGATTGGCTGAACCATAAAACAATAAAAGTTGGAAAATGGGGAAAGTGTGCAAATGTAAGGGGCATATTGTAATACTGATGCAACTCCTTAAATATGATTTGCACTCTTATATGGATTTCCATATGTAAATTAAACGATTAAATTCGGCCGTTCTTCTCCTGTGTGTTCCTCTGCTTGTACATAAGGCCTGAATAATACTTGTTGGTTAGTCAACTGCTGGGGTGAAGGTAGGCGTTATGCAATTTTAATTTACTTTTGTCAGCCATGGTGTATCCTCAGCTTCAGAATTGAAATTAAATTTAATTAACTAAGTTTTACTCAAATACCTCTCACAGCTTATCTTTGAGCAAAGACATGATTCCATTATTTTTCATTACTCAAACATATTTTTGAAATTTTTTTCTTCTATTTAATTTTTTTCTCAATTGTGAAAAAATTATTCGATTAACTGTATTCGAATCAATTTGATTATTTTTAATTTTTAATAATTTTTTACAAATTTTTATATGAATTTTTTTATAAAAACGTTTATTTAATTAATTTTTTGGCAACATAAATATATTCGTAATAACATAAATTAATTCGCTTAATCGTTATTGCCATTATACGAGTGTATGTAATTCCAATCAAGTAATTTTTACTCAAAAAACAATGCTGGTTTGAGCAATATTTATTCGAATCTACTCTATTCGATTAAAAAGAGTTTAGAAGAATAAGTTTATTCTTATACGAATTTTATTTTCTGAAAGAAAGAGCAATTTTTATTCGAAACTTTTATTCGATTAATTTTTTTTTTTTTTTTTTTGTAAATTAGGCGTAGTAATACCGAACGGCGCTTCTTTAAAATATAAGTGCATATCGCCCTGCTGCATATTTGTTAAAAGAAGGTTTCGCCGGAAGCGATACAGTCATCCAAGAATATGTTGTCAAGTTCACATCCCATCAAATGGCTTGATATGCTGTATCCAAATTTAATTTGGTTCCGGTAATCTCGTTATTGGTACTCTTGGCATTAATCGCCATACACACACGCAGTTTCGCTAGTTAATACTTTGAAGTGAGGAAAGAGCCCACAAGCCTTTAACGCTAATTGTCTGCATTCCATTTTATTCATATGTGGAGAATAGTGATCACAATTTAATTTCATAAAAATATTGGGAAATTTCTGAACTTGATTTTCTTTCTTTTTTTGTATGTAGAGCTTTCTTTCTCGTTGCTACACTAAATCATTTGAAATTGATTTAAAATACTTGAAATCTTTGCACTTGAACACCTTTCCTTGTCTGGAATATCTTGTAAGCAATATTCAATGAAATTCCCCATTTCCCGCCAACACTCTGAAAACAAATTTTTCTTCCATTTTTAAATTCCTCGTAAAGATGCAAAGTAATTGAACTTTTAAGTAGCTTGATTTCCGTTTCCTTTTTCTCTCCCTAACAGCCAGCAAAAAGGAAATTCTCTTAATCAACTTCTTTGCTGGTAATGTAGACACTCATCGCTTCTTCTCACAGCAGTCAAGTGGTTACGACATGCTACCGAACCAACACCATAAAAACGCAAGGAAATAAATACGAGACGCAAAAAATTAATAAGCATTTGAAATATACTCGTACGCCAAATGAGATAGAAATTATAGAAAACGAAACGTCAATTAAAGGAGACTGTGTGAATAAAAAGAACGTTTAACTTCTTTATTGATAATTTATTATCATATTATTATTTTTTTTTTTTTTTTTTACAAAACCTATAATTTTTAAAATGTCCTGTTCGTGCTTAATCAAGTGGAAAATAATTTATTAGATAATTTCGGTAAGGAATTATTTCTCGTACTCAGGCTTTTTATAAAAACAAATTTCATTAACTGCACTCTCATGGAAATTACTTTAATTCTATATGTAAGTTATTACTTTTCATGCTCCTTTGCGGCTCATTTATCTAATTTTAAATTTAATTCGGAGTTGCCTATTTCGTTTGATATTCGCCGTCAGGGTTGCGTTATTATTGGCATCGCTGTAATTATAATTTATATTTTAATTTATTACTCTACTTGAGAAAATCAAGAAAAAGAATAAAAACTAAAAATATATTCAAATTGAAGACGACCAGATTTGAATTTATTTTACTATATATATTAATAATATTAATCAAATATTGGTTTTATAATTCTCTATACTTTTAGGCGATTTTACAAATTTTTCTTTTTGTCATAATTTTTATTTAAAAAATGAGAATCTCTCTCTCTGTGCCACACTGTAATGAAAGATAATTCCGCTATTTTTTCCCCTCTTCCTCTCTGTTTTTTTTTTACTTTTCAATAAACTCCTCACTTTGGAAATTTTTTCGATTGAAATACCTTTTTTTCCATCTTTTTTCATTTTATTCTTATTTTATTTAATAGAGTTGTAAGTTTTTTTTTTTTTATAAAAAAAATATAAAAAACATATTTTACTTATAGTGGAAAATATTTTTTTAAAAAAAATAAAAAAAATATTTTACTTATAGTGGAAAATGTTTTTTTTATAATAAGAAAAATCTTAAACTGAATCGAATAAAATAAAAATTGAAATATTACTTTTTCGTTTCAACTTTCCAACATTTGGACGCTGCATGACTTTCTGAAATTCATAAATCAGAATCATTTGTGTTTTCCTCATTTTCATATTTTATTTCATTTTTTAATTTTTTTTTTTATATTTCATTTTTTAATTTTCTTTTTATTGAATTACAGTGGTTTTTTTGGTGATCAGGACCACTGTACTATTAGCGATTGTTGTGGGGGGAAAAAATTGTTATTATGTTTTTATGGAAGCTGATTAAGGATGGCGTTGAAAGGATGACTTCCTTTGCCAAAGTGATGCTCATTTCTGTCGGCCTTCATAAAGAGATGTTCAAAAAAAAAACATGTTATGCTTCCTTTTTGTACTTAACCCTGCCAAAAGCTGTTGCAGGGTAAAAGCCAATTTAACTACGACTGCCTTCTCTCATACGCATTTCCTCTTTCGCATATGTATGTATGTGCATGGTCATGTGTATGTATAAGTACAAACAAATTGTGCACGTGTATGAAGTTGAGTTTGAGTCCTTAAGTTTTCATAATCAGGAAACGGAAATTATAATATTTTCTATACAAATCCCAGGGTATATGAGAGATATACTCGTGCTCATGTACATATGTATGTGTGCATGTATGTCCGTACATGTATGTACATGTATTTAGTTGTATGTAAACACATTTTCAAAAAGTTTACCGTG
This sequence comes from Ormia ochracea, assembly GCA_963402855.1. Lineage (NCBI taxonomy): Eukaryota > Metazoa > Arthropoda > Insecta > Diptera > Tachinidae > Ormia > Ormia ochracea. Next base: position 16,715,783 of record OY727107.1, on the reverse strand, counting down.
TGGCTTCACTTATTTACTTGCGTACATATTTTGAAATAATTTTAAAAAATACTTTTTAGCCTGCGGAAGTTGATTGTTTTTTTTTTCTAATTGCCAAGTTTTTATTATCATTAAATGGTTTTTTTATTTTTTATTTTTTAAAGTTTAATTCCAATATTGATATGATTTTTGTAATTTATTTTCACTGCATTTATTGGACTTTTGTAAAGCGTATTATTGAAACCACTTCACGCAATTTAATTTATTAGCTGTTTTTTGTGTTTTAGTATTTCCTTCGTTCTTTCCCTCTCGCCATGACTTTAATCAAAATGTATATGAGTTTTCTTTATTACGACTTATAAAAGCTTTATTTAAAAGTTGAGGAAGAGTTGGGCATTACAGCTTTAAAAAATTACTAAAAGAAATTTTTTAAATGTCTCTTCCATTAGGAAATCTAATTTGGTTTTTTTCTCTCTCTCTGTTTTTATAGTCAACTGAACTTTAAAAGTCTTAAGACTCACCAAGTTTACGTAGAATACGGTATAATGTTGTCTATAGAATACTCAAGTCTAAATAAAAAATATTAAGTCTAGTTGCAACTTAATACTGATTGCATCGGAGTGTAAGCAATTCCAATTAAAATAAATGCCTTGACCGATCAGCTGATTTGTCAAAACATGTTTTCGTTTGCCAATCTTTTTATTATTGTTTTATTAAATAAAAAATAAAAAAATAATAAAAATAAAAAAAAAATCGAGAATATATTTAAAGAAATTTAATGTAAAATGAAAATTTCATTTTTTCCGCCACGAATTTATTTTCGTAAAAATAATTCAGTCTTATAAAAACAAAAAGTGCGATCTTGCCTTTGACTTTAGCATCTTTTAGAATCTCATTCGGGCGTGATCTGTAAATCATTTTTCACGAAAGTGATTTCAAATCATTGATATGGTGTTCCGTGTGAAATGTTAAAAATCCTGTGATTTTCAGAACACCATGAAATCACTTCCGTAGTTTTAAAAATGTTCGTGATTTAAAATCACGGTGATATTAAAACAGACATGATTAAATTATTTTTCAAGGTGGAATTAGGAAGAGCTGATTTCTTCCAAAGCAATCAATTTGTCGATAAAAATTCCTTATATAAATTCATCGTATAAAACTCAATATGATATGTTTGCTTACGAACCACCTCCTTTTCATTAATTCCCAAATTAATATTTTTAATTGAACTATTTGTTGAAATTTTTCAATGAATTTTATTATTCATTATTTAATTTTTTTTATTTAGTGTGAAAATATAATACCTAAAAATTTAAAGGGAAATACAAAGAAAAACAATTTTTATAATTGTAGAAATAAAATAAAATAAAAAAATAAAATAAAATTAATTATTATTGTATCAATTAAATCTATTTAATTCAACGTTTAAAATCTAAAATGGTAACACAGTATTGATTTTTTCATCGTTCACTGGGGTAAGAAATAGTAAGATATCTCGCCGACTTTCCCGATCGCTTGTTTCTCCCTCGTCCGTTCGGCTTATTTCCCCAGCATGAAATAAATCAAGATTTATTATAAAAATATGTAATAAAATTAAAAGGGTGATTTTATTTTATTGTCTCACTATTCTATTACTTTGTTTTTCACAGCATGGCAACTTTTATTTTTTCGTCATAATTGACATATTTTGAATGTGAATCGGGCCGCAGTACAACGGGAAAATTCCCCTTTTAATTTTTTTTTTTTTTTGTATCATTTTAAGGCAAATTTATTGTAGTCGTAAGTTCACCGAGTGTCAATTCTCTTGGGATGTAGTTCACTTCATACAAATGAAATATGTGCACTTGTATGTGTGCATGCATATATATTTCTCTATTTTACAATTTCCCTTAAGAAATTGTAATGCAAACGCTTTGTAGGATCATAAATTTCCAACTTGTACTTATTTAAAATCAAGCAAAAATAAAAACAATCTGAACGCTTTTATGCTTACGAGGTGTGATCAAAAAGTAACTGCTATTTTCAATTTTTTCCAAAAGTATTTATAATAGTTATTCTTGAATAACTATCTGATGTTCTTGAAAGTAACCCCCTTCGAATATAATACGGTTATGGCAACGTTTTTTCCAATCCTCGAAACACTTCTGAAACGCGCTTTTTGGTATCGCCATCAACTCCTATTTCGATTTTTCTTTTGTCTACTCAATCGTAGCAAAACGCTTTCCTTACCTCGGTGTCTTAGTTTTGGCAGGAGAAAACAGTCAGCGGTGGCCAAGGCCGGTGAATACGGCGGCTGCGGCATGATTACAGTTTGGTTCTTCGCCAAAAATTGACGAACAAGCATCCATGATTGGTTTCGCCACAATTGTGTGCGTTTCTAACGAAATGCTTCGCTTAAACGGTGCATAACTTCAAGGTAGTACTCCTTATTGACCGTACGACCTTGTGGCCAGAATTAATGATGCACCATGCCATTGCAATCGAAGAAAACAGTGAGCAAAACCTCAATCGCAGGAAAATGCTTTCCTTTCATCATTCAGTTTTGGGAAGAGGAAAAAGTCTTCGGCGGTATAAGTCTGGTGAATACTATGGTTGAGGCACAATTACTGTTTGATTTTTGGGTAAAAATTGATTTTTTTTCAGTGGTGGCTCTTCTGAGCGCTTCTAGTGGTATGATTGGGTTTCGGCTTCTCTGGAACGGTTCCATTGGTATGCTTGGCATTTGGTTTCAATGTCATAGTTATACACCAATGATTCGTCACAAGTTATGAACTTTTTGAGCAAATCTGGATCGTCGTTCAACAACCCCAATTTCCTCATAATTTAGTAAAAAATCGAAAAGCATATCAAAACACGACTAAACTTTTTATATGTCAAAAACATTCCCACAATCCAAAATGGCTGATTTTGCTAGCACATATAACAGACATGAGTATCAACATAAAAGGAAAAAATGCGACAACCTAACATACGGAGCTCACGAAATTTGGAAATAACGGTTAGTTTTTCCTCACACCTCGTACATACATGAATGCAAGAAAACCACTTACTTAAAAGTAAAAGACAATAAACCCCATTACTGGAAGTCATTCTTATGTAAACATATTGAAATAATATATAGAAAAAAAAAACATTTTGGTTTTAGAAAGGTTTTTTTTAAAAATATGTTTACTATAAAACCAACGAGGGTTCAAGCTGGTTTTCAAGGAAGGACTCAGTAAAAAAAATTTTTAATACCCTGTTCAGACGCAGAGCCAAATTGTGCAATTGGGCATTTGTTCAGATATTAGCTAATTTTATAAATTGACAAATTTTTTCAAACTGCGTCCTAAATTAAGTGGACTCCTGAAGATTCGTGTGGTGAATGAAAAATATTTTGTAATTGGCAACACTGAATGGCATAAAAATTGAAATGTCAAAATTAGGAGAGGTAGTTGCTCTCTTCATTTATAAATTAATAATAAATATAAAATATAAATTAATAATCAAATTGAGAATTGGCTAAATTTAAATAACTTTAAAATTATAACTTTTATATCAAAATTTGTTATCGATAATAAGTTTCTTCTTGAATACGATTATCATTAAGGGTTTCGATGACTTTTGATAATCAATTCTATTATTTTTTTTTGTTGGCTTGTCCGCAGGCAAACACTTACGGTGTAGGCAGGAATCGACTGGCGACCTTCGGTTTAGTATGCCGCGCATTATTCATTCGCCTACGGAGGCACCCTCGCTTAAAACTATTATCGATAAAAGCTTTGGTTTTGGCATCTGTTATTTGAAAATTAAGATCCTTTTTCAATGGAGTCTTATTTATCGAATTTATTATCACTTTTTTTATCGATAACAAATTATGTAGCAAAAAATTCCATTGTTAATAATAACGAGTTAACTGGAAACAAGTGAACTAGACAAAAGCTTGAATACTAATACATTGACAATATACATACACACATGCAATTTTATTAGTTACTTCCAATATAAAATTGTTAATATTTTATTTAAATCTTTTTGTTTAAGGATGTGTTTGGGAACAACAATATGTGGGCATAACTTTTTGCCACTTTTACCCTCCCTGTGGCTAACTTTTCTTCTACAAAATACAATATTTATTAAATTTGTTTGGTTTGGGGTCACATAGTAAAGTTCCTAATGCTTTCGGGGCATAAAATTCAATTGAATCTGCCACCCAATATTATAATAAAATATTACATTTTATTTAGAAAATATGTAAATTCTTTCATACATACTTAAATAGGCAAATAACAGTTACGCACAAAACAGTGCGCTACGAGTATATGTGTTTGGAAGGATGTTGTTTGTATGTGTCTGTGCTGGTTAGAAGGATTTCTTAACCATAGAAATTTAACTGCAGAGCTCTACCCATTTCGCAAAAATATACAAAAACAAACAAATTACATACATAAAAAAAAAACAATAAAAGGAGCACAACTAAATGTAATTTATTTTTAGTTGTCATTTTGTAGGGAAAGGACAGTTGCCACATGTTGGCTTTGGCTTATTAAAAGAAAATTGCCAACAAAGCCAACAATAAACTATGTAGCATTTAAAAACTGTCGGTAGGATTGGCTTAGAAGCTCAACAAACTAAGTAAATTAAAAATAATTGGCTTCTCAGTTTATAAGGAAAAGCTTCAGCGGCCTGGCCCCGAACAATAATATTTAGTAAAGATTTTAAACCAAATATTGCTACAATTCGGATAAGCGTTAGTATTCTCTAGAATTATTTATTTTTCATTTCTGCTTTTAACACTCTCTTTATTCGCTTGCCGAAGCTTTTTTTAACACAAACTTTACAATGTTATTTTCATTATGGGCCTCCGGAAAAGCAAAAGTTTCCCCCCACTAGTTTAACAATTATGGCAGTTTCTTGATGTGTGTTTGCGGAATAGCTGCTACTAAAATCTAACACAGCAGTTAATCTGATATAGTCAATATATATAGTTAATATATATAGTCTAATATAATCTAATATAATCTAACATAGCAGTTAATCTAATTTTGTCTAAGAAAGTTCTAGTTACAACTTGCCCGTTAATTTCAACCAAATATAAACTATGGAAGTGTCTAATGGAATTATGGAATTATGGAATTATTCCAAACACGCACTAAAGTTAATGGCGTTCACATAACTTATGAGGCCGGTCTGTATCTCACTGCTTCATAACCTAACTCACATAAGTGTTAGAGTTCAAGCCCATGGCTCTCGCCGAGACCATAGGCCCAACTACACAGGACATCCGTAGGTATCACCGAAGTACCTTTTGCTGCAATACGGTGTAACTAACAAGAAAAAGTATCACACGATAAATGACGTCTGGAAAGTGAGTTTGATGCGGTCTAAAATGGCCGCACATATTTCGCTGGACTATTCCGCTTCACGTGTCTAAAGATAAATTCGTTTAGTTAAATTCATTTTCAGAAAACATCGCATGCGATGTTTTTTTCGCCGTACGTTTAAATTCTATGAAATTGATATAAAATTTCACCCCTTTTTTTCTGAAATTTCTTCATTGCATATAAACTATTCTTCCTCAGCGGATAAAACCTATGTGGGCCAGAAGCCAACACATTAGGCTATTAAACTATATTTATAGAATATTTGAAAAATGGTTTTCACATTTTTTAGAAGCTATATTCCTCCCAGAAGCCATGTGTATATAAGCATTTCACACCGAGTCCTATTTTCGAAGGGTTCTAAAAAATGTGAAAACCATCTTTCTGTCCCACATAGGTTTGATCCGCCTAGGAAGAATGGTTTATATGCAGTGAAGAAATTTCAAAAATGGGGTGAAATTCTATACCAATTTCATAGAATTTAAAAGTACGGCGAAAAAAACATCGCTGCGATGTTTTCTTAAAAAAGAATTTTACATAAAATAAGAAAAAATAAGAAAATAAATAAGAAAAAACATCGCATGCGATGTTTTCTAAATAAGAATTTTGAAAAAAAAAAGAAAATAAATAAGAAAAAACATCGCATGCGATGTTTTCTAAATAAGAATTTTACTAAAGGAATTTCCCTTCACACACGTTTCCGCTTCGAAGTACACGGGGAGGAATTGCTGGGGATTACCATGTGCTTGCTGGTAACAGCGGAAGTAGAGAGTTGCCACTCATCTGCTACAAATCAAAGCTGGAGATAAATTTTAAGGGTCAATCGCTACACGAATTTCAATATGAATTAATACAGCGCCTTGCAATTTGCAATAAAAAAAAAGTTATTATAATACTAATTGATATATAAATTGCCATTTATGCAATTCCCCTTTAGACGGCAATTGTTCCATTCACGTCTTTGTATTATTTTCAGGGTTTTATAGTTCCTCTTTAAAAAGCTTCTGCATATTAAAAAGCTGCCTAAATGCAACTGTCGCAAACCTTTTTTTGCATAAATTGTGACTAAAAGTGTTATTTAAATGATCTTTCCATCTATATTTTCAGATATTGCGTAGAATTCGAGGTCCTAAGAACTTCCAAGGCATGTCACAAGTTGCCTCCTTATAATTTAATGATAGAAGGTATACAATTGCTTTTCGATATTAAAATAATATTTTATGATCGTTTTATCTTCCTAAGGTGATCGCATAGCAGTCAGCTGCGATGTAGAAGCTTTTATACAAGATTTCTCATCTACCAAGGACAACCACTTAACTATTTCAACCCTAAAATCGCAACAGCATAATGATTCCTTATTTGCAAAATATGATTTGGGTGGCAGCAATTCCAATGAGGAGGATTTCAATGACAGTGAAGAGAATATAATTGACAATAGCAGCAGCAGCAGCAGCAGTAGCAGCAGCAGTGATGAGCATGATGACTATGACACGGCCTCGTTAATAGTAAAAACTACAACAACAACTACCACAACAACGACCACAACCACCACCCCATATCCACCGCCACAGACTATCCAATACCATTGCCGCGGTGAAGGCCTACCAGGAAGAACAACAAGATGGAGTGCTTTAGCGGCACCCTCTTGCCGAGGCAAATGGCTAAGACTAACCCTAGACACACCCATGAAATGTACACATGCCCAGTTTATATTCGTTTAAGCAGATTAGAGGTATAGAAAAAGCGAGTTACTCAACTAATTTTTGTACATTCATTTTGCAAAGGCAAATTAAATATAAGATTAAACATCCGATTTTAAATTAAATTAAATCTACTACACACTTACAAAATGTATTTACTTTTACATTTATTTTAAAAAGTGTTTTTTAATACACAATGCTGATATATTTAATTTTGTTTAAATTAAATAAATTGGCATAATTACTTTAATTAAAGCTAATTGTTTTAAGTGTGCAACAGGCGGTTTAAAACACGTTTAATTCTTAATATGCTAATCATTTTTTCTGTTTTTACTTCCAGAAGTTTTCTAAAATAGATGATTAATTATCAATAAATTTTCGACTTTTCCGAATTCAAGTACTTATTCACAAAAACCAAAAAAAAACCCTCCTCCTGTTTATAAAAAGCATGACAAAGTAAAATATACAACACCCACCCACCTCCTAAAGGTATGCTATAAAAATATTACGATTAATAGTTAAAACTGCAAAATGCGTGGTTATACAATAACCTTTAAGAACTCTATGTTCCAGGGAACACATACATACATACATATATAAAGGAATACAAATTTAAAAATTATTAATTCTGTGAAGCACAGCAGAAATATTTTATTCAATTTTATGAATCTTCAGATGTAAAATAAATATTTCACATTCTTTGTTAGAAAAAACGGAACTGAAATATAATTTTAAAGCGTATTATTTCACACGCGTGCAAACAAGGCCGTCCAAAACCAAAAATGGAAATTTGTATGAAGATATTAAAACACCTCAGCGTTCTAACTGGTTGCGTGGAGTCGTCCTCAGTTTGAAGGAGAGCATTAATATAGATATTTTAATTTTAAGAGTATGATCATTTGATCGTTTCCAATTGCTATTGAGAAGTAAAATGAGAATAGTTTTGCCGTAATAAGTAGAGGAGGGTATAATGAAGTACCCTCAACAGAACCCTGAATAGTACCCTCAACAGAACCCTGAATAGTACCCTGTTCTCGCTTAAAACGGCGAGAGCACGATGGACAAGTTTTTTGATCGTCTCCAGTGCACTTCAGTTGCATGATCGAGGCCAATTTTCCCTAGCCTGCCCAATCCCACCATTTCTTAAACAAAATAAGCATGACAGTGTGTACAAAAAGTATATGTATCTGAAATTTTTGGCAGTCTGCTGTGGCAAGTCGTACGTTTTGCAAAACTATGATTTTGTTCACATACACGAATACTGTAATAAGTATCCTGCGTATTTTCTTGTATGTGTGTGTAACACTGGTACTTAATAGTAGTAAATTGGAAACACTATTTCAGTTGGCTCTACTACCACGATGTTCTAAAAACCTCTTCTGAATTATTACTTGAGGGCGCCAAAAATTATTGCAGAATTATTCCAAATCCTAACTAGGAAAATATAAGAAGCCTTTTAAGGCAGTAAAAGGTCCTATTTCAATTCCAAGTAAATAGAGCAGATACCCCATAATTAGTTACAAAAATATTGCTGTCCTCCAGTCATTATCGTGGGCTAATTAATAATCCACAATCTGCTAGCCTTGAAGCAATGAGTTTTAAAAATATATGCAATGAAATGAAATTTACTTGGCTTCAAAAATAGCCCGCAAATGCCCCCCAGTGTTTCTCCTCTTGAATTGTGAACTTAAAAAGGTGTTGTCTATGCCAGCCTTCGATTCGTTCAGGCAATTAACAAATATTGGTTTGTAGTTCAATTTATTTAGAAAAGCAATTTACTTAAACGTGTTTTCACCTGCATAACTAAAATATCATTTAAAGCAAGTTTAAAGCCATAAAATAAAATAAAATAAATTTTATTTATTTTCATTATTGATTTCATTTGGTAGAATTTTTACAAAGTCTGACGTCAATTATTTTGCAATAAATCCTTAAAGTTATCTAAAACTTTAAGCTCACGCCTACATGATCAGACAACCCGTTTCGGTTACATCCAACTTCATATTGTTAAAAGCGCATGAAGAACTGACGAAAGGATATAATCGGACGGGAGAGCAAATATATTCCACGATACTGCATAATAATGCTGTTAAATTAAAAAGGGAAAATTTATTTAAAAATATATTTTAAAACCTCTCGGTTTTAATTTCGGCTTACATTTATACTCACTTGCCCCGTCTAAACGTATTTTGAGAAATACTTTCCAAGCGTGCTCAATATAAGCTCGACAACATAACTAATTGAACAGAATGCATACACACATACAAAGCTACACACATATGTACATAACTACATACATGCTGGTAAGGACATATGCAGCGTATGTTTGTATGCATGCAATTGCAAGCAAAGGAGCATAAATTGGATATAATAATAATTATAAAAATTCTTTAAAATGTAAGCAAACTTAATGATAAAATAGATTTAATAGATTTTCTTTAAGTGAGGCATGCATACATATAAACTAATATATAAATAAATGCACGTCGCAAAAACTATATGAATAAAACAAATATAATTTTAAATATAAAAATTATTGTGAAAATATTCCTTTTACGAGTAAGAGTCTCAAATGTAAGTAAAATGGAAAAGCTTTTCCAGTTTAAAAGTCTCAGACGTCACACGAGTCTTAAGTTGATAAAATTGATTTTTCAACGTCGTTAAATATTGCCAATTGTTGTATTCCCTAACAATAATAGGTCTGTTCATTTACTAAAAATTATTACAAATTTCTATTAATAGTTATAGCAAAGGTTTGCAAGGTAAGAGGCTTAGAAGGGTATCAAAAAATTGAGACGACTTTTTACTGGCAAGAATTTTCCAAGGATGTCCAAAATTAGCTTATGATTTTAATTTTAGGAAAAAAAAATTTTTTTTTTCAGAAATGAAAAATATTTTTAATAAAGTTTTCCTCGACCAGGTTTCAGTTGTTATTCCCGTATTAAGGAATTGTCTGAAATTTTCGTTAACAAAATTTTTATAGTGAAATTAAAGAAAAATACGATTTGAGAATTTAAAAAGATTTGATTAGACTTGTTTTTGAAACTGTAAAAAAAATCGCTGAAATTATTAAAATTCACACAATTTAATATTTTTATATGAATGTATATGCATATAAAAATAATATATAAAATTTATTACTTCTTGTTAATAAATTTTTCAGATTTTTCACATTTCTATACGATACAGTTGGTAACGAAAATTGAAATAGTGCTGCAAAAAGTATTGTAATTTATCGCTTTCTTAAAGTAAATTCCTATTTAAAAGAAACTCTAGTTTTTGAATCAAAAGTCAAAAAGAAATATATACAATATATACATATATACATACATACATAGATACACTTGTGTGCAAAGTCTCGATCTATCTCCGCTTTACAAAGAAGCACACGTTTTTTTCAAAATCAACGAACTTTTTTAATTTATTCTCAATCAGCTGTCGTCGAGGTCTTTCGTGTGCACTTTATAATAAAAGTAATAATAATAGAAACTTTTTCTTTACTTATCAATATTAACATTTAAGGAAATTATTGTATTTTGTAATATTATTTACCTGCACAAAAAAAGGAATAGATGAATGCTAAGCTTAATACTCAAAAACGATGTAGGAAAATGCATAAGTAGTATAATTTATATATATTTAAAAAAAAAAAAATGAAATAAAATTTGAAGTAGATAAATGAGTGATAATTAAAACTTGATTACCTTTAGGTCAATAATCATACTTTATAATGGCAAGAAAAGGATCTACCAAAATGAATTATTTTTCTAAATAAATATGTAATACCTACAATTATTTTGACAAACAGATTTGAGCCAAGAGTTTGAATACCTTAAGTACACAATGTTTTTATTTTATATATCATATCATCTTATTTAGGTGATAGGTAACAATTTCTTAGATATCATTGATTAATTTTCAGTTTTAGCTAATACCTTTGAACCAGTAAATGCATGAAATCGTCAGGTAATTTTTTTAATTTAAAATTTTTCCAAACATGCAGATGTTTATGAACTTAATAAATACATAAAAAATTCATTCATATAAATTATTATTTAAAAAAAAATTTTATTTTCCTCGAAATATAACAAGTTTAGGCCAGAGTAAATTTATTTAGTAAATTCCTTACATTAAAAATCATTTAGATGAAATAAAAATTTCAATTCAAAAACTTTTATCATTAAACTGCATTTTTGTTTATAATTTTTATATTACGCCATTACCTATTAATTTTTTTTATTATAATTTGACACTAAAGAATTGAAACAACAATAGACACTTTACTTTACGGGAATTCCCCTTGTGTAGAACTCTATATGTACATACAACATATTTATTTTAGAGCGAATCTATATTTGACCCATTTAAAAGACATTTATAACAAAATCCCAGTGATTAATGCCTTATAAACGAGAATTGTAAAAATAATTATTTACATGCAATTTAAATTAACCTCTATGCCCAAAATGTTGTTACTCAGCAGACTATTTAAAAAAATTGTTATCGATTATTGATAATATTATTGTTCAGATATATCTTATGGGCATTTCATCAAGCGCTAAGATAGATCAGCAGGGAACTTTGTTCTACTACGAGTTTTATTTCAGTGATTTAATAAAAGCTTATATGTACGCAAATAAGAAGAGATGTTGAAAAAAAAATATTAGTTTTTTAATACGATTTGACTTCAAAAGCAATATTTTAGAAATTGATTTAGTCTGAAATATAATTAAAATTGTAAAATTTTGTGGAACAGGCAATAGGTCATGCATTAGAAGTTCTCCAGCATCAAAGAGATAATAAAATTAATTTTGTGTATACGATTTATAATATCGCATACGAAATCTCGTGTAGCCGTATAGCAACCGCCTCTGGAGGTTAACACTTTTCGTTGCCACATGTGACTTAAGCCATACTTTAACGCTTTGAGTTTGTGTTCGCGTAGTAAACGTACACAGAGATCGAAAAGTCTGATCGATGTTCTCCTTATCATACAATTTGTTTTCCACTGACTACAAAGTCTTCTGATCTGCTTATAAATACGTTTCTAGATACTTTATAGTGTGTCATGAGAGAATGAAAAAGGCGTCATAATTAGAAATTTTTTGTCAAGAGAAGCTAAATAGAGCGGCCACCCCTCCGTTAACCTCTTAACATTGTATTGTAGTTGTTTCAGTTTGCAGATTCTTTATAATTTCCCTCAATGATGACTACTTTCAGTCTCCACTTTAAACAGTTTCAATTGAAAATAAATCAGCTCGTTATCACTTATTTTATTGAAAAAAAATTCTCTCAAATACACACAACTGAAAATAAACAAAAATTACAATCAAATATTCAGAAGCAGGGCTTTTTTGATGATAAGAAATATTTTGCAAAAACAGTAAAAATCATAATAAACAAATTGAATATGTGCGTAATCCACTTATTATGGCTTGAAAGCTTGAAAAATACACATTTGATGAGTGGTTTTATGCTTAAACACTACACGCACGTAAAAAGTATACGTTCATCTTTATATTTCGTTTAGAAGTGCTAAAGAAGTTATTAATTTAAAAAATTAAAAAAAATCACTCAACATTTTAAAAATGTGGAATATACACAGTGTAATGCATAGTGCAATTATAAAAACAGTAATTTGTCCAGTTTTAATGCTGATTACTATTATTTCATTTGCTTATTCTTCATCTATACATTCACGTGGTAAGTTGTGACATTAATATTAATTATAAAATATATTGTAAAATATTTCCCATTTCCTGACAAAATTAACAAAAAATATCGAAAGAATGAGAAAAGTATAAGGAAGCAGCCTTAAACCCAAAAAAAATAAAAAAAAAATCTAAATGCTTGAAGTAAATTTTGGCACTTTAATTATATATTGATGTTAAATTCAGTATTGAAAATCATAAAGAAATTCCATTTTCCCTCTGGAAAATAAGTTGTAACTCCTTTGAAGGGGAATAGAATCATACATTCTGAATTATTTGTGAATTCCTTTTTCATTTTAGATTTGTACAACGCCAAATGCACTGATCCAGAAACCAATCGAGAATTATATATTGGCGAGTTTTTTACCAGACCCGGCCAATGCATACGGGTTCAGTGCTTAGGTACGCTAGAATTATGGGAAGACAGGTGTGTATATTGTTTTGCTATAATAAAGAAATAAAACTAAAAATGTTATTATCAGATGCCAGATTCCACAACTGAAGGGTGATTGCATTCAGTTGCCGGCCGCTAACGAGTTCCTTGATTATCCGCGTTGTTGCTCCAATTATGAGTGTAAGTCCACCAAATCGGATGATAAGAGTACCACCTATGAAATTAGACTTTACGATCATTATGGCCGTTTGTTACGCGAACATATAACGCAAAGAGTTAAAGTATTGCTTATGTCACATGTGGCACCAAAAGCTGTTTACACCAGTGGCGGTAAAATTATATCAGCAACAGATAATGATAGTGAAAATTTGTAGTACGAATAAGCAGCTTTAATTTTGTTACATAAAATAATTTGGTTTTTGTAAGATATAAATATTAAAAATTTAAAGATTAATTTTAATTTTTGGAGTTTTTCAAAAAAAAATATGTATACCACATAAGGCGCTTCGGCAAAAATACAGTTATTTTTTTAACCGCCATCTGTATGTGTATTTTTATTCTAATTCGCACTGCATTATCCTACTGACAAACTCATAATATTCTAAGAGTAAGTATTTACCGTTTATCTGAGCCTTTTACAGCTGCAAAGATGATGACGCAATAATAAAAGCCTTTCTATAAATATTTAAATAAAGTTTTAAAAATAATTGCCGTATTTTATATAATATCAAATGTATTCCCAATATTTTGCGTTTTCGCCATCTATCTGTCATTCTGTGAATACTTTATATAAAACGCTGTAACAATATGCAACACTGTATGCTTCAATACCACATTGTGCTCACGAACTTGAATAAACGGTTGTTTGCCGAACGTCGTCCGCATTTCAGACGGAAAGAAAGAGAGAACCTTACATTTTTCGTACTTTGTTCGCGGCGTTATTAATTGTGCAGTTTCCAAGAAAAAAAGTAAAATCTTATCGTCTACTTAATATTTGTTGCTAAATTGTCATTAAAAAAAAGTTGCCCTCAAGGAGTAAAACGAATAAAGTAGGTTTTTGCAATAAAATGTGAAAAAAGCATATAATTTGCTAAAAAAAATAAGTGAAAAAACGTGTAAGCTTTGCATCATTACTAAAAAGTTTTTGAAGCAAAAAAAATTACTAAAGTTGTAAAGCTATGTTTTTAGTTTTTGGTTTCTGAACACTTTAAAAGATGAATTAAGTTTCTAATTCTGTGAAAAGGTAGGTTAGCATATAAGCAGGAAAGTTGGCGCGGACGCTTCACTTGGTTCCCGTCTGTTCGATTTGGTGTTCTATGCTGCGAAGGAGCTACCCAGAAAAACATGTGTTTTCGCAATATCATGAAATAAATTGACAAATAGTAAAAACTTCTGAAAAGTGCTTTCATTTTTTATAAAAGATTTTTCTGATAAGCCTAAAATATGGAAATCCTGTATGTTGCCCCAAAATTTGTCGCAGTTTTAGTAGAATGCTACAAATTGAGGTTATGTACTCGTTTCTCTTAATCTCCTTTTTTATTTGGCATTCAACATCAATTATGTTCATGAATCACTTTATTTTGCAAAAATTTTACAGCTCAGAACAATGTTAATTAACATGGCATGTTACTGTAATATAACATAAGCTTTTAACTAAAAAAAATTAATACTTATTTGTTCGATTTCATATTTTCAATAGACTGTCATTTAGAAATGAATTTATTTTTAGTTTAATTTTTCAAGGCCAGTTATAATAGTGTGTTTGTATTGTGATTTGATGTTCATTTTAGTTAAGATTGTGAATAAATGCATAGCGCGCCTTGTGCCATGTGCTTTATTTTGAATCTTATAGGATTCAAACAAAATCTTCCATTTATAGGTATAATTTTTATTACTTTTAAAATGTGTAATGTGCACACAATTTCCTCAAAACCATTATTTGACCTCCGCCAAATTCTTTTAAATTAAGTTTGTACTTGGAAGAATTAAAAATTAAAAAGCAATGGATAGGAGCTGACTTCTACGGCCATTTCATCATCAGAGATACTTTACACTTATTTTTTTAAACAAAAATTTGTGATATGAACGAAAGTGTGTAAAAATTCTTTTCTTTTCTTCCCCAAAAAGTTACATCTATTTCGATTTCCTATTTTGTTTTTCTCATAAGAAAAATATGAGTTAAAACAGCAGATGTTTAAGAAATTTGACTTGTTTTTTAAAGTTATTATATTGAAAAAGCCGCAAGAAAAATTTCGTTTTTCTATGTTTTACATCTCTCTCAAGCAAACTGCCCTCATCAGTTTCCCTCCCCTAAAAACATTCCTCTATAATATTCCATTTTCTGTTTTATTCATTTTTCTTTTTGTTATTTGCTCTCTTTTCTTTTGAATTTTTGGTTTTTTCTTTACTTTTCAAAGGAAATATGTTATTTAGAGTTAGTACTCATTACTCCTTGTTAAAGAAAGGATCTTCTTCAAGATTGCGTTTTTACGAATGCACAGCAATTAAGAATGAAAAATATTCTCCGAAATTAAATTGCAAAACTAATATATTTTTCTTCTTAAAATCCTGCTTAAGAAAATTGATACTCTTTTTAACTATAAATTTTTTTTTTAACTCGTAAGGATTATATTGTGTAAATTATAACAAATTATTTTGACAAAAACAAAAATAATAATCAAAAAATTATTTTATTAAAAAGTTGCTATAAAATTTTTTATATTTAAATTTTTTTTTTAGTATTATTCTGTACGTACGAAAACTTATTTTTTCCTAACACAAAAAATTTAAGTAAAATGGCTCAACTGGAACAAGATATTCCAACATTCAAATGTGTTTTGGTTGGTGATGGTGGTACCGGCAAGACAACATTCGTTAAACGTCATATGACTGGTGAATTTGAAAAAAAATACGTCGCAACATTGGGTGTCGAAGTGCATCCTTTAATTTTCCACACTAATCGAGGTGCCATCCGTTTCAATGTGTGGGATACTGCTGGCCAAGAGAAATTTGGCGGACTGCGTGATGGCTACTACATTCAGGGCCAGTGTGCTATTATTATGTTTGATGTAACATCACGTGTTACATATAAGAACGTGCCAAATTGGCACAGAGATTTAGTACGTGTATGCGAAAACATACCAATTGTATTGTGCGGAAACAAAGTCGATATTAAGGATCGTAAAGTAAAGGCTAAGAGTATTGTGTTCCACAGAAAGAAGAATTTACAGGTAAACATTGATGTTAAATTTATTACATTATGAAATTACATTTTATAAATTTATCACATGAATTATGATATTAATAATATTTACGTTTTTACAGTACTATGACATCTCAGCCAAATCTAATTACAACTTCGAAAAGCCTTTCCTTTGGATAGCCCGTAAATTGGTGGGTGATCACAATTTAGAATTTGTTGCTATGCCTGCTTTGCTGCCACCGGAAGTCAAAATGGACAAGGATTGGCAACGGCAAATCGAAAGGGATTTACAAGAAGCTCAGGAAACAGCATTGCCGGAAGAAGATGAAGAATTGTAAATCTCTAAAAAAAAAAACCTAAACTCTCTTAAAAATATTTGTTAAAAAAAAGTAATATTCCCTTAAGAACGGGGAATTCTTTTTGCTTCGTTCTATACTATTTAAACCTTTATAAGATTTAATATAAAAATACAATATAATAGGGAATATTTGCTAAATCACAGCAGTAATATTACAAGCTTAATTATAAATTAATAAAGAAACTGAAACATTAAAATTAAAAAGAAATTGAAATAAAATATTTTGAAAAACTTTAATAAAATGCAACAGTATACATTTTAAAAAAAATATGAATCATTTTGTTTGCTTCTAATGTTTGAAAATTGTTAAGACAATTTCATATATATATATATTCATGTTTCACACTAATTTTGTTCATTCGTTTCTAAATTCTGAAGGAAATCCTAAGCTAATATAGAAATTCGGTTTTTAGTTTGTACATTTTTATATACGATTTTACTATTTTTGTAATTTATTTTGTATTCCTATCGTTTAAAAAGCTAAATAATAATTGAATTTCTAATTCTAATGAAAAACGTGGTCAGTTATAAATATTTCTTTTTAACACAAAAAAATACGAGATGCAGTTTAATAAGTTAGATGGACACTGAAAGTCTTCTTATCAAAAAACAGAAACCATTCATGAAAAGTAAGGGTAAGCTGGCTAAGAAAAAAGATTATCTTCATCCCCAACTGTTAACTTTATATAACTTTGAATATATAAAATAGATTAATGGTTAGAGAAACACATTACTACATAAATATGTGCATGAGAGCAAACGATATCAATTGGCCAAGACGCAAGTCATGCAGAATGCTGCAAGTAGATTATGGCTGACAAGATGTGATAAGAACGCAATTTATGGGAAGTATGAAAGTTGAACGTTCAACACTTGCGTGCATTACAATGGGGTAATCTCAGACAGAGATGAAACAAGTTTCCGCTTAACCAGCAGCAAAATGGCATAAATATTGTCATCAGAAAAAACAACAATTAGTAATTATTTGTCTTACTAAAGGTATGTGAAAATAAATGCGTGAAATCAATAAGTTTTTTCTCTATCTAAATGGTAAAAAATTCGTAACAATTTCTCATTCTGTTTTTAGAAATTCAATGGATCAAACATTTAAAGTTTTTGGGGAGATTAAGTTTACTGTATGTTTTACGTTTCTACGAGTTTATTGTATTTCGAACAACGTTTTATTAAATGTAAGTACATCAATATAGCAAAACAGCCTAAAAGAGAGAAGTTTCTAAGTTAATTTAATTAACAAAATTGCAAAAATTCTTTATTTACTTATATTTTGTGTTATGCATTTTTTTTTTGCAATTGGTTAAGCTTGTATGTATGTATTTGTTGCATTTAATTTAAATCAGTTATATAAAAGTCAGAACCAAGGCGAATTCCTGCAAACTAAATGTAATTACTACAGAAAATAAATTAAATGATAAAACCATTGTCACAAGACAAATAATTATTCAAATATAAAGCAATTTTTCGGTCAAACCAAACTATGGACAGAAAAGTTTATTATCGCCATATTAAATGTATTGCAATTGGTAGGATCTTCCGGCAAAGTTGTAAGTTTCCACCATCTAGAAAGCTTTTTATTTTGAAGTATTTTTTTTTTATTAATTTTTAGTTTTTTTATTAACTGTATGTAGTAGCCTTTTTATACTTTTTTTTTTTTTTTTAAAAAAATTGTCAAAAATTGAAATTTTTTAAATATTAAATACTTTCTGGTATATACTCGTACTTAGACAAGTATTCTACATATAAATAAGTCACTTGAGCTCAACTTGTATGAAATTCCCATGGAGCAGAACAAATAAAATTTATATGAAGGCAGACGAATTTATTATTTCTTATAGATTGTATGTACAAAATGCTTAAATTTTATATTATTATAAGTATCAATACCTTAATTTACTAAGAATTGTAAATTTTAAAATTAAATGGAGGATACGTTGTAAGGATCTCTGCACATGTCTTATAATTTGAAAGCTGTAAAGATGTTTTTTCACGTTATTAAATTTATTTATTATATATGTGAATGTAAATTTGCAAATTTTAGATACGGTTTATCCAAATGAGGTTTATGATATCTATTTATGGCTGTATTCTTGTATATACATAATAATATTTATTTAAAATTTCAACACTTGACGCAACAGGCGGGGAACACACCATTGAAATTCTTTTTATCTTGACAAGTTACGGAAAAGTCGTTGCAACTTTAAAGAAAACAAGAAAATTGAGAAATGAATATGCAGCGAAATGCTTAGAAAAGCCCTTAACGTACTTCTCAATTAATACGGCACTGATTGTAGTGCAAGTGAATCTTCTATACATTTACCATCCATGTCGAAATCCACATAATCTTCAACCTTATTTAAGTCTGGAAAATATTTCAAATAAATGCGCTCATGTTGAGACTTCAAAGCCACAGACAGTCCGCGAGGTGGCAAAGGACTCTGAAGTATACGTATGTATATTTTTTGCAATTTAATTTTATATCTTTATTATAATAATTAAGCTGGGATTTGATTTATAAACACAACAGCCAATAATACAGATAATAATTAACTCTGGTTTTTAATTGCAACACTTTGAGAACGGAATGAATAGTTTTTGAATGTATTACTGTTTATCGTGATTACTGGATTTATATCAATTCATCTGCTCGTATTCATCTTAAAAGTAAACTGCGGCTTAACAGCTACTGAATTATTTTTGTTTGTTTTGTTCTAATTGTGATTTATAAAAAAAAGAAATAATTAATGAAGCCGATTATATATGTACGTGTATGCATCTGTATATTTAGTTTTCGTTGCAAAACTGTCGTAACTTAAAAATTTAAATGCCAGGCTTAGTATTTCGCTGGTACAATTTCCATTTAAAATAGTGAGCTGCTTTACGGATACTTGCTCGTATTGCTAAGCGCAAAAGCCTTCCTCATAATTTATGTGATAGAAATAACTTTTCTATCCATTTTAATAATGGATGATATTTTGTTCTGTAATTCCAGCTGAGGGAGATTTATTAGAAACCAAGCAAATGTAAAACAATATTAATCCAACGCAACTACCTAAAAAGTGTATAAAAATCGTAAAACCAGACGGGAGGAAGTTCTTTTATTTTCCTCTAATGCTCTATTAAAAGAATTATAAGTTTTTGTTTTATTTAAACTTAAAGTGTGCAGGCAGCTAATGGAATCCCCGATACAATGTATCCAATCAAGAAAAATAAATAAATTTGATATGATGAGAAGTATTAGAAATAATGTAGCATTCCATTGAGAGCAACATATGGCCGAATTAATACTTCATGTGTATATTTATATATAACTCTAATAAATATATTTGAACTATAATAAAAAAGGTAAATACTGGGATACATACTCATACATAAAAACTGTTTATAATAAAAAGGTAAAATGGAGTATTCAAAATGAGATCATGTTTGAATGTTGCCTCCTAAACGGGTAGCCAGTATGCAATTTCAATATTTTTTCTCTTCTAGTTTCTTCTGTGTCATCTAGTAGGGCAATAGCTAAAGGATTCATAAGCTGACTTAGTCTTCCTGGATAGGTTTCACTGCATCTCCGAATTTCATTTTTTACCTTTGTTATATGTATATAGAAATCATTGTGGAATGTGTTACTTGTCACGTACCATGAAAATAACGAATTTACAATAATTAATCATTCAAATTCAAATTGGATTCTGTAGGTAATAACTTTGACACCAAACCCAATTATAAGAGCAATTCGACATAATGGGAAATGGCAGAAGTTAAGACTGCCTGTCAAATGTAAAGGGGAAATTGTTCTACAAACCGTGGCATATATTCCAATCCTTTCCATACGTTGAGATTTCATACATTTGGAATTCTCACAAACTTCTCCTTTGCCATAATCATATCGTTGTTACTCGTATTTTAAAAGGATAATCTTTTTCCTTTTTAACGTTAAAACGTTTACTAGTAGTTTAAATCGAAAATATGTATGAATAATCCTTAACTAGAGGGTTACTATGTATTTCGATTCGAAAGTTAAATTTTACGAATTCGGATTTTTCCTACCATCTAACTCGTATTCGTAAATAATTTTCCTACTTTCGAGTAGCCATATCCAATTATCGGAAGTGGCAACTCTACTTTCGGATTCGCCTCACTATGTATTACGAATTTAAATGTCAAACTCGCTCGAAAGTAGGAAATTGTACTCGTTTGATTTTGAGCTAATGGATACATAAAAAAAAAAACGAAATAATTGAAAATATCGACACGGAACGCTGAAAATGTAAGTAATAGTTAAATTTATGAATATTAATAAATAAAAAATTAATAAATGTGTTTTTTAATAGGGAAAAATATTAATACGAAGTAGAGACAGTTCGAAATCATGCTCAACTTCATGACAGAGCATCCACAGTTGGCTAAGGGCTATATAAAAGCTCCGGACGCAAAACAAGCCACAAACAATTTATGGAGACAATTGGCAGAAGCTTTAAATGCAGCCGGTCCACCAATGCTGGAAGTGTGCGCTTGGAAAAAAGTAAGTAATATATAGTTTACCCATATATGGAAATACATTTTTTTTTTTTTTAGGTTTGGGCAGATCACAAGACCTACCTTAAAGCCAAAGTGCGGAAAAACCGCATTAATGTTTCGGGCACAGGCGGTGGCCCTGCAAAGACATGTTCTTTCACTTCGCTGGAAGAAGGCGTAATTGAGCTACTTCAAATGAAGGAGTCGTTTGATGGTATGAGTGGTGTCCGGAAATTTGGGATAAACCGCAGTATCTCACCAACCGGCGACGATAGTGGTACGACGACTAGCAGTAACGTCGTCGAGCAAGCTGTTGTAGATATGCTCACCTGCGTAACAAGTGAAATGAGGAACACTGATGAATTGGTGTCTGCTCCTTCCCCAACGCGTTGTTCGTCAACTGCCCGCACGCCCACCACACGATCACCATTCAATCGCGCAGTATCAAAAAAGCAGACTTTGCTGGAAAAGCAAGTGAGTAGTCAAATGGAGTACCACAAGCGCTCCATATCATTGTTGGAAGAATTAAACAACAATGTTAAATCTTTAGTGAAGTACAAAAAAAGGCTGGTGGATATAGGAGAAAAAAATTATAAACTTAATAAAAATAAATTCGAAGCATTGGCTGCTGGGGCCTTCGCCTAATTATTTTTAAATATCTATTTTATTGTTAAATTTAAATGTTATATGTACGTTTTCATTAAAAAAAAATTTTAGTTAATACACTGTTTTCATAAATGACAAATTAAGGATGAGCTCAGCTGTGTGGAAAAGAAATTGTTAATTTTACAGAAATATAATTAATTAACAAATTCCATCTGTCATAATCATCATATGTAAGCTCCGTTTAAGTTATCAACCCAATTAAGTACAACCCTTCAGCTACCCGGTTTCGTTCAGTTTATGATTTCATATTCTTGTTTTTAATAAAACTTTATTTTATACATTTTGTTTATATCACACTCCACTAGAAATCCAAAATTCAACTTTAAATTTTCTGTCTATCTTGCGTTTACCAAACGCACACACAACAGTGTTAATGCCCCTCCATTATTTTCCACTTCAATTTGTTTACGTAGCAATTGAATCGCGACTTTGTTTTAATTTTCTAAAAGGAATGAACTAAGCAACGTGGTTTTGTTTTTCAGAGTTATTGAACTCAATGTTTCCTAAAATCAATGAACTCATTTTTACGAGTTAATAAACTTTTTTAGGGCGCTAGTTAACGCACAGCATACCTAATAAAAGGACATAAAATACATAATTATAACAGTCTAGACTAAGAAACTATACATAATTACAATAGTCTAGACATAGAAATTATACCAATGATAATAG
Source organism: Ormia ochracea (assembly GCA_963402855.1). NCBI lineage: Eukaryota > Metazoa > Arthropoda > Insecta > Diptera > Tachinidae > Ormia > Ormia ochracea. Next base: position 16,693,205 of record OY727107.1, on the reverse strand, counting down.
CGATCATAAAACTAAGCCGATAACAATTGAAACTAATTACTCCTTATTTTTATGATCCTTACTAGTATAAATAGCAACTAAGTAATAATTATTAGTTCAGTCTAAGATTGTCCAAGAACAAAGCACATAGTGCTCCGGAGAAATATCTAACAATAAAGTGTACAATAAGCCAAAGCTCTTAAGCTGAAAGGAGTTTTTTGATTTAAAGGATAACTTAGTGCGCACAGGAAAAAGCACATAGTGCTCGAACAAAAAAAAGGACAGTTTGGTATCAACTCACCGACCAGCCCTTAACTTAATATACTCGTATAAAACACAGTAATTTGTTTATTGCAAATGAAACTACAATTATAACTAAGTTGATTATTCATTAAGCACATTATTTTTTAAATTTACTTTAATTGCCAAAAATAAAAATAAAAAAATATGTATTCGCATTTAATTACGGCTCAAAATACAATTTCGACTGCGGATTAAACATATTCAACGCAACAGGCTACCAACTGCAATATGTATGAAAAAACAACACACTTGTTTTACAACACGGCTGCACGACCACCAATGTAGCTGTCGAAAAATATAAATCTTGTACTATTTTCATAATCGGCAGTGAAGTGAAAAATTAACATGCCATTATAGGCAAAATAAGTGAATTGTGCGATTTTAAAATTATATCATGTTGCACGATCCATTCACATGAAAATAGTAAGATCTGTCAAATATACAGTTGTACGAGCCATCCTATAATATCCCCTATAAAAAAAATCGTATCAAAATTACTACACAAAATAGATGGCAACAAATTATTTGTCAGGATGCTTAAAGTAAATACTCTACTGATCTCATAGAAGAAAACTATGATTTTATTAACATTTTTATAAAGTTTTCCGATTTGTCAAGAAATTCTTTAACACAGACCCATTTTTTGTACACACTATTCTAGGTGTGATACGCACCAATGGCTAATACTGGTCTGTACTAGTATAGAATTGTGTTTAAGAGAATGTTTCACTATCCTACACAGTCGTACGTTTCATGCACACGAAAATCTGAGTTACCACACTATCATATAAATATGATGCAAGTAAATTTTTTCTTTGTTGGTTAAAGTAAATGCAACTCTGATTGCATGAAAATTGTCAATTAAGGAAATCGAAAAAAAATCTGTCACACAGATGCACTTTTAAGCCACACTATTCTATTTTTTCACGACACATGCCAATGTGGTTATTCTATAACTCTCTGTCCACAATGCAATTTTGTTGCAGCAATTTTTGGTTGTTTTAGGTGAGAGGGGTACTATACGCTGTACCCCTCCTCAAGCTTCTCACCCCTCTCACCAAAAAACAACCAAAAATTGCACGTGAGGACAGGGAGTAAGCGATTGAAGGTTTGTTCAGTGATGTAAATAACGGGACTAGAAGAAGACCCGAGCCAGGTTTTCCATCTCACTGCGAAAAAGAGAAAGCTACACTGCTTATTACATATTTTGTGCAATTATGTAGATATGAGACAGCAGCTTTTGCTCTTGTAAAATTTTATTAAAGAACTAGTTTTCGGGTTATATTGTATGCATATGTATGTATTCATGCGTTTGCGTGTGTGTATGTGCATGTATGTATTTGGAAAATAAGGAATACGAATAAAAATTAATTTTTTTTTCATTAAATATTCTTATTCGTTTAACAGTTTTTATTTAATTTTTTTTTTCAAACTCTGTTGTTTGTAAATAGGCTGTGAACTGGACAAGATATCTTTCCTACACCCGGACTACTCTTAACTAAATAACTACATATAAACATTTTCTTACAATTTGTAATAAACTAGTAAGATTTTGTGTTAATTTATGTTGGAAAAGAAAAATATTAATTTTGTTAAAAAAAAAATGAAAAAACCAAATTTATGGAACATATTTTTATTAAATCTTTGGTGTGACACGTAATACATGCTCGAACTTTTTATACTAAATTATCATTTTGACACACTAGCTCAGGACAACAGGAGGGGTAAGGTTGGCGAATATCTGATAATATCCGGCATGTATCATTAGGGTGCAGATTATGGCGGCTACACCTAAAATGCAGAAATTAAAGTAAATTAGCAGTATAAAACATTTCTCGAATCATATTTATTAATTTTTATTAATTAGTAAAATTTTATTGAAATCTTTTTAATAAGTTCTTGATAAAAATTATTTGTTTTGTTCGGTGCGTTTAAAATTTTATAAAACTTCTCATACGATTTATATTCATTCGCCACAAAGATGCTGGGTAAAGCTTTTGCCAGTTGCCTGGGAAACCCTAAACTACATCCTGGCCTCTATATACGACTTCTTATACGCATTTCATTATTTACGTCTTATTTTATTTTATTACTTTAATTTCAAGAATAATAGAAATTTGATTTGTTTAGAAGAACTTCTTGCAATGACAAGTTCAACCAAAAGCTCCTAAAGGATAATGCCTCGTAAGCTTTTTTTTACCTTCCTTTTGCTAATTTCTTACTCTTGATGGAAATATTTTCAAGTAAACACTCACAATCTGCACAGACAGCAAGAATTTGTATAATAAAAATTGTTGCTGTAAACTTACGTTTCCAAAACCAAAACAAAGTCCGAGCGGCAGTAAATACGTTCGCAATGACCCTGCTGATTCAAGGGGGTGAACGACTGATTTATGGGTATGTTTTGCTTTAAATCTTCATAATAACACTGAGTGGGGTCACCTGAAATATAATCATTTGTAATCATTTATTTTATAGTATTACGCAACATATACGCATATGCGTATGCGTCTCCAACAGCTTCGTATATTTAGAGGTTAAACCAATAACGGATTGAGGAAATATAGTCTGTAAATACCTGGATGTACAGCATTACCGCGATAACGTACATCAGCCATTACCAAGCCGACAGCAAGACCAAAAACACATAAACTTATGACAACTTTCATAATTATTTAATCTTTTTTATTTGTTTTACTTTGTTTTTTCTTTACAAAACTTGTTTCAATTGAGTTTACGAATCTTTTAAATCAAAAATATTTCGTATGAACTAAAACTTTGAATAATCAAACGGAAGTGGCGCTCGTGAGAGTATCAATTTGCGACTGTTGCATATTCAATTATTTTTTCTGGCTTATATATAAAATTAATTATTCTATCTGCCGACATACATACATACACACACACATTCACAAATAGTTACTTACAGAATAAATTTTGTACATGTTTCTGTTTGTACATTGTTGTGCGCACAATGCTTGATACGTCAGTCGCAAAAACTTACAAGCTTTCTTAAGTTTAATTTAAATAATATTCACAAACAGACAAATTTAAATGCTTAATTTGAGTAAATCTGTTTATGCTCATACAAATAGAAATAAAAAAAAATTAAATAAAATATAAAATGGATTTATCGAAACCTATTTGCATATTTAAAATTAAGAATCCTTTTTGACAGCCAACGTTTGTTTTGACAAAGTTTTTTCAAATTTGATTGCAAACTTGCTTTACTATTTAAGCACGAAAAATGTTGATAAACAAATACAATCAAATAAAATCTAATAAATGGGCTACTTCAGATTGAGGAGCTGTTAATAAGTTTTTCCGAAATAACTTTTCACATATGTATACTCCTAAATCCATACATATGATATGTTACTCTGCACTCATACATAATCAGATTTAGTTATTCTACAGATTTCATCCCAATCAGTTTCAGCGTTCAATAAGGAAGTAGTATAGCGCCTACCGTAATACCGGTTTACGACATGAGATTACAAATTTGAACATCCCTTGATATATAAACTATATTTTTTGCCACTCCCCATTTAGCACTTCTTAAGCTGGTAAGAACTATGCTTAGACTTACTCAATATACACAAAACTTTCATGAAACCCTTTCCAGCCATTTCAGAAAGGTGTGGATACAAACACTTTCAGAAGAGAATTTCATATAGATTTTACTGAAGTTATGGTCGCGTCGGATTTTTTCCCCTTTCCACTTAAAACCCGTTTCTTCCTTTTTTTTAAACAACTCGCTCTGCAAAACTTTCGGCTTGTCCAGGGAAAACCCCATAGGGTCCGCCCAGGAATCGAACCTGCGACCTTCGTATTCAATCGAGTACGGAGCTTCTTTAATGATTCTTTCTCCATTTTGATAAATTGATTTATTTTATTGAAACCATTTTTCTTATTTCCCAATTCCATTTCAATTCATTTCGAAATTTTCTTTAGCCTATTTTACGGTTCGAAAAAGTTTAATTAGCCACATAAAACAATATTATTTGTGAAAGAGCATTTATTGTAAATTTCAATAAGAATTAATTCACAATTGAAAATTTTCCCACAATAGACGCAATCAGTTTCAAAAATACCGAAACGTACTTTAAATCCCTTTGAAAAAACATTTAAGAAGATGCCCTTATAAAGCGGCGTCTTTACATTGAAGTAGCCAAAAAGTACCTTTACAATTAAGTACTTTCTCAAAGGAGTATTTTAACGAGAAAGTACTGTTACAGAACAACAAGCTTGCATAAAAATACCTGTACAAAATAGTACTTTTCACAAGCATACCTTTAAAAAGTACTTTTATAAAATTCTGCCAAAGTCAGGCTACACATTATAGAAATTTCCTTCGCTTCGCAATGGGTTAATGTAAATTTATAAACCAACAAAAATTTTAAAATAAAATTTATTACTTGTTAGATGTGGACACAAGACGTCTTTCAAGGCTTAGCTGTGACTGTGTTTTTGGAATTCTCAAGTGATTGTGGCGTTTATTTTTCAAGACTGCCTGTTTGAAGGTCTGCTGACGAGTCTGGTTTTAGCACCAGCGAAATTCAGACGTCTAAACCAGCTTAACCAAACAACAAACACAAGCAAACTAAAAAAAATATTTTTTTTTAAAAAATTTGCTCTTTTTTTTCAAAGTGAGTTACAACTAATTTTAAAACTTAGAAGGATTTAAAGGAGAGGGGCAAATTCAATTACAGCGAAGTGTTTAGTTTTAGAAGTTCCATTTTTAGTTTTCCAGCGCATTCCTATTTTTGAATAGTTCAGATTTTTATGTACTCGCATGTGTTGTGGGAATCGATTTTATAAATTCATACTTTTTTAGTAAATTGTTTGCTTTATTGTTGGTTTTCTTAATTAAAAAAATTTCCGTTTTTCTATCTCCCTCTCAATTTTTAATTTGTTCATTACAATAGAATTGATTAAAGAAGCTGATTAATTATATTATATATAGCGAAGTATATACGAGTATGCACGTGGGTTGTATATCGTCAACTCAATTGGTATATGGCGTATCTAACACAGCTGATGGGACCGTTAAAAAATTTCAAATCTCTTTTTAATGCCATAAACAATATTGAATGATTTCCAATAGAAATAATTGATAGTTGCAGGAAGGGGTCGTGATGAGACATTTTAATCCTGTTGACAGCAGATAATAGTGACAGCTGCGGATGACGCCAATAATCTGCAGCAAATTAGCCTCATTTGTGTATGAATGAGTGAACAGGCAAATTTTAGTTATTAACCGGCCCGAGAGTCCAATCCTTTCCAAGCGTTACCATTTGGTGGGCATTTAGGCTTGCCGTATCAGCTCTCTGTATATCTTGGAGTAGAATTTTATTTAAGCCCACTATATATTATTATTATGGCCCTTCAAGGTTTGAAAGCAATGGATTTTCGTGTGTACGAACTGTAAAGTGCTTGCCGAGACAATACTCGTACAATCTGAGCTTGTCACACATTTTCTTTTGGGTGCTCTTAAAGTTGGATGCCTAAAGGCCATGCCAGACTATCCTATACAATCGTACAATCTGTCAAACATGACATTTGTGCTGAAAAAATGCTATAGTGTGGCCCAAAAATGCATCTGTGTGGCAGATTTTTTTGACATCGTACGACTTGCAAAAGTTTATGAAAATTTTCATTAAATGACAATTTTTATGCACTCAGAGTTGCATTTATTTCAATCAGCACAGCACCAGCAATGCCATTTTCATGCAATTTTTCCAAACCGGATGGAAAATCATCAGAAAGTATAGTGAAGCATAGCCTTAAGAAAATAAGCCATACACCAATGAAGGCGACTATATATAAAGCCATACATCCTTACTCATACACAAAATATTATTTAATATTTATTAATATTTACCAAACAGTTAATTTGCAAAAATATCAAACAATAGATTAAATTGAAAAAATATAGTAAGAACTTGTAATAAATTGCACGAAGGCATGCACAATGTAACGAAAGTAAACATTTTGTGCTCAGAAATTATAAATTTAAACGAAAAAAGCATATTAAATCGTCAAGTGTAAGACTAAATCATAATGATAGAGCTAAAAGGAAAAAACTAGGATAGCTATAAGATAATTATCTGAGTGCGAGATCTCTGATGTATCTTTCAATGGCAGCATGGTCAGATAATGCGAAATTTCATATGAAATTAAAAAAAAAATTGTATACGATTTTTTTAGCTATTCAGTTCCACTGTGGGATGAGAAAAAAGTGTTTTAAAAATATCTCTTTTGGCGGGGAGCGTGCGAAAAATGTAATTGGTAATGTGAAAATAAATATAAAGAGAATAGAATATAATCAGAATACTGCAATCGGTTTTCGATGCAATCACGAAAAAAAATTACTCGCAATATATAATTTTTTACACATCAGATGTGTCGTCTCACTGTGCAGTAACAAAGTCCTACTTTTCAAAATCTCGATCTCTTTCTTCGTTGTCACTTGGATTTGGCGAGCTAAATGAAGAATTTTAACAGTAAAGTCCCAGAGTTATGGCATGCCTGCCTTGGGTTAGGCTATTGGTTGGCCGTTAGAATTTACAGAATTTTAGCTTTTGTAAATATTTAGGATTTGATGAGCCGTAAGATATAATAAACGAAAATATATAATCAAGAAATAAAATTTAAACCAAAATTACGTGTATCCATTAGTAGCCAAAGAAATACATGAATTTGTTACACTACTGTTTATTTATTCCCCAATTGGTTCATTTTACTAGTGAATGGTGATATATGTTTATGTTCTTGAGTATGACTTCAATATATGTTATTATACTGGTATTTAAATGGCCCATAGTGCTCTTTATTATGCAACTACTTGGAGAATTTAATTAAAATTTAATTTTTAAATTAAATTCTCTATCTTTAAATGTTTAATATTTCACTTGTAATGCCTTTTTTTGGTGAATTCTTTAGGCGTAACATTTATTGCGCTTTTCACGTAACTAAACGTATTTTAGGTAATTCTCAGACCTCCTTCTCGCATTTTAGGTTGTACTTGCATTTCAAGTTGCTTGACACATTTAATTCGGAAAGTGCTTAAGATTAATTGAATGTTTACTTAGAATTTTTGCAAGGTGTTATTTTCGTAAAACTCTTTGTTTTTAATTATAAAGATTATTTTAAAGCAATATTGAAGGTCTCTTATTAAGTCATACTTTTTTAAAAAGATGCAGTGTAAATATGCCATGTATACGCTCACATACATATGTATATACGTATGCATGAGTTTCGTCACACTTATTGCACAATATGGAGGCAATTTTTCAATGCTTATAGATGAGAAATTTGCACAAACACATTCTTTTGTAAACCAGTATTCCAGGCAAGGTGATATTCAAGCTACGGACGTAAATTTAACAAGAGAGGATGTAAACTTTCTTAGAAAATCAATTAAAAACATGAAATCTCCTTGTAAAGGCATTAAAAAAGCAATAAAGTAGAGATGGATAAAATATGACAGATGAATTGACAAATTTTGAATTCGCGCATGCGCTACGAATAAATTTCCAAAGCCGTAAAGGCCTTGTTTTACTATTCCACACAGTCGTACGACTAATTCACACGAAAGTGATATCAAGTCATAGCCTTATACTTTATGAAATGAAATAAAAATGGCGTATACGGTGATACGAAAACAGATGTTTTATGTTTGTTTGTTATTCTATTTGGCACTGTAGAATAGTGTTGATTACCATACTAATTTAAACTAAAAACAAAACTTTTTTTGTTGCTTTGCATCACAAAATAATATTTCTTTGATCCGCCGCTTGTAAATGAAATCAACCCTGATCAGAGAAAATCTATCATTTTACTAGTTTCGAAAATGTTCGAAACTATTGGAAGTGGTATTAGACGGCCAAAGAAATAATAGGGTTTTAGGTTATACTATAATACATCCCAAATTTGGCATATATGAATACTATGTAGGACAGTGAAACAAGGCTTTAACTGATACCAATTTGAAATTCAAAAATCTTTGGCAAAATTATTAGTATCTCAATTATATTTATAATTAATGTAATTAAATAGATTAAAAGAAAACACTGAAAGAAATTCTGTCCTGGACGTGAAACAATTTGCTTTTCAATAGTTCACAGTATAAGAAGTTGAGGAAAAAAATAAATAAAAACAGAGTATGATGAAGGAGTATAGGAATGAGTTTCCTAGATTTAAAAATGGGTTTCGACTGGGTTTAAGATTAGCCTTTGCAAATAAATAATTTAAAATTATAGCATTGAGTTTTAGACTTTTCAAAATTTTGTTGCTATCAAATTTTTCTTGTGAAGAATAATAAGTCTTTATGGCCGTTACAAGTGCGATAATAAATCTGCGATAACAAGTTCATATTGCCTATTTTCAAGTTAAAATCACTAGAACCCATTAATTTTTATATGTAACAAGAAACGTTCTTGAAGACAAATTCCGTTTCAAACTGGCTTGGAAGATTGTTTTTTTTTTTTGGAAGTACAGATGCACAATTTAAGAAAAACGTGTTTAGTATCAGATCCAAATGTCTGGAGAGTACACTATTAATTAACTTGGAAATTTAACCAATGGTTAATTTGTTATCGACACTAAAAGCTTTTGCTGTATGGAGGTTGCTAATTATTAATTGTTATTTGTAAACATTAACAATTTTTTATTTTTCAACTGTATTATTGCATAAATATTAGACTATCTTCGACTTTTTTGTGCTCGTATATACAAAAAAATATGTATATTTTTTGTGATTGTTTTATCTTATGCGTAAATTTTATAGAACTACTTTTAATAAATTTGTTTGCTAATCTTTCTTTTTTTTAAGCAATGAATTCGTTTAATTTTCAAAGTTTCCAAAACTGCCTTCTTATTTTCCTACAGATTCTTATTTTGTATATTTTTTTTTTTTTGCAAAAACCATTTCAGTGTCCCTTTTCGAACATACCGCAACGGCAACGCTGTTCAAAAGGTTTGTAAAACTTGCTGATTTTCTCTTAAGCAAAAGAGAGAGAGAGAGTTTGTTAGGCAATATACGTACGTATATATGTGTGTGTTAATGAATTCACGTGCATGTGTGGCTTAATGTTTATGTTTTATTACGAATTCTTATTAATTTAGTAAGAAATGATTGCCGATGATATGATCACCCAGAGTGCCGCTCGTGTTATTATTTTTTGTGAATTCAGCTACCCTTTACAATATTTATGTAGGTTTTTCCAGCTAAGCGGAAAAATTAAGAGATTAGAAATCCTTTTAGTATGCGATTATTTTTCATTGCCTTTTGGTTCTTTGCAGCTTATTATAATCTAAAATACGAAAATAATAATAATTTTATATACAAGTATAAATATATGCTTGTATGTATATATGTAAGTAACCACACATACAAGTATATGTAAATTTGTAACTAAAAGTTGTTAATTAGATTCCATTTAAATGCCTAATTTAATTTGTAGAAATTACTAACAAAATACACAAAGAATACATAAATCGTCCAAATGGTAACACTGTGCACAGGGGAAAGAAAAGTTAAGAGAAAAAACTTTTTATTGTTTACAAAAACACATTTTACGTCCCTGCTGCTGCCATCTATTGCAATGCAATAGTAATGCAGAGCGAATAAGACGACTGGAAAGGAAGCACGCTGTTACGAAATTAATCGAAGAACAAATATGTTTGTAGTAATATGTTTATTTATAATCTTAAAATAAAATTAAAAATATGTGCGCATGTGTGTAGAAATAACTATATGTACTTGCATACACATGTGTGTGTGTGTAATTATAAGTTTGTTTGAAATAATTTTCGTTAATGAAATATTGATACTGCGACCTTAAATGGAATTAACAACTTCACAGACTATTTTCATAAATTTATAGACAAACTCGGTTTTGTATTTTTTGCATTCCACATTTACTTTTACTGAAAATGTCAAACTAATTAAATATTTGGACACGTAAAGATTTCTTTTTTGGGTTTTTTTTTATCACAAGACGATGGCTGCCCTCTAAATTTATCAATTTTTACAAACAAACTTCATTAGTTTAAAATAATTTTTTCAATAAAACTGGTTCAGCAGCCAAGCCAACTTTCTGAAGAATTCTTATGTATATTCATAGGAAATTTGCTTATGGTAATGGCAATATTATGGATTCAAAGGTTCAGCAAAGTTACCTGGGGAAACGTTTTTGACACATTTTGCAGTTCCTTTATTTTAAAGAAAACCAAACTTTGCTGTGGTGAAGGAAACTCTACTGCAGAAGCCAGTAGTAACTTGCTCAGCTCTAATTTCAAATTAATTTTAATTTTATAATTTCAAATTTCAGCCACGATTCTGTAATAAGAAATTTCTAAAAAATATGAAACGATCAATCAATATATATATATATATATATATATATATATATATTTCAATTTTGAAATTAAATATATATGTATAGGTATTTAAAAAAAAAAATTATATGGCGGCATGCGATTAAATGTGCACCCTGTATCGCCGAAACTTTTATAGTAAATATTACTTTTGCAGATAAGACTGAAACTTTATAATGAAATTTAAATATTAAATTCAAATATAAACTGTTTTCTGCTGGTACTGATACTGTACTGTTGTGCAATTTCAAAGTATGATTTACACTTTTCCTTATTTCTAAATAATGATTTACTCTTTGCAATAAATCTGGCTTCGTCAAGCTTAAAACTTTTTGTATTTTGTATTGTTTTATTTGTTAAATTTTTTATAAAAAAAAAAATCTAAATACTTTAGAAGCTGATGGCTTGCGTGGGTGTCTGATGTCATTAATATATCCGGTAGAATCAAGTGATCTTGTTTTGGCATTGCAAATTCATAATTGAAAATTAGCATAGTATCGAATTTGTTAGTTAATTTATTTAATGAAATTCAAATATAAATATGTATATTAAAACAAAAGCAAACAAATTTGTGCTCGTGCCTTTAATTACTTTTCACTTTGCAATAAAACGAACTGAAATGCAGGGTTGTATTTTTCTTTAGCCATTTTCGTTATTTAATTCGATATTTATGAGTATTTTGGCACCTTTGCAGCTGAATGACTTTACAGAACTGTTTCTTGGGAGTGTTTTTATTTAAATTTTTAGTAAAAAGGACTTTTGATCAGAAATACATTTTTTCTTTCTATTAAATGAGAAATTCCTGTTTGAACAGTATAATAATGGCTTTTGGCTCGATTTTTTTAACTTTTTATTGCTGAAAGGTTGTTAAAAATTTAACAACTCAATTTAATTTAATTTAACTGTTTTTTATAAGAAATATACATTTCTAAAATATAGTCAATATCGCTCATAAATTTAATAAATTTTGTATTTAAATATTTATTAAATCTGTGCTCTTGTATTATATTACATATATAGAAATTCGCAAAAAATTATTATATCCTTTGAAATGGAATTAAAATTAAAAACATACATATGTTTCCTTAAATGTATTTTAAAAATTAATTGTTTTTAGATTTAAGGTTTTATCATATAAACATTTAATTACGAAGGCGTTTTTGAAAAAAAAAAAAGCGATTAAAAGGGCATCTTGTATTTCATATGACGATATGTTCTCTTTTTAAATATTATTATATTACTTATAATTCAAATATATGCAAACGTATATGTGATTTTATTAAAAAAAAAAAATTTTTTTTGGAAGGTATTACGATAAGGGACTTAAAAATTTTAACAGAATAATAAAGATGTTATTGATTCTCTAATCTAAACAAAAACAAAAAAAGGAAAAACCAGATTTTAGACGAAAACAAAAAAAATCAAACATATTAAAAAAAAAATATAGAGCAAATTTTTTAATGTTCGATTTTCATGCACGATGCGTGGTCATACCAATTGAAAGTATTTAATAAAAATAATATTAATAATAATAAAATTTTAAATGATTCGATCATGATTTTCTTGTTAAATGCAAAAGCTTTTTAAAAGCAGGTCTGATATATTCGCCAATATCTGACAACATTATTTTTTTTTTTTTTTTTGCTAAATGTAGAGCTTAAAAAATTACCCTGTAGGACTTGCAAAACTTTGGTCGTGCAAGCTGTGTCAAAAATTTATTAATGCCTATTATTAGCCGAATTTTAAGTAAAAAAAAAAAAAATACGAATTTATAAATATTATAAATACTATTGTAATAAATAGAAAATAACGCTCTTGACCCCGGGTATTAGGTCCCTTCGTCCGCTTTTCGAAAGAGAGGGAAAAATTATTAAAAAAAAACTAGACTTTTGTGCAGGCGGAAGCAAGTAGATGTTAAATACACAGCAATGCTGGTCCTGTGTTAGGCCTGAATTCATCTCTACTGCCCCTCTACCATCAGGGCTTTCTTTCTATTCTGGCTGCAAAAACGACACGTTTTTCCTTTCAGTCAATCAAATGCAATTAAAACTTACTTCCGACTTCCGTCCAGTTTTATGACGTATCCGTACTTCATTTTTGCGTACTCTTGTGTTATAATACTCGGAAAAAAAGATATAAAGTTCTACCTTTTCAATTGCTGGCAGGAAAATAATTGTTCCCGCTTTAATAAGAAATGAAAAAATTTTGGAAACACAAAAACTTTTTTCATACAATTGAAATCAAAATTTTATATCAAATCAAGGAAAATCAAATTATTATATTAAAAGAAAGTTTGCTGCAACTCAATACTGTATTTAATAAAAAAAAAAATATTTTTTAACATTTACTTAAATCCATTTAAAAAGGAGTTCAGACGTTGTTAAAAGCTGAGAAATTTATATCAACATTTTTTTTATATTTTACTCAATCTGTTTGGTATTTTATAAGTTTCTCAGCAAGCAATGCCATCCATTAAATTGAGTGCGGAAAAAAACGAACGCACCTATTCATTTTGAAAACAAGTATAAATAGGATTTCAAATATTTATTAATAATCAGTTGATTGCAATACTTCCAAAGAGACATACGAGTACGTATCCAGAGAATTATTTCAACTTATAAGCAAGGAAAAAATAATAAATAAAAAAAAAAAATGAAATTGTTTTTGGTGATCTTGTGCGCCACTTTGGCCGTTTTCGCCTCTGCCGATGGTAATCAAAATGTTCATTTATATGTACATATATATTATTCACAGACTAAAAATTAATCATTTCTTCTTATATTTTAGAGGACGTATGCGTTGTTGATGGGCACACTTATAAGGTTGGGGAGAGTTTCTCGAAACCTGGTGCATGTCAATGGGTTACATGTGATGGCCCAGGCTCCTTCTTCTCTAAAACGTAAGTAATTCTCTTTACTACTAAAGTAATTAAAATGTTATTAATTTTCCATTATTTGCTATAGTGCATAAATCTTAAAGAAATTGGCTTTCTTGCGAATTCCTGTTATTTCTTGATAAGATATACAACAGCTAGTACATACTTTGAATTCCCTTAGTTCCATGAATATTTGAAATTAAATGAGCAAACCGTAAATATTTGAATGTCACAGGCCTAAAATTAATACTGCACATTAAATTTCTTTAGTCAAGACAATCGGCAAAGAGAACATACATATTTCGCATTGGCGAAGTGTTATTTCGATAAGCAGATAATGCAAATGATTCGATTTTAGACTTTATAGCTACGAAACAAAAGTATGTATATGCAGCTCACACAATTTTTAGTTTTTAGTAAGAAAGAGCGGGAGAAAAATATTTACAAATAGCATGCATTTCTATTCCACCGTTGGCATATACTCGTAAATAATAAAGTTTCATAGTGTGGACAAGGAGATACATACATATATAGTACTAAATTTGTTTAGAAACAAATTTAAGAAAATTTATTTATAGGAAGTTCGTATATTTTCAAAAAAAAAAACCGTGAGTGCATGAAATCTTCCTTGGCCTATTAAGTTTTTCATTATCAGGCCCTTCCACTGAAATTCGTCATTTATATAACAAACCATGCCAGTCTTAAGCATAGTAGGCTGTCTAAATTTGAGAAGATTTTGTGGAAAGTATATAAGATTTCGAAAAAAATATGACTGCTGAAGTTATTTCACAATTGGAAAAATGTGTTCCGTATAGTAAGTTTCAGAAAGGAACAGTGAAAAAAACTTTCGCACTTTTATTTTACAAATAGTTCATACAAAATATTTTTTTATGTAATTGTACAATATTTCGCACGAAATTTCAAGTTAAGTATTATGCTTTAGGCAGCCTTACAGCTCGTAACTGAAGGGCCTTATATATTTATTTGCACAGGATGAGTTAAAACATTTTTTATTTCTAGAGATTCTCATATCCCAGAGTAATAGACATTAAATATGTATGCTAACATATTCATATCTTAATAAATAATCAAAAATTTTTTATTTTTTTTTTTAGCTGTCCTTCAGTAGCCGCACCAAAGACCTGCAAAGCAATTCCGCAGGATAATTCAAAACCTTATCCTGAGTGCTGCCCTCAATTCATATGCGATTAAAGATGTGTAAATCGAAAAGTCAAACTTACAGTTTATAAAAATATTTCTTTGTCTTAATTCGCACAAAATAAACATTATTAATTGCAGCAATCGCTAATAAGTTTAATTTAACAAAATGTTAAAATTTAAACAATCTGCTTTGGCTTAGGTTGGTTTAGGTCAACTCAGCGTGACCAATTTTGAGGCTTTGCCCCCAAATTTGAATCTTGTTTGTGATTGGAGTTACAAATTGGTTAAAAATTCCTTAGGAATTTTTTGGGGGAGAAAATTTTTTCGTTAGAAATTGTTTGAAATAAAATATCATTAGTCGTATTGGTGAGCTTTTACTTGAAAACTCACCGAATAAGTGATCTTTTGCACGAAAACAAAATTACATTTTCGTATAATCAGTAAACTAAGTGAATTTGTGGATCTGTGCGGGGAGGGAGAGAGAGAGAGAGAAATAAAGGAAGAGGAACATTAGAGATAAGATAGAAAAAGTGACAGAATTCATGTTGTGGAAAACCAAAAGTCTAGGATCGGTCCTAAACTGCATATAAGCCTTGCGGTGTGAACCACCCGTTAATCCCAATGAGCTTATTCATATTAAATATTATATATTTCAGGACATCAAAAAATCTTTTCTTCTTCTAATGAGCTGTATCTGCATAGGACTGTAAGACATTTTGTTGTTCTTTTACATAATGGCATTTGAGTCAGTCAGTGCTATTGATTAACCGATTTAACATAACCGATTTAACATAAAAAATCCAAAGAAAAATAAATATAATAATTATAAAAAGTGACAATTTAAATGTATAACTATATCTTTATTTATCTGTTAAAGTTCTGTTTGGCATAGTTACTGTTTCATTTGCAACTCTGAATTTTTTAAAGAAAATTAAATATAGTTTATAATATAAATACATAAAATATCAGGTTTACTTTATGTACATACATATACATTTTGAACGTGCGTGTTTTTAACTCTATTTTGTTATTTCCCTCCTAAATTGTTCTAATTTTTTCAATAAACATATAAACATTTGTATATTATAATAATTTGTCCAATATAAATCGTATACAATTAAAAATTTACAAACATGTGTATGCTTTCAAATACAATAATTTTTAAAGACCATATTTTTCAATAATTATATTTAATATTTTTCGCATAATTACTATAATTTAGCTTATATGTATATATATTAGAAACCCTGAGCAATTCTAGACTAAGTTTTATTTCTAAATTGGGCCTATCATGTGGACATTTACATATGTGATAAATAGAGAAACGGGTCAGCTTGGCATAACGAAAATATTTAGAATACCTTCCCTCAAACGCTCTTTCCTGCGCTGACGCAAGTATACATATACAAGTATATAATGAACCTCAAATTAGCTAATATATTTTAGGGCAGTAAGTATTAGTGTAAAGAAGTTATGGAGCAGTTTAGCCCATGAACGAACTAATCTGGTTATTTTACTCAGCTTATTTATCTCTTTTCAGTGTTATTCAATCCTATGCAGGAATGCTAGCTAACATTTCGAAGATTGACTCAACTCGTTTTTGTTATTTAGGGGTGTTTTATCAGTAGTTTGTGTCGGCTGTGGAATTTATTTTCTTTTAATATAAATATTATTAACAGATAAATAATAAACTATAAATTTTAACTAATTTTTTTAAGTACATTTAATGTATTTTCAATTTCGCATTTTATTATGTGACCAAACAAATACAATAATAACAAATAAAACATAAATATTTAATTATTTGTACCTTGAACTGGTTTAACTTTTTTCACCCATGACGAAACTATTCACAGGCAAAGATAATACTATTGCTCTTTTCACTGAAAGAGAGCGACTGAATGAATTGAACGTCTTGAGCCTTTCTAAAATTGTGGGGTATTATAACGCTGTAAGCCGATACGAAAAGAAAACTATAATTTATTATTAGAATTCGATTTACGGACTAATCCTCCAACTAATCTTTTTTTAGTAATTATTTATATTAATTTCGTCCGGTGTCGTCATCTCTATAGTTCTAAAGCAAATACTTAAAGCCCTATTCTTTTTATAGCCGTGGGTCCAATCTGCCAGTTGCATAAATATTTACTCACACATGTGTGCAGAAAGATATTTATGTATGTATATAGTCTATACTAAAGTAATAAAAAATCTGTGAAATAGTTTTAAAATTCAAACATAAATAAATACAAATTAATTCAGAGAATTCTAGATCTTTCATTTTAAAAAATTATCAAAAATTTTGAATTTTCATTTGTGAATTAAAATTAAATAGAAATTTAATGAAAAATTGTGGTTGCACGGAACCTTGACGAAAAAAAAAACTAAATTCATTTATATATCTAAATCCAATTAAAATCATTGAACAAAACAAAATAAAACTAAATTAAAGCCTTTTGAGCTATAAGTGAAATTAAAACAGGAAAATAAACATAGAAGTGCACTAATCTTACGGAGGACCTATGGTTCTTACTAACAAGGTTATCAAAGATGAATCTCTTTTGAAATTGGTTGGAAATATATCTCATTGACGAGCAGAACGTTCCGTTTCCAATAAACACTCACGGACAAGTACTCGTGCATGCACAATACCACGTTTTAAGCGTTCTGTAGAAGTACGTGAGCCAGTATAGGTAGGTCTTATATCCCGACCCATTTCTTCTATTATGGCCAGTAATTGTGCATATTTGGTTAGCCCATTATTTTGACCGTTGGACTGTCCATAAGACGGCAGGTTAGATGTTGAGTTCATAATTGTTGTGATGTTAGGTGATGGTGTGGTAGTTAAAATCAGCGGTGAAGTTGATTGCGGATACTTAAGAAGTGAGGATGAAGATCCACTGCCATTTGAGGTAATGCTGACATTGTTTGTGTTTGGTATTGGTGTCATTGATAGTGAAGAAGCTAATGTTGACGATAAACTTGACGTTCGAGGATTTGCTGGGGTTAAGGTAATGGAAGGTGAGGCAGTTGTATTTACTTGTTGTTGTAGTAAAGCTAATTGGGCTTGCAAATGCTGGCTGTATTGCAAGGCGGCTGCAGCTACCGCTGCATTAGAGCTATTGCCACTTGCCACTGCTGCCGCAACTTGACTCAGTTGATGATGATAGTCTCTTTCGCGTTTCGAATGCCCATACAGGTCACGACCACTCGACGAATGGCCACCACCTCTAATATCATCCCTTTCATTATGTGAAATACTGAGACCATGACGTTCTCGGGGAGGATGATGTATAGCTGATATTTGAATTTGAGGTTGTTGTTCTCGCTGTTCTCTCTGCTGCTGATAGTTGTAAAAATTTTGTACCTGTGACCGTGGTATTGGGGTCACGGTGACGTCACTCAATTTTGATTCCACTGCTTGTATGTCCATTATATCCATGTTAAGGCTTAGTAATTATTATTATAAGGCCAATAAAATTACTGTTGGTTGTGTTAAGAGCTATTTTTATAAAAAAAAATTCTTAATTCACTATATTTGGTCTTTTTTACAATTTTTTTGTAGTATTTTGGTACAATGCAATTTGTGTTTCGTTAGAGAAAAATATTTTATGTAAATGTCAAACGTAGCACTAGAAATAAAATATGTGGTACAAGCGCTGTTCAATGCTTAAATATCGGGTATTTGTTTTGCTTACGAACAAATATGCAAAAAAGAAAGCAGCAGAGAACTTAGCCGATAGATACAAGTTGACTGCTTACCGCAACTAGATACATAAGTGACGGCGTTGTTAGCAGGACTGAAGAAAACCAATTTACGCCGTTTTTTTAATTATTTAATTGTAGTTCAATAAGTTCGTTTAATTATTATTTTAATGAGGCAAAGATGTAAAAAAAAGTGTAAAAATTTCTCTTAAATAATTGAAATATTAATTATCTGTTCTACACTTTTAAAATTTGCTATCAATTTTTCGTTTTATGCTTTAATGTAGTTTCAACATTCCATGCAGGCAAATAAATGAACTGCAAAAATATATATAAAATGTAAAGTACACATCTATTTCATACATATTTCACAATTAAGGAAGAAAGACTTATGCAGCGATGTAAAACCAATCGCCCATCGTAAAATATTACATATTGGTCATTTTGTTAGATTAATATTTTTTTGTTGTTTTCTTCAATGCAGATGAATTAAATATATGTATGTATATTTTGCTGTATAATTTAAAGAAAATCTATAAAATATGTATATAAATGTAATTCCTGAACAAATAACAAAATAGAAACCGCCATACCCTCACAAGTAAAATTCGAATTGGAATCAAATTTCTTACTTGCAAATAACACAAGTAGTCGAATTAGGGTGTATGGTTAAACCCTGTACTATAAGATTAATGCATTGTGAGTGATACATACACACATGTGGGAACAAATAGTAAAAATCATGGATATATGTATGCAATATTAAAAAGCAAATAGCCGACATGGCGCAGCATACAAAAATGCTAAGTCAACACAAAAATGCATAGAAACCCGCTCTGACATTGTTTAATTACTTTATTTACAAGGAGCCAATTTTTGGTTGGCTTAGTAACTTTAGGTAAAGGTACGATAGATTGATTAGAAGTTAAGCAAAACAAAAACCATAAAAAATGTGCATGATGCAAATAAACGAAATAAATCTTCTTTAGTTGTCAAATAGTCACAAAGAATAAAAATGGGGCCGCTCATGGCAGTGGAAAAAGCAAAGTAGCATACCACCATATTGTGACACAAGCATAAAAATTAAGACCAACATAATATTGACGATGAAAAATTACTAGTAACTATTCCATACATCTACTTTATATACATATGCATGTGCATTATAATTGAATTGAATACCATTTTAAAAAATGTAGTAATTGAAAACAGTAATGAAATTTAAGTGCTAAATTTGCTTCATTAAATAGTGTGAGTGTAATTGAAAATTGTCTTGTTGCAAAAAACTGAAATTATTTTTTACCACTACAAGAGCAATCAAATCCAAACTGAGTATGTTTGTATGGAAGAGTGTACAGTGTTACATTTAACTATACATTAATTTCGTCTTCATTCCACCAATGGATGTAAAACATGTTCATATCCTTTACGCTTTCCATAACACTTTAATTACAATTTTGTGTAGTGTGTCGAACTCAACTTGCATCTGTGCTTACATACATTCATACACATATTTTTATGTGCACACATAGATATTACTATGCGTACACCCCTATTATACCTGCTTGATTATTATGCTTAAAAACTTAAGTTTCTTATAAATAATCCACCTACCAAAAAAAGAAATTAAATTATTATAAAGTAGTTATGAATGTTTGTAAAATTATGTAAGACCTCAACTGACCTTTCTTCAGTAATTTTTTTTTATTAATATCAAAACATGCAATATTGTTATAAATAGTAATATTTCCTACATTACTTTGTGATATAAAAAAAAAATTTACGTAACGTAAATATTATGTTTGTTTAATCCTGGCATATATATATAACAATCAATGTAACTAATAACAGCTAATAATTTGGTAAAGTGCCACTCCTCACCTTGTGCCTACGGCTTGGGAGATTCGTATACAAGTATATAGAGTACAAATTTGGGGCGAATTTATTTGAAACCATTCAAATCTCAGCTGTTAGTAGAACAACTGAGATTCTATAGTTATGTTGTAAAATATCAACCTTTGTTTGCTGAGAAGTGTTGCACACAAGCATAGCTGTAATTAAAATTTTCCAACTTTTTTTAAATAATATTTTGGCAGTATTTAATTACATTTACTTTAAATATGTAATGTGGTCTTATATTTTGCCTGTGCGTTTTTATATTTGCGCGTCTCAAATTCGCTTTATTATACTCATATGATTTTGACATTTTTAACCATATTTTGCCTTTTCTTAATTCTAGCACGAATAATTTCACTTGGTTACAAACTATTTTTAATGTATGAAGAAATGTGTTAACATATACAAATACTTAATTTTTAAAGAGTGTATGTTTTATGTAGCCCGGCGCTTTGCAAAGCATGTACATATATTTTCAATTTTGTCATCACCCGCGGATGAAATACCTTTTGTTAAATCGATGGCTGTCAAACAATCTCAGTCTCCACATACATACATATATAAAAATGCTCTAGTTTGTTTGAACTTTGTATTGAAGTTGCATTAATTCCAAATAAAATTTGTTATTGCTATTTTGTACTTGTTGCCTTAGCGACGACACCTTTCCATTTTGCCTTGTTTTCCACAGTTGAAATAGTGTTTTGTTTTCGAATAATCTCTTACTGTGTTCTCGCATCTGAAATAACAGTGAACAGCTGATTTTGAATTTATACTGTTTAGTTAATAAATCTGGATACACAACCTTTAACAGAAATTTTATCAATGTGCTGCAAATAACTGAATTACATGTATGATGCAAAAGATTTTATCATGGTCAAAAACACGCGGGATGCAATATAGAGTTATTTATCAAAATAAATAATAGAAATGTGTTACCAAAATTTGCGACAATGGTACATATAGTTCGGTTTATAACATCCCTGAGTGACATCACTTTACAACTGCAACAACAAACACAAAGAAGGAGAGCAAATATAAAAAGAGTACGACCCAGCGCCATTTTTATTGGCAATTTGTCAGTTGAATTTTCGAATTAAGAGCGAATTACAGTGTGTTTTGTCACTACTACAGCAACATTATTATAGTTAAGACGGGAGTTATTCGTTGTTTGATACCGCCGATCAGCAGCTGTTTGTTTTTTTTTTATTTTAATTTATTAACCAACAAGAACTGTGAGTAATCGTTATAACGGATAGCGAAATATTAAGTAAATAAAATTAAACAAAAAATAAATTATCATCTTGTGGTAAAAATAACAAATGAAGTGAAAAACCCTACACTAAAAATGTATGTATTTCTGAAAAGGTGTTGGCATAGCTAGGATTAAACAAAAAAATTGTCAAAAAAAAAAACATTGCGACAAAGAGGAAGTATTTTTTACTTCCATGAATTGAAAGTTTTTTGTCTTTAATTATAAGTTGCAATAAAAGAAGAATTAATTGTTTCACACAATTTTGTTCTTTGGTAAGGCGTTGGCAAAAAATACAAAAATTAAATAAAAAATCCAGTTATTAAGATTTCCGAAAAGTTTTTTTTTTCGGTTGAATACTAACACAACAGTAGCAACAACACAGCGAATGCGGTGAGTTTGTAATAGTTGAGTGACACAAAATGAATGTCACTTTTAATAGATTTAATGTAATTTTTTTTAATAATTGGTTAAAAAATAAAGAAATTAAAATAAAAATTCTTAAAAAATTGAAGTCATACAAAAACTTTGTTGACGAGACAACCACCAAACAACAAACACACTAATTTTATTGCAATTCATTTATAATAGTGTGTGTAAATCTATGAGTTGTGTTGCTGCTTCAGATATTTGATTGCTTTTGCTACTATTTAACTAAAGCTGGTTGCCATTCAAGTAAACCTACGCCAAAAGAAAAAGACAAAAATTAAAAACAACTCCCACTATGGAATTCATTTCGATTGGGCAGAGTGTTAATATAAAACGTACCGACGGCCGTGTACATGCCGCAGTCGTCTCAAAAATTAATGAATCTGGCAAATCAATAACGGTGGAATGGTATGAAAGGGGCGAAACGAAGGGGAAGGAGGTAGAGCTAGATGCTATACTCTCACTTAATCCTGAAATACTTGAACAGCCCGAACACGAGACTGTGATTGCAGCACCGGAACCGAAGAAAGTAGCTACAGCACCCATAAATTTATCGCGTAATGTTACTCAAGGCGCTTTAGGCCATCGTACAAATCGAGTCACAATCAATTCCTCCAATATCTTGTCATCTGCCTCCGTGGCTGAACATGTGGAAAGCCTGCCGTCACAATCTCAGCCTCCCACCACTGGTATAGTACGCTCCCGTACCACTAATAATGCCACACGTTTAGCTTCGGCCACTAACTCTGGAATAAGTGGTCTTACAAATGCATCCTCTGTAGGCAATACTTCGTCTTTTGGTGGTGGTAATGTTACTAATAATGCTTCA
Organism: Ormia ochracea; assembly: GCA_963402855.1. NCBI lineage: Eukaryota > Metazoa > Arthropoda > Insecta > Diptera > Tachinidae > Ormia > Ormia ochracea. The sequence goes on along the minus strand of OY727107.1, from coordinate 16,670,396 downwards.
AATCCTGTAACTGCTGGTAATGTTGGTGCTCGACGCTCCTACGTTGTGAAAGAAGTTGAACGCCTTAAAGAAAATCGTGAAAAACGTCGTGCCCGCCAAGCTGAAATTAAGGAAGAAAAAAATGCTTTAATGAATCAAGATCCTGGTAATCCCAATTGGGAAACAGCACAAATGATCCGAGAATATCAATCGACTTTAGAGTTTAATCCTTTAACTGATGGTCAGGCGATTGAAGATCACCAAATCACAGTGTGTGTGCGCAAAAGGCCATTATCTCGCAAAGAAGTAAATCGCAAAGAAATAGATGTGATTTCGGTGCCACGCAAAGATACACTGATTGTACATGAGCCTAGAAACAAAGTCGATTTGACCAAATTCTTAGAAAATCATAAATTTCGTTTCGATTACGCCTTTGATGACCGATGTGACAATGCCATGGTTTACAAGTGAGTAAAATAATTTTTTGATTTTTTTTCTTATGACTATTTACATGATTTATAAAAATATAGTGATTCTAAGTTATACAAAAAGTAATTTTTAAAATTTCAAATATACAGTTAAGATGTTCACATTCAGGTTATTGCAATATAGCAATATATGTTTTCTTAAAATGTCGTCGCATACACATTTCGCTTTACTCATACTAAATATTTCATATTCAATATTTAAAATATTGAATATTTAAAATATTGAATATCGGTAATATTTTAAAGTTTAACAATATGGTAAAGTTGTAACCTGCAGTGTACTCTGGAATATTCAGCTTAAAAGTTATGATCAAAATTCTGGAAATTTAAATTGTTTGAAAAATGGTTTATTTAAAGTACATATGGAAAGCTCACAAAAGGTTGAACTCTTTGAATTTCGACAAATTAAATACAATATGAAATTAAAAAATATGTGTTTCAGTTAAGATTTTCAATTATTTTATTGGTTTTTTAATTCTCTTTTCACAAAGTTAGGTAAAAATTTGTAGTAAAATTGTTGTCATTTAAAAAAATTGTATTTATTGCAAATAAAATTATAATAAAAAAATTAATAGTTAATGGGTAATATAAAACTTATAAACAAAAATGCAGTTTAATGATTAAAGTTTTTGAATTGAAATTTTTATTTCATCTAAATTATTTTTAATGTAAGGAACATTTTGAATTTACTGGCTTAAATTTGTTATTTTTCGAGGAAAATACAATTTTTTTTTAAATAATAATTTATATGAATGAATTTTTTATGTATTTATTAAGTTCATAAACATCTGCATATTTGGAAAAATTTTAAATTAAAATTACCTGACGATTTCATGCATTTACTGGTTCAAAGGTATTAGCTAAAACTGAAAATTAATCAATGATATCTTAGAAATTGTTACATATCACCTAAATAAGATGATATGATATATAAAATAAAAACATTGTGTACTTAAGGTATTCAAACTCTTGGCTCAAATCTGTTTGTCGAAATAATTGTAGGTATTACATATTTATTTAGTAGATCCTTTTCTTGCCATTATAAAGTATGATTATTGACCTAAAGGTAATCAAGTTTTAATAATCACTCATTTATCTACTTCAAATTTTATTTAATTTTTTTTTTTAAATATATAAATTATACTACTTATGCATTTTTCCACATCGTTTTTGAGTATTAAGCTTACCATTCATCTATTCCTTTTTTTTGTGCAGGTAAATAATATTACAAAATACAATAATTTCCTTAAATGTTAATATTGATAAGTAAAGAAAAAGTTTCAATTATTATTACTTTTATTATAAAGTGCACACGAAAGACCTCGACGACAGCTGATTGAGAATAAATTAAAAAAGTTCGTTGATTTTGAAAAAAAACGTGTGCTTCTTTGTAAAGCGGAGATAGATCGAGACTTTGCACACAAGTGTATCTATGTATGTACATATATATATATATATTGTACATAAATATAAATCAAAAGATCACACATAGCCCAACCGACGTCGCCAAAGTCATTGTCTCTTAGAGATAGTTAGTCATACAGACATCTAAGCTGATTTTAACTACTGCTTTCATTCTGTCAATTTACCACTCTACTCTATACTTGCCAATGTGTTTCCGATACGTATAATTTTTGCCAGTAATTTTTTTAATTAACAAAAGAAAAATAGCTTTACTTTTTACGGGTTTGCCTATTATTATGGGAAATTTGGAGGTGGCTTGGTAATTTTATACGAAAAATTGCAATTTTTTAGTACTTAATTATGCCAATGTATATATACATATATATATATATATGTATGTTTGAATGTTGATCTCATATTACAAATTTTCTTTTGTTTACCAGTAACTCTCGTGCACAAAGAGAGCTTGTGTGCGCCAGATTTTTCGTAAACAGATTCGCCGGCTCTAGTAAGACTTATTATATTCATTGTTGTCATTGTTTTTTAATTTGATGTGTACAATGTGTGGATGCATGTGTGAAATAATACATATGCATAGAACATACATTATACGTATGTATGTAAATATTTATGAATATTTTTCGTGTATGGGTTGTGTGTATTTGGTTTGGCATGTTCTTTTTAATAATAAAATATACATTTTCGATTTGAAGTGGTTTAGTATTTGTAAGTTGCGTTTTTTGCCTTTGATTTGCCAAGTTTACTTCCTTATAAAAGATATAAAATAATATTGATCGTGATGATGATGGTGATGACTAAAGCTACAGAGAGAATGTATGGATGTGTGGAAAGCAGGGATGGTAAATGCATTTTATTTGACATCAAATTCAGTATTAACTACAGACGAACCGCCGAAATGTTATGAATTTTATTTCCTTTCTAACTACCAAGAAAATATTTATATTGTTAATTTCAGCAATTGGTTCTTTCTTTATTTATTTGTAATTTTTTAATGATTTATCAAGCTATGATTAGCTTCTTCATATAATTTCTTATATACATATATTTATTTTATAATCCAATTAAAAAAAAAAAAAAAAAATTAAAATAATTGTAAGCACGTTTACAAACGTACATATGTATTTACATATGGATATGTAAATGATTGTGAGGATTGTATGTATGTTTATTTCAGTAAGTATTTATTATAATGCCAAATTATATTTATACTAGAAAGCCAAAATAAAATAAAAGGCAATTATAATTGGATATTTATCAAAATGCTTTTATGTATATGTGTTATATGTCACGTTTCCCAAAATGCAATATTTTAAAATTGGAAATTAAAAATTAAAAAAATTATAATTATACCTATTTCGTCAGAAAAAGAGTTAAATAGAAACTAACATGAAAATGTAAGGGGCGATCATAAAAGCACGCTTATCACACTTCTCCATCACTGATCTAGATTGTACCAACTCATATCTGTACGTGCATACATGTAGGTATGCATATGTTTGCATGTTTGTACTTGCCTGCAATTTAGTGCATAATTGCATGTGTAGATACTTGGGAGTATTAGGTGTTTTAAATTTATTAGAAAGTCTAGTCATTTTACTTCAAAGGTTATTTTTAATCATTTTTATTTAAGTAAATATTAAAAAAGAATTGCGGTTGAGAAATTCTTTATACTTGTGTACCAATATAAATGTGGTTAATAAGTAATTCGAGAGAAATTTTCTTGAACAGCTTTCAAAAAAGAATTCTATAAACTGTAGAAGAAGAAAATTTTAAAATATGTAACTTCTATTGGAAAGTTCTGCTTATAGCACTTAACGGAATTTGGCAATAGGTAAGAATAGGTTGTTGACATGAGGAAAAACTCCACTCTGGAAACTAGGTAATAATTGGTCTTGATCGATATGTGTATTAAAATGATTTTCTATGTTAGAGTTAGTGAATTCGTACAAGAAACCTTCTACTTTCGATTTTAATCCGTAAATCCGTGAAGCAGTAGCCGTTAAACTGCATAAAGTAGGTCAAGTTGTTCACTGAAATTAAATTAGTTAATTAGTTATTAGTTTTTTGTCATTATAAGCTATAATAAGTTCGTGTGACGGTGATTTATTTGTTTTGTTTTGTCGTTGGCTGAACTAATGAATAAGTTCGTTAACTACAAAAGGCTGAAGTCGGATTCATCTCTACCTCCGGCAATTATATGTTGATTGTTATTGGAATGGCGAAGGCATAGCCACTGACCAATTAGCATTTACTTGTAAACAATTTGCATTAATGATAACATACATATACCTGAGCACATGAACAATCCTTCGCTTCTTCGTCAGCAGTATTTCATCACGGAATTACTTCTAAACTATATGCTGCAAATTAATAATTATTACAGTTTTTTTTATTATTTGAAATATTGAACATTAATGACATTTGCTTTATAAAACAATTTAATTACAAAATGTTCTCAGAAAATCTCACAAAATTTTGGCGAAATATCGAAAACTAAAAATAAATAAAAAAAAAAAAACTAACAGAATGGTTGAAAAAAGCTAAATTGAGTTATTATATAATTTTTTAAAATATTGAATATTTAAAAATTCCGCAGTTAAATTAAATTGATCAGTTATTTTTCCTTGTAGAAATCGAAATTTTCAATGAAAAGAATATAAATTAAAATTTTCCGCTAACGTACATTTTTGATGTAAACAATTTTGATTTTATTCCATATTTTGCGAAAAACAATATCAAACTTAATCTAAACTTGGCAATCCCTTAGTTTGCACCTGTTTTCACAAAATATTAAATTAAATACATTCGTGCTGAGAATTTCTTGCAAAGAAGCACTTCGCTCTTTAAAAAATAGATGATAGAATCAACCGGCAAAAAAAATTTGTGAAGGCGAATATTTTATGGTAAACGACAGCTCGTTGAAAATAATATATTAATAGTCAGACAATGTGGTGGTATTCACACTATTGATGGTGTGAGTGATGGCGTACCACCTCTAATGTGATCTGCATCGAAACAGTTCCTTTAGTAAAGCAGTTCCTTTTCTTGCTTATTAATTTATTTTTTTTAGCGAAAAAAAAAATTATTTTCAAACTTTATTAAGTGTAAACAGAATTGCAAATAATTTCGACTAGAGTATAATAGTAATAATAATACATTTTCAATTCTCACTTAATTTGGAAAGGTATTTAAAATTTAGTAAATAATATTAATGCATAATGTTTTCTGTTGAATACTAAAATTTAAATTTTACAATTCTTTCAGATATACAGCAAAACCTTTGGTCCAAACTATCTTTGATGGTGGTATGGCGACATGTTTTGCTTATGGCCAGACTGGTTCTGGTAAGACACATACAATGGGTGGCGAATTTAATGGAAAAATACAGGATTGTAAAAATGGTATTTATGCCATGGCAGCTAAGGATGTATTTACATATTTGAATGGAGCACGCTATAGGCATCTTAATTTAGTTGTATCGGCCAGTTTCTTTGAAATTTACAGCGGAAAAGTATGTGATTATAACTTTATAAATAAATATTAACACAAGATATATATTAGTTTAATTGAACTATTTATTTTTTTTAAGGTTTTTGATTTACTTTCCGATAAACAAAAACTTCGTGTCCTGGAGGATGGTAAACAGCAAGTTCAAGTTGTTGGTTTAACCGAGAAGGTAGTCGACAGTGTTGAAGAAGTGCTAAAACTTATACAGCACGGCAACAATGCTCGCACCTCCGGCCAAACCTCAGCCAATTCAAACTCATCACGTTCACATGCAGTATTTCAAATTGTTTTACGTCCTCCCGGATCAACAAAAATCCATGGCAAGTTCTCGTTTATAGATTTGGCTGGCAATGAACGTGGCGCCGATACTTCTTCAGCAAATCGTCAAACACGTATGGAAGGAGCTGAAATTAATAAATCTCTACTGGCATTGAAAGAATGTATACGTGCCTTGGGAAAACAGTCTGCACATTTGCCATTCCGTGTTTCGAAATTAACACAAGTTTTGCGTGATTCTTTTATTGGTGATAAAAGTAAAACATGTATGATTGCTATGATTTCACCGGGTTTAAGTTCTTGCGAGCACACTTTAAATACACTACGATATGCCGATCGTGTTAAAGAACTTGTGGTGAAAGATATTTTACGCGAGGATGAAGGCTTGCGTGAAGAAGATGCCGAACAATTGATGTACGAAGATGAAGAGTCTAATAACGTTCAGCATGTTCAGCAGAGGCCCCTAAAGCATAATAATCATACTAATCATAACAATAACAACAATAACAAGAATGGTCAAATGTCAGAGAGTGATTTGGCTTTGTTGCGTTCTTTAAGTGTAAGTTGTAACATGTCTATATAGTTTCTATTTGGATTTGTTTGCCGTTTTTAAATAAATTCTAAAACCTCCACAAAATATTTCTGACGAATAATGAAATATGGCAAAAGTATGCAATTCCTTTGGGATATTGTGAACTGGTTCATACACAAAAGATCTCTTCTGTTAATCGAAAATTTATTATAAAGATGTTAAAGTTAAAAGTGGACTAATTTCAGTTATTTAATATTAATATCAAAACTTATTTAAAAGTAAGTTGACTTGGGCTGAACTAAGACAGGTCATCACCTCACTGTGTCTTCACAATCTATTCCGAAAACTGAAGGCATGATAAACTTCAATTCCTAGTTTTACAGCTTTGCTATTCTGACACTCACACTCTATGATGTTATTACCCACTAACGCTATAATTTTATTATAACTGTACCCATTAATCTAGTCTATTAAATAACAGCTTAACCTTAATATTAGCTAGCAATTTCTTTTTGCTATTAATGATAAATATTATTTTCAGGAGCATGACATGTCCGATGAATTACTTGTCCAGCATGCAGCAATTTCCGATTTACAACAAACCGAAGAAATGGTTGTTGATCAACATCGAGCCATTAATGAATTCCTAACACACTTTCTACCCGAATCTATGCGTTTATATAATTTAACTAACTATGTTGATTATGATCAAGATACCTACTGCAAAGAAGGCGAAGCTTACTTTACTCAACTGGTAGAAATGGCCACAATGTGTCGAGATTTAATGGCTGATTTTCGGGCAAAAATGGCTAAAGAGGAGATGCTTTCTTGCACTGTTAAGCCACCAGGCAAACGTTAAGAGTGTACCAATATTATTAAAACACAAATACCCGATAAATACTCTCTTTTGCAGAATCGTTGGAAAGGAATAGGTACATGCATGAGTGAAAGAATACGAACCCCTTTTAAGTATTAATTTCTTTTAATTTTTTATATATAGAAAAACTAAAATATTAAACAAATTACAGAAAAAATCGAGTGCTGTTTAAAATTGCACTTAAAACTATATATATATATATAAAAATAGAGAGCGAAAAACAATTTTAAATTAGAGTTTAACCCAAATAGCAACAACAACCAAACAAAAATCAAGATCACGTCTACGTTTAACACAAATAATTATCACTCACTATAACTTCAAAAAAAGTAGAAAGTTCACAATTTCAATTAAACAAGAGAAAGAAACGCAACCAAAAGTAAAAACGTAAAATTTTTGAAGAACTTGAATCCTTGAAAAAAAAATTTAATAATTTTTATTAGTTATTTATGTAATTACACATTAACAAAAATGTTATTTACTTTAAAAAAAAAGGGTTTTCATATGTCACTACTTCTTGAATTTTTTTTTTCTTAAGTAGGCCATATAGAGAACTTGGATTTGTTTTTCACATCCTTAAATGCAAGTTCAGTTATTTTACATGCCCAGCATTAAAATTATGTAGAAGTTTCATATTTTGTGTTTCTATTAAAAAAAATACTAATACGAACTATATTTAATACTTATTTTTAAACCATATTCATAATTTTAGTATTTTTTATTTTTTACACTTAAAAAATTTGAAATATAAAGAAAAAGCAACAAAGAAATTTTTATAACACATTTTGAACATAACATTTTAAAATCCCGTAAAGTATTAAAAATCATCTGCAACACTTTGAAATAGCTTTCGTTAAAAATGAAACAAAAAAAAAAAACATTGTTGAACAAAGTGCAAGAGAGAGAGAGAGAATTTTTTTTGTAACAAAAACAATATTTAAGCAGCCATCTCAGAATGCAGATGGTGGTCCAGTTGGACAGTGCTGCCAGTTTTTCATTTTAGGGCTATTACGCCACAATATCCTTTTTGTTAAAAAAATAATGATCATTACGAGGTCTTTATATCAACCAAATTAAATCTGCTGTGTAATTTTTTTTTCTTGTATTTTTTGTTGCAAATTTTATATTACGAGGCATTTAACAAATTTGTTGTGTAAGTAGACTGACTAATCTCTTTAAGTTGGTTCCCTTGTACTTTCTCGATAAAAAGCACAAGTGTTAATTTTGGAACAGAAACAATAAAAGACATAATGTTTTGAAAAAGAAAATTAAGCATTTTTATAGCATATTGCCTTTTTTTTATTTATAAATATAATTTATTATTTAAGGCTCAAACAAAGTTTTATGTTGGCTTGACTGCCAGTTATAAGATGGCCAATTTTGCATAAATTTTTTTTATAAAAAAAGTTTTAGTGAAAAAAAATTAAAATTCAAAGCGTATATTAAAATGTTAAGAAAGTGCAATTATTCAATACACTTATTTTATTTAATACACCATTACAAAATTGATTTAACTTAAATTTGCATAGTTTTGCACAAAAAAATAAAATAAGAATATAAACGAGCACATATTTTCAAGAGAAGTAATTCCGAAACATACAACAAATGCAAAGTAAAACTATGTATAAATTCTTTTAATAACAAATTAGTAATGACTTTGAATTGTTATTATACAATATTAATACATTAATATTGAATTTTGAATAATATTCAATATATAATTATTTTGCCAAAAGTTCTTTGACATAAACATTTCGGGTTATAAGTAATAACTAGTAATTAACGCCATTCAGCCTAATGCCTCATGATCTGATATTTTTGTGATGTTAAAACAACAACAACCTCGAGTTTAAAAATCTAAAAAATTTAGCAAAAACATATCCAATTTAAGCATGTGTATAACAATAAGCTTACAAGGTAACCGCAAGAATGTTGTAAAGTTTTTCAGATTCTCTAAAGGTAAAACTTGCATTAAATATATCTTTACAAATCACAAGCGACCAGCTAAAGCTGAATTAAATTCTTAAGGTTAAGACTTGTTCATACTTCCTTTACTCATTTGCACTTTATGCAAGGATCACATAATTCAATTTGTTACAGATGTAGCCAACTAAACCGACCCATTGTCCAATATTTGCAAATAAAATAAATACGTGCCACTATGCAGACTGCTGCTGTACGTTCCAAGCAGCCTGAATATAGCTGTTATTTACGATGTAATCTGTTTACCCTCAGAATTAATTCATAATATTTAATTAATAATAATAATAAAATAAAGTATTTAGCATGATGTGTGTTACGCACAAACACTAGAGCAAAACATAATCAACTGAGGAATGTAAATAAAATGTTTGGTATTTCATACGCAATCTCATTGAAGGAACACGTTTTCGAATTGTGATATATTTAAATATTAACAAAGAAAGAATTTTTTTTCGAAAGCGAATTACAGAGGAAAGGCCGCTCGATTTTCACGTTTGAAAATAATAATGAACGAAAGTTATTGAAATTACTGATCTACAAAAGCGAGTTCAATTATTTAGATCGGTAGAGACTGAATAATAAGTTATTTTATTTAAATGTTTATATTTTTGTAATGCAAATGATGACATTTGAAAATTCAATAATAGATTTATTGCATTAATTAGTTAGACTAAAATAAAATATTTTGTCATAGTTGTATGTCATATGCTGGACAAGCAATGAAAAATGCAATAATACACAAGTCAACTTATTAAGTGTTTGGGTTGCATGTTTGTATGTTTTTTATAATTATGAAATCAAGAACTATATAAATTTAAATATATAGAAAATAATAACCGACCAGCATCTGTGTTAATAATAACAACTATTTTTAACTCTATTTTTTCCACTGTGGTCCTGTATGCTTTTTATTACAGAATAGATGGATCTGTAAAACAATTTTTTATTAATTGATTAATTGCACATCTCTAATAAAAACATTTGACATTAAATTAAGAAAATTGAAGTACATTTTTTTGAGATTCATAAAAATTATTTCTACATTAAAATGCTTTATTAAGGAGAAAAATTTTAATTCTTTTTTTTTTTTTTTGTGCCTTAACTTGAAAGTAAAGTATTTTGTACTTCTTTCATTAGAACGAGATAATATAATGAAAAACTTCTGCTCAAAACAAGCTTAGTGTTTAGTTAAACGCCAGTTGCTTAAATTAAAACATGAAACAAATGAAAAAGAAAATTTTAAAATTAAATTAAATTAAAAAAAAGCTACAATTTTTTAGAGCACAGTATAAATGTTGTATTACTTGTACGAGTAGATGCATATATTGCATTCAAAATAAATTACACTATATACCAAGACAAATTCATGCCAAATGAACTTACTGATTCAACCGTTTCACCGCCAAGCAATTTTTGTTGAATCGGACCATGATAAAGCTAAAGCAGACAAAGACAAAGCAATCATGCATGAAAAATAATTTGCCTTTAATCAATTTATCGGTTAAAAAATACGTAATTTCAAAAAGGTTTGATTTAAAATTGAAGCCATTTCAAATAAGAAGTGTATATTGACATCTGATATGGATATTAGATTATTTTTATTATTTCGTACTAATTTCGTAAATTACATCCTAATATATCGGGCGATTTAAGTAATGGTCTTTTGGCTAATATAAATTTTTATCGCGTGCCTGATTAATAATCACTTTCAATTTATCCCTACATTGAGAAAGCTTTTTATTTAATTTAATATTTATAAATAAATCATTATTATTATATCATTGCTTAATAACGCGTCTCCTAAGAACTAATAATTAATTAAAAACTAATCTAAATAAAATATTAAAAATATTTAAAATTTCTGTTATACAAGTGCTTCGAAGAAATAAAAGGAAAATATATATTTAGATTCTAATGATTATTAAATTATACAAATAATGAAACAACAAAAAAAAAACTATTACTTAAATAAAATGAAACGAAATTAATTTAAAAAAGTGTGCGTGTTATGTTTTCCATAAAAACTAAAATTACTAAGTTTTAAATGCGAAAGTTGCAAGGCCAATTGAAAGATCAGAGAGGATATTTTCTTTAACAAGTGCACCCAGGTAACTATATACAGTGTTGTATTTTAATTTCAATAATATTTTTAAATATTGCTTAAACAGTTTTTTAACTGCTTTTGTTTTTGAATTTATCTTTTGCAGCAGTTTTTTAAGTTCAAGATACATACCTATTTACCATAGAGAACTGGCGAATTTATAAGCAAAGAGCGTTTAAAATCGTTGAATACACTATATGCAAAAAGAAGAATCAGCATTGTAGCGCTACATGTCTTATACCTGCTATTAAAACAATTGGATCTTATCAATTAATTCTTGCATCTTCATAATTACCGAAAGTAAACATCATTAACTCTATTTACAATGTTCATATATTAATGTATAACATAAGCTTTCTTTCCACAAAGTGCCCAAAAGTCATCACCCTATATATGCTGCTTTGACAACTGTGACGTAAAAATATACACATAAGGCAAATATTATAGCATCGATATGAAATCGATGTGTGATGTCTTTTATGACACTCTGCATATTAATAATTTTATTTTGTCGCTTTAATCTACATATAAATATAAATAACATACAATATTGTAGAGTGCCACTAAACATACAAATTTCCCGCATACCTTCAACATTTTTTTTAAGAAAATGTTTTTCATGCTCTTTTTACACTCAATACAAATTTGTATTTATTTTTACAAATGCATATAGATATAATAAAGCTTTTATATAATTTTATCATTCAAAAACTTTGTATTCGTCACTAAGAGCAATGAAGTCGGGTTCATCTACTGCGTATTCATCATCATAATCAAGCAGGTCTGTATCGTCGACAATATCAAAAGGACTCTCTAAGATGATTTTATTTTGATGTGACTTAATATGATACTGTTGAAAAAAATAAAAAAAAAATAGATACATTTTCCATATATTTCTTACTGATAAATATTCTACAAATATTTACCTGCAAGTGATGTTTTCTCCGGAATGCTTTCAGACAAAAGGTACATTTAAATTTCGGTTTATCTGTGTGTATTGTTTGCACATGAAATCTTAAGGTTTTGTGATTTGTAAACTTTTTATTACAAATGTTGCATAAGAAACATTGGCCTGTATGCGACAGCAAATGAGTTTTTAAATGTTCCATCATTAAATAATCTTTGCCGCATATATTACAAATATATGGTCGTTCTCCGGTGTGGAAACGCAAGTGTATTTTCAAATCCGCCTTCGAAATAAAAGCCTTTTCGCACAAGTTACACTTAAAATTTCGTATATTATTGTGGCGATTCATGTGGTATTGATAATTGCATTTCTGCCAAAATGTTTTCGAACAGATATCACACTGAAAGTCTGGTTTATCCTTATGCTTTTTCATATGATGATGCAAAGCGCCCAAACTTTTGAGTTCCTTGTAGCATACATCGCAGGGATATTTCTCGTTGTGGACTTGAGTTCTAAATACAATGATATAATAAAATATAAATTTATCTATGCACTTTTGAGAGATTAAACCTAATACGAATATTTTGCTAATATCGAAAGCTGTGCTTATAATATATGTATATATAAAAATGTATTGACATGTTGTGAATAAAGTAAACAAAATATATTTTTGCAGACTTGAAAAGAAAATGTTTGGCTAATAATCAAATCTTGACTAAAGGACAAATGTTTGAGTTTAATGTTTAAGTATAAACATTCGTAATTGTTTTTTAAAGACATTAATAACCTCTTTATTTTGTAAACGGTGGTGTTTCTTACGTAATCTTAATTGCTTTTAACCGCAAAAGCAACCAACCAGCCTTTTATGGATTATTTTTTCGAAGATTTTTTTCCACTAAGCATTATGTACTAATTGGCCTATAGCTGGTTGTTATTTTAAAATATTTTTTAGTCATTGCAAGATGCAGAATCAATAATGCATGGACAGATTGGAAAAAATTTTTATTTTTAGAATAATGATCTATAAGATCCGTGTTCACATTCACGAATATCGCAATGTGTGTTATACGGAATGTTATACATAGTAGAATCGAAATGCTACGCACTGTTTTTGGTGCAAAATATTATCTTTTTTGGCGAAAATTTTTAACACGAACCTACACACTCTTGTCTATCAAGACTTAGTTTAGTTTTTGTCCTTTAATCTACTTTGATTTGCTCTTTGTTAAATTAAAAGGTATATTGTGTTTTATATTTTGAGCATTTCCCAAATATATATATATATATATATATATTGTGTTCCCTAACGGTGTGGAACAACCATTAAACAGTAGTTGTTACTTACCTGTGTAGTTTGTGTTCATTTAAATTTTTAAACTCCAATTGGCATGCTGCACATTTGTATTCCCTTTTATTTTTTTTAGTTAGATTTCTTGTTTTCAGTGGATTTCTGCTGCTAGAATCTTGATAATTATCTGTGTCATTCGAAGCATCGGCATTATCTTCTATTATATATTCTACACCTTCAAATGTTGAAATGTTATCTGCAGAATAGTTATCTTTAATCTCTTCATATTCCAATTCATCTTCAGAATAATTCGCATCGTTTTCGTTTAAAACCTCATAAATTTCCGTAACGTAATCATCTTCACCTATAATTGGCTGTAATTTTTTTTCTATATTTGAAGGATTTTCCTTCAGTGAATAATTTACTTCCTCTTCAATGGAATGGTATTTCAAAATATTATTAGATGGAGAATCAATTCGCAGTTCCCCATTAATGTTGGATATTTGTTGTAAGAAATTCTTTTTCTCCAATTTATCTTCTTTGTGGGTGTTGCTGGCGTTTAATTTTTCGTTACTCCTCTCCTGAGCTGGGATTTCACGTACGATTCTACTATTAAAAGGTATGCATGAAATTGACACGTTTTCCTGCTTCTCATCAGACATTTCCAAATTATCCTCGAAATCGTTATCACTGCATTCCACGAATTCATTTTCTTCTATATTGGAGGTATTTTCTAAATATTCTTCTAAATTTTCTTGGCAATCTTGCATTATATTGACTTTAAACTCATTATCTAGCGATATATATTCCTCCTGACCGTCTTTACTTGTATTTCTTTCTTCACAAAGTTCTTGTAAGTATAGCAAAGTATTTTCAGCTTTATCTTTAAGTTTCTTAAAAAGTTTCATCTGTAAATCACAGCTGTTGCACAAAAATTGAGGAAAAAAATTCTCTATATTTGTAATAATCTATAAATAATAAAAGAAAATAAATTAATATTTTTTTGATGATCTATTTTAAAACATATACATGACAATAAACTCTTACACCAAATAATTCCTCATATAAAATTCCAGCCTTACTAAGTTTTGCCTTCCGTTGAGTATCGCCTATGGGTTGATATAGGCATTGGTAGTCACCATCCACGTTAGGACTTCGGCACACCATGCAACTGTTTTTTAACTCTGGTGTTACAATCATTTCATTACCACAATTATTTATTTTTCACCAAGTTTGTAAATTTATGCTGTGTTAATTGTTGTGTTAAAACGCATTACTTTGCTTGACGTTAGAATGCAGGGTTCGAGAGCATTTTTAAAGCCATTATCAAATGTGTCATAACTGTATGTTGTTACATTTGAAGTTATTTATTCAAAACAGTTTAGTGAAAAGATTTATATATTTTAGTAATACATATTCATTAGATGACATTATTTCAGTTTAAGAAAAATATTTGGCAGCAATGCTAATTTTATCACAAACAAAATACATGTAATTCTTACAAAATTTCGTGTCCCGACCACATAATTTAATTCGCCTGGAGTTTATTTTGCAGGTAGAAAGTTCGATAATTAAATGTAGCAAAATAGTTGTCATCATTGTTTGCTATCATTTATTTTTTTTAAAGAAGAAGAGGCATTTGCTTTTGCTTAGTTTTATCAAGGTGGCATCTGCAGTTTAATGCCGTATTTTTTTATTTATCTATTATAAACAGTATATAATAAATGTTTCAATAATTACTAATTTATTGTGACATAAGAATGTAGACTGGAAAATTGTACTTAAAATATAGTACATTCTTAGTCGAGAGCTGCTATACGGAGGATTTCCTACCATATATATAAATACCAACATTTGTAAATATTACTTTTTGGTTGTACTTGCTTTTTTGTATTTGTTGTTGTTCTTTTTGTTATTATCGAAAAGAAAAAAGGGGATTTCTGCAATTGTAGCTTGTGTTGGTATTCTGTGCTTTGTATTACAGCAGTTTAATATTTCCTAAAAATGAATTACTTGAAAAAGTCTCTAATTGAACGTATAAATGATATAGAAGTCCAGGATTTACAGTACACAGAATTGGATTTGTGTTTCTATGAGTTGGTATAGAATATAATAAAAAGAAGGAATAGAAATAATAAAGCTTCTGTGGCTGTTAATTTCTTCCGTAGGTTTCTGTGGGTTTCCTGTTGTATGGAGGTGACAGGTCCCATGCTCAATTTATACTACAAAAATTAATCATATTATCGCAGTATGTACCGCACGGCAAAGGCCTGAAAAATAACCAACAACTTTCAACTGATATACTGCGAAGTTATGCAAAATCAAATCCTCAAACATGGAGGTTCCACATTGTTGAAGCTTTGGCTATTATAAGAGCAAAGAGAGTGTTACGCAAATTGGGCTTATCATGGTTAGAAATATATCAGCATTTTTTACCACAAGTACCCCAAATCAGTGTAAATATACATCCTCTACTAAAAGCTCTGTACATAATCGCAGAACGGTTAACGCCTGACAAGGCGGGACAGCTTATTCAGTATGTCAATACAAAATGCGATAGTGGAGATTTACGTTTCTACGATTTTTCGCATTTGGAAATTTTTCTATTACATTGGCTGACAAAAAGTATAATTAGAATTGGCGATAAAAAGCTAGAAGACTGCAATGTTGATATTTTAATTGAATATTTGAAATTAAAAAATGTAGAGGATATGAAAGATATTCTTTTAGAAACCATACAACAAAACGCTAAAGTTCAGGAAACAACAACATGCGAAATGTTTACGAACTTTAAAAGTAATTACAAGAACGGCTCTGGTGTTTCATTAGCTAACGAAATTTTTAACGGCTGCTCTGATAAAATTACCACCGAAGTCGATGTAAATATTCAACACGAAGATGAATCCGAAAATTCGGAACGTTATGTGATTAGTAGAAATAATGCTGGTTATGTATTGATAATAAATCAGAGTGAATTTTATAAAGAAACTGATCCTCAACTGCAGGTAATAATATATGACAACATGGAATATTGATTTTGTTAAAAACGAGTGTTTTTAATGTCAGTTAACATTTTCAATAATTTCTACTTGACAATTAGTCCACATGCAGTTTTTACCTAATCTGTTAGCTTAAATTTTTGTCTGGTGCTTGAAGTTATATTTAATATTTTATTTCTTATTGTTTTCAAACCACCAATGGTTTTTGTTCAATTTTGCATATTAAATAATCAGTTAAAGTATCTGCGACATTACTTTTAAAGTAGAAGTAAAAGATTGCTTCGAACTCAATTTCTGGATGCACTTCTAAATTTTCCTGGCAATCTTCGCACTTCATTAGTTTAATATTATTTTTATAGGTTTTTTGAATTTTTCTCGATCAATAAATCTCTTTTATTAATTTCCTATAATTTTTTTAAAAAATAAATTATATGGTATTTACCTCCCCCGCCCAAAATATATCGCTACTTCGTTGTGTAGCATCATTAGGAAAAATATTAATTACTAAAACTTTATTTTTCATACATTTAAATGTTTTTTTTTTTAATTTGTTGAAAGTAAATTCAAAATATTGAATTGGTAATATGTAATACGAAAAAAGTATACAAATTTAAAAAATGCTTGAAAAGACATAATACAATAAAAAAGTTTTAATAAAAATTCTTACAAAAAAATAATAAGAAAGGATTAAATTTTTTTGATTTTAAAGGCCTCTAAATTTAAATTAAACTTTTTTAATTATTTTTTCTATGATTGTCATACTTTTATTATTATTCTTAACAGTTTACTCCAGTATTTTTCTCACGTTTTCTGGCTTCGTTTTGAACCAATATTCGTCATGTTTTCTTTGTTTACTTGCTATTGCAATGATTTCCTTATTTCTGTGTTTATCTGTTTTGTGATCGTTTTTTCCAGTTTTCAAACTTCTCTAAAATTGGGGCAAAAAATTAAACTTTTTTATTTTACGTAGAAATAAAAGTAAATGAGAAATGGTTAAAATTTCTACATATATTTGAAGAACAAAATCGAAAAAATAAATTTTTTATTTGTGTTTGAATTTTATTTAAGATGTTGGCTGACGTTTCGTACCTGACATCCAAATTGCATGTGTCTTTTTTAGTATCCATCGTTCTGTTTGTCTTTTGTAGAATTCTTAGACTATTGATAATTTTATAAATTTTTTTGTATACAATTTTTTTCTTGTTTCAAAATTTAGCATCTCATTCCATCGATGCATGATAATGTACCCAAACGCAAGGGAACAGATGTTGATCGTGATAAACTGAGAGATCTTTTTACTTCAGTTGGATATACGGCTTTAATATTTGAAAATTTAACTCATTTGGAAATTTTGCACCAAATACGAGAGACGGTTAAAAAAAGTTTACTTAAAGACTCTTTAATTATTTGCATACTCTCCCACGGCATGGAAGGTAAATATCGTAAGAAATTATACAGATATGCATTTCATAATTATTTATGATTTTTGCTTTAATGTTATTATAAATTGGTTTAGGCGTTGTTTTGGGCTGTAACACCATACCGATTGCAATAGCAGAAATTAAGGATATATTAGCTTCTGATACTTTAAAAGGAAAACCAAAAATGTTGATTGTACAAGCATGTCAAAGAAATGTTGCTCCTATCGATACGGTATTGTAGATATATTTAATTTAATTGTATGAGCGTAATTTCAAAAAATTCTTTATATTTTATTCTTATAGAAAAGTTCTACGACGATGACAGATTTTTCAGTCGACGCTTATGCCGACATATTGTTAGCCATGTCCTCTATTCCAGGAACAGATGCTTTGCGTCACACTGAAAATGGCAGTTGGTTTGTGGAGTCCTTTTGCAAGTTTGCGCAAAAGGATGGTAATCGGTAAGTTCCTTAGAGATGATATTATTTATTTTCTTTTTGCATGTGTTTTGAAAGAGACAGTTATTTTATTTTTAATTAGAAAACATATGCTGGATATTTTAACTGATGTAACTCGCGATATTTCTGAAAGAAAAAGCGATGCAAATCAAGTTATGTTACCCACAAGTAGTAATACATTACGCAAGCAGTTCTATCTACCCTCTAGAATGTAAATGCAACCATGTATATATTTTTGCATGTAGATAATAACACATAAGTAAACGAAATAAATAATACTACTATATTTTTTATATTAAAATAACCATAAAACCATTGGTTTAAATATCGGCTTTTGTTTTGCATATTTATAATAACCCAAAAAAAAAAAATTAAATTTTAACAAAGTCACAATCCAAGTGTTCTATAAAAATTTGATAATTTGATATAATTTTCTTTTCTTATTAGGAAGAACCAATATTAGTATGAGTTAAATTTTGAATGGATTTTTTGTTTTAATTTTGATGTTTTTTATTAAAAGAATTTGAAAAAATCCTTACAATTACTTTATCATATAAACACTATCTTTACTGCAATAAACACGTATTTCGAAAAACATAATTTTTTATATTTGTAATGCTTAATTATCATTATATTTTTCGTATTGTATACAAACTGTATAATAATATATTGTACAGCCTTGCGAGAATAATGTCATATTCCTTTACCTAGAAATTATTATTTATTAAAAAAAATGTTTGGTTATAAACAACGATTAATTTGAAAAAATTAACATAACCATTAATTATATTTGAAAAATAACTTGGAATTTTATATTATATTTGGCTGGCAACACTGTTATATACCCTTCACAACCACTTTGCGCAGTACCGTTAAGTAAAGTGTTCATTTCAGCAGTTACACAAGTCTAAAAAACGTTTTTATATTTTGTTGTTGCTCAAGCAAGTTCAGAAATTCTGTTTTTCATTTCACGTATTAAAAGTAGGAAAATGTAAAGTTTTGCAACGTTCTTCGAAAGTAATCATATTAATCTAACTGCAAATGCTCAATAATAAAAGTTGTAATCATAGTTCGTGTGTATACCTTGAGTTCATGTTGAAGGGGCCCTGTATTTTCCATTTCATTTTATTGTAATAAGTTTTCCTCCCAATTTTTGGAATATCAGCTGTCGACTTTATTAACAAGTGCATTTTTTCCAGTGAAAAATGATCAAATTTCTCTATAAACAAGAATCTGCTGGTATTTGTGTGATCGTTTGTGTGGAATTCGCTAGAAATCACTTGCGTCTCTAGTGTTTTTGCTTTTTGGGCGTGACATTTGTAGTATGAACTGTAGTAAATACAAGCATAGAATTACAGTGCCCGGCAACTGATATTGTGTTAACCACTAGAAGAATTGGATTAACCAAAGCCTACTGGTTGGTGTATAAAATTATTAGGCGCCAAATGCCTAAATCCTCAACAGTGGAATCAAATTTCACATGTTCATGTTAATAACTGGGAGGGTAAAGAGCATACTTGTGAAAGAACCATTGTTATATATAATCCGGAAAGTTTTCTCCAGATTGTTACAAAATTATCAAAAATTTAGAGATAAAAGTACTTTTATTTATTTCTTCCAAGATATGCAAATGATATATTCCGAACCAAGGTCGTTCTTACTCAATTTATCGAAGTCAATCATCTGAATACTTCTTCTGGCGTTATTTAAAGCGAAAGCTTTAACAGAAGTTTGGTTTGAATTCCGATGTCGTTTGTATGAAAGAAGTTCGAAAGCCAGATTATAATATGAGGTTGTGTATGTATGTACATATATAGTAATCGCATATATATATATGTATATACATTTATAATCCTTATTAATCAAATTTTGATTGAAGTAATTCTAATTTCTTCAAGAATAGTATATTCTTCCGGTTTTAATTCATAACATATTCATATTTCGTATTGTTTCTATTTAAATATACTGACTCCATATCAAAAAAAAAAATATAACATAATATTTTTTGGTTCTTATATATAGTTTTTTAAAATATTTCCTCAATATTGTATTAAAAATTTGTTTACATTATCATAAAATTACAAAGCAGAGCGTATATATATACATATGCATGGGGAAGAATTTTTTTTCCCACTTAGAAATTTAACTTCCAACACATATGTATACATATATACATATTAAATATATATAATTAGAAAAGCGCAAATTGCATGAAGTATGTAATCAAATTGAAGAATATAAAAGCTTGCAGTTGACATCACTCGTCAGTTTGTTTTAATACCAAATAAAGATAAAGAAGATTTAAGTGGCAAGTAAAACAATTAAAATGAGCAACAAACGTAAAACAGTTGCGGATTATATTAATGAAATTGATTTGGAGGATTTGGAAAATGTAGAAGCCGACTTGAGTTTTTACCAATTGGTAAGTAAGCTTGGAATAATTTATGTATATAGATTTATATATTTTCATAAGTTTGTATATTGTACTGCACGTATATAAGTTATATAGTATATGCATAGATGTGTGTTTATGCATGTTTGTTCATATATACAGTAGCTACATATGTATGTACGCTTGTGTTGGTTTGTTTTGTGTAGGAAAAAAAAGAAATGTATAAAATAAGAGATTAATTAATATATTGAAACTTAGGTTTCGTTGGGTTTTCTATTGTTTGGAGACAATAGATCTGCGAGTGAATTTTTATTACAAAGATTAATAGTGCTCGCGCAACACCCACCATTAGGCAATGGTATGAAGCATCAAGGGGGGCAGTTCGTAACAAGTGGCATATTACGGAATTATACACAACTAAATCCACTAACTTGGCGGCAGTGTATGGTGGAAGCTTTAGCAATTATAAGAGCTAAACGAGTAATACGTAAGTTGGGTATACCTTGGCAGGAATTACATCTTCAGTATTTGCCTCATGTGGCTGAGATGAGCGTTCACGTGCATCCATTACTTAAGGCACTTTACAAGATTTCCGAACGCTTAACACCGGATCAATCGTGCCGGCTCGTTAATTACATCAATATGAAAAACGAAAGCTGTCAGCAACTGCGCTTCTACGATTTTTTATATTTGGAAGTATATGTACTCAATTGGTTGACGGAACGTGTTATTTCTCTAGGAAATAGAAATTTAGAAGATTGTAATGTTCAAATACTAATTGAATATTTTAAAATGAACGATATGGATTCATTTAAGGATCTGCTAATAGATACTATAAATCAAGAACTGAGCAAAGAAAAAGATACTGCAAGTGCAGCTCATAACATTGTTGAAAAACATAAAACACATCAAGATTCTGGCGTCTTTCTTTCTCAAAAATATTTTAATAATAACAGTAGCGAAACAGGTTCAACTGAACAGCCAAGTGATTTTGACGAAGCCGAACGTTATAAAATCAGTGCGGATAATGCAGGTTACGTGTTAATTATTAATCAAAAAGAATTTTATGAGGAAACAGATCCAAAATTAAAGGTAAATATGGTTAAATTTCTTTGCTAAAAAATGATGATAAAATACATTTATTATTTTAGCGCCTACTACCGGATTGTAAATTAAAATCGACACGAAAAGGCACCGATGTAGATCGTGACAATCTTAAAGAACTGTTTTCCTTATTTGGGTACATACCAATAGTATATAATAATTTGACGCATTTGGAAATTTTACATCAAATACGTGAAACCGTCAAAAGAAGTCTACTAAAAGATTCCATTATTGTGTGCATACTAACACATGGCATGGAAGGTAAACGGAAAGAACTAAATATTTGAAATAAACATTTAATAACATTTTATGTAGGAGCTGTTTACGGTTGCAATTTTATACCCGTTGCCATTACTGAAATAAAGGAGATATTGACAGCTGATACTCTAAAGGGCAAACCCAAGATGATTCTATTGCAAGCTTGCCAAAGAAATGATCCTAAGGTCGATACGGTACGTTATTCAAAGTCTTGCGTCCATTAAATTCTCATAGCGCTGGTCAATATTTTTCTTATTTTTTTATATTCAGACTAGTTCGAAATTAATACAGAATTTTTCACCTGACGCTTATGCAGACATGTTGCTGGCCATGTCGGCTATAAAAGGAACCGAATCTTTGCGTGATATAACGAAAGGTAGTTGGTTTGTTGAATCCATTTGTAAACATGTTAGAAAATATGGACAACGGTAAGCCTGCACAATTATATTTTCCTTTTTAATTTAGTCCTATAAATATTATTTCTGCTTCCTAATTAATAGCAAACATATGTTAGACATTTTAACAGCTGTTATCAATGATATTTCTAAAAAAAAGTCCATTGATGATGATGTAATGTTACCTGAAGTTTCCTCAACATTGCGTAAAGAGCTTTATTTACCCAGCTAATTAAATTAAGTTCACCGATCTTTTATTTTAAATAGCGAACTTTGTCAAAGCTTCTCACCGCTGTGTGCTAGTGCAAACATTTTGTCATTTTTGTTTGTTGAATTTATCTCTTCTTTTCTAATTTATTTTTTTATATAAAAGTGTACGTTCTAGTTCATAATTTTAGTAGTTTTTCAAAATTATTTTTTATCCACAAAAATCTATTTTTATAAAGTCTGAAATAATTTTTTAATTTTTAAGTTTTAATTACATTAATAGTTAGGAATTAAGAATTTTCGAACTAAAATTATATAAATATGCATAATAAAGCATATATAGCTGTATACCCACATGCATCCATATGCATGTATGTACATAAAAATATAAAACAAAAACATCACAATTTCTACTGTGTTAATGCCCAAATTTATTTTTATAATAAAACAGGCATCCTTAAAAGAGCTCTATAAATGCATTCATAGAGACTAATTTGAGTGGTTTATATTTGCAATAAACCCAAAAAACTGGAAGACAATTTTTTCTATTTCGCTTATATTTTGAAAATTATATAAAACTAATTCTTTTTTTCATATTAAAAAATACTAGTATGGAAACTCATTATTCGTTCATAACTTTTTTCATATTAAAAAATACTAGTACGTAAACTCATTATTCGTTCATAACTTAATTTTTTAAGCTTCAGCCTCTGTTAACGATTGTTGGAATGTTATGTTAGATCAGAATAGATAACGGTATTAAAAGGCACTTGGAGTGTATTCTGTGTAGCTATAAAGGATTTTTGTGACTTTTTATATAAATTGTATACTATAAGCAGTCATATTTGGAGGTGACAGTGCATTGGCGCTTTGAACGCATGTAAATGTGAATTTATAATTCTTGTAAGGAAGCATTTTTTATTAATTTTCAATCTTATTACTTGAAAATTACTGCAACTGCGAATATTTCACATTGAACTTTAACTTTAATGTTGCAAACGTTGTTGAAACGTACTTTGTTGTTTGAACTGAAATTGTGACAATAGCTAAAATGGAGAGTATTAAAAATTACTTGTCTCAAGACACCTTATATGATAAAAATTTGTTAAAATTGAAGAAAAAAAAACACTTGGTTGAGATTTTTTACAAATAATAGTATATAGTTAAACTTTTTTGTACTCTGGCAAGTTACAACATATGGTTCCCTAAAGTAGGCAGTAAAAAGTATCCAGTGTATATCAAAGCTAATGTATAACCAAATTATTCGGCTTGATTCATGATAATTTGTGATTTTCTAAAATGCTCTGAATTTTGTTCAACGCTTATTCTTAATTTATTTTATTTATTCTCGAAATTTTACTATTTTGCCACCTAAAACCTTAATTTACCTAAATCGCACCGTCACATTCCATCCGTAGTTCCATATAATTATAGGAATGTATGTGTCTGTGTACACATCATAGTTGTCAATCCTGAGTTTTGATTCATAAACATTTAATATTGTTTTTTTAGTATTTATTTTCTCATTATTTTTGCTTCAAACACGGCAAGATTTTACAGATTTTTAATTCATTTTGCCGGTTTTAAGAAATTTTATTTTCTTTTATCATTCTTAGGAGATTTGCATAGAATTATTAACAATTGCAGTATTTTTAGTTTGTTCACATAAAGCGTTTGAACTTTTCTTCTACTAATCTCTTGCATATGTGTATTATTTATTACAGTTATATGGAATTAAAACTTCACATTTAATTTTACAGAAATATTTTTATTTTAATTTTAAATAAAAAAAAATATATAAGAATTTAACATAAATTAATTTACATCGACGTTCACAAACATTTAATTAATTCAAGTGCTAGAACTTGACATTACTTCTTGGAAAAAAAACTTATTTAATAAATCTCATATAAACTATATTATTAATTTTTTGTTAAATTGTGTTCCTTAAATAAATAAAAATGAGAAAATCAAATCTAGTATGTACTTTATGAGCAATTATTTTTTATTTGCGCTAATTGTAAACTTACACATGCTATGAATAAAATGTTGTATGTTGCTTGTATTTACAATTTCATTTTGGAAGTTCATTTTATTGACCAGGGTATTGTTTAATTTTACAATTTTTATATCATGTTTTTTTTATAAACTTAAAAATATATCTTAAATTATATATAGAACAAAAAAATAAATGCCAACATTTATATTTTTAAATGCAATTATTTTAAAAAATATAAACACAATTGAATTTCTTAAAGGAATAATAAGCCTTAATATGAACAATTGGCAATATCATAAAATTCGCTTTAACTTCAATTGTGTTTATTGTATACATAAGAACTATTCTTAAAAATTATTTGTGAATAAAAAATCTTATTATATTATAATATATATATGTATGCACGTGTAATGTAGTAAAATTGTGCAAACATACATGAAATGGAGTTTTAAGTTACGTCGTTCCTAAACCATGTTGAAGCAAATGTTATTAATATAGACATTGTATGTTTGCACAATTATAAATTAAACTAACGGAAAGGTGGAATACGAAACACCAATTTAAATATATTTCTAACTCATATTCTAGACACAAAATTTTAAAATTGCACAAGTAATTTACTGAGTAAATTATCTTTGTCAAAATTTACACGAAGTCTTAAATTGAAATTGTCATTCATTTTTTTGCTGCCCACTCTTAACTATTTTTCCTTCTAAAGCAAACACACCCAAGGTAAAGAGTTTTCATATAATTCTTGGATTTGCAACGTTATCTGTTCTAAATTGGTTTTTGCATTGATATGACATGCTAACCGTATTGTTTTTAATTTTTTTTTTTTTTTTTTGTTGATTGGTAATTTTTTATTTTGTGTGTTTGCTGCCAATTAAATAAGAAGATTCTATACATAATAAAACAAAAAACTATATATGTATGTATATACATATATAAATATGCACTGTATTTCGCGCCATAATTTGGGAATTGAAGTGAATTGGTTCTTTTGTGGACGGACATAAATTTTAAACCAAAGTTTAATACTGTTATTCTTATTGGTTCAGCGAGTTACGGGCAGCCTTTAGACAGTGGTGATTTGAATACTGATTCTGCCTGGTGAAATCGATTGAAGTATTGAAATCCTCGTATATCTATAATATATGCACCTAGCGATGCATGTACATATATACTTCCCCATATACACTTATGTTTATGGGAGTATATATGCACATGAATATGTACGTACATATATAAATACGTTCAAGTGCATTACATACTCGATACCTATATAAAAATGCGACAGTAATATGTTTAAGGATGCTGTCTTATGACTATTGGCCTACATGAAGCGTTTCGTCCATTGCCTCAGAAATATTCTCTGCCCCAAAAATTGTGGGCAATTACATATTTAAACACATACTAAAGTGGAACCTTTTCATATTTTCAGCTAGATTTCTTGACACTTCAATTTAAAAGAACACATATATATATAGCTGATATTTCGAAATAATTCGATTTTAAGTATTTCGGGATTAACTGAAGTGTTTTCGTGTAAATGTTGACAAAAATCATCACAAGTCTGGTACAAGTACCATTTCTTTAAATTATAATTATTTTGAGTATTAATGTTATATTTAAACTTAAAGATCCTTTGCAAGATGTATTTAATTTATTAAGTAAATAATTAAATTTTTTTTTTGTTATTTCCACAAATAATGTGAAATTTTAGTTACGTATGTATGTATGTGTAATATCCTTTCTTAACGTTTGGCATTTGGAATGCAGTGTACATTTTTAAATTAAAAATGATTAGATGTATTCACATAGGAAACTAAGGAAATTTAAATTGGAAATTTAAGAAGCACACTATGTACGAGTATGTACTTATATAGATGTAAAAGATGTTTATTTACTTTTTCGAATATTAAGGATTTATACATATGCGGATATATGAGAAGCAGAGAGATCCTTTTCGCTTCGCCTCTCCAATTTTTAAATAATTAAAACTGTGGCGTATGTCGGAATGGCCATTTTTATATGCAATCATTAATTCTACAGATTTATTTAACTTTATGTTATCAATGTCAAAAACAACTGCTGAACTTACATTGTAAAGAAAATACGACTTGTTTTTTTATATAAAATTCTTTGGTTTTTTTTCGTTATGAAATACATACATTTTTTGAAATATTATCAAGTTTTTGGTTACTAAGGATTGTAGGACTTAGAAATTAAATTTTATCCCTGTTTGTAAATTAGGAATATAAAATGTTTTCTTTTAGTGTATTTAATTTTTGTATGTAAATATTACACTGTGCTACAAGGAATATATGCAAAGGTTCTCATAGAGCAATTCTTTTCTGTTTGGGTACTTTTGCCTATTTTCTATCACTTCGCTGTGTGTTTTTTTTTTTGTTTGCTTCAAAGTAGTAAAATTAAAATTACAAACCAGAAAAAAATATTTAGTGTTTAAAATGTTAAAAAATTTTTTTAGGTTTAATATCAAAAATAGAATTTGGAATTTTTTTCAAAGTTGTAATCTCTTGAGTTCTAAAAAAAGTAAATTTTAAGTATGCATTTTTAATTTGTACTTTATGAATAGTGTTGGGCAATACAAAATTTATTTTAGGAAATGATTGAACGAAGGTAGGGGAGAAAAAGTACCCATGGTGCCCGATAAAAGGGAGTAGTATTTTTATTTTACATTTTCTGCATATTTTTCCATTTTTGCATCAGTGTGTTTTTCAACTAAA
This sequence comes from Ormia ochracea, assembly GCA_963402855.1. Classification (NCBI taxonomy): domain Eukaryota; kingdom Metazoa; phylum Arthropoda; class Insecta; order Diptera; family Tachinidae; genus Ormia; species Ormia ochracea. The sequence goes on along the minus strand of OY727107.1, from coordinate 16,643,053 downwards.
TTTCTTTTTAGAAACAAAAGTTCAAAGAAAATAAATAAACTTAACAAATTTCGCTTTACAGCGTAATCACTTTTAGGATAAATTATTGAAAAATTCACTTTTGTTACATTTGTATTTGCTGAATTGAAAGAATATTTTATATTATATTTATATGTTTCTCTAGGGGAAACCAATATAAAGCTGTTAAATTTCTTTTTCAATTTCATGCAAGTTCTCTTTTTTTTTTTTTATGTGTAACCGGCAGGCATAAGCTTGCATAATTTAATTATATATATTTTTTTTTGTATATAAATGTTTTTTTTTAATACAGTAGTTTGTATTTATGTACGTACTTACATTTAAAATTTCTCGCAATTTCTCTTTTTTGTTTATTATGCTCTACATATAATTATAAACCGAGTGTTATGCTATATCTCGCACTATTTCAATTTTATCAAACATGTCCGAATCGGGCGGTATAGTAGTGAAATGTGTGCGATCACTGCGGAAGGTATTACGTTCATTGGAACTGGTTTTCAGTGAACGTTCCGAGGGTGTTTCTGTACCGCTTAATTGTATGCGCTTTTGTAAAGCTGACACAAAATTCTGTCGAAGAACCAAATTTAAAAATAATAATTCTTAAAAGAAATTAATTTGCTCTCACCTGAGATATTATGTCGCCGCGTGCTGTACGAACTTGATAAAGGTAACGAAATTTGCGTTGTCTAGCCTCTTCACGGGTTTCACGAGGTCGTGATTGTATGCGTTGCAGTTGCTGGTGACGTTTTTGGAATACTCGTTTGCGATGGTCAATGCCCCAGGCTGTGATGAAACTTTGTATCATGAGACCAATTATAATGCTCACAGGCCAGGCAAATATGAGTATACCGCCATAGCAGGCGGGTGGATTTGGGTGAGGCTTCATGTCAAAGATCTAAGTAAAAGATAAAATACAATCCCATCTCGAGTTAGGAATGTAAACTCAAACGCTTCATCAGCAAAGCCATAGTTTACAGTAGTCGATTGCTAATATTTGTTACAAAACAAGTAAAAGTGCTACGTGCGACTGTGCCGAATCCTAAGTACCCTTGCCCTTGCTATTTTTCTGTACAATTATATTGCACAATACTAAGAAATACTAAAAATCATAATAATAAAAATTAGTAAATAAAATCCTCTTATCAAAAGTTAAATTAAATTTTTTTAACGACCGTTGCTGCCGAAATCATGTGAAGCGTTGAATCATATTTTCACCGTGAGGGCTTTGTTATTCGCCAACATTTTAGCTTTTGTGATTCTGAAAAGCCACATATCATTATCGAAAAAAAGTGCATCTATACACGTCACTCTGTGGTGTAGATTTTGCACTGGGGGTTTAATTGGACCATACTTTTTTGAAAATAAGTAGCAATGACTGCTACTGATGTTCCATATATCAACATGATAATACAGTAACATGTTTGATCGCGAAGGATAGTCGGAAATGAGGGCTCCAATTCATTGGCAACGATTGCTTAGGACACAATCCCATTCGTATGCGGTACAGCCGGGAAGAGAAAAATCTTTTAATTCTACGGGTCACAGTTAAGCGATTGAGCGCAAATAGCTTACAGAATACAGTAGAAAAGGGAACCGTCGGTAGACTAACGAAAATAACGACTTGCGAATGAGGAAACTTAACAAATGATCTGCTGTCCTAATCAAAATATGTTTATTCGTTTATGTAGATTGTTACTTACCCATTTGGTCAGCATGAGACCGTGCAAAAAGAAATCAATTGAGCATATAATCATGGCTGAACCCACAACACTAGTAGTCAAAATTGTTATATATTTAGCGCTACAAAGTGTAAGCACCGAACAAATTATAGCACCACCAATTAATGCAACTGTTATTTCGGGTTGCTGCAAATAAATATATGTACGATTATTAATATTGTATTCAAATCGAAATAAAATCTTACTCCAAATTCATTATCCGGCATTGTGGCAACACAAACGGCCATTGCTGCTCCTGCTATGATAACGCCGGCAAATGCACTTATAAAAAATGTTGCAACGGGATAGGTTGAGCCCAATACTGCTCCTACTAAACCACCTACCAGGGAAGAGCAAGCATCAGCCGGTTCCCCTAAATAACCCGTTACATAAAGACGTAACATAGCGACCGCTTTTATACCAATGAACGCTCCAGTTAAGAATCCCACAGCACGCAAACAGCGATAACCTAAACAAAAATAAATATAATAAGTGGCAAAGTTTGTCTAAAAATGTAACAGAATTAGTAAGTCTCTGATGACATATTCTCCGATTACCAAAGGGCGCCTCAACCCGGCTTATATGGTTAGTACAAACAAATTGATTTTTGAAAATAGAACTTGTTGTGGACCATATAAATATTTATGAAACATTTTTCTCTTTGTGGGTGAATTTTAATAATTTGAATTATATTATTATTAAATTATAACTCCAAGCGAATTGTTAAAGTTCTATGCTTCAAAATGTTCTGAAATGTCAATTCTCTAACAGTTTCTGAGCGAGATGTAAGTAATTAGCAAAAATTAGAATGTTAAAAGGAAGCTAACTGACAGAGCTACCTCTCATATGAAAGTATGCATCGTGGTTTGCTCCATAAAGTCATAGCCACATACTCGCAAAATACTTCATACGTATACTTTGTACTTTCACAGCTGACAACTAAGTTAAACTATGTGGATATAATACATTCCTATCAGCCGGTTTACAGACAATACGTATGCTCTAATCTCAAGTATGAAAGTTTGGGAACTTTTAACTTTTTGTATACGTTTATTACTCTGCCAAGGGTAATTTTTTACACCATTTTCATTTTTATTTAACTTGTTAGTACAACTTGAGAGAACAAAGTATATACATATGTATGTGAGGTATTGTATGTGACTATGCTTTAACTTATCGTAACCAGTTACGTGGATGCTACTTCTTTGAGAGATTCTTATGAAATCTGCCTATCCGAGTACAAATCGCTCGCGTACTTTATTTGTTCCTTCAATACAATTGCATTAATACTTATATATGAGATGCGTGACATGCGTGTGCATAACGCTTTCGAAATACACGGTAAGCCTAATTGAAATTTTACATTTTTGCCAGTTTCCTTTGAAACGCTGCTAGACATTTCGATCTTAGCTGAATTGTGATTTAAAGTTATAAAAGTTGAAAATGTTACATTTGTCAGCGAGGCATGCCGCAGAAGGTTACTTAAGATTTCTATGCAAATATTATACTTACCTAACAGTACGAAAACAATACCAAATACGGCACACATTGACCACAACATTGCATACATTGTGTCTGGTGGTGCATTGGTACATGGATGATCCTCTAGGAAGCCCTACAATTAAAAAGTTAAAAATTTATAAACTTCGATCCCTTGAAGATAATAAAAGAATAATTCTTTTTGGATTTTTAAGAATAAATCTTTGTATAAAATGATATACACAAACATTTAATACGGTTAATATACTCGTGTGTAGAAAATTAAATATGTTTTCCATCCACACCGGAAGTTGTCCTTCTCCCGGGAAATATTAGTATTAATTAACAACCGTAGTTAGTGATAGATATACATATATACGTTTGATGCAAAAGCAGACACGGCTAGCCCCTTGCATAAGTACATTTGGGAAATACAGTAGCTAGCATAAGTTGTACTACTTTTGAAGTTATGGATCTGCTCTAAAAGATCCATTGTGAAAAGTTTGCTCCCAACATTTTCTTATATACGTTTTAAATGGTTCTTCAAAAAAAACGGTTTTTTTGGCGCAGATTTTTATTCAACTCAATACCTTCTCAGATTTATTTTACATCACAGAGTTAAATAAATAGGCTTGCTTTATTCGATGATATAATAATTACTTGGTAAATTAATTAAATATGATTTCCAATTTTTATTTGAGAAAACTTTGATCCCCCCACTTTTAAGTCAGCCGCGGTTGATAAAGGAAAAAAAAACGCATAAAAAAGAACGGAAACGAGCGATGACAAAATATTCCGAAACTGGGTCAATTTCAAAGGCGCACAAACGCGTGAAACTGTTTTTCTTTTTCTTATTCTGTAGTATAATATGAAGTTACTTTAATGCAAATTATAAAAACTTAAAAACATACAAAGAAAGCACACATACCATTTAAATCAAAAAGAAACGTTAACATGACAAAATCGGAGAAAAAAGGAAATAAAATGTGCTTTTTCTACTAAAGCAAAGTTTTTTTTTTTGTTTTTAATTTACATTTTAGTAAATAATTAGTTTTGGGAGGTATTTACAAGTCTTATAAAATATTTGCCAAGAGAAAACTTTAATTACGTACGTAGAAAATAAACTCCTTCAAAGTTTAATGTTACTATTTAGCCAAAGCCATCGAAAAAAATTATTGCACAATAAAAAATAGGTTATTTGCAGCTTCAACTGTACTTGTCCAGAAAAAAATTGTATTCGACTAGAAAAATATTCAGCAACTTTAAAAAAGTGTGCCCAAACTAGCTAAGATTTGTTTTTTTTTTCATTCAAGAAAATCATAGATTGTATTCTTATTTTACATTTTCTTTTAAAGTTCTTTGGCAGAAAATTATGCCACAATTAAATAACGTTTTCCGAAAAGTATTAGTTTTGAATTACAGTAGATTTCGTTTATAGCCAATACTGCTTATAATCACATTAGTGATATAGTGTATATTATTCAGATTTGCTACTGATGTTTGCAAATTTCACAGAAAATAATTAGGTCGTAATAAATTCGGCAAAATTGTCGATTTTACAGCTTGTAAAATCACATTTAAATCTAAATAGTGAACCGAGCAGTTACACTTTAAAAACCGCTGAAAACTCAAACCGTGTAACTTAAGGCTCCGTTTCATTATTCTACACAGTCGTACAATACATTCACAAGAATATGTGATAGTGAAACCTTACTTTAAGAAATCAAACCAAATTGGTGTTGCTGGTAGCAGACTATCATTTAAATGAATTACAATACCAGATGTTTTCTGATTGTAAAATATAAACAAATATAATTCATATTTTGTACTGTAGAAAAGGATTTATTGTCATAATAAATTAAATATAAAATTAATAATAATAATGTAATATTTCCAGATTTTTCTGGTTTTGCTTCACAAATGAATTGTTCTGTTTTTATAAACTTTTGCTTGTCATAAAAGTCGCACAATTTTATGGCACACTATTTCAGTTTTTCAACACACATGCCAAATTTGTGAAATCGTACGGCTATGTGGGATAGTGAAACGAGACCTTTAAATGTCATTTAATTACAGCTTGTACAGTCACATTTAGATGCAATTACACTTCAATAACAGCTGAAAACTCAAACCGTGTAACTAAAGGCTTCGTTTCACTATCCCATTCACTCGAACGACTCATTCACACGAAAGTGTGATAGTGATAGCCTTATACCTTATGAAATGAAATAAAAATGGCGTATATGTTGATACACTACATTTTAAATGTATTACGAAAATATATGTTTTATGTTTGATACATACAAACAAATTAATTTATTTATGAAAATGTGGATTAAACTTGTATATTTCCAAATATAAAAACATTAATATATTACAACTTTTGTTATGTACATTAAAAATTATAAAAAATAAATAAAAGTAAAATCAACTCTGATCAGACAAAATCTATAATTTTATGAAAATTTTCAAAAACTTTTGCAAGTGGTATTCGACTCTCAAAGAAATAATACGGTTTTAGGTTACACTATAATACTTTTTCATAATACATGCCAAATTTGACATGTGTTAATCCGTTGTGGTGTAGTGAAGCAGGCCCTTAACGGATTAGAACTCTTTCGGTTTTATTTGACATTCAAAACGCACTAAAATTCTAAATTAATATTTAATAGAATATCCATTTTTTTATATTTTTTTATTTATTTTTCTTATTATTATAGAATTAGTAAAAAATTTCAAGCTTACTTTGCAAAGTCCTGAATTTGTCGATGGAAGGAGAAGGAGAATGAATTGAAATGAATTCTTTTCTGTAGTCGCAAGTTACTTTGTTCAACATTCGTTATATGGTTAGTTGTTTGAAAATTGTTAGAATATGAATAACATAGTGTAAACCCCAAAGATAATTCAAAGAAGAAAAAGTGATTTTCTGCAATAAAATTTGCATTCTCGAAACACAGACAAACCTCCTCTGTGGGTTTGCTGGGTATTTATGTGGAAGTAATGCAGCAATCATTTACCAGCTGTATACAATACAGTTTACTTTTTTATTTTGAGTAATTATGTAAAACCTCAATTGCTATAAGAAAGTGAAAGAGATAGTTAAATCGGATAATGGTGTGCTATTTCTATATGAACATGCCCAAAAAGTTCCATATATGTGTGTGTGTTTGTGTGCGGTAAAACAGCGTTTGACATCAACTGCAAGAGTCATGTGGCTCCTCAAGGTTACCTGGCAAAGTATTGTACCATTTTAATAACTCTTAATATAACAGCAATGCAGTAACCCACAATGGCTAAAAACAGCAAAATCTCAGAAATCGAATTTACATGCTTATATGTAAATAAATATTTTGACGCCAACACAGCTACACTACCAGAAAACATGCTGCCAGTTAATAAAAAAAAAAGTAAAAATTTGTATATGTATATGTATGTATTTTTTTATAGCCGATAACATGACAAAATTAGTATGATAAATTAATTATCATTTAGTGGAATTTGTAATCGTTTAGCCTGCTGATGTGATGAAATTGGTTGCTATTTAGAAATGTATACATTTCTTCTTGCCAAACTCTGCCCCCCACATTGTATAAAAAGCCACACAAATGCAATATTATTAAAATATTTTTTTTTTTTTGTTGTTTGCAAGAAACTCCACAAAAGACCGGAAAAGTATTTTATACTACATTAACAAAGGATAGTGTATGCAAATCAACCTACTTCGAATAATTTTTTTATTTTATTTATTTATTTAATTTTTTTTTGTGGTGTTGCCTAAATTTTTTTTTATATGCAATTGAACCTTGAGCTACACTACTTTGGTTTCAAAATATTGAAAAAAGTGGTTACAAAAAAGCAAAATAGGATAATAAGGAATAGTATATAATTCGGATATTTGATTTATAAATCGCAAATGGGCATGCATTGCAAATCTCGGTGCTCTTCTTACATATATATTATATTTATTTTGGATTAAAATGGGGTAAACTTGTATTTTTTGTGCTAAAGGCAAATTTGCATGATAACGTTAATGGAATTTTGGTCAATTTATTTACCAATTGGGTGATAATCTAAAGTGGCTTTAAACAAACTTTTTTGGTATATTATATTTTGGGGATCAGCTACGATATAGAATTGAGGGCGCTATAGGGCCCAAATGAAGTCGTTAATTTTTTATTTTATTCTTGACTCATTTCACCTTAATTATTATTGTTTATTTTATTAGTTATATAAATTCTGTAGAAAATAAAGGGTAAACAAAAAGTAGTAAGTAAAATTTGTTTTATCGCTTAACGGCCAATTTTTACTATCCCAATACTGTTTTCTTTACTGCACAAATTGTGCAATAATTCAAGGGAATTCCTGCCAATTTTAAGACACCCTATATAAATCTCTCAATTTAAAATTGCAAACGCAGACTGGACATTTAAAATTTGCATGAAAAATTATGATTTCAATAGGGGAGTAAATTCTTTGCAAAAGGAAAAACTAAAAATTATATTTAGCCTGAAGGCTGATGTTGGTCATACACATTTAATTCCATTCTAACACTTTCGGAAATGGGTAAATAACTTACTGAGACCATGTTATATAAATAACGCCAAAATAATAACAATAGCAATTTGTTCTTTCATATAACATCATGGTGTACGAGTATATCCATATATAGATATGTATGTGTATACCAAATAGAAATGAGGTTTCGTTCATATTACATATATTTCAAAAATATTCTTGCACTTAAAGCAACTATTTTATAAAAAATTATTCCAGAAAATAAAAGAAATTAATAATCAAATGATTGATACTGGATTATGCTAAATGAATTTATGTACAATTGTAGAATTACATATGCACGCACATATAATATATGAATTTATGTATAGAATGATAATTATAATAACAATGCATTGAGTTAGGCTTCTGCCATTATTCTGAAAAAGAGGAAAAAAGAATAAAAAATAACGGGCAGGAATGCAATGCAATTTTGGTCTTTCCAAAGAGTGTTGTAATGTTATTGTAATTTATTAATTTTTTTTTTTAATTTGTATGATAAAGAATTTCAGAATAAATAGAAAATTTGAATGTCTTTTCTTTATTTATAAAGAAAGTCATTTTGTTTAATCAATTGTGTTAAGTGCCTTTATATGTGTATATGTATGCACATATATAATTTTTCCTTTATATATGACGTTGTAAAAAAAATATATATATGTATATATATATATATTTGTGGAAAGGTCCTGGCACCTCGGCCACAAATATGATATACGAGTTTTCTAAACATGCTGTGTTGCCAGTGTATACTTATGGCACACACATGGAAAAAGTCTCAACTGTTTACGGATATATGAAATTATCCTTGACCCTGTTTTTTCGTCGTCATCGTCTTAACGAATTGTGAAAATGTAAATAAAATCATGACGCTGTGGCTAAGAAGAAAAAACTACTGAAATGTTTTACTTACCTTTATGAAAAATTGCCAATCCATTTTGTGAATTTCAGGATGTTCCGTTTCATAAACAAATACTGATGAGTCCATGTTTAATTGTGTGATTTATTTATTAAATGTTTTTTTTTTTCTTTTCGTTTTAATTTTTGGTTTTTAGTTCATCAAATGCTTTAATATATTATTAATTATTATATTAATAAGTATTTAAGGAACTTCATTTCTTTCTTTGGTATAACTTTTAATAATTGTGCATCTGATTTGTTATAACACCTCACTCTCACTGTCTCACAAAGGATAAACAAAGGACTAATGTATGAAAAGAACAACAAACATGAACAGGTTTTTTGTAACTAAAATTTAATCAACAATACCAGAAGCAGTAGCACAGACTAGCCACAATTACTGTGGGTACGGTCAGTGGCACACTTCTTTACCACCCCTTGTAAATATTTCTTGTTTTGGTTTTTGTTTTATTTTTCTTCCATTGAGAGGGAGAGCAAAAATTTATAAGCTTACGAACAAAGGAACGGAACGAAATGGAAAACTTAACGAATGCTTTCAATAAGAGTGCCTTTTGCAATTTGTGCTCATACTTTCAATGTTGTTTAAAAGGCAAATTATTAAATAGAAAAAAATGTTGACACCTTTTTCCCCCATTGCTTGATCTCGCAGTACTAAGCAAATTTTCCTTTTACATATTTTCTATTTTCGATTTTTGATTAAATTATATTGGATATTTTCAGATATGGGCAGCAAAATATATACTATATATTTTATTTAAATTCTTCTATATTTACATATATATTTAGGTTTTTTGTTAATTTTCTAACACACTTGCAATACACACATTTACTGCTACACGCAGCACCCCACTCTCAGCCACATTTTTTAAAAACAAAACATTTTAATGCGTTGTTCTTTTCTTTGCCTTTAATTCCATGTCCTTTCACTACTCACTGCTCATTGCAACTGTGTGTGGTAAAGATATGTTTGCTATTAAGGAAGAAATGCCGCAAAATGGCTTTTTAACAAAAAAAAAAAAGCTTTTTCTCTAACACAGGAAACTTAACGAATTTTGCTAGCTGGCGGAGTGGCAACACTGCTAACTGAGAACTAGGGAAAAGGAAATGAAAATAGCGAGAGTTTTAAAAGGGCGTTCAGCGTTTCCATGTGTCATGATGTTCCGGTTTTTTATTTTAAAATTTTAAATTTGTTCACTTTGGGATATTGCACCAGTAGATTATCAGACATATACGTAACTTGTGTGATCCTTTATCCTTTAAGTATCCAATAATTATAGTGGCATAAAGTTGCCACATAGCCCCAACTGTACATTGACTTAAATTTTCCCACAAAAAAGATCATGTTGTATTAAAATAAATTTGCATTTAAGCAATCGGCGTAACAAAAATTTCATAAATTTTTAACTTTTATATTTAGAAGCACGCAAACAATATAAAAAAAAACGAAAATAAATAATTTAGGGAAAAAATCTTTTATTAAAATAAATTTTTATTTAAGCAAAGAATATAAAAAAAACAGTTTTGTTCAAAAAACAAGTTAGAAAAATTATTTTTCTAGTTAATATCACTTAGCCACGTTTTATAAAATGTATTTTTTCTTTAAATTTTATACATTCGCTTTTTGTTTATTAAATCTTCCTAATGAGATCTAAATGCTAATAAGAAAGTATTTTTAAGCTCTGTTTCATCAACTAGTCGTTGACTTTGGTAAGGATTGCGTAGTAATTTTTTACATTTCTGAAACTTATTTATTTGTTATATTCTCGCTTAAGATCTTTAAATTTAAAGCTTTTTTTTAAATTATCTATTTAAAGTACATATTAAAAAAATAACTTATTTAAAAATAAAAAGTAATAAATGTATTCATATACAAAACCTAATTCGAATCTCAGTTTTTATTTACACACTAAAAAAACAAAAACGATTGACTCTAAATGTAAAACCGAGTTGTATTCTGTGTCACCCAAATAATTTTTATTAACCTCTTTATAAAATAACAGGAATGTTTGTTTTTTTTTATAAAAATTGCATTAAAAAAAATTCGTTGGCAAAATTAAATTTCAATTTTACTTTTTACTGGACAAATTATTATTATTACCGTGCCATTTATAAGATCCATAATATTTGAAATTGTTTTCATGTAATTTAATATCTGCCTCCTTGGGGCCGCGGGAACCGTACACATAAGGTATAGGTGTAACTTTAGAGGTTTCGATTTGATGTAAAATTGGTGTAAAAATACGCCAAGCTTCACTTAGTTCATCGGATCGCACAAAATGCATTTGAGAGCCGCAAAATACATCCAAAATTAATCGCTCATAAGCATCGGGCAAGTAAGAATCTCTATAACGATGTTCATAAGTCAAATCTAGTTCAGTTTCTTCAATATCGAAAGTAATGCCCGGAGATTTAGTCATAATTTTAAAGTATAAAGCCTCTCCGGGCTGTACTCGTATGACCAATTCATTACGTTTTGAATTGCCCTCGAAAATATCACCGGGTGTGTCTTGATACTGAATGCGAACTTCAGCCTTACGTTCATTTAATGCCTTACCACACCTCAGTACAAAGGGCACACCTTGCCAACGTTCATTATTAATTCTCAAAACACCCAAGGCATAAGTAGGTGTTGTGGAGCTGGGCTCTACGGTGGGATCATCTAAATAACCTTTCAAAGCTTCACCACTACATTCAGGATTACCCACATATTGTCCCAAAACCAAATCATCCAAAGTTAAAGCAGGTATACTTTTCAACACTTTCACCTTTTCATCTCTTATATGGTCTGGATGGCAGCTGACAGGCTTTTCCATAGCTACCAACGATAAAATTTGTAACAAATGATTTTGCATAACATCTCGTATAATGCCGAATTCATCAAAGTAACCACCACGACCCTCGGTACCAAATGGTTCTTTAAATGTAATTAAAACTGAGGCAATATTTTCACGATTCCATGTGGAGCTTAACATCTTATTAGCAAAACGTATTGTCATAAGGTTTTGTACCATCTCCTTACCCAAATAATGATCAATGCGATAAATTTGTTCTTCATGAAAAAGTGAAGCCAAATGATCAGTTAATTGTTTAGACGATACATCATCACGTCCAAAAGGTTTTTCAATGATTACACGGTTCCAGCCTCTGCAAGAAATTTAGAAAAATTTATTTAATACCATTCACATACAACGGAAATTAATTTTTGGCTTAAATATCTTAAAAATATATATAAAAAATACATCATTCGAAGAGAAAGATAAATAGAAGAAGAAACAATTAAATAAAAAACTAACGCCGAGTCTTCATTATAGGATTACAGCGGCCCAGCCTTAGTCCACTATAAAAGTCAAGGTTTAAAGTTGGTTAAGTTTTTTAACTAAAAATTATTTGCATTTTTCTACTAACAACACAATATTTTATTAAGAATATCTTGTATGAAACCTTCCCTTGTTCCATTTTTGCTAGTCTTACAGCATTATTTTCTTACTAATTGGTAATGCGGTTAATGCCGCGCCTATATAGGCTCGCAACCAATATAACTTTTAGATCTTTATTAAAGGAATATTCTAAGCCCTGCTGGCAGCATCTAATATCATACGTTAATTTAAATCGAAAGTGTATGCTGTAAAGCTTTTCCCTAATATCATGTAGTAAACTAAATCATTATTTTACAAAGCATACTTCTAGGCACACGATCATTGTAATCTTACTGATGAATAAATTTAATTTGAATTTGCTGTCGACATAGTGACTGTTCGATATTCAGCTGTATACTTACTTTTTCGACAAGCAAATATCTTTAACTTGTACGGTAACTGTATTGAACACTGTGGGTGGCAAGGCCAAATAGAATATGCGATTCGCTACACCTTTATTTTCCATAGCCTCCATCCGTTGCTGTAACATTTCAAACCCCAGACGACCGTCATAACTGCCCGAAACATAATCATTCAGCTGCCAGAATTCTTCATAACGTTCTTGTTCTGCGGGCTGGACCTAGTAGTTATATAGTAGAATTTAATATGAATTAAAGCTCAATCGAAAGGCGTCGTACAACATGCTTAAACCATCAATGCTGGTTTTTGTTAAAACTCCAAAATCTTCTAATTTTATTCGCAAATGCATTCTTTTGCTCATTGTTAGCAGAAACATTTTTTTTAAAAAACACTTAAGCTGAAAGCGACTCAATCAGGTACCGCCGCAAGTACATCTTCTTAATATTTCAAATAAAGTATATTGTCAAACTTTCTACAAGTTAATCGAAAAGTTATAAAGTAAATCTATCATTTTAAATTTAATATTTTATAAACCAGTTTTTAGGTTCCCCAACTGTAAATAGTAAAGCTCTTGTGTTCGATCCTACTTCCTGCAATCATAAAATAAAGAGAATCCTCTGGAAGTTTTCTGAAGCTCTTTAATATTTTATTTGTTAATTATTGTTGGGATGTTTCAGGGGCAAGAGCATGGTCAGCGGTCACTTAAGGTTTACCAGTAAATAATTTACATCGACGATGATATATAAAGGAGTACATCTGGGAGCATACACATATGCTTCTTCTATAGCAGTACTTCATCGGCCAGAAAATGTAACGAAAGGTTTTACTGTCATGTATATGATTTCATTTAATTAATCACTATCTTACCGATTATGCACAGATCATACGATTTATATTATAAAAATAGAACTATTAAGTGACTTGCAGATATTTCTAATAGGTAAAAGCTCAAAATGCCTCTCATTAAAATTTCCCTCGTAAAAACATTTAAAGGTTTACACACACACACACACACACATTGTTCTAATTTTACTCACTCAATATATTGTATGTATACACACACTCACCTTCATGTATTTATCGCAAGATTTTCGTATATCTGACGTCGATAATTTAGAACGAGCATAACCGCAAAATCTAGTCGGTTTCGGCAGGAGATTGTCACGATATAACCACCATAAAGTGGGATAAATTTTCTTCTTAGCCAAGTCGCCAGAGGCTCCAAAAATTACAAACGTGTGAGGTATTTGGCCATCGAAGTGTGTCCCCTCACAGACCATAGTAGTCGATTTTAAAGATTTAATTATACGCTCCAGGGCTTCTGCGTGTTTGTGATCGTCGGAACAAGTAAAATAAAAAGAAAAACAAATATTTTTTTAATGTTGATCGCGATCTTTAGTTCTTTATTATACGATGTTATAGGAAGTACTGAAAACTTATGCGAGCTTAACTTTGAAATTTATAATTTCATTTTTCATTCTATATGCATATATTTCTGTCTCCGTTAAATACCCTCATATGTAATGAAATAGGCTAAATTGCAAATAAAATACAATCTATTGTTAAATTGTTGTTTTTGCTATTTAGCAAAGTTTTGTACAAACTTACGAAAAGTATTTTTTTTTTCAAGCACCTAAACACTTATACATCTCTAACTAATAATTAAAAGCTAACAACAAATCATTCCTATAAAGACTTCTATACTTCTAATGCAATGGCAAATATAAAACCTCTAAAGGTGTTCTGTTTAGAAACGCAACCAACGACTAGTTAAAGGCAAAGTCAATTAAGAGTGCTTTCTAACGACCAACTGATCTTTTGTTTAATGCTTTTAGAGAAAATTGTTGTTGGCAAATAATTCCTAAACATCAGATTGGATTTTTAGATTAATGGGAAATTGTGGATAGAGTGTTTAATTATCGCACATACCACATTTTTAATATTCCCATAATTATTAGTCCGTTTTTCCAATTACTTTTCGCTAAATTAGCTTTTTGCGTGTAATTGCTTTAATAATTTTGCTTTCGACCAACTTTGTGCGAAAACTCGCCTAATCAAATGAGTACTGACCGCATCATCAGCTGTATCTTTATGAGCAGAAGAAGAGTCTTGTTAGAACTAGTATTGGGCCCGGCCAACTTTGTGCGGAAACTCGCCTAATCAAATGAGTACTGACCGCATCATCAGCTGTATCTTTATGAGCAGAAAAAGAGTCTTGTTAGAAGTAGTATTGGGCCCGGCCAACTTTGTGCGGAAACTCGCCTAATCAAATGAGTACTGACCGCATCATCAGCTGTATCCTTATGAGCAGAAAAAGAGTCTTGTTAGAACTAGTATTGGGCCCGGCCAACTTTGTGCGGAAACTCGCCTAATCAAATGAGTACTGACCGCATCATCAGCTGTATCCTTATGAGCAGAAAAAGAGTCTTGTTAGAACTAGTATTGGACCCGGCCTTTTTCACCAGTTTTCGGGAATTCTCATTATATCTGCCATCATCCACGTATACTGTTTCCACCAAAATAACTCAGTTAACGACTCAACTAAGACTGATATGTGCCCATCCGATATTCACATTTAAAAAAATTATTTTTTTTTAATTTTTTTAAAAAAAAAAGCTTTCATAACTTGTTTTTATTTTAAAGGTGCCCGATATGTTTGAAACGATCAATTTCGATGTATTCCTTTCTTTCCAATATAATGGAATTTGAAAAAAAAATTTTCTATTCATTTGAAATGCTTATACGATTCCTATTCAAAATTCATCTGAATTTACTAATTTGTATATTTCACAAAAAGTGGAAGCTGTGGCATAGGCTGCACACAGTTTCGAAATGCTTCCTTGATTGTAAATTGTTAAACACAATTACAAAGAGATTTGAAGCCAAGATTACATCAAACTTTAAAAGTGTATATGTATTGGTAGGAAAATATTAGTGTATTAAAATTTGAAACAAAATTTGAAGCAAAACTTCATCGTGTTGACCCCCAAAAAGTAAGTTCAGCATTTGACAAACTTGCCATATCGACATAAATTTTAGTACTTTTTAATTATTTTTTTAATTCAATATACGAGCATATGTAAGTCGCGGAATTTGAAAATACCGGCTATTTTTCTTATACCTTGTTTATGTAAATATTTTTATAAGTTTCTTGATATTATTTAATGAGAATATTAAAGTTTGTATTTGGCTATTTTAGGCCTTGAACTATTACTAGACTATTTTTCGTTTCTTTATAATATACTCCAAATTTAATCATTCTTGCTACTCTCTACTTCGGTGGGATAAGTTATCCACGTACCGCGAATAGTTTTCTTTAAAACCTCTAATACCTGTGAGAGCATTTCGTAGATGGTTGATTATACCATACTAACTTCACAATCTCCGCCTTCTCTGTTTTAATACATTTTCTCTTAAACTTTCTCCATCTCTCAAACTTATTATATATCTGATTTTAGATAAATATTTCAATTTTATTCCAAATTTAAAATTTTTTTAATTCCTTTTTAAAAAATAATGTCAAAATGAGAATAATGTCGCAATCAGAACAAGATCTGAAAAAATTTGGTAACGAATAAATTTTATTTTATTCGATATGATTCTATTTTATTTCTTTATTTTATTTTTACGCCGGTCTCGCGCGTGTAAAGCGGGGATACTAGCCACTATACTATCAAGGACGTCTTGAGGAATAAGGTTTCGCTTAATATTGGTTATCTTCGAATTGTTATATTTTAAGACTTTTTGGTTGAAGCTCGTCTGCCCAGTTGGCTTTTGGCACTAATGAACTGCAGGCATGTGAACGAACTTAACCACACAGTTTTAGAATGGAGTTACAGAAGGAGATTTCCTATAAGTAATATATTTTTGTTCTTCCCAAAATGTCTATCGTATTTGTTCCTGTTATCGATGTTCTACTGTAGTTTCAATTGTTGCATTCGTAATAATATATACATTTTACTTTCATAGGCATTTAATGCACTAGAACACAATTAAAAACGTGCTGAAAAATCACGCGATTTTCTGGTAACATTGAATACTTACATATTCGAAACGGTGTGAATGAATTAATATTATTAAACTTCTAGGCAGCTGCCTTTTTTTTAATATAAATGCATGTATGTATGTATGTATACGTAAGTATGGTCATATGTAAATTATAGCAATTTTAATTTATTAATTATTCACGGGAAAATTTATACATACATACATACATATGTATGTATATGTATATAACGATGTGTGTATGTTGGCATATATGAATATAAACACATATATATGGGCATATATGTATGTATGTATGGATGAGTGTGTGTACAAATGAATATTCATTTACGGGCAGTGAATTCGATAGTAAAATTATACAAGTTTTCGATGCGTAGTACGGCACTAAAATTTTGTATTCATTTTATATACGTAAGTATGTGTGTTTGTATGCTTGCGTATACTTAAATGATATCATGATAAGCACATTCCACATGCTCACGTACACAGCACGATATAAATATGAATGTGCATGTGAATGTATCTACCCCATGCTTGAGCATAAACCCTGATTTATGTTAGAAAGTTAAAATACTAATTGTGTTAATATTGGGCAAAAAACGTAACATATCTATGCGCACACACACATACATACGTAGATGTTTATGTACAGGTGTTCTGTATAAATTATGTATATACATATGTTGACGAAAAGCGAAAGTCAAATTATAAACTTCGTCTGTACATGACCTTTAATCTCAGATTACATTTTAACTAATTTCTTGTAAAGAATGTATTAGTTTTAAGTTCAAATAGTACGTATCGCCGTGCAAAATCAAAAAGGGTTTTGTGGTGTATTTATCCTACTCAATCGCACGATTTCTTAATAGTGACAGTTTTTTTTTTTTTTTTTTTGTGGAACTAATTATGAGGCATCGCATTGCGTATAGAATTGCCACATTAAAAATTACGATTTAACCCATAGTGAAACGATGTATTTTATTTCCATTATCTTCACAGATATCATAGAGTTTACCATAAAATATTTAACTCGATAACCGCTATTCGATACGGCACATCAATTTTCTGAACGAATAAATGCCTCAACTAAAAATAGCTGAGCCCATGGGTTCAATAACCGCCTCTTGCAGTAGTTAAAATATTCCGGTGAAAATTGATACGTAAATAGAAAATGTAATCAATTTAATGTATTTTTTAATTATTAATAATAATTAATTTATTAAATAATAATAAATTATTCATTCATTAATTTTAAATGGAGGACAAAATATTCAGCTTAAAAGCAAGAAAATAAAAATGCTACTCAAATATATGAGGAGCTAATTATTATTCAAAAAACTATATTTATTAAAAAAGTATAAGAATATTCTTTATAATTTTGGAATTCTCTACGAGTATGCACACTTTAACATTTGTTTTGTTTTTAATTAAAATGTAAATACGTAAAGAAGAAAGTCGGGAAAACCGACACTGCCAAGTAATGGGAACGCTGGCACACTACTCAGTAGAACATTTGTTTCAGAATGTACATATACGCATTTACATCTCTACAGACATATGTATGTATGTATGGATTTGTATCTTTTTTGTATGCATATATATGTATGTACATATATGAAATTTTTTGCTGGTTTTAATTTCATTAACGGGGTTCATATTTTTCATTTAAAAAATGTTATCAATGTACAGAAATCTGTATCTGATTTAAATAATAAAAATATGTCTAGCATATATGTATGTATGTTTAGTGGCACACAGCTACACAAATATATTTAATTTGTATGTACATACATATATGTATATGTATGTATGTAGGAAAAGTGACCAGTCATTTTCAGTTAAACACAGTGTCCACATGTGGAAAATTTTTGATGCGTTTCTTATAATGCCTTCCCATTAAAAAAAAAATTGTATATAAATTTCTATAATAAATTTTGTAAGCCACTATGCAAGCTTCAGAGCAAACTGCACATTTGTGACAGCTTAATAAAAAAAATATATAAAAATAAAAAAATATTTGATATAGATTATTATATATGGATGTGTGTATAATATAATTGCAAGTTTATTAAATGCAAAAGATTATAGCTAAACAATTTCAAATATATATTCATTTATCTGACCGGTTTAAAATCACGCCATTATATAATATTTTCTATGCAGTAATACTTGTGAGGCTTTTAAGATCATTTAAGTAATCTTCACAACAGGCTTGTATAGGTAACAAATAATTTAAAAAACAAATTTGTACTACATATACATATATCGTTGGTCTCTTATAGAAAGGCCCTATCCGATGTTTTTAGTGATTTCAGTGTATGTGTATGAAGTTCTTATTTTGAAATCACTAAAAAATGTGCAGCAAAAAAAGGGAGTTAGGACCTTTCTGCTGTAATGCTTCTTCATTACATTTTGTGGTTTTCTTATATCGGCGCTTTGCTTTCTTTTAATTTAATTGCACTATTTAAAGTGCAGAAAATATATTTTAATACAAAATTTTTCTTTTTTTTAATTTTCTTATAAAAAAAAAATAGGATGCATTACTTACATGTAAAAGAAAATATTAAAGCACATGAATCCAAATAAGTTAATATATAATTTTAGTATTTCATTAAATCCAAATTGTATTCCAATAAAACGTGTACTTTACTGTTTTAAAAAAAAATATTACGAACGAAATTTTCTTCCCAAGTGAACTGAAAGTTACATCTCGCTGGTACTTGCAAAAATATTTTATTTAATATTTACTGCAATAAACCACATGACAAATTTGTTCCCTCATACATAAATGTATAGATATATGTATATGTATTTTTGTATTCGGTCGTATTTACACAACGAATTTTTAAAATGTATGTACATATTCGTCAAATACTCTATGAATTTGTATTCACATGTTGTTTGTTTCCTGATTCAAAGTACCAAAACTATTATCGCAATAGGAGGACTTGAGCAGAACCGCCAATGAGAATCGGAAAAAAGTATTTTTTGCATGTATTATGAAAAACTATCATAGTGTAACCTAAAACCATATTATTTCTTTAACCGTGGAATGCCACTTGCAAAAGTTTTTGAACATTTTCATAAAATGATAGATTTCGTCTGATCAGGGTTGATTTCACTTCAAGCGGATGATCAAAGAATTATTCTTTTGTGACCCAAAGCAACAAAAAAGCAAAAAGTATATTATTATTATAGTTCAAATTAGTATGGTAATTAACACTTTTCTACAGCGCCAAATAGAATAAAATCCTTTGTTTCTATGCAACAAATATAAAACATCTGTTTTCGTAATACATGGATAATATGGTGTACCACCACATACTACATTTTTATTGGATTTCATAAAGTATAAGCCTATGACTTGATATCTTTTTTGTGTGAATGAGTCGTTCAACTGTGTGGTATAGTGAAGCAAGGCCTTAAAGTGGTAAAATACAAGAACCCTTATGTTTTTCTTTTCCTTAATTCGCATTTAATTTTTAATAATTTTTTTTATCGTCATATACGACTACTAAAATAAGCCTTTCCCGATACATACATCTACACAAGTATTCTTATCAATATAAGTATGTATCTCTGTCAAAAAAAGTCATTTTACACATTCATTTTCCCTTATTTCTTTTCGAAGTGGATATAAAATGAACGTATTCGAATTCATTGAATGCATTTATTCTTGCATATATTGTTGTTATTGATTTTGTTGCCACTTCCGGTTTAATTTGCAAATGCTTATATCTCCACTTTTTCTAAGAAACGACTAGGTCTTCAGTTTTTCTAAGAAAAAAAAAGAAAAGATTTGTTTTACGGTTCCCTGCTGATCTGCATTAGCACACAGTGAAATATGTATAGAAACAACATTTCATTGTATTTATAAGTATAAACTTAATGTTTCAGCAAATTTAATTTTGGGGATTTTAGTACATTTAAATTTCAAATAAAGACAATTTCAATAAATTTAAACAGTTACACAGGAAAACACAAAATAAACACTTGAAATAAAAAGTAGCATTTCTCCATTTTTATTTGTTAATAATTTAGACGACGTAAATTAAAATTGGCAGGAATAAAGTTTTACAACGCAAATAGAGACAAGTACTGTAATTTCCTAAAATAAATATTCAGTAGAATATTAATTTTTTTATCTCTGGATATAATTATCAATCGGCTGCCACTTATTTGTATCAGTCAGCTGTTCTTTTTAAATGGGATTGATCAAAATCGATATATATATACATACATACATGTGTATATAAATACAGCATCACAATTTCAAAGTAAGATGAAAAATGAAGTAGTACATGGCGAAAAGTAAAGAAAAATCCTACAGACACAAATCCCTGCCATTGTTTAGCCCTCTATACCGTACATTCCCAAACAACAAAAAACGTGTTCAAAATTACCGAAATGAATGAATTGCGTGTAATAACTTTTATACCGCTTTACTAAAAGAACTCACGATGTTCACTTCACCGACGTTAAAATTTTACTGGATCATTCCCTCGTGTTGGCATCTCTTATATTTGACATCTCTCTCTCTCTCTCTCTCTCTCTCTCTCTCACCCTCTTTTATCTTGCGTTTTTATTTTGAACTCTCTCCTGAAGTTCCAACCAAAAATTGTTTACATACGAGTATATTTATACAATGATTTCCTACTTACAAAGTTAGAAACATACACATATGTATGACTCTTTTTTAAATTTCGATACCATCACTAACCATACATGAGGAGGGGCGATTTACTAAACACAAATTTGACGAGCGATGAACTTCGTTCAGCATGGCAAATACATCAACAACAATTCACCTATTGGAATACACAATTTGGATATAAAAGAAAATCCATATTCTTCTTTTATAAACACATATATTTTTTATAATCTTCGATATTTAATAAAATATTAGAAAATATATATTAACTTATTTGGATGGATGTTTGATTCATGCTCTTTTAACAGCTGATAGTGTGACCGTAATAAAAAAATAAATGTGTGATAAAGGCTTTCGTTGATCACACTTTAGAAATTCTCAATCGATATTGGAAATAAATATATAACAAATGTGGAAGTTTTGGTTTAGCACCAAATGACGATCACACATGTGTACATACATACATACATGTTTGTTGTAGTTTAACCTTGCAAAAAAAAAACAAAGTTAAAAATAATGTATGATAAAAAGAAAAATTTGCTTATTTTTAAAAACGGTAATTAACGTACAACTATTGCAAAGTGTAGGTTGTCATGTGCACTAATAATATGTTTTTAATATTTTCGGCGAATCTACATTCCTAAGAATTCTTCGTTCGTAAAAACGGTTTCCTTCCCCCACATCGCTTGCTTCCAATTTAAAAATAATTATGTATTTTAGCGACAAGTGGGTAACCATTAAATTTTAACTATTGCTATAATTTCCATAATAAATAATCGTAGTATATTTATTTTTATTTATGCTAAGTTAATTATTAATTTTTTTTTATTAATTTATTTTGTAATCTATTTTACAAACACGAAATAATACTGTAAGCAAATTATATAATTATTGAAATTGACATACTGATCGTAATTTCCAATCAATGCGGTAATAATTAATTTACATATATGCATACATACATACATATGTATTATTTAAATTGGTATATTTTCTATGTGATGTAGTATATGAAATCTTTTCATTACTAAGTGCATGATTTTGGATGGGATCTTTAATCGCAATATAAAAAGAAACAAGTGTTTCCTTTCGCTTGTTTACAAACTCAACACTTTATTTAAATAAACTTATTACAAAAACTTTAATGCAAGACTGTTGTTGACTTATCAAAACTTTAATTTCATACAACTATGATATTTCCGACACCAACTGCAAATCGTTTACTGACTGCTGCTTACATATGTATCTACAATCATATACTTCCGGGAGGTGTCTCGTTGCGATCGTTACTTTAAGTTTCCAACCAAAAATTGTAACAACAAAACTTCGAAAAATAACTCAAAGCTGGCAATGCCACATAAATAATGGAATAATTGCTATAAAAATAACAATAATAATTGAAATCTCAAGATCTAATGCATACGTCCAAATAAATGTACATACATGCATGCCTGTGCAAAGAGCAAGGAAACAATGCCCATCGGCACTAAAAGTAATAGGATGCTTAAGAATCACCAGCAATTGAACTGCTAATGATACATACATATGTACATATTTTAACCCCTATAGTTTAGGGAAGATTTTTATATTTTTACTTGTATTATAATCAAATATTTGTCAGTTATTTTATCATTGTGTGGTTTTGCTAAACTGTACAATATTCTCTCCTGTTGCTTTTCCCGGCTGCAATTTTACCACCCATAAATTTTCTTTGATACGCAGTTTATACTAAGCCGTGACCTCGCCTTGTTTTCATTTATTTTAATATCATTAGCCCCTAAAAACCAAAAATTAAAATAATTCTATGTGCATACATACATACATACATACATATCTGCATGCAAAACAGAACGAACGGTGCTCGTTAGCCTTTAGATACATCCATATATATGTTCACTCATATATTCATACATATTTATATATCTAAAGGCTGACGACCGCTTTTGGTGCAGTTTTGTTTTCGTTTGAGCAGTACTAATTCATTTCACACTTCGTATCGCGTAGTATCTACTTAAACGCTTATTTAATACAAATTGCCGTTTTTAAACAAATTAACAAAACCTGCATTAGCCAGTGAATAACAGATTTAGTGATTTATAGTAGCAATAAATTCTCCCGCTGAACTGAACAGACAAAAAATTTCCGAAACGAAAGACACTTTCAAATGTACAATTTAATGTATTTTATAGGAATTGGTTAAACATCTTGAAACAAAACGAATTTAACTATTTACACTCTATCCGATAGGAGACTGAAAAATACTTAAAAAGAATTACTTCAATGTTCGAATAAAAAATTGTTATTCAATTAATACTAAAAATTAATTTATTGCCTAACCGATTAAACATTGATAAATAAAACAAATTTACAAAGTAAAAGATACGGCTAGTACAACCGAACATGGGCTTAGGGGTTAATTGTGGCATGGCAGTATCTGAAAGCCGCAATCTACTAAAACTGAGCACTTTATAATCTCAATCTAATTAATATTTTTCTATTTCCTATCGAATTATATTTTTTTTTATAAGTTTTATCTATTTATGTACTTTATATTATACTAGGTGGGGCTGATCTGCGTTGCAGGGCAGAAATTTGTCTTTTATTTTGAGCTGCCTCTCGGAGAAAATCAAAATCAGTGTTTTTAGTTATTTATAATCGAAAAAAATATTATGTATGAGTCGGTATCGGCATACTTAACGACGTCACACGCCGCTTAAGCACCCAAC
Source organism: Ormia ochracea (assembly GCA_963402855.1). Classification (NCBI taxonomy): domain Eukaryota; kingdom Metazoa; phylum Arthropoda; class Insecta; order Diptera; family Tachinidae; genus Ormia; species Ormia ochracea. Next base: position 16,619,205 of record OY727107.1, on the reverse strand, counting down.
GCCTTCAGCGAAGGCTTATAGCGCAAATAGAGTTTAAAAAATAGCAATTACTTTACTTTATTTTTTTCACGAAAGGATGTTAGGTTTGAGTCCGTATTAATGACACTACATGCTGATTAAGAACCCAACGCTTTCAGCGAAACAGAGCATAGAGTAATCGTGAAAATAGAGATTAAAAATTAGAGATATTTATTTATTTTGTAATTAATTTTTTTTTTTTCAAAAAAAGGCATACTTAACGACCCCACACACTGATTAAGCACTCAACGCTTTTAGCGATACAGAGCATAGGATTATGGTGCTCAACGCCATCGGGCAAAACACTCCTCACGGCCCACAGAGCATGCATATAAAATTTAGTCAAAACCAGTTCAGTAGTTTTTGAGTATATCAATCACGAACATACACATCATATTTATGTATATACACATATAAAGATTATATTTTGTTATTAGCTTAAGGCCCCGCAAGGAATTGTTAACCGCAGATACGGCCCTGCATAGATTTTATATTTCGTATTTGCATTGGGAACTGTTTAATTTATATTTTGTAAGACAAGCCAACTGTTAAGAACTGTTCTTATTTAATGAGGATCATTTAATTAAAACCACTTAGAAAAGAACTCCTATTACTTAATTTGATCAGTTAAATATTTCAATATTATTGTAAATTTAATATTACCTTTCGAAATAAATTCTTTTGCATGCCAGTCAGCAGAATACTTTAAGGCAGTAAAGTCCCATTATTTTTATTAGCAATTGCCTGCAAAAAATCTTTTATGCTCAAATCATAGCTTTTTAAACCAAAATCTGCATTATTTCAAAATAACTAATTTCATTTACTATTTTCGTGTTTTCAAATTCACAGTTTGCTTTTACCAATTTGTTGTTTTCTATTTGTCACTACTAAAGCCTGTGAGTGTTTACCAATTTAAGAAAAATTGCCGCAAATAATTAGTTATTCTCTCAAAAACGCAAACAGTTTTTAAAGCAAATAAGCTAGATAAAAAAAAACAAACGAATTATGTACTAAAACCGGCTACCATGAAACAGCGGTGTTTGCCATTAAACAATAAAAGAAAAGACAGGAAAACCTTACCATTTTTATTTGTTGTTACTTTTAAAGAATCCATATTTCACGAATAATTTGCTGGTACCTGAAAGCAACAATACATTCTCTTTAACTACAAACTGTTAAAAGTTTAATATTATATTTTATTACAATTTAAAACTAAACACAAATATTTCTCTATTGTGTAGTATTTACACAACATATGTATGTAAGTATGTATGTGTGTATACACATTTTTTACATATTTACGTAACTGAGTAAAGTATTTTGTTTATAAATGCAAATTGTACATGGATAAGTATATACACACATATACGCCTACATACATGCATACTAATGTAAATTTGTATGGCATGTGTTCTTCTTCTTAATGGTATCGAACCAGCTTTTTTTTTTGATCATGCGATATTTGATCATCTACTTTTTCAATACCACTTCAAGTTAGCACGTGCAGTCGCACCAATTCGAAAGAATATACAATGTGAGCTTACCAACAGTTAATGTTCAACTGATCGTTTAAAATTGGCCAGAAAATACATTATGAAATGCAGTGGGTTGCGCTGTACACACATCCATTCATATGTATGCATGTATGTGCATGGATACATCCATACATCCAGACCTTTTCTTACTTATTTGTATATGCATGCATACATGTGTGTTATATTACTTAACCAACAGCGTTACCTCAACAAATATAAACGTTGTATTACAGATTCCTTGTAACTGTAAGAATATTCACCAAATAAAAAAAAAAATTTATAAAATAATTGCCGATTCAAACATAATGGGATTAGATTCGATTTATCCACTGGATTTTAAATTCCATCGTCTGGTTAAATAATGCCCCTATTATGGTTCACAACACCTAAATGTTGTGTTGTAGAGCAGACAACACAACAGTTATACTTTTTCTGATTACGGTTTACAACATCTAGATGTGGTCTATTTCAAAGGGTTGTTCTTCAAAAAATGCATCTGGCAACAACACTTAAAAACAATTGCTGTAAACCATAATCGCAATTTCAAAAATACAACATCAAATTTACAACTATTGTGAACTATAATACAAAATGATATTATTCACTTTCGATTTGGAGTACCATTTTGGTACAACATTCAACTATAACTATATAACTATTTATTGTTCTATCCCCCCCTTTTCCAGTGATATATAATTTTTGAAGTGAAAAGTTATGTTTTTCTTTGCTAAGGCTTCTTTTCAAAAGTATACCAAAACTGCTTAAGATGTTGTTTAGAGTGCTTAAGCCAATAATTTGTAAAAATATGAATAAATTATATGATATGAAATATTAATATTAAATAATATGATATATAAAAAGTGTTTATAATTTTGAAGTAATTACAATTTTACTAAAACAATTGTTTTATTAATATTCCTCAAATCTTATCTTATTAATATTTTTTATATATTTTATATATGTATATATGTATATATTATTATATGATATATAAAAAGTGTTTATAATTTTGTAGTAATTGGAAATTTACTAAACAATTGTTTTGTTATTCATTTTCCTCAAATCTTATCTTATTAATATTTTTTATATATATATATTATATTTTTTATGTAAATAAAGTCGGAACGTATTAATTTGTTTAAGTTATTTTCCTCACTACAAATAAAGCTTGGTTTTATATAAATATTTTCCAGATTTGAGTAGAGTCTTGGATCAATCAAATGTATAGGCCTTAAAGAATTTAAATATTTGGCCTCCAACATAGTTGAACACTTCGTAATTCGATCTAGTCTACACAATGATACATTTCATTTTTTTTTTTTTTTTTGTGTACTACAAGAAAAAAAATTTTTTGTCCCAAAAATTAGCAAATATAATCAAAAGTTCTTTCCAACATCATTACTTCTTTTATGTGTATATGAGAGGAAATGGCATAAAAAGATTAAAAAAAAATTTTTTTAGGGAAGAATTGCCCATTAATTCTTTTATGTCATGCAATTTAACTAAAGCTAATAGCTTTTTTTCCACAATACAGTTAACCAAAGCGGCAACGCTGTTATCCACAATCATGCATTGTATGAATGAGTACTTTTATTAAAAGATCAGTAATTACGCATACTAAATATATACACACCTAACCACATATATACATACTTGCTCGATGGCTTAGCAATGGGTTTGTTTATTAATTATATATATATATATGTGTACAATTACTCATATAAAAATACAAACATATTAAATTTTAAAAAGATTTATTTTTAAACAAGTTGTTGTAATTGGAGAGTGATGGGCTCTCGCGATGCAGTTAAAGAGGGATCGTGAGCAGATTTTGCTTTAAATGCAGGAATGACACAGTCGTTTAAAAAAGTTGTATGTTCAGCCTTTAGGAGATTCAAATATTCCCATAAAACGCAGAGAAATTACAAAAGCTGACATTTACTTTAACGATAAGACTATATGTGCCTTGTAAATATACATAAAAAAAATCTCTAAATATTTAGTAAATAAATAAAGACATGTATTGGAGGAACTACTTATCACCAGTTTTCCTGTGTGTAAACAGTTAATAACAGATAAGGAAGCATTCTTCGTCTCCCCAGCCCTTAAGCAAATGTGTCATAAATGCGGTATCCATAGATCACCAGTAAACGGGCAAGTAGAAACCGCCCATAACACAATTAGTGAAGCAACACAAATATTTCAATTCAGTAGCCAGTCTTCAAGTAGAGAAGACATCTTCAAAGCTGCCAAAGAACTTAAAAACTCACTACACCCTGTAACAGGATATCGGCCAAAGGATATATGTGCGTACTTACATATATTTCGGTTTAACACCTAAATTAGATACGGTTGGAGTTTATTTATTAAAGTTAAGTGTTTCAGTTAAATAAAATATGTATGGATGTGTATAGTTTTTTTAATTAGCACAAAAAGAAAGAAATTAACTTGCATACATATACATACACACACACACATATTTATTTTATATAATGTATTGTTATATTCTCAGGAAAATGTGTATGCATGTAAGTATACATACATGTGTATTCTTGAACTTTTCCCTCTTCTTCCTGACTTAAATTTAATTTTTGGAAATTATTTACTTAGGATGTATGTAGATAGATATGTATGTATGTACGTACATACAATCATTATTAATGTATCGGTCAGCATATAAAGGCATATGAATAAAGTTCTGGTTTTTTTTTTAATTAAATGCCCATTATTTCTTTTTAATAATAATTTCCATATTTTTCTTGATAAGTGAGCTTAATGTGTGGTGATAAAAACAGTTTCACTTCGCTTTCAATAGATTTTTATGACTTATCAAATATTGTTTAAAAAAAATTGATTTTTTGATCATGTTCTGCCTGTTTTGAAATTGTTGCAGTGCCTGCTCGCTACTGCAGGGTGCTGATCAACACTTACAGTAACAATTAAAAAAAAAAATCAATATCAAGGTCTATGCAAGTAAAATCAGGTGATTGATTTTCTTTTCGCGTAGTTTTCGCATCATGATGGTAAAAGTTGTTTCAAGCTTTCGTAGAGTCATTGGTTTCTTACATAGATATATGTATGTACATATATATGTATATATTTGTCACTTCGTTTTTGACATTGTGGCAGCTTTTAGTTTATACTTTTTGTGGAAATACATACCCACATATGTATATGTATGTAATTAAAATATAATAAGTAATGCATATATGTAATCGAAATTGGGTTGGTTTGTAATAGGAAGCGTAAAGTTTTCTGCTAAAGTTTATTCCGATTCAAAGCAGTTTATTCTTATTGCTAACGTGCTCTTTTGCGTTTTAGTGGCCGATATGCGCATGCACACATGCATATTCACTTTTGTACACACGTAGATACATCCACAGCTAAATACACACGTACATATTGGATACTTATGAATACAGTACACATTTCTTTAACTCACTTATACATATTTACATAATTTATTTTTCTTTTGCTAGTAACTAGTTGTGATTATTATTATTTATCTTTTTTTTTTTTTTTTGATGACTGCTTATAATTAACGTATCGCGCCGGTTTTTAATTAAAATAAAAAAGAGCGAAAAACATCATTCATATGGATTTGACAAAGAGAAGAGTGTCAGTAAAAAAGCACTGAGTGAAGAACAGTTTTATTACGTCTTGATTCAAATTCCTGTAAAAGCTCATCTATATCATTATCTAAATCACTGGATTTGGACATCTGAAATGACAAAAAAAATCACATCCACAAAATTAGTTAAAATTGCAACAAAAATAAAACAATTATTTTTAAAATAAAAAAACATTCACAATTTTTAGATATTTCAATAATTTTGAACAGCTTTGCCAAATAATTAGTACTTAAAATTTCCTAGTTTTACATTGGGAGGGTCATAAACATTTACCAATTTCAGACTTTCACTTTTTTAGGATTTACGGGCAAAATATGCAGTTAAGACGGCATTCTCTCTAAGTCTGGTATTAGTGCAGTTTATTAAGTAGATCTACTGGCTCGGTAAGAATTCTTTCCATATATGTATTCCCATATAATTTTAAGTTGCTCTACTATAATGAACTTGTACTGGTTCCATACATACGGTTTCATTATTTTCCATTACATTAATCAAATTTATTGGTATTTTAAATAATAATTGTTGATTAGTTTAAAGGAAAATTCTCAATGTATTTACAAAATTTTTTGCTTTTCATAAGTAAGTTATCCCTTTTTTTATCAGAATTAATGTATCGAAATTTTATTTTTTTTATAAAGTGTGACTTGATAAAACAGAGGGAGGCTTTTATTCGCATTATTTTTGAATTGAATAAAATTATTAGGTCACTGTAAAGTACAAGATGCATACATACGTACACATATATTAGTGCATATGCATTTATATACATCTATGAGTGCTTGCTTATATTAATCGTAGTCCAGTGTCATGATATTGATACATTTAGAATTAATAATGTGAAAGGCATAAATTTATTAAAATGAATTGCAATCGAATTTCAAAATGCACACACATATATATATATGATATCGTCACCTGAAATGCAAAAGAACTTAAACAATCTTATTAACTTAACATGGACAAAATAATTAAATAACTTGCATTTTCTCACACCCACAAGGGGTGATGAAGGATGCATTATATTATGCTTAACACAATTAGGTGCTTGATTTGATATGTTATTTTTAATTTGGCTTATAACCTGATTATTTTTAGCAAGAAATGTTATACACATAAAAAATTAAATAGTTTGGCTGTTAGAGCGTTAAACTAATCTATTTGCCTGCCACAAGTAAACTCGTTAGGAAATCTGCAACAAAATAGTTTTGAAAATATCGTAAAGTTTGCCATGTTGCATTACTATGGCCAAAAATCATTTGAGAATGTCAAACCTAAACAACGAAACTATTTTCACTCGAATCTATTTTATTTTTCCTGATAGTCCATGATACATAATGAATTCTCTAAATAACGTTTTAAGTACTTGTACGAAATAAAGCCAAATAAATATCTATATTAAACATATAAATAAATTGAATAAATTATTTTATAATATTACAATTGGAACAGGCCAACATCAAGATCATGACGAGTTCGTTGCTCAAACTCGTCTACTCCAGACAATTTAGGTTTGGTTTCAGAAAACTACTTAGCATTTGCTTTTTGTAAAATAACTATTTATTCTTAAAAATAAAACTATATAACGATATTTGAAAGCAAGAACTAAAGTGATCATCCGTTGAGCCACCACTTTTATTTGGTTGTATACGCCTAAATTGTGAAAATTTCTTTAAATTGTTATAATTAAAGGTAAGGGAGTCAACAGTCTCTTTTTGTCCGTATCACATATTTAAATGAATTAAAAAAAAATGTTTCCTAGAGTTTTTTTAAACAAAATAGTTTCTATGATAATAATTTAATTTGTTATCAATGCAACATGCGTTTATTAATAATCCAATTTAAGAAAGTGATACAAAAATCATTTCAAAAAGTCTGCTTTTTCCATATTTTAATAATTTATTTAACTTATTTTACTCTACTCATATTATATTTATATTCATATAATTGTAATATTAAGTAAAAAAATAATTTGGCAACATTGGGAAAATTTTTGTAAAAACCAAAAGTTATATACAATTATGAAACGTTTTTAAGCGATTTTTTTTTGGAGATTAATGGGCGTCTCAAAAAGTGGTCAAAATTGACTGTATTAAAAAAAATTAAAAGTAGTCAACAAATTTTAAATAATTTTTAAGTTTCTGCAAGAGATATTTTTCTTTTTTAGAAAATGTATTTCAATGTGATATTGAAAAAAAAATTATTATAAAATTTATTTCAATTGAAAAATATTAAAGTAAATTAATTAAATATAAATTAATTTAATTAATTTTTTTTATTTTAATTAATTTTTTCCATGGTTTTCCAAAGAGAAATTATTTGCAGCAATATTGGACATTTATCCGATATTATTGTTTTTCGGTTGATTGCCCATATACAAATTTTTCGCAAGTAATCAGCAAGTTATGTGAGAAGAGTTTATATTTTTCATTCACAGACTGAATAGCTCGCCGGAAAATTAAATTTTTAAAAATGTTTGCCGTAATGCTTTAATTCTAAAGAATTTTTTTTTCGATATTTCCTTAGCAATTATTTAAATTTTCCGGAAATAAAAAATTATTTGCAACATTTTATATACATACATGCAAAAAAAAAAAAATTATATAATAAAACGAATTTACGCTTGCAAATTAATTTAAAAACCTAAACAAAGGGGTCAATTAATACTGAATATGTAGTATTACGTTAAATGGTCACTGAATTGCAGGAGGATAAAATTCTCACGATAAAATAATTAAGTACTCACTCTTATATGCAACAAGTTTTGGCTTGTTTTTATAAAGAAAAGTTAAGAAATTCTACAATCTTAAGGTGGTAAAAACTAATAAATAAAAAAATGCAAAATTTCGATAATGCTTTTTAAGATTTTCTCCTTTGCGCTCGCTTAGTAGAAAAAATAAATAATTATAATATTACTTGATTCATAGAGTAGAGTGATTTAAACGGTGCTGCTTGTTCCTACTTTGGTGAAATAGAGTTCCCAATAGTCTTTCATACATTTTTCCCAACTTTTGATTTTATATCTGTATAAGTAACAAATTATACGCAAGTTTTAGAGGAAATAGAGATAATAGAAGAGGAAATAGAGTTTTTTAGAAGAAATACTGCAAAATCACTGCAAGAAACTTTGTTTCCCCAATATTATTGCTGGAAAATTTGCCGTACTGCGATTGGGAAGAAAGTTGTTTGATATTTACATCGATTTTCGTAATAGTTTTCTTTTGAAAAAGTCAACGATAAATATTTAAACCTAAAACTATTTTATTAAAATAGTTTATTCTTAGTTGCATATTTTTCTCTTAATATTTGAGAACTTTTTTTCTTGAAGATTATAGATTATACAAGGTAGTGTCGAAAAAAAATATTGAAGCTCAAATAAGGTTTAGAATTTTCTTATTACAACACATTTTTGTTAAATTATTTGTTCTTTAAGTTAAAAAAATGTTGAGGTAAAGATTGAGCTCTAGAAGTAAAGCATGTCATCAAACTCTTTTGTGTAAAAATTTAATTTTAAAAGTGTCATTTGAAAAGATTTTGTTTAAACATAATGACTAAGGGAAATACAGGTTTTAATAGTTGAGTTGCCGTCCAAACTTGTTAGTGGGTTGAAGGATATCACTCTACGGCTCTGGAAAGAATGAAACCCAATTAAATTATGATATTATAAAAAACAACAAAAAAGTAAATTTAAAAAAAGTTTCCTAAGTTTGCATGCGAATACGAGCACTAGTTAACTCAAAGTGAAAAGAATTGCTTTTAAATTACAATATAAATAACAACTGAATTCGAAAATTTTTCTTATAGCCACGAATAAAAATTGGAATAGTCAAATTTACCATTTCTTTCAATAAAAATAGTACTCTTTATACAAAAAATTATCTGCTAGCAAAAAAAAATATAAATTTAAAAAAAAAAATATTTGACATTATTAAAAGTGTATAATCTGTTCATAATACGATGACTTAAGAAAAACTGTATAACTCACATGTTAATATCGAAAAATTGGAAAGATTTGTAATTAAAAGGATAAATATATATGTGTATATATGCATATTTAATTTTGTTCGTTGATTGCTGATTGGTTTCGTTGAAACCAAATTCGTCAGTAGACGTTTAACCAAAAAATAACATCATTCCTTGTTATGTTATGCTCAAATTCTGAACCATCAAGTGAGAACTTCAAAACACATTATTGCAAATCTTGAAAACTTTCCAAATCTACTCAACAAAAAACGAAAAGAGGCAAATAACAATAAATTGGGGAATATATACATATATAAATATATGCATGTAAAAATGAAGAATTACAGCGAAAAAGTATTATCATTTTTATGTATTTTGTTACATATATATGTATTTTTGATGTAACTTTGGTATTTTCAAATAAAAAATACCAAAATTGCATTATGGACATAATGTAAAATAAGTTTATATTTTGAAATAATTTTCTTTTTAAATTTTCATTAAGATAAGAAAAATAAGTTATAAGTTTTTTCATATTTCAATGTATTCAGTATAAGCAAATAGAGTAAATAGTATGTATGGTACATTGGGAAAATGGCAGTAAGAACAATAGAGAACAATAATCTTTCCTTAACCTGATAAGGTTAGAAACTACCTGTACCTTTCATTCGTGTAGGTTAGTTAAATAGCAAAGATATCTTAATTGCACAGCAAATAATTTTTTCAAAATTTTAATCATAGGAAAGAAATGTTCTTTTTATACGAAATGCTGGCCTATCAATGCGAAATTATAAAATAATTAAAATTATGGGCCATAATTGGAAAAGACTTTCTGACATATAATCAAATTCAACATAACATTATAATTTAAAATTCGATTAATTTCCACCAAATGTAATTAAAAAACGAGCTCTGAACCATAAGTTTTAATTTAGACTTGTCTTGTTGTACAAAAATCGACGAATTGCATTTAATGCGAGTTTTGAAGATGTATGTAATAGACGTATATTACATTGCAAAACCGTTTCAAATTAGCAGTTGAATAATTTAATTATTGTAAAAAATTAAATAGGATGTAATAAATAAATTCTGAATTCAGTAACTGATCAGCGGCAACGTTTTGAAGTTCCACTGCCAAGTTCACCTCTAGTATAGTGTAAATAATTTTTTGATTTGGTTTAAAAAAAGTTTCCCAAGAGTTCAAAGCATCGTTGAAAATGGTCAATATCCATGACGTACCTGTTAATCTCAAATGGATGAAACAAGAATTGCAGGTTAAAAAAGCGACAAAAGCAAAACCTTCAAATAAACATGAAACAAATTGTTTTATCAATGATTTCATATATATTTTCTTCACAAATATTTTCTGCTTCATTAACAATTCGCCTAAAGCAAGCCCTCTTAATTGGTTAACCTTCCCCCCTTCAATTACTTGATGCTTTTGGTATTGAACATATTCAATTCGCAACAATGGTAGTTTGTATGAATAGTTGTAGATTTTTACCATGTTTATCATATCCGTTATAAGAAAAGCACCCATTAATGCCTCCTCATGATTATCCTCAATATCTACATTAAATATATGAACGGGCCGATTGTCTGCTCCATCTCTAGACTCCATGTGCTCTAAAACCTGATCGTATACACGCTCCTCCACGGTCACTATTATATCGAACTGTTCTCGACAATCTTGAAATCTTTCCGGACATTTTTTAATGCGTCGATTACGATCCAGCATATGCAACAATCCATTTTGGGTATAACTAAAATCACACAATTATACAAACGCGTTCATTACAACTGTTTTTTTTTATCTTTTAAAACTTACTATTGCTTATCCTTTGTAGCCAAGTCATTGTATATCATATCATAAGGGGTACCAAATTCATATATATTAGGTTTATCTATTGAGGTACCAGGTAATTTTACACGTTCTCCAGTGCCAAAGGATCGAACATTATAGCCTTTCTTAGCCAAAAAATTATGGGCTTCCATAGAACGATTCATATTTGAGGAGCACACGACTGCAATAACCAAACTATTGCTAAGAGACATTTTTATTTTTATTTATTTGTTCTGTTTTTAACTTCAAAATGAAAAATCTTTTAAAGAACTATGAAAGATTAGCAAAGAACTGAAAAGTTATGTGTAACGCTTTGCCAAACAACAATTTTGACGTAGAAACAGCATGGTTGCTAAATTTAGTACCTACATCAGAATCTTTTATTGAATAGCACAAATAATATATAAATATATTAATATTACTTTTAATTACAACATAATAAAATTTAAGTAAATATATAATAAATGTTAATGCATATTTCAAGTTTTGCTTATTTTATTTAAAAAGTATATATTTAAAAGAATTTGTGTTAATTCATACGGCAACTCTACATTTAAAATCTAACTGCAGCTCACTTCAGATCATTACAAGAAAGCATTCCTCAAGTATAACAGTTTAAGCTTTTTAGTTCGGAGTGGAAAAATATGTGTGCTTTGTATTATTAATGGATACAATATAAGTGAAATAGAAAACCAATATTAATTACAATTACAAATTTATTATTATTCAAAAAAAGTTAGTAGTAGAATATTTGTACTACTAAAATATAGACTAGAAATACAAATTTTCTGGCAGCACTGGCGAACATTTTTTCTAGTACAACATAATTACATGGCGTTGGCAAAGTAGTATATTTTTTGATAAAATTGTAAAAGTATAAAAGTTCTTGGAAGTGTATCAACCAAAATATTTATCAAAACTAGAGTTGTAACAAGTAAAATCAAAGTGGTTATTGGGAAAAGATTGTAGAGATAAGTCTCAACATTTTTCAAAATGGACGAAGAGTCTATTTTAAAACAACCCACTGATCGGCGTTTAGGTGACAACAATTCTTTGCCACCAGGACCTCCGGGAGCGGAGTTTGATGCTGAAGAATTTGGTATGTAAAACCTCTATAAATAATAAAAAATAAATTATACAATTATAGCATGTATTCCAGATGCAAAAAATGTGTCTTTAAAAGCGCCTGTTGTCGAAAAGGATAATTCAAAATCTGAACGTTCATCTAGAAGGCGATCTCCATCGGCTAGTCCACCTTCACGTAAGCGGAAATCACCTTCACGGGGGAGGCGTTCCCCATCGCCACCAGCTAGAGGTCGTAGCAGACGTTCCCCTTCCCCACGACGCAACCGTTTTCGTGAATATTCCCCGGATAGGCGTCCCCGTTATGGAAATAAACGTTCACCTGATCGTCGGCGTTCTCCACTTCGACGTGGTGGAGGACGTGACCGTTTTCGGGGACGTTTTCGTAGTGCAAGTCGATCTATAAGTCGTAGTCCAACACCACCAAGGCGCGGTGGTGGTGCCGGCCGTTGGTCTCCAAAAAAGAAACCAAATTCCCCACCCCAACAGCAGCAACCTAATATGTCTCGTCAATTACCTCAACCGCCACCCTCATCCAATCAACCCCCTCCGCAATATGGTGTCATGGCACCGCCACCACCGCAGTTGTATGGCGATGCATATGGGCCACCACCTGGTTACACGCAGTACGGTGTTCCACCTCCTCAAACTGGCTTTGTACAGCCCAATGATGCTTACGTAGCCATGCAACCACAATCTACAGGATTTAATACAGCTTATCCTCCACCTGGAAGTTGGGCAGTTGGTGAGTTTTATACATATTAATCTTATAATTTATATTATATTTTATTACATATATGAAATATTTTGATGGTAATTAATCTGTATTTCTGCATTTTTTTTGGTGGTTGAAATAACCACAAACCAAAAGTTTATACATTAAAAACGCAAGTTTAAAGTGTAAAGACTTGCATAATATTCAAAAAATGGAAAAGCTGATATCAAATGTTAATATTATTCCTAATTTTTTTTTTTTGAATACAGTGTGCAATAAGACATTTTTATTTCTAAGGGAATTAAATTTTTTTCAATGTTCTATTAATGAGAGGCGTTGTGGTGTACACCTACTTTACGTTTCACCACAAACTTAAAATATTCACTGTTAAATGTTGTACATCAGGATTTCTATGGAAACGATATTACATAAGTACGTCCATAAGCAAGGCAATATCAAATAATGGCTGCATAACTAAAAAAGTGGAATTATAATATGTAGTATAAAATTATTTATGTGTTTTTGACTATAAATTACACAATCCACAAATTTTGATAGTTTCTAATTTACTTCCAAACTATAGTAACTTTTACTATAATTTTTTTTTTTTAATACTGAAGTGCTTGAATGAAACCCACTGACATTATTTCCAAATCGGTAATATTAATTTTAAATATTGAATAAAGATGCAAGTCTTGCAGTTGTCTTTCTGCATACGATAGCAATTACTTTGTGTTGCGGATTCATCCCTCCTCGCTCATTATATATCAGTTTTCTTCTTACCTATAGTTTTATTTTAACGTTAATTCCTACAAAGTAATTGTTAAATGGTTTTCATCTTAGATGCCGGTCTTCTTGGTTATATTCTTTATTTTGACGCTAATTCTTACAAAGTAATTTGTAAATTGTTTTTATCTTAGATGCTTATGGTCAGCAACAGTGGATGCCGCCACCACCAACACAAATGCAACAAATGCCTCCAACTCAACAACAGCCACAGCAACAACCACCATCACTTGTTGTTCAGCCCCCTCCTCAACAGCAAATACCTTCAAATATGCCGCCTCAAACTGCTACTTCATCCGTTGTAATAAATAAACACACAAACAATTTAGGGAACGAGGCACCCATTGCATTAGAAGCTAATCCCCAACATGATGGTAGGTTTTTATAATTCAAATTACAACCTTCATTTTGAATTCTGTTGTAAATTATATATATTCTATACTTAATTTAACGCTTTTTGTTTGAAAATCAAACAATTAAATTGGTGTGAAATTTTAACAGCTTTGAAAGGATACTAAGCAGACGATCTAAACGCCCTGTTTCAGTTTTAGGATAGAACTTCTTATTAAAGAAATATTACTTCGTAAATGAAATTATTTGTATTATATTAACTTAACTATTTACTAATTATTATTTTTAATTTATTTAAATTATTCAACTACTTTAGCTGTGGCTCAAGAAGCAGAAAATCAACGCGACGAACTGAAAAAACAGCGTACTAGCTATTTGAAGAAGACTGCAACGTTAAAAAAGGAATTAAAAATGTTAAAGGAACAACGCAAAGATTTAAATTCTGGTGGTGGTCCACTTTCACCTACTACAAAAGGATTTATGGACGAAAATGACAAGTTACAGGTATGTCTTGGTTTTAATCGCAAGAGAGTTATGAAGTGTACAATTTGAGTTTATTTTATTTAAGCTTGTTAAACTTGTTATGACTTTATATTGAATTTTGTATTATTTGTCTCTCAAAATAAAACAATTTACACAAATTATTTCATTGAATAGTCAATAAATAATTAAATTTTTCTTTAGCCTATTGAATCAACAAATGTTGTAATATATGCATACACCGTAGATATAATATAAAAACCAAAAATGAGCACAATGTAAAAAGGACTTAAAGAGTATAAAGAATAAATTTGTTTCAACTGGTTGGTGTCTGCAAATACAAACGAGTATTTATTTAAAGACTCAAAAAGTTTACGGGTCTCTTCTCTCCAAATTGTGGGCTCGGCACATACAACACAATACTGAGGCAACACCATAAATGTACATACTTGATTTGTAAATTATTAACTTGTTAAAACTTTGTTTGTTAAAAAAAAACCAAATTGTAAATTAGGCTTTTTCTAATTAATAATAAGTTTATTAAAAAATGTATACATTAAAAATAAGCAACTAAGTAATTGAACATCTTCGGAAGCAGGAAACTTGCCAAAATTCTTTTCGCAGCTGGTTGAGATCTGGTGAAATCGTAATATTTACTACTTAAATAAGAGGGTACCGAGGACACGCAATGTGATTGCAGTCGATGACTACAGATATTCTTTCATCCACTTAATGCGCAAACAAACAAAAATCTACCAAGCATAACTAAATAAATATATTTATCTGTCACTAGTTTTAGGAAATTAATATATTTCCTTTTTTCTTTATGCATTTTAGAGTCAAATCCAAAAAAAATTAAGTACCATTGAAAATGTAATTGACATGTTGACTGGTATAATTGGTGAGGAGAACCTCGACAAGGAAGATGAATTAGAGGATGATGACATGCTCAAAGAAGCAGCATTATCCTCGCTTCAGAAGGCGCATGGTATCGAACGTGTTAACAATCAAATCTCTAACATCACAGGACCTATTCATAAGAAAATGGTGCGCAGTTCCTCTTCGTCTTCAGATAGTTCTTCAGGAAGTTCTTCTTCATCTTCCTCGGATTCTTCATCATCGTCGGAAGCAGAAAATGCTCCCAATAAGGAAGAGGAGGAAGATGATAGTTCCCCTGAGCGTTTAAAGAAAAAGGTTATTGAATCTATGAAAAATAAGGATAAAGACGCAACACGGCATAAACAAGATCAAAAGGGGTGAGTTCAAAGAAAAACTTGGCTTCCTTATTTCTTATAATAGTTAGTATTATTATAGTTTAGAGTCTGTGCATTACTTAGAGTTCTCTGCCAATAACATAGAATCAGTATCTGAAAAAGATGTACAAACAATACAATTGAACTATAAAGTGCATGGATTAAAAACTATTTGTGACGAGATATCAAAACAAATTTATAATCGATGCAAATTCATATATTTTGACAATAATTTTTATTATTGCGTATTGCACACAATTTGGTTTTTTAAACTTCTGCTATGAAAATAAATTTTCGAATATTGTAATAAAAACGAGTCATAGTCTCAAGCGATGCTATTTTTCACTTTTGAATAAAAGAACATATGTTTGTCACAAATCGTGTGAACGATATTATATATGTATATATAAGTACTGTATCTATTTGGACTTTTCAGGCCTAACAAAAAAGAACGATTTAATTATGTTTTTTACGACCCTGAAATGCATTGGTGTCAGACATGCAATGTTTTCCCAAAGACGGCTAAAGATTACCTTAATCATTTGCATGCTAAAAATCACATGGATCGTGAAAGTATTGAGACTCCTTGGCACACGGACATGGTAACAGATGTGAGTATTTTAAGCTGTGTAGTTTCGAAAAGATAAGTAATTTATATTCTATTTTGTAAATGCACTATTAGCAATTTCCAAGTTATGAAAATGCACCTACCAAGCGTACACCCATTAGAGGCTTAACATTTTTTGTACCTGCTACAGCTTGGTTTTGTAAATTGTGTAATATCTGGATGGGCGATTTACACTGTGCTTCAACACATCTAAAATCACAATTACATGCCAGTCGTTACAATGTAAGTACCAAACAGTTTAAATGGCTTGAGATTACTTTCATAAAATCTTTTGAATGCAGGCCTTTTTGGAGGAAAATCCCCACTATGAGGTTAATTGGTTAGCTGATCGTCAAATTGTTCTAAATGAGCAAAAATCGACTCCGCTACCCCAGCAAATTACTTCAGTGTCTACCACTGCTGAGCGTAAGAAGAGCAAAAAAGATGACGATAAAACTAGTAAGAAACGTAAAAAGAAGTCTGATAAAAGTAAGAAAAAAAAGAAAAAGAAGACAAATAAAAAGCGAAAGAAGAGCAGTGATTCCAGCTCTTCATCCAGTAGTGAATCATCATCTTCTATAGACAGTGGTGAGATAAAAAGGAAAAAAATCTCTGCTGAAGTTAAGGATCTTGACAATCCCAACCCTTCGGTATCAATACGTCTGTCAATGCGCAAACAGGAAAATATAAAAAATGATGATGATGTGCCTCCGCCACCACCACAATTAAAGCTAATAAAACAACCTTCGCCAGTGCCACAGGTACCGCCTGCTGGTAAATGGACGGTAGTGCAAGAGGGTATGCGCAACAAAAATGGTGAGAAGGCACCGGACAATGACGATTCAATCATTCAACAATGGAATACTGTACAGCCGGTTATTAGCGAAAGTGAGAAGAAACTGTTAGAACAATTGAAGGGAAAATTAAAAAATAAATCTAAAGATGAACATCAAAGTAGAGGAAGCTCTACCCAAAAAGTTGAGGAACGTGAAAGAGAAAAGGATAAAGATCGTGAAAGAGGGGAAGGGAGAAGTGAGCGCTCCGATAGAAAGGATAGAGATACAAGCAACCGAGGAAGAGATGATCGGGATCGTCGTACAAGTAGGCGATCGCGTACTAGAAGTCCAACAAGGAGTCGCAGTCGTGGTCGTGATTACCGCCGTAATGTAAGACGTTCTCTTTCGCGTTGGCGTAATCGTAATAGACGCACTGATCGTTCACGTTCTCGTTCATTAAGAAGACGCTCTCGTTCTCCCTATGATCGCAGGCGACGTAGCTCTAGATCACGCTCCGCCAGCCGCGGTGGCGGAAGCAGCCGAGTGGAAAAACCTGTAGTTAAGCAGCCTGAATTTAGGCCCAGGGTACCAGAAAAAGAAAAGGACAAAGAAAAGAAATCTAACGAAAGTAAAGATAAAAAGGAAAAAAGTAAACCTAAATCCTCGGCATCTACAGCCACAACCGCAGCAAATACAACTGGTAAAAAGTTACCATTTATTGGTAAAATGCCAGTGTTTAAGAAACAAGCAAGTTGCGCTCCCGGTGAAGGGGGTGAAAAAAGACCAGAGGAATTGCAGGCGCAACCGGGTCAACAAACCGGTACTTACATGTACCCTATGGATACCAATACGCCTTTTAACCGCCCAATAGCACCTACAGCTGCTCAAATACAAATGGCAATGATGGAAGATGCTTATGGTAATGCTCCACCTTTCCATCCCGATGCTGGTATGATGGTTGATTACGATGACTTAATGCCAGATCCAGTGCAATTTGTTAATATAATGGGACAAGCTCCACCACCTCCTCCTCCCCAAAACGAAGGGGATGATGATAAAGACATGTTGCCTCCAGGAATTGACGAAGAAGAAATAGAAGAGTTTGTACCGAAACCAATAACAGAAGGTCCACCACCGACCAAGGGTCCCTTACCAAAAGATTTGGAAGACGCCTTGAATATTATATTTCCTGGTGAGAAGAGACCTGGAGATGACAGTGACACCGAGGCAGAAGGATTCGCGAAGTCTAAATCTAAAGGTAAACTAATTCCTAAAATTTATTTTCGTTTTTTACATATAAGTTTCGATTTGGTTTACTATTCTTCCGAGCCATAATTTTACAATACATGTACAATACACATATTATACTAATGAAGCAAAGAATTTCCATTACTTTTGGGTTCTATGCAGAAGAAATGTATCCGACGGATAGTTTTTAAAACACTATTCCAACCAAGAATTTGTTATTTAAAATTCTTCTTTGTTTCCGTATTTATAGGAGAAACTCAAATTATCAATGACGAGGTCATCATGCAGCCCGAAGAATTAGCCAAAGAAGGCATACATTTAGTAACATTTGAGGAAACTTCCCAATTGGGCCTAGATGAGGCATCTCAAATGTCAATGAATGAACCTTTAATATTCAATAGGCCACCTTCTAATCCCACAACTACGGCCATTGCTATCGCTACAGATATGGATGTAGAGGATGCCATTTCGGATCTACAAATAGATGTTAAAATCCCAACTGACCTGCCTCCACCATCTGAAATTGAAAAGTTAACCTCCGAGCAAGTTACAATGTCTGAGGAAAAGGATACATCTCCCATCAGTCCACGTCAAGAATGTAAAACAGAATTACTTGAGAGTAGTGATATGCCCGATATACCCATACCTCCTGAAAGCAATGATACAGAAATGCCAGTATCTATTCCACAAGCACAAGCTATAAAACAAGAACACGAAGAACTGCTTCATCCTATTCTTGATATTGATCTGGCCGATATTCCTCAGCCACCACCGTCACCCACAGAGAGTGAAAAGAATCGTCGCCAAGAAGAATTAAATGATTTGGCGTTGTTGGGCATTGATGCTGACGATATGGCTGCACAATGTATGTGAGTTTAATTGATTTTTTTGTTTTATACTCATTTGAAATGGTTAACGAAATATTTTCTTTCATAATTTTTAATTTTTATTACTATTAATATTTCTTTCCTTTAATTAAAAAGAAAAGAGAGTAAAGAATAAAATATTAAGGTAAATAAGCTTGCAAACATTCTAAAGACTTATTATGTATTTGCCTCTAAGACATAATTTAAAACTTCATTTCGTTTCAAGTGTAAAACCATTTTCCCCAACCATACGTTAATAAACAAACTTAAATAAAAAATATTTTTTTTTTTTTTTTAATTTATTTTAAAAAACAACCAATAAAAGATACTCAAAGGAATCTTCGCCCACGTTAAAATTGTTTCTTTTATTTATAAAAATTATAATTAGAAATTATTTTTCTGCATCATAGATTTAAATACAATGTGTTTTAAAAATGGCTTTATGCATAGAAATACTCGTAGGCGTGATGTAAGGATTTGGTAATAAGCATTCTGATATAAACAGTTGCGTCGAAACGTATCGGCTATGCAGGACGCTGCATATAGATGTCTGAATAATTTCATTTTACCTGCCGGTGAATAATGTTTTCGCCGCTTTTCAAACTGCAAGAAATTATTGCTAAACATTTTTTAAGGCACAAAAGTGGATACATTGATTTGTGTAAAGTTTTCATAATTCTAGAACTTCACAATAATTAATTTAACAGTTTATAATTTAACATTACATTAATTATAATTAATAACTGTTTTATTTATATTTAATAAGTTTTTCAAAGTTATTCGGGAAAGGTATAACCACTTTAGCTTGTCAATGCATGTCTTTGCAATATTAATGTATGGTTGCCAACATTATACATAATTAATTTATCATTTGAAACTGTAAGCAATAAGGGTAACTCTCAGTTGAGGCTAAAAATTTTGTAAATATGGTTTTAAATACTATATTAGGAGAGTGAGCAGGAAACGAAAGTCTACAGCACAGATAACTGGAAAATTATAGTAAGGTGATATATGTATATATTTATATTTATAAATATTTATAGGTCATTATTGTGTCGATACAATGCGTTTATTTATGCTTATAGGCCCACTGAGTAATGGTTTGATGATATATTTGGAGCTGCACAATTGACACATGGGCTTATAAATTGTTTATCTCATCTTCCACTGTTGCATAATCTCTGAATATATCATCACTTTAAAATGCTCCATTGATCTGATTTAGTGGTTGCGTTAACAAAAATTGCAAACAAATCGGATTTCGGACTTAAAGAATTTTTGGATTTCATTTTAGCAGATGTTCACGACTGATAAGTGAATTCTGTACTTACTTGTACAATCATCCACACCATAGTTATTTGATTAATTATTGCTAATGCGTGTTCAAAATATGTTTTCAATGGTAAACTTAAATTTAAAATAAAATAATTTTTAATTTTTCTACGTGTTTTAAAAATTTTCTCCCGATTTTTCATCAACAATTTTTTAACATTGTAAGAAATTTGGAGGATATTAAAAAAAAATTAAAAACAATTATATAAAACAAAACTGACCTTCTATATAAAAAATTAAAATAAAAAACTACACATAAATATATTTTTAATATAATTATTATTTTTATTTATAACTATGATTATTTATGTATTAATTAGTAGAATTATCTTTTTCCATACAAATATTGTGTTAAAATATGTTTACATCTTTTATTTAACAAAGGGAACACGAAAACAAAAACACGTCATTACAAATTTTTAATATTAAAAGGGGGTTTACATACATTCAAAACATACATTTTTTCCATATATCATGTTTTTGAAGCATACTTTAAGGCATACTCAAAAATGAAAAATCGCAAATATTCCAAGTTTGTGTCCTTAGTCTTCTGAAATATTTTCGATCTGCATTGAAAAACCTCAAGAAACGAACTTGAAAAAAATATATGGCAATTGCTACTTTTTTAAGCGGCCCCAGTGGTTTTTTTTTTTAAATTATAACCAATTTTAAGTAACAATTGTGCAGTTTTCGTTGAAATTAATAAAAAAAAACCTTTATTTTCCAGATTTGTTTGAACTTATCAAAACATTAATTTATGATATATTTTACAGTTTTTTTAATGCATACTGAATCTTTTAATTAATTTTAATTAAATTAACACTAAAAGCAAAAAAAAAAATTGTTTAAATCTAGTATGTATATAAACAAAAGTCTTATATCCAAAATAAAAACGAGAGTTAAAATATATTTATACACATTTGTAAACTATTAAGAACTTAATTTCTCTATTGGAGCCGCATTAGAGGGAATGGGAGAGGAGACAGGCTCTGGAGGGCTGCTGGTGTCCCTATTCTCCGTGTACTAAATCTTTCTCCTATTCTGATTACGCTGGTTATTCCGCTGATTGTTATTAAAATTACGTTGCTGCTGCATATTAGGCATGCCTAGAGGTGGACCAAAATTAGATGCAAAGGGGCCTAATAGATTTGAAGCCGCTAAAAAATTAGGATTTATGTTGATATTCATGGCGTTTCCAAATGGGTTTAAGGGATTGCCTTGGGCTCCAGGTGGTAGACCCAAAATCGACGGTCGAGCAAAGGCTTGAACTTGCATGGGCTGTCTTTGAAACATGGGGCCCAATGCTATAGGTGGTGGTCCTTGAGGCAGCAAGTTTGGAGGTGGCGCTCTTAGAAAATTTAATGCGGGGTTGTTTTGCTGGATGCTACCACCCACATTTGGAGGAGGTTGCGAAAGGTTTGGTAAATTGATATTTGACTTGTTATTACTGCCTGCATCCTGTGATTGAGTTTCCGAATCTTCATTGTCGTTATCTAAATGGGCAACCTCTCCATCGTCATCTATGAAAATGCCCAAATTAGTCAAAATTTGTTGCAATGTCTGGTTATTGACAATAAATGAAATGTCAAATATTTTATTGGGTGATGCGTCCTGATGGAACTTTTTCAGTTCTGTAGAAACCAAAGCCAACTGTTGATTTACCATAATTTTGAATTTTGAGTTAAGATTTTTATACCACTCAGATTTTTGCAATATATTACGTATTTCTACATTCTGTTTTTGACCACCAGTTGCATTAGCAAAAGTTAACGTACTCGAAGTGTTAGTGGCTGAAATTGAAGAGGTTGCTGCACTACGCGGATCTTGACGTCTTGGATCGGAACGTGGATCTGAACGACTTTCTGATTTAGAATCACATCTGGGATCTGTTCTTGAATCTGAGCCTCTAGGATCTGAACATCTATTATGTTTTTCTTCCGCTGTCGAGCTTGCAGGCGGCGTATAATATTTAGGGGAAGCTTCTTCTGATTCTGATGGCGAAGCTATGCTGCTGCTATGACTGGTCTTGCGCACTTTTCTGCTTAAAGCTGCCGACGTTTTAGATTGCGATAACTCCGGCAAACCCAATATTCTTCGTAGTCTTGGATCTGTAGGTTGATCCGATTTAAAATGTTGTCTTAGTTCAACATAACTGGCCCTGGGCACATCAATTTCATATACTTTATATGTAATGGGTAAATGTGACGTTATTGATCCATCTATTTCGGTTGCTGGAGTATAATTGGTCATAGGCTGGAAGGGCAAACGCAAATCGATATCACTACCTGCACCATCCGAACCCAAAGTTCCGGGTAGAAATCTCATATCTTTATCCATTTTAGATTTCAAAGCTTTCTTCTCATCCTCTTCAGCATAACGTGAACTGAAATCGTACATGGTACCTCTATCGTAATTCACTTCCTTAAAATTACTTTCCTCTGCCATTAATGAAATTATTTGCAAAGGCTGAGGCGATTGTGAAGCTTCAGGAGTATTGGATTGTGAACGCGTTGGTGTTCTTGATCTGGAACGACTTTCACGCGAATATCTTCTATAAAAACCACTCTCATTACCTCGATCTTTTTTGTGGGCCTTATCACTATTACTATTGATATCATGAACGTCTAATTTATCCGCATCGTAAGGGTTTGAGGTATTTTGAAATGGATTGAGGAAACTTTGTGTTGAACTTGACATGGTCGAAAGCTTAGCACCAAAACTGTTGTCATAAGCATCTGTAAAAGTCTTCTAAAAAAATTAAAACAAGAACAAAAAAAACTCAATGAGTACACTTCTCGAAATGGAAGGAAAATATTTATTAATTTATAAAGCAAATTTTACCTCCTCCATTTGATGTAACACTGCCGTATCTGTATTTTTATGTGGTTCCTCATTTTCACTGTTATCATCATCAATAACTAATTGTTCTTCATCTTTTTCATCATCATCTAAACAAACGATATTTTAAGCATATATATTAGAACAATTCGACATATTCTTGGAAAAATATAACTTACATATATCCGATCGGTCAAAGGATATATTTGAGTCTTTTAAATATTGAGAGTAGTCCACCGTTACAACGCCGTTACTGCCATTCGAATTGGAAGATGTTGGAATATCTGTATCTGGGTCAGAAGTTACGGGTAGGGAGGTCGCAGATGTTGTATTTGGTGATCCAGGCAGGAAGCGCATATCCACATCACCATTAGAGGGGGAACTACAAAAGATGAAAGGTATCATATTAAAATTGTTAACATTTAAAAACAAAATCATATTTGTAATCATATTTTAAAGCTTTTAGATTTACAGTGCTTGCAAATAAAGTACTAACCTTGCGCTATTTTCAGTCGCTCCGAAACTTTCAACCGGCTTGCTGGTTTTCAATAAACTCTGAGTAGCACAAACAGCTGGATTCGCCGTACCAACTCCGCCGGTTTTTACGCCCAATTTGGCCATATTCATGGCATTCAACTGAATCTCTGTTATTTCCGCTATTGTCAAGCCAATCTGGTTTAGTTGGCCAAAAGTCAATTGATTAACCTGCTCCAAATTAACGATACCCAATTCCTGTAACTTGACAATATGTTCGCCGCTTATAATGCCGTGTAAATTTTTCAAATCCAAATATGCGGGCGCTGCTTTTGACGGCGGTTGTATGGACATTTGATTTAGAGTACTTGAATTAGAAGAATTGTCAGCCCATCTAGATTTTCTTTTATTTTGTTCAGAACCAGTTGCTTTATTGCTTTCCAAATGAGATGGTGGATTCAAAACTAAATCCAAAAGCGATGGTATGGAACTGGTAGTCTGTTGCTGGCACTTCACATGTTGCTGTTGATCGTTATTATTATTTTTGTTACTGTTAGCATTACTGCGGCGATTTGTGTGGATTGGCAAAGAGTTGGCCGAACAAGGAGCCCATACGTTTTGTACGTTAAATGTGCGGCACAATTCTTCGTGGCGTTTCGTCACCATGCTTAGAGCATTTTCCCTGGACAATCGTTTGAAATTGCCTAAAATCTCTTTGGGTGCCAATTCTAAATGTTTAAGCAATATATTTCTTAATTCCTCCGACAAAGGTTGGCCGTGCGAGAATTTACAATCGTCCTTCTGAGCACACTCCATTCCCAAATAATAATATTTACACGGAAAATCCGCATGCATGTAGGAGCATTTATCCCTTTTAGCGCAACATTCCATCAGATAAAACTTACACAATTCTAATTTTCTGGGCTCATTACGTTGATCTGTAGAATCGCGGCGACTGCGTTTCTCATGACGTTTATCATCCTCCCTCTGGCGTTTTTCTTTACGTTTACGTGATTCCTTTTTACGTTTTCGTCGTCGACGCTCACTATTCGTCTCATCCTCATCACTTTCATAACTATCATAAGACGAGCCGCCCGAATCATTTTCAGAATCATACTGATCTTTATACATATGCAGGTTGGACCGTGAGGAAATCGGTGGCATGGCTGTAACTGGGGGAGGACTTCCACCGCGCACATTAAGCATTTCATACTCATCCATTTCTTCTTCATCATCTAAAGGTGGTGGACCAACAGGATCAGCACTATCAAAACGTTTTTTCTAAAAAATAAAAACCACATTACAGAATTAATTAAATTTTTTTCTTAATTTAACAACGGAGTTAACTGATTGCACACAAGTTATTCTTAAAAGCTTCAGATAGAAACGCAGAACGACTGTTTCTACCATTTCTAGGAGTAAAATTGTCGAAAGCTACAGAATTCGGTGAAAAAAATAGTTAAGATCGTCAAGTCATTTTAGAAAATCGCCAAAAAAAAAAATCGTAAATTCAAAAATTTTCAAATTTTTTTCTACTTTTAATGGTTTTATTACAAAAACTGTAAGAAGGGATGAAAGTTATTTACAAAGCTTTCAACAAATATGTACATATACATTTCTATATACAGTATAATCACGATAGTGCGGACACCTGAAGATGCGGACAACGCGATAAACCGGACGTTTAATTTGCTGCCATTAAGTACTCTATAATCCGGACACCAACCTTTTTTTTTCTACCTCAATAATTCGGGCAGGGCTTATTTCTTTCGCTTTTGCAGTAAAAATTAATTATAGTTAAAATTTTTTTTTTTTTTTTTTTTTTTTTTTTTTTTTTTTTTATTGGCCAAAAAGGAAAGGAATTTAATAAAATTACATCATCGGATAGGTAGCCGAATATTAAGATAAGAAAAAAAAGGGATAAATGTGCAATAAAATTTAGTTTTATTGGCATAAAGGAAGTTAGGCTTTATAAGCTAAATACATGTGCAAGTGGCACATTAAAAATATACAAAAATTTAAAATAATTGGCCAAAAAGGAAAGGAATTTAATAAAATGTTAAAGTTTTTTGTCAGATATTTTATCAAGTTCAGAAAATCTCGTAGATGCTCTCTAAAAAACGTGGCCTTTTTGATTTGCAATGGGATAAAGTTGGGACGACAAAGTTGGGACAAAAAGTTCACTCATACGGAAAGTAAATTCATTTTAAAACTAATTTCTTGTAAATAAAAAAAGTTTCCTCTATACGGAGTATATATACATTTATAAAAGATTACTTTAATTTTCCTCTTGTTTCGGAAATTCGGGCACCACTTGGTTTTTATTTGCCCAGACTATCGATGTTGTACTGTATACATGTAAGCGTATATATATATGAACATATCGTGATGAAAAGCATTAAAATTAAAAAAAAATGTTAATGAAACTTAAAATGTAATCAGAATTCACATACGTGCTTATATACTTATTTTTAAAATAGATAATTATTAAAAAAAAAAATAATAATTAAGATTGTTGTTATAGAAATATTTTAACAATTTAATGTTTAATACAATTTTAATACTTTTTAGTTTTAAATAGTCCTTTGCCTTCTAAGGAATCGTTTTCTCCACATTTGCGAACTTTGGCTTTATTTAAATTCACCTGACTAAAAATCCTTTCGGCAATTGCCGATGAATATAGTAAAATCATTATAATGGGAATAAAATTTTTTAAAATTTCGAAACGCAGATTTGAATCACATTTCCGATATTTTTCCAAAAAATTTTTAAAAATATACAAATCGTAAGTATGAGATGTTGTTTTCGTTGAAATTAAAATTTAAATTTCGAAAAATCGTAATTTTGTATCTAAAATCGTCACTAGTGTATTTTGGGAGGTGAAAATCGTCAAAATGCTATAAAAACGGCAATTGTGGCGACAATGCCCGTAAAGTGCAGATTCTTAAGAAAACGTATCGTCAGGTGTTCGTGTGTGGCATGTGAAGGCAAAACTTTGCTGTAAAATAGTAGCAAAAAGTTAATTGTATTTTTTGAGAGAAATTTTTAGGCGTTTTTAAGAGCGCCAATGTCTCAACGACACTGCGCATTATGGTACGAGCTCAGTAATGGTAATGCTTAGCTTATTTTCACAAAAAATTCAAGGCTTTGAAAAAAACCCTATTTTTTTTGTTTTTGCTTTAATACAAAATTATATATAAAAAAAAATTTCAAAAATATTTTGCGGGAATTGTTTTTATTCTTTAAATTTTGATATTATTAAAAATCGAAAGCAGATTGACACCGCTTTTGGCTGAGACACGGTAGTGCTAAATAAATTGTTTCCACATGATTTGAAGATGGAACCATAATGAAAAAAAGCGTCATTATAAGTAATTAGTTTTTATGTAAATAAAAGAAGCGATTCCCTGGCAGGGAAACATGGGAAATAGAATTTCAGCAATTATCATGAAAATGCCAATTATTGTGCTGTGGAAGTGTAATGAATTTCGTGCATGAAGTTCGAGACATCTTAGGGTGTCGGTTCAATCCTAGGTGCGCCCAAATATTATTTTAATAATTCCAATTCGAAACTGCAATTTTTATTTTCTATAAAAATACCATACCCTTTTTTTGCCTTCTACTACGACTGTAAAGCGATATCTACAAACTTTTGAATATATAATAAGGAAAGCAGACTCTAGCCTTAGTACGATATACGTTAACATAATACTTTATATTTTTCTGAACCGAAGCATGCAATGCTAAATACACATATAAAAATTACCTTCTCCTTGCGCTCCTTTTCCTTCTCTTTTTCTTCTCTTTGCTTTTTGCGTTTACGTCGACGACTGCTTTTACTTTGGCCTTGGCCAGGCCCAGGTATATCATCCTTTTCGTCCGTCAATAATTTACTCTCCAATACCTTGGGTACCGTAGGCTCAATACCTTTTTTCTTTAAAGCCATGGCTATAGCATTTTCAATGTTGCTCGCATGATCATCTTCCACCGGTAAAGGCTTTTTAGATTTAATGAGATTGGCATTTGGTGGTGGTGGCGTGGGCGCATTATCACTAGACGAATCGATAACAGTAACTACTGTTTCGTTATTTATTTTACTACCATTATTCACATTGGAAGCTTTTGAGTTCTCCTCATTAACCACTAAAATCACATCTAGATCTTTTGCTTCCTCATCACTATCATCAATTTCACCATCTTCCAAATCTTCATCACCTACGGCGATAATATCAGATTTTTCATCTGTATGGGACAAAGGATTTTCTGTCTGTACTTGCGACATGTTTAAAGTATTTCACAACAGTGGCTGTACTATTCAAACGCCATAAACATAAATTGTATTTCAGCAAATTGTGTTAATTTAAATTCTATAATTCGCCAAATTAAAGAAAATATTTAAAAAAAAAACCCTAGAAATATAGAGAAAGAAATAGTTGAAAATTTGAAAAATATAACAAATAAATATAATAAAATAATATATGTATGTTTGTATGTATGTATGTATGATGCATCGAATCTGGTTTTTTATATTTAACTTTAAAAAGTTAAATTAAATACTAATTAAATACGTACTAAAATTTCGAAAAACAAATAATGTACTGTCGATTCGTCGGCTGCCACGGCAGCATACAAATCTCAGAATTATTTCTTTTTGAACCAGCAATTGGGCGGTTCATTAAAATCCGTTTCACTATTTTTCCTCTTTTTATTTATTTATTTACATATGAGTTGATTTTTTGTGAAAGTGGTATAACTCCAATTTTTACAACAAAAAAAAAACAGGTTCAACGGTAATTTTACTGAGCCATAGAAAGCTACTCTCCATGGTTAGAATCACAATTTCAAACAAATTCTATTTCAACGTAAAATAAACAAAACATGTTTTGATGGGGCAAACGGATTTTCTCTCTGTGCTTGCGACATGTTTATAGCATTTTAGAATAGGACTATTTAAACTATTCTCACAACTTTAAAATACAAATACTTCAATATACGAAAAAATGGGCTTATATCACTTTCGAAAAAAACCAGCTCATATCTATGTACAGTTTTCAATTGTTTAATGGTTTTTATTTATTTTTTCTTTTCCACAAATAATTTTTTTTTTTTTTTGATTTCATTGTATTTGTTTTCCTTAACAATAGTTCAAATAAGCTGACGATAATTTGATATTAATATTGAAGATGATGGCAAGTTATATGGGGTCACAAGCAACCATATTCAAAATTAACAATGTTGGAGCGCTTTTAAGATTTTGAATGACAAGGCGATCAGCGTCTGAACATGCTATAGACCAGACTTTTCAGTCAACGTTTTTTGTAGTCAACAAAAAAATTATTTTGCTTTTGAAATAACTTGTTTTTGCCATTTTCTCCGATTTATTATTTGCAGGCGCCATCACCAAAAAGTAAGTACAACTTAAAGGATTACATTTCCGGCATTTAATGTAAATGAAGTATTAGAAGGGACACCGGAATTGATTTATTTTTGGTTTATATAGACAAAATAATAAAGTTGGAAGTATAAAAAGAGTTCATGAAGTGATTGATCATGCAACCTCAAACCTCAAACAGTTTCAATAAGGATACAAGTATATAAATCTTTTCATATTTTAAATACACATGTATCTATATTCACACATAAAGAGTTTTTCTCTCTTGAAAATTTTTGTTAATTCAAAATAATTTTCTCTTATATTTTCATTTTATGAAGTTTTACCATTTTTCGAATGCGTGCGAAGAAAAATTGCTACACTGTTCCGTCCTTAGAAAAAAACTGGAAACCTGGTTTTGATCCGCTTAATTATTTCACAATCTGAAGATTTCAGAAAATTTCAAATATAATGTAAAATAGGCGACTTGCATTTATGAACGTTTCAATGTTCTATAATTCATAAAATATTTTCGAGTATTTGCTATCTTTTGTTTCCTTGTCAACACCTGTAAGTATGTGCATCTCTATGTATGTATCTATTTAATATAATAACAGTATAGTTATGCATATACATATGTACGGACATGAAAAGTGTTGTAAATATGATTTGCTACCCATTACAGTGTATGACACTCCAAAGCATTGGCACATTCAAATATATACGATTGAAAATCTCTATCCAAAAATATTGAAAAATGTATGCACAAATGCGCATGCTATTTTAATGAACTATACCTTTCCACATGCATGTATACATACATACTTACATTACATATAAATGCTAATGTTTAGATAAGAAGCCCGCATGGAAATAGATTTAAAGGAAAAGCATCCCGCCTACTTTGCACGAAACATGTTACTTACTTAACCAATTGGCAACTCAACGCTATCATTCCTATTGTACAACAAACCAAATTAAATTTCAAAGTCGCGAGAAGCAGGGCTAACGGCGTTAGATAATGTCAATCCAGCGTTTATTGAACCACATTTTTGCATTAAATACATTAAAATGTTTTTCTGAGCTTGCAATAGTGTTTTAGGGATATTTTTCTCGAATTTTACTTGGTAAAAAATTTGCGAGAAAAATTACAACTGCCCACAACGAATTTTGATTAATTAACAATTTTCTTTTAGCAAACTTTGTAGTTCTGACCGAATTTCAAAGTGCTGTAAATACCATTACCTTGAGATATGTATGTATGTATGTATGTATGTATGTATGCATATATGGATTTGTAAAAGAAAAAAGTACTTTGCTTGCAGTATGAAATCATTATGAACAAAAGAAATCTTAATTTGGATAACGACAACTTCATTGCGTCATCTAAACCATAATATTAAAAAGGTTACTAAATATATTTCATGTGTGCAAGGACTAGAAGAGTTTGTAAAGTATTTAATGTACGGTTTTTGCAATCTGCATTCTCTTTCAGAACTGTACTGAGAGCAAAGTTATTTTAATATAATTTTGTGTCAAGAAGACTTACTTGTAATAACACTAATATTTAATTCCCCTGGAAATGCGCATGACACAAGCAAGCATAGAAATAAACGATCTGCATAGAAATGACTGATCCTGATGTATGAGGAATGTGTGCTTGCCGTTTAAAGAGAGACGTAAAGATAAAAAGTCAATTGTCATTTTTAAGGCAGCGTTCCATACTCTGTATTTATTACTCCACGATTACAAAACCACTGTAATTTTCTTCGTTAATCACAATTCTAGATGATCACATACATGATTCCCTTTTTACATTAAAATACTAATTGTTTTTTGATCACCTCCAGGGGCTACATACAATATTTAGGGTTCTACTAAGAAATATTTATTATGTAATGTACGTATATCTATACCTATATAATATTATATACATATAGTATATTTATCTGTATGGTTTTACGTTTATATGAACTTGGTCTACTACACTTGGTGTTTACATACAAACATTGTTAATTGTTAAGATTAATTATAAATCGAAATTGTGATTTTGTTCTTCATTAGTTGGCTCCGCTAAAATCTTCCACACAATGGTGGGGATGCAAATTATTATTAATAGATTGATAAGAAACTAAAAATTCTTCACCTAGAAATTAATACATTTGATCCGGACATGATCGTCAGACAATTTTTGTCTTTTTTTGATTTTAAAACGATAAAATTCTTTAGTTCCGAATAATTTGAAATAGTCAGGTAACTTTTTCGTTGTATTATTTTATAAAAAAAAAACCTTACATACATACATATCGCTGATCTCAATTAGAAATGCCCTAACTTTTTATTTGCAATAGATTTTGTCTTTATACAAAAAACATAGTGTGAGCTAATTGTACATTGAAATCACAAAAAAATGATTTATGGGGGTTTTACTTGAGACCCTACAATATGGATGCTCATACATACGAGTTTCCAAAAAATTTCAGCTGGGATTGTTTATACATTTTTAGCTATCACTGTGCCTTCGACATTTACCTTTTTAATGATGATACAGATTGGGATAAATCTGGGGCCAAATCGTCGTATACGTGATCGAATGAATTCGATCGAAATCTTTCATTTTGGGATCGTGACAGTCGATATCGTATAACACGTATCGAAATTTGGGATCGTGGCATTCGATAACGAGTACTCGATCGAATGTTTTCTCTCGTAAAGTCATTCGATAGTAAAAGAGCGTTCGTAAGCAAACACATGTGTTTGTATAAATGAAAATTAAATTTGCATTGTGCAGAAAAAACAATAAGAAGCTGCAATTTTTTAATAAATTGCATTAAAAATGTAAGTATATTTGTTTATACTTTAATAATAATAATATAAAACCACTATGTATTTGTTTAGGACTAATATGAATAAGATAAATGGTAAGCAAAAAAGAGATGTTAAGAAAAAATGCAGGGTTAGCCAGCAGTAGAAACACTTGAATTTAATATTTATTCCAAAGACCGCAATATTTGGAGTTCTACATTTTTTATTGCCATATTTGCTATTGCCATATTTAATTTCTATTAACCGATCCAATTTTGCTGTCAGGTCGGAATGAAATTTATGTACCTTTATTTATTCCAAAGACTGCAATAATGAAATATGTACCTTTATTTAACTTTATTTATTCCAAAGACTGCAATAATGAAATATGTACCTTTATTTAACATCCATTTTCTACAAAATAAATTCTTTAAAAACGAAAAAAAACTTAAATTTTAATAATTTATTACTTGCTTACCTCTTTTCTATAATATTTGTAGTTTGTTTGTTAAGCAAACATGTGGTTTTGTTCTACTACAATGAAAAAAAATCTATTACATTTTTAAACAAATTTCGATACGAACGCTATCGAATGCCGCGATCCGGCTACTCGACACGTCACGAAATTTCATTCGATACGAAAGGTTACTCGTTCACGTATACGACGATTTGGCCCCTGGTATTCTTTAAATGCAATTTTTCGACGAAAATTGCTTTTCACAAAAAAAAAGGCATCAGATACATATTAAAATATATATGTAACACTGGTTAGTGCAATAAAAGTAATTTATACAAGAGACAGCTGGTCCTATTTTTCTTTGCAATCGTTTAGAACTCTAAAAAAAATATATATTTATACTATTTTTAAAATTTACTATTTTTTAACTCCAGCTAAGATAAACCCATTATATAAATTTTAATTTCAGATTAAGATACAGTATTCTGGTGCATCATTCATTAATGTTTTGATTTTAATAAAAATCATTTTTCGTACTTTGGTATTTGATGCGACGATATTTTTAAGGTTACCAGCTGACTCATAATGTATCTGTATGCAAACACTTCAAGAGCAAATTTGAACGATTTCAAAGCATAAACATTTTTGATAAGGTTGTATGAAAAGCTTAGACTTAAACCGCAATTTGTAGCTACTCGTGTACCTTGCCTACATATGTACATACATGCATACATATATAAGGGAAAATATGCTGAAAGAAGACATACATATATACATATTTAAATTAGCACAAAATCATATAAATAATAAAATTCACTTTGTAAGACATGAAAAATTTTAAGCACTTGTAACACTCATTAAATTTTGTTTGGCGAAAAATATTAATCTTTCGGGAAATTTTTTTTGTTCAACGTCTCTGCTGCTGCCCAGCGTACTATAATATATTTGCATATTTTTTTGTTCCTTTAATGTTTCATCAATTAGTATTTTTATATGGAATAAGCACAAAATGTAAACAGAAGATTTTGATTTTATTAGTTAAAAATTTTTGAAATTTGTTTTAAAGGTCCTTTTAATTATTCCAATAAATAGACGATTTACAAACAATCCATACCATTGTTTTCATCATTGACAGCGAAATAACAGACATACATACGTACCTACTGTATTCACTTTACAATTGCCATTATTCGATATATGTACATATATTTTATGTAGCGTATGCAGTGAGTAGCAGAGGTGAGAAACTGAAGCAATAGCAAAATCAAGAGGGAGATAGAATAGAAATCATACTACACAACATGGTTCTGGTGGTGTTGCCATTTTAAGAAATTCAATATTATTATTTCCAACAAGTTTTAAAGTATGTACATATCTATTTACATACATACATATGCCCAGAAGAGTTGTTGTTTTTTATGAATGGAAGATGCTTAAATATATGTACATATAATTTTTAACCAAGTTGAAGAAAAAATGAATTTCATTACCTTTAGGAACACATTACACCATTTTATCATACGTATAACTGGTATGTATGTATGAATGTACACGCACATACATATGGATGTATATGCATGTAAATACTTTTCTTGAATAGCACTTCAGACTTGTTCATCAAAGTTCCCCTTTCAATTTCATCCAAAAGCAATTCAGGTTGTTTTTTGCAAGAATATATTGATGAACTCTGAATTTTTGGGAAACCTTTACATTAATAACAAATTTTCTTTTTTAAAGAAATATCAGTGCGTAATTAGTTTGAAGTTTCCTCTTTGCTTTAACTTTTTCTTGCTTGCCATCGCACATAAGTACATACATACACACACGTATATATGTAACCATAAGGGAAAATATAAAGCATAGCCTCTATCTCTTTCTGCCCCATGTGATCTTAAGCCATTTAGTTTGGGTTGTACCCATACATACATGCATACGTCAAATAGCATATTGTGAAAAAAATCAATTTTTGCTTTCAATGTACACCAAAAAGCAAATAATTGATTTAACTTCATAAAATACATATATTATGAAAGGCCGTTGTCATTGCAAAGATATACAACATAGATATAAAAATATTACATAATCGTTTTCGTCTATCAATTTTGTTTAAAAAATTATATGTATAATACTAAAAAATGGTCTTATGTAGTAGATTATTACTTAGGGTATATAAAGACTTCTTTTCTCTTTCTTTGTTTGTTTTTGATTTTATATATTATGATTACAAATCCAACTTTTCTTTTATTATATTTACATGTGTTAACAATTCAACAATTTCAACTTGAATGAGACATTTATATGGTTGCGAGGTAAAACAACGACTTCGTTTTCCAAATGCTGCTACGTACTCAGCGAATTCAGGCGGCGTCTCTGTCACGAAATACAGCAGTGACGTTTAATTTATACACATATCTATACACATATATATATATATATGTAAGTATGAAGTAAGCAGTACAGTGTTTCCAATCAAGACAATTTATGTTTATTTGCGGTCGTATACTTTTTGCAACCAGTATGCATTTTGTGATCACTATTCTAGCAATGTTATAGACAAATTGTTAGGGAAATATTGGAAAAACTATAAATATACAAATTATTGACTGTCAATTAATAATTAGATCAAAACCATATTTCAAACGAGGATATGAACCAAGGTCTAGAAATGGTGTAGAGAAGGGGAAGAAGTAAACTCTTTCCAGTATTCATAAAGACACTTACTTCATCATTTGTTACATAATTACATCACTGCATTTATAAATGTTTTTAATTAGGAGAATGACGTTTTCGAGAAAACTTTTTATATCTGAACACTGAACAAAGTTTAAAAGAAAAATGAGAGATCTTTGGGAAAATAAAATTTACATATCTAAAATAAGTAAACTGAATTGTATATACATAGCTAATGATTGTGGTATTGTCCGAACAATACTTGTATTTTTATAAATTATACTTCGTACAGGAGCTTTTGCAGTATCTACACTCTATTTGCAAGTACTTGCATTTAAAAAATAAATTATAACCAATGGTTTGGAATTTGCTTTCTTAAATACTAGCGATGGTAACACTGTTGATCAAAGAATTTCTCTACTTTGTAAATAAAGCCGTGGGAAAAATTTGAATAAACGGTGTGTAGAACCTATTGCAAAAAAAAAAATTTTGCGCTAATTAAAAAAATGCTCTGCAGTTGGAAAGTGACATCAGAATTTATTCCTTTAGGCAAGTGAAATGCTGTGCTGCTGTAATCTTCTGCGGAAGCGGTAAAACTTTGGAAAACGTTTACAGTTTCTTTTTTACATACATACTTATGCATGGATGTAAAAATGTGTGCACGATTATTCATAAACCTTTGACGGGAAAGTGTCGCTTTCTAAACGGTAAGCTTCATTGAACTACATTTATAAATACGTATATTCAGTAGATGTGCATATGGATATGTACATGTATAAATGAATTCCTTGTATTGTAAAACATTAGACATAATGTGTGGTTAAATATGGCATGGATGTGTATATGCATACATACAAAATATGAGAAAATATAGTACGAATTTGCATTAAAATAGATATTACTTTTTGTGTTTAATTGTATGTTTTTTGTTGTAGGTTGAACAATCTCCAATAAGGCCTAATGCAGTTTATGTTAAATAAATATGTACATACATACATATCTATGTGTGAATGTATTTATTTAACCATCGTTTTGTCTACATTAAATTGAGAAATTTAATATTATTAGAAGTAATCAAGGCGATTTCAGCTAGATAAAACTGGGAAAACAGATGAATGAAGTCTTTCCTTCTTCACCACACTACACTGCCACCATTTTGCTGGATGAGTGTTTCAAGATTGCAACAGAAATAACTTTAAAATTATTAATGTCAATGTCAAGGAAGCTTGAAGCAGTTTTGA
The DNA here is from genome assembly GCA_963402855.1 of Ormia ochracea. Taxonomy (NCBI): domain Eukaryota; kingdom Metazoa; phylum Arthropoda; class Insecta; order Diptera; family Tachinidae; genus Ormia; species Ormia ochracea. Next base: position 16,582,864 of record OY727107.1, on the reverse strand, counting down.
AAAACAAAGGAATTTTATACCAAGTATTATTAGACACTATTGCTGTTGATTTTTCATAACTCGACCACTTTCTTTTACAGCGCAAAAAGTGGAGTATTTTTCTGTTTGTTGGTACTGTTTTTTTTTGGCTTAGAATTAATTTTTTTTTGTTTATACGTTGTAAATGCAGAATCATAAATTTTATAAATAATATTGGAAATGGAAAAAAGTTTGGTTTTTAACCCAAATGGTATACTTTCTTTTGATTCTGATTGAAGATATTTGTCTTGGAACGGCAATAGCGTTCAAAGCTTTGTATATAAAAAATTATCTTTAAGTTTTTTAATGTGTATTTATTACTTTTTTATTTATATTTACTTTATATTTTTCAATATTTTGTATAAATTTTATTAATATTCGTATCTAAGTGGTTACGTTTATTATTAGTTGCTGATATTTAGGGACCCAATTGGGTCCAAAATTATGGTATATTCATATTTTCAATTATTTTACATGTTACATTCCGCGTTCGTTTATTAAAAAAAGAAAACTAATGAAATTTGCTAAGCTAAAAATAAAACAGTACATTTGTATTAAACTAGTTTTTAAATTGTTTCAACAGCAGCAAAATAAAAAGGTTTTGTAATAATTTAAAAGCAATCTTATTTTTTAGTTAAATGATGGAAGAAAATTATATTACATCGATTACAAGAATGAAGCGTATACCGTTAATAAAAAAACCTATCAATTGTTATTAGTAATTAAATATACAATGGTTTTTATAATTTTACATCCATTCTCGTGGTTTAACAAATTCAAACAAGGATCACGAATTTTTTCTTCTAATAACTTTAACAATTCATTGCGCAAAAATTGTATCATTTCCGCCATCTCGTGATTGTGTGCCTTCACTATTATCCAACCATCTTCTAGTAGAAATAGAAAATCGCCACTATGCAATTCGATTTTTAAATCGGAGCCAGCGAATAATAACAGCGATGTCAACGGCAGCATACTACATTCGCGTATGAAAATTCTAGAGGTTTTCACTTTTTCCTGATAGATCAGAAAAGGCGATTGAAAGTTGCTTATATTGGCATTAACAGAAGAGGGATGTATGGCTACGTAACCATCCTGTAGTGTCTTAAAACGTAAATCTTTAGGAGCAGCTAATTTGGGCAAAGCCCCGCCGATTGTTTGTACATAACTTCTTTCCGGAGTCATAATTTTAACAACGTTCGGATAGAGGGAAGCACAAAGAAGTGATATTAATAAACGATTATTATCGCCATTCACATTTAAGTTGCAACCTACAATAAAAAATTTTGATAAAAAATTTTATAATATGTTTTCGGAGTTCCCAGGAAATCATACGGTAGACTTTGTTACAACTGTAAATTTATATTCCTCTTCCTACCTGTCAATTCCAATATATTGTCACTAACATTTTTACGCATTCTTGGCACATTAATTGGTACAAATCCTATTGAAACTAAAAGCTCTAGAAATTGGTATTTAATTTCAGAAATGGTTTGTAACGTTTTTAATGAGAGAAAATGTTCGTCGGCGTAATTGCGGCTAGCGTAAAAGTTCCGTTTCGAAACCTCTAACCATTTCTAAAAGTTAAACAATATGTTATAGAAAGCAAATATTACAAAAAAAAAGAAAGAATTAATAAAAATTTACCTTATAAGCCAACAGACAAGTCAAATGATCACTGTTGCATATGGAGAATTCTCTTTTACGCTTCTCGGCTTCCTCTCTTTTGTTGAACGGGCTGAGAAAGGGCGATTTGTGTGATAAGCAGGCAGCAATTGTTAAAATACTATCTAAACATTGAAAAATGGCACCAAACAGCATGAGCTTTCCTATTCGCACATCAACAGGTAATGCGGACAAATGATGACCCAAAGGAGTCAATTGTTGCTCCTCATCAAGGGCTCCTACATCCTGCAAACGAGTTACAGCCGATATTACATTTTCTTCTGTAGGAGGTTCTATAGTTTGGCCCAACACCTCTATCACATTGAGACCCTCAAAGTTAGGCAAGGTTTTTATACGTAAGACCAATTGCTCTAAAGGCACTCTGTGTATCTCAGGTACTGGTTGAGCCAGGAAATGGTATTTGAAACGATGTTGGGTATAAAGGTGAATGCAAACACCAGGCATAACACGACCAGCGCGACCTTTACGTTGATTTGCATTCGCTCTAGATGCATAAACTAATTCCAATGATTCCATATTTCGATTGGCATCAAAATTTTTTTCTTTCATCAGCCCATAATCGACAACAAATACACAATCATCTATTGTCACGGAGGTTTCTGCGATATTTGTACTTAACACAATTTTACGTTTTCCCTTGGGTGCGGGACGGAAGACGGCAGCCTGTTCTTCGCTGGACAGTGTAGAATGTAGAGGTACTAGGATGTATTTATTTGATCTGGAAAAACAGCGATTTTTACAAACAATTATGTATTAAAATGATTTTTCAATTCAAAACATACTGTGGGCCTCGTATTGCCAACAGTTACAAAAAAATATTTAGGCCTATTCTGTAGCACCGAGCGATTTCCAATTAAGCATTAACATTAGAAATTAACGTAAATAATTTAACAGTTTAGGAAAAACTGTTAGTGAATCGTGCAATTTGAAATCATTCGATGTAAAAAGGATGACAGTAGTTTAAAGAAAAAAAATGTTGTGAATTGAGCAAATTTATCTCTGTTATACATACATTATTTTAAAAATTAGAAAAATATATATCAAAGAATTTCTTTCATACTGCTAATACTTATCGTTTCATTTCTATGTTTCTCTTTTTTAAACAATTTCAATTATTAATAACTTTAAGTCAGATAATTTAACACTTTAACACAGCATAAGTCACACTCGCAGGCTTAATTTAATTCTGCTTGCCATTATAGATTCTTTAGAAGAGAGTACTAACTTATAACAGTAAAAACATTTTTCTATATTTAAAAAAAAAATTTCTTCAGCCGTTTTAATAGTCGCTTCTACTATGAATTCGGCTTGTAATAAAAAATATATGTATATATTTAGATATTCTTATTTTATTTTATCTTCTTTCGATATTTCGTTACCCCTTTGCAATTATTAAACTTGACAAAAGTGAATATTTGTGTTTTTTTCGTATTATTTTTTCTTCAAATTAATTAGATATTTTTCCAGTTACTGGAAAGTAATAACGAAATTTCAAAAATATTTTGCGGGAATTGTTTTTATTCTTTAAATTTTGATATTATTAAAAATCGAAAGCAGATTGACACCGCTTTTGGCTGAGACACGGTAGTGCTAAATAAATTGTTTCCACATGATTTGAAGATGGAACCATAATGAAAAAAAGCGTCATTATAAGTAATTAGTTTTTATGTAAATAAAAGAAGCGATTCCCTGGCAGGGAAACATGGGAAATAGAATTTCAGCAATTATCATGAAAATGCCAATTATTGTGCTGTGGAAGTGTAATGAATTTCGTGCATGAAGTTCGAGACATCTTAGGGTGTCGGTTCAATCCTAGGTGCGCCCAAATATTATTTTAATAATTCCAATTCGAAACTGCAATTTTTATTTTCTATAAAAATACCATACCCTTTTTTTGCCTTCTACTACGACTGTAAAGCGATATCTACAAACTTTTGAATATATAATAAGGAAAGCAGACTCTAGCCTTAGTACGATATACGTTAACATAATACTTTATATTTTTCTGAACCGAAGCATGCAATGCTAAATACACATATAAAAATTACCTTCTCCTTGCGCTCCTTTTCCTTCTCTTTTTCTTCTCTTTGCTTTTTGCGTTTACGTCGACGACTGCTTTTACTTTGGCCTTGGCCAGGCCCAGGTATATCATCCTTTTCGTCCGTCAATAATTTACTCTCCAATACCTTGGGTACCGTAGGCTCAATACCTTTTTTCTTTAAAGCCATGGCTATAGCATTTTCAATGTTGCTCGCATGATCATCTTCCACCGGTAAAGGCTTTTTAGATTTAATGAGATTGGCATTTGGTGGTGGTGGCGTGGGCGCATTATCACTAGACGAATCGATAACAGTAACTACTGTTTCGTTATTTATTTTACTACCATTATTCACATTGGAAGCTTTTGAGTTCTCCTCATTAACCACTAAAATCACATCTAGATCTTTTGCTTCCTCATCACTATCATCAATTTCACCATCTTCCAAATCTTCATCACCTACGGCGATAATATCAGATTTTTCATCTGTATGGGACAAAGGATTTTCTGTCTGTACTTGCGACATGTTTAAAGTATTTCACAACAGTGGCTGTACTATTCAAACGCCATAAACATAAATTGTATTTCAGCAAATTGTGTTAATTTAAATTCTATAATTCGCCAAATTAAAGAAAATATTTAAAAAAAAAACCCTAGAAATATAGAGAAAGAAATAGTTGAAAATTTGAAAAATATAACAAATAAATATAATAAAATAATATATGTATGTTTGTATGTATGTATGTATGATGCATCGAATCTGGTTTTTTATATTTAACTTTAAAAAGTTAAATTAAATACTAATTAAATACGTACTAAAATTTCGAAAAACAAATAATGTACTGTCGATTCGTCGGCTGCCACGGCAGCATACAAATCTCAGAATTATTTCTTTTTGAACCAGCAATTGGGCGGTTCATTAAAATCCGTTTCACTATTTTTCCTCTTTTTATTTATTTATTTACATATGAGTTGATTTTTTGTGAAAGTGGTATAACTCCAATTTTTACAACAAAAAAAAAACAGGTTCAACGGTAATTTTACTGAGCCATAGAAAGCTACTCTCCATGGTTAGAATCACAATTTCAAACAAATTCTATTTCAACGTAAAATAAACAAAACATGTTTTGATGGGGCAAACGGATTTTCTCTCTGTGCTTGCGACATGTTTATAGCATTTTAGAATAGGACTATTTAAACTATTCTCACAACTTTAAAATACAAATACTTCAATATACGAAAAAATGGGCTTATATCACTTTCGAAAAAAACCAGCTCATATCTATGTACAGTTTTCAATTGTTTAATGGTTTTTATTTATTTTTTCTTTTCCACAAATAATTTTTTTTTTTTTTTGATTTCATTGTATTTGTTTTCCTTAACAATAGTTCAAATAAGCTGACGATAATTTGATATTAATATTGAAGATGATGGCAAGTTATATGGGGTCACAAGCAACCATATTCAAAATTAACAATGTTGGAGCGCTTTTAAGATTTTGAATGACAAGGCGATCAGCGTCTGAACATGCTATAGACCAGACTTTTCAGTCAACGTTTTTTGTAGTCAACAAAAAAATTATTTTGCTTTTGAAATAACTTGTTTTTGCCATTTTCTCCGATTTATTATTTGCAGGCGCCATCACCAAAAAGTAAGTACAACTTAAAGGATTACATTTCCGGCATTTAATGTAAATGAAGTATTAGAAGGGACACCGGAATTGATTTATTTTTGGTTTATATAGACAAAATAATAAAGTTGGAAGTATAAAAAGAGTTCATGAAGTGATTGATCATGCAACCTCAAACCTCAAACAGTTTCAATAAGGATACAAGTATATAAATCTTTTCATATTTTAAATACACATGTATCTATATTCACACATAAAGAGTTTTTCTCTCTTGAAAATTTTTGTTAATTCAAAATAATTTTCTCTTATATTTTCATTTTATGAAGTTTTACCATTTTTCGAATGCGTGCGAAGAAAAATTGCTACACTGTTCCGTCCTTAGAAAAAAACTGGAAACCTGGTTTTGATCCGCTTAATTATTTCACAATCTGAAGATTTCAGAAAATTTCAAATATAATGTAAAATAGGCGACTTGCATTTATGAACGTTTCAATGTTCTATAATTCATAAAATATTTTCGAGTATTTGCTATCTTTTGTTTCCTTGTCAACACCTGTAAGTATGTGCATCTCTATGTATGTATCTATTTAATATAATAACAGTATAGTTATGCATATACATATGTACGGACATGAAAAGTGTTGTAAATATGATTTGCTACCCATTACAGTGTATGACACTCCAAAGCATTGGCACATTCAAATATATACGATTGAAAATCTCTATCCAAAAATATTGAAAAATGTATGCACAAATGCGCATGCTATTTTAATGAACTATACCTTTCCACATGCATGTATACATACATACTTACATTACATATAAATGCTAATGTTTAGATAAGAAGCCCGCATGGAAATAGATTTAAAGGAAAAGCATCCCGCCTACTTTGCACGAAACATGTTACTTACTTAACCAATTGGCAACTCAACGCTATCATTCCTATTGTACAACAAACCAAATTAAATTTCAAAGTCGCGAGAAGCAGGGCTAACGGCGTTAGATAATGTCAATCCAGCGTTTATTGAACCACATTTTTGCATTAAATACATTAAAATGTTTTTCTGAGCTTGCAATAGTGTTTTAGGGATATTTTTCTCGAATTTTACTTGGTAAAAAATTTGCGAGAAAAATTACAACTGCCCACAACGAATTTTGATTAATTAACAATTTTCTTTTAGCAAACTTTGTAGTTCTGACCCAATTTCAAAGTGCTGTAAATGCCATTACCTTGAGATATGTATGTATGTATGTATGTATGTATGTATGCATATATGGATTTGTAAAAGAAAAAAGTAGTTTGCTTGCAGTATGAAATCATTATGAACAAAAGAAACCTTAATTTGGATAACGACAACTTCATTGCGTCATCTAAACCATAATATTAAAAAGGTTACTAAATATATTTCATGTGTGCAAGGACTAGAAGAGTTTGTAAAGTATTTAATGTACGGTTTTTGCAATCTGCATTCTCTTTCAGAACTGTACTGAGAGCAAAGTTACTTTAATATAATTTTGTGCCAAAAAGTTGTTTGTTTTAATCATTATAAGAACAAAAACAAGAAGACTTACTTGTAATAACACTAATATTTAATTCCCCTGGAAATGCGCATGACACAAGCAAGCATAGAAATAAACGATCTGCATAGAAATGACTGATCCTGATGTATGAGGAATGTGTGCTTGCCGTTTAAAGAGAGACGTAAAGATAAAAAGTCAATTGTCATTTTTAAGGCAGCGTTCCATACTCTGTATTTATTACTCCACGATTACAAAACCACTGTAATTTTCTTCGTTAATCACAATTCTAGATGATCACATACATGATTCCCTTTTTACATTAAAATACTAATTGTTTTTTGATCACCTCCAGGGGCTACATACAATATTTAGGGTTCTACTAAGAAATATTTATTATGTAATGTACGTATATCTATACCTATATAATATTATATACATATAGTATATTTATCTGTATGGTTTTACGTTTATATGAACTTGGTCTACTACACTTGGTGTTTACATACAAACATTGTTAATTGTTAAGATTAATTATAAATCGAAATTGTGATTTTGTTCTTCATTAGTTGGCTCCGCTAAAATCTTCCACACAATGGTGGGGATGCAAATTATTATTAATAGATTGATAAGAAACTAAAAATTCTTCACCTAGAAATTAATACATTTGATCCGGACATGATCGTCAGACAATTTTTGTCTTTTTTTGATTTTAAAACGATAAAATTCTTTAGTTCCGAATAATTTGAAATAGTCAGGTAACTTTTTCGTTGTATTATTTTATAAAAAAAAAACCTTACATACATACATATCGCTGATCTCAATTAGAAATGCCCTAACTTTTTATTTGCAATAGATTTTGTCTTTATACAAAAAACATAGTGTGAGCTAATTGTACATTGAAATCACAAAAAAATGATTTATGGGGGTTTTACTTGAGACCCTACAATATGGATGCTCATACATACGAGTTTCCAAAAAATTTCAGCTGGGATTGTTTATACATTTTTAGCTATCACTGTGCCTTCGACATTTACCTTTTTAATGATGATACAGATTGGGATAAATCTGGGGCCAAATCGTCGTATACGTGATCGAATGAATTCGATCGAAATCTTTCATTTTGGGATCGTGACAGTCGATATCGTATAACACGTATCGAAATTTGGGATCGTGGCATTCGATAACGAGTACTCGATCGAATGTTTTCTCTCGTAAAGTCATTCGATAGTAAAAGAGCGTTCGTAAGCAAACACATGTGTTTGTATAAATGAAAATTAAATTTGCATTGTGCAGAAAAAACAATAAGAAGCTGCAATTTTTTAATAAATTGCATTAAAAATGTAAGTATATTTGTTTATACTTTAATAATAATAATATAAAACCACTATGTATTTGTTTAGGACTAATATGAATAAGATAAATGGTAAGCAAAAAAGAGATGTTAAGAAAAAATGCAGGGTTAGCCAGCAGTAGAAACACTTGAATTTAATATTTATTCCAAAGACCGCAATATTTGGAGTTCTACATTTTTTATTGCCATATTTGCTATTGCCATATTTAATTTCTATTAACCGATCCAATTTTGCTGTCAGGTCGGAATGAAATTTATGTACCTTTATTTATTCCAAAGACTGCAATAATGAAATATGTACCTTTATTTAACTTTATTTATTCCAAAGACTGCAATAATGAAATATGTACCTTTATTTAACATCCATTTTCTACAAAATAAATTCTTTAAAAACGAAAAAAAACTTAAATTTTAATAATTTATTACTTGCTTACCTCTTTTCTATAATATTTGTAGTTTGTTTGTTAAGCAAACATGTGGTTTTGTTCTACTACAATGAAAAAAAATCTATTACATTTTTAAACAAATTTCGATACGAACGCTATCGAATGCCGCGATCCGGCTACTCGACACGTCACGAAATTTCATTCGATACGAAAGGTTACTCGTTCACGTATACGACGATTTGGCCCCTGGTATTCTTTAAATGCAATTTTTCGACGAAAATTGCTTTTCACAAAAAAAAAGGCATCAGATACATATTAAAATATATATGTAACACTGGTTAGTGCAATAAAAGTAATTTATACAAGAGACAGCTGGTCCTATTTTTCTTTGCAATCGTTTAGAACTCTAAAAAAAATATATATTTATACTATTTTTAAAATTTACTATTTTTTAACTCCAGCTAAGATAAACCCATTATATAAATTTTAATTTCAGATTAAGATACAGTATTCTGGTGCATCATTCATTAATGTTTTGATTTTAATAAAAATCATTTTTCGTACTTTGGTATTTGATGCGACGATATTTTTAAGGTTACCAGCTGACTCATAATGTATCTGTATGCAAACACTTCAAGAGCAAATTTGAACGATTTCAAAGCATAAACATTTTTGATAAGGTTGTATGAAAAGCTTAGACTTAAACCGCAATTTGTAGCTACTCGTGTACCTTGCCTACATATGTACATACATGCATACATATATAAGGGAAAATATGCTGAAAGAAGACATACATATATACATATTTAAATTAGCACAAAATCATATAAATAATAAAATTCACTTTGTAAGACATGAAAAATTTTAAGCACTTGTAACACTCATTAAATTTTGTTTGGCGAAAAATATTAATCTTTCGGGAAATTTTTTTTGTTCAACGTCTCTGCTGCTGCCCAGCGTACTATAATATATTTGCATATTTTTTTGTTCCTTTAATGTTTCATCAATTAGTATTTTTATATGGAATAAGCACAAAATGTAAACAGAAGATTTTGATTTTATTAGTTAAAAATTTTTGAAATTTGTTTTAAAGGTCCTTTTAATTATTCCAATAAATAGACGATTTACAAACAATCCATACCATTGTTTTCATCATTGACAGCGAAATAACAGACATACATACGTACCTACTGTATTCACTTTACAATTGCCATTATTCGATATATGTACATATATTTTATGTAGCGTATGCAATGAGTAGCAGAGGTGAGAAACTGAAGCAATAGCAAAATCAAGAGGGAGATAGAATAGAAATCATACTACACAACATGGTTCTGGTGGTGTTGCCATTTTAAGAAATTCAATATTATTATTTCCAACAAGTTTTAAAGTATGTACATATCTATTTACATACATACATATGCCCAGAAGAGTTGTTGTTTTTTATGAATGGAAGATGCTTAAATATATGTACATATAATTTTTAACCAAGTTGAAGAAAAAATGAATTTCATTACCTTTAGGAACACATTACACCATTTTATCATACGTATAACTGGTATGTATGTATGAATGTACACGCACATACATATGGATGTATATGCATGTAAATACTTTTCTTGAATAGCACTTCAGACTTGGTCATCAAAGTTCCCCTTTCAATTTCATCCAAAAGCAATTCAGGTTGTTTTTTGCAAGAATATATTGATGAACTCTGAATTTTTGGGAAACCTTTACATTAATAACAAATTTTCTTTTTTAAAGAAATATCAGTGCGTAATTAGTTTGAAGTTTCCTCTTTGCTTTAACTTTTTCTTGCTTGCCATCGCACATAAGTACATACATACACACACGTATATATGTAACCATAAGGGAAAATATAAAGCATAGCCTCTATCTCTTTCTGCCCCATGTGATCTTAAGCCATTTAGTTTGGGTTGTACCCATACATACATGCATACGTCAAATAGCATATTGTGAAAAAAATCAATTTTTGCTTTCAATGTACACCAAAAAGCAAATAATTGATTTAACTTCATAAAATACATATATTATGAAAGGCCGTTGTCATTGCAAAGATATACAACATAGATATAAAAATATTACATAATCGTTTTCGTCTATCAATTTTGTTTAAAAAATTATATGTATAATACTAAAAAATGGTCTTATGTAGTAGATTATTACTTAGGGTATATAAAGACTTCTTTTCTCTTTCTTTGTTTGTTTTTGATTTTATATATTATGATTACAAATCCAACTTTTCTTTTATTATATTTACATGTGTTAACAATTCAACAATTTCAACTTGAATGAGACATTTATATGGTTGCGAGGTAAAACAACGACTTCGTTTTCCAAATGCTGCTACGTACTCAGCGAATTCAGGCGGCGTCTCTGTCACGAAATACAGCAGTGACGTTTAATTTATACACATATCTATACATATATATATATATATATGTAAGTATGAAGTAAACAGTACAGTGTTTCCAATCAAGACAATTTATGTTTATTTGCGGTCGTATACTTTTTGCAACCAGTATGTATTTTGTGTTCACTATTCTAGCAATGTTATAGACAAATTGTTAGGGAAATATTGAAAAAACTATAAATATACAAATTATTGACTGTCAATTAATAATTAGACCAAAACCATATTTCAAACGAGGATATGAACCAAAGTCTAGAAATGGTGTAGAGAAGGGGAAGAAGTAAACTCTTTCCAGTATTCATAAAGACGCTTACTTCATCATTTGTTACATAATTACATCACTGCATTTATAAATGTTTTTAATTAGGAGAATGACGTTTTCGAGAAAACTTTTTATGTCTGAACACTGAACAAAGTTTAAAAGAAAAATGAGAGATCTTTGGGAAAATAAAATTTACATATCTAAAATAAGTAAACTGAATTGTATATACATAGCTAATGATTGTGGTATTGTCCGAACAATACTTGTATTTTTATAAATTATACTTCGTACAGGAGCTTTTGCAGTATCTACACTCTATTTGCAAGTACTTGCATTTAAAAAAGAAATTATTACCAATATGGTTTGGAATTTGCTTTCTTAAATACTAGCGATGGTAACACTGTTGATCAAAGAATTTCTCTACTTTGTAATTAAAGCCGTGGGAAAAATTTGAATAAACGGTGTGTAGAACCTATTGCAAAAAAAAAAATTTTGCGCTAATTAAAAAAATGCTCTGCAGTTGGAAAATGACATCAGAATTTATTCCTTTAGGCAAGTGAAATGCTGTGCTGCTGTAATCTTCTGCGGAAGCGGTAAAACTTTGGAAAACGTTTACAGTTTCTTTTTTACATACATACTTATGCATGGATGTAAAAATGTGTGCACGATTATTCATAAACCTTTGACGGGAAAGTGTCGCTTTCTAAACGGTAAGCTTCATTGAACTACATTTATAAATACGTATATTCAGTAGATGTGCATATGGATATGTACATGTATAAATGAATTCCTTGTATTGTAAAACATTAGACATAATGTGTGGTTAAATATGGCATGGATGTGTATATGCATACATACAAAATATGAGAAAATATAGTACGAATTTGCATTAAAATAGATATTACTTTTTGTGTTTAATTGTATGTTTTTTTTGTAGGTTGAACAATCTCCAATAAGGCCTAATGCAGTTTATGTTAAATAAATATGTACATACATACATATCTATGTGTGAATGTATTTATTTAACCATCGTTTTGTCTACATTAAATTGAGAAATTTAATATTATTAGAAGTAATCAAGGCGATTTCAGCTAGATAAAACTGGGAAAACAGATAAATGAAGTCTTTCCTTCTTCACCACACTACACTGCCACCATTTTGCTGGATGAGTGTTTCAAGATTGCAACAGAAATAACTTTAAAATTATTAATGTCAATGTCAAGGAAGCTTGAAGCAGTTTTGAAAAACAAAGGAATTTTATACCAAGTATTATTAGACACTATTGCTGTTGATTTTTCATAACTCGACCACTTTCTTTTACAGCGCAAAAAGTGGAGTATTTTTCTGTTTGTTGGTACTGTTTTTTTTTTGGCTTAGAATTAATTTTTTTTTTGTTTATACGTTGTAAGTGCAGAATCATAACTTTTATACATAATATTGGAAATGGAAAAAAGTTTGGTTTTTAACCCAAATGGTATACTTTCTTTTGATTCTGATTGAAGATATTTGTCTTGGAACGGCAATAGCGTTCGAAGCTTTGTATATAAAAAATTATCTAAGTTTTTTAATATGTATTTATTACTTTTTTATTTTTCAATATTTTGTATAAATTTTATTAATATTCGTATCTAAGTGGTTACGTTTATTATTAGTTGCTGATATTTAGGGACCCAATTGGGTCCAAAATTATGGTATATTCATATTTTCAATTATTTTACATGTTACATTCCGCGTTCGTTTATTAAAAAAAGAAAACTAATGAAATTTGCTAAGCTAAAAATAAAACAGTACATTTGTATTAAACTAGTTTTTAAATTGTTTCAACAGCAGCAAAATAAAAAGGTTTTGTAATAATTTAAAAGCAATCTTATTTTTTAGTTAAATGATGGAAGAAAATTATATTACATCGATTACAAGAATGAAGCGTATACCGTTAATAAAAAAACCTATCAATTGTTATTAGTAATTAAATATACAATGGTTTTTATAATTTTACATCCATTCTCGTGGTTTAACAAATTCAAACAAGGATCACGAATTTTTTCTTCTAATAACTTTAACAATTCATTGCGCAAACATTGTATCATTTCCGCCATCTCGTGATTGTGTGCCTTCACTATTATCCAACCATCTTCTAGTAGAAATAGAAAATCGCCACTATGCAATTCGATTTTTAAATCGGAGCCAGCGAATAATAACAGCGATGTCAACGGCAGCATACTACATTCGCGTATGAAAATTCTAGAGGTTTTCACTTTTTCCTGATAGATCAGAAAAGGCGATTGAAAGTTGCTTATATTGGCATTAACAGAAGAGGGATGTATGGCTACGTAACCATCCTGTAGTGTCTTAAAACGTAAATCTTTAGGAGCAGCTAATTTGGGCAAAGCCCCGCCGATTGTTTGTACATAACTTCTTTCCGGAGTCATAATTTTAACAACGTTCGGATAGAGGGAAGCACAAAGAAGTGATATTAATAAACGATTATTATCGCCATTCACATTTAAGTTGCAACCTACAATAAAAAATTTTGATAAAAAATTTTATAATATGTTTTCGGAGTTCCCAGGAAATCATACGGTAGACTTTGTTACAACTGTAAATTTATATTCCTCTTCCTACCTGTCAATTCCAATATATTGTCACTAACATTTTTACGCATTCTTGGCACATTAATTGGTACAAATCCTATTGAAACTAAAAGCTCTAGAAATTGGTATTTAATTTCAGAAATGGTTTGTAACGTTTTTAATGAGAGAAAATGTTCGTCGGCGTAATTGCGGCTAGCGTAAAAGTTCCGTTTCGAAACCTCTAACCATTTCTAAAAGTTAAACAATATGTTATAGAAAGCAAATATTACAAAAAAAAAGAAAGAATTAATAAAAATTTACCTTATAAGCCAACAGACAAGTCAAATGATCACTGTTGCATATGGAGAATTCTCTTTTACGCTTCTCGGCTTCCTCTCTTTTGTTGAACGGGCTGAGAAAGGGCGATTTGTGTGATAAGCAGGCAGCAATTGTTAAAATACTATCTAAACATTGAAAAATGGCACCAAACAGCATGAGCTTTCCTATTCGCACATCAACAGGTAATGCGGACAAATGATGACCCAAAGGAGTCAATTGTTGCTCCTCATCAAGGGCTCCTACATCCTGCAAACGAGTTACAGCCGATATTACATTTTCTTCTGTAGGAGGTTCTATAGTTTGGCCCAACACCTCTATCACATTGAGACCCTCAAAGTTAGGCAAGGTTTTTATACGTAAGACCAATTGCTCTAAAGGCACTCTGTGTATCTCAGGTACTGGTTGAGCCAGGAAATGGTATTTGAAACGATGTTGGGTATAAAGGTGAATGCAAACACCAGGCATAACACGACCAGCGCGACCTTTACGTTGATTTGCATTCGCTCTAGATGCATAAACTAATTCCAATGATTCCATATTTCGATTGGCATCAAAATTTTTTTCTTTCATCAGCCCATAATCGACAACAAATACACAATCATCTATTGTCACGGAGGTTTCTGCGATATTTGTACTTAACACAATTTTACGTTTTCCCTTGGGTGCGGGACGGAAGACGGCAGCCTGTTCTTCGCTGGACAGTGTAGAATGTAGAGGTACTAGGATGTATTTATTTGATCTGGAAAAACAGCGATTTTTACAAACAATTATGTATTAAAATGATTTTTCAATTCAAAACATACTGTGGGCCTCGTATTGCCAACAGTTACAAAAAAATATTTAGGCCTATTCTGTAGCACCGAGCGATTTCCAATTAAGCATTAACATTAGAAATTAACGTAAATAATTTAACAGTTTAGGAAAAACTGTTAGTGAATCGTGCAATTTGAAATCATTCGATGTAAAAAGGATGACAGTAGTTTAAAGAAAAAAAATGTTGTGAATTGAGCAAATTTATCTCTGTTATACATACATTATTTTAAAAATTAGAAAAATATATATCAAAGAATTTCTTTCATACTGCTAATACTTATCGTTTCATTTCTATGTTTCTCTTTTTTAAACAATTTCAATTATTAATAACTTTAAGTCAGATAATTTAACACTTTAACACAGCATAAGTCACACTCGCAGGCTTAATTTAATTCTGCTTGCCATTATAGATTCTTTAGAAGAGAGTACTAACTTATAACAGTAAAAACATTTTTCTATATTTAAAAAAAAAATTTCTTCAGCCGTTTTAATAGTCGCTTCTACTATGAATTCGGCTTGTAATAAAAAATATATGTATATATTTAGATATTCTTATTTTATTTTATCTTCTTTCGATATTTCGTTACCCCTTTGCAATTATTAAACTTGACAAAAGTGAATATTTGTGTTTTTTTCGTATTATTTTTTCTTCAAATTAATTAGATATTTTTCCAGTTACTGGAAAGTAATAACGAAATATGAAACTCGACAAAAGTATGTATAATAATAACAAACTGGTCTTATGATAATTTTCTGTACTCAAAATTTCGAACACTATTTCGGTTCCAAGCCTAATCTCTATACATATTTTAATCCTAATATCAAGTAACAAAACATCTCGACAATCTGGACTGGAATGTTTTTGGAAATCTCCGGGTAATTGCAATTTTTGTCTCTAAGAATTACTTTTTATTCTCAATATTTTTTTTTATTTGTTTTCCAAGTTTCGAAATTTGTAGATAATCTTTCAAATGAATGAGTGACGTGTGATTTCTGTAAACTTTCTGCTACTCCAAAACCTACTCCAAAAATTGTAAGCATTATTCTAGTATTTCTTTTGAAAAACGAATTCTTGCTTCACTGCTTAGCTTAGCTTATTTTATTAAATAACGTCACTATGGTCTTACCTTGGTCCAAACAATGAACTATCACATAGGGCCTCATGGACAGTTTGAATTTCCTGCATACCCGGTAAAAATATCAAAATTGTTCCTTCATTCGGCCAGTCATGATCCCCTTCTACCACATATCTGAGCACTGATTCTATTAATTCTGGATTGACTCTCATGGGTTCCATTAGATAAATAGATTTACACGTTTTTTTAGAGTATTCTTATGAAATAAAAATTGCAAAATTTATTCTATATTGCAACAAATTAATTGTAAGGGTTTCAATACCCCGGGGGGCCAGAAGCCAAAGGCCCCAGTAGCCAGTGCTTCTATACATATTGCAATTATATTCATATAATTGTAATATTTGGTAAATAAGTAAATAAATTGTAAGCAAAAACTTACCGTAATATCTGCTATATATAGCGGATAAAGTCAGTTTTTCATCTTTTAATTTTGTAGGTGGCGCTATATTTTCTGCCTTAATATCCGCATATTCCATTTCACGCATAAGCTGCTCTTCTTCTTTTTTACTGACTTTTCGACTGTACTGTGAGTCGAGCTCCATAACAAAATCACAACGTTCTAAAATATCTTCCAGAAATAATTGCTCTACTGGAAAAGTACGACCGGGAATATCCAACACTGGAATATTCCCGAAGTAATCTGAGAAAAGTTTTGCATTGAGAGTAGCAGACATTAGTATCACCTTTAAATCAGGCCTTAAAGGTAAAATACGCTTTAGAATCATTAATAAAAAGTCTGATTCTTCACTTCTCTCATGAACTTCATCGACTATAATATGTGTGACAGAATCAAGCAAAGGTTCAGAGGCTAAACGTCTTAATAATATGCCGGTAGTACAAAATGTTAATCGGGTTGCAGCGGATATTTTATTCTCTAGCCTAATTTGATAACCCACAGTTTGCCCTATTCTTTCTCCTCTCTCATCGGCAACTCTCTCCGCCACACCTATGGCCGATAGACGTCTAGGCTGTGTGCAGATAACCTCTACATGTGGCATTTTTTCCAAGCTATTCAGCTGCGATGATTTGAAAAACCAATTGTCCAATATAAATTGAGGTACTTGAGTAGATTTACCACAACCTGTTTCGCCGGATATTACTAGGATTTGCGAAGTTTCTAAAAGAGATAATATATCTACCATCTTTGAGAAAGCAGGGAGATTTTGTCTACATAACATCATTTTTTTATACCGCTCATCTTTGCGTTTTTCCATAAACCTTTTAAGTAACAAGCGATCCTCTTTCTCTAAGTTTGTTTTATTTCTTTTTGTATTTTCTTCTCGAGATGTCATTCCTTTTTCGTAGTGCGTTGGTAAACAAGTTAAATCTTTGTGATTCTCTACAACTAAGGGATCTTCGACATAAAATAGCGAATTATTAGCATTAGGGAAAGGATCGCGGTGTAAATCTATTGATTGCGATATACTTTCATCCATTTGCAATAGTTCCGATATGCTGAAAACGCAAGGTATACCATCTTTACAACTTTCTCTTGCTTCTTGATATAATTTCCTAGATATTCGCAACCTTACCTCTGTGGGTATGTCATGACAAGTGGTTTTCAAATATATATAGGGAGCCTCATAAGGATATTTAGTGTGTGGTGGAAATCTTATTTCCAAATAAAAACATTTATCATCACTATTTTCATCCGCTTTTTCTCTTATCGTCTCTTCACTTTTCATTTCTATTACTGGTTTGATGTGAGCGAAGCGACATTTATTGCCGAACTTACATATTCCATCATTATCAAAATTTCGGCACCTTGCCAATTCTTTGGTTTTTCTGCTATGTCCTTTAATGGTATTATTTTCGCTTATCGTCAAAGCCGCTTCACGAGCTTTTCGTACCTCAGAAGGGCTATGCTGTAATAGGTGGTCTATTCTAAATTTTAAGCTCCATACTTCATTCTTCTGCTTTTCCTCAAACGATTTATCATATATAGACTCTAAAGCTTCTTTTTCATCATTACGCATTTCCAATAAGTCATTTTCAGTTACGCCCATGGGTAGTGCCTCCGAACCAAGACTCCCTTCTTCGTCGGTCAAGCGCATATATTTCCTATATAGCAACAATAAAGCTTTATCAATATCACCTTCACAAAAATCATAGGCTTCTATGCAGTGAGATAATGCGAAACCATAATTCTCTAATTTTAATAAGGCATAACGTCTTAAACGCTCTTCTGGTTGTTCGACATCTCTTGAACCATCCACCGTACATTTGCTTACGGCGGAATAATTCTTTACGGATTGTACTATTAAAGTGCCACGATCTTCCCAGTACGATTTTTTCATTTTTCCACCCCGATCTTTGTATTTTGTAGAATCATGAAGACGAAAATCATCACCATGTATAGATTTTAAGGTGTCCATGCACATTTTCTGTGATTCATCGCTTAAGCGTAATACTTGCATTTCAGTTTTTAACGTTACCTTAGGGGCTTCCAACTGAATAGGTTTGTTGCTATAAAATGGAAAAAAATAGTATTATTTTATAACTAAAGGATAAAGAAAAATGTAGCTCACGTTGAACGTGCATCTGCTACAGGTCGTAAAAAGCAGTCGTCCAATAAATTTCTAGACGTTTCGTCCATGACGATGTGTTGTATTGGAAGTAATCAAAGGAGTGAAGGAATATAAGTAAATACAAAATAAAAATTGTGAAATTTAAGAAATGAGATGATAATTTCACAATTACAAAATAAAGACTCCACACAGTTACAAATCACAACAAAAAACCATGAGCAAAATGTCAGTGCTTCGCACAATTGTTGTCGGCGGCTGAAAAGTTTGCACAAAACATCTTACGGTTTGGATCAGCTGTTTAGTTTTGGAATTGCTTAACCCTTTGAGGTGGAAGCAACAAGTGTTTTTAGAAATTGTAAGATATATATATATATATATCTTACAATCTTATATATATATATATATATACGGTCATATCAGTTTAATGTCAGTAAGTTATTTATATTTTCTATGCGATGTACTTTTCAGGTTTTTCAAAACTTGTGTCTTCTGGTATAGATACATGAAGCAAAAGTTGTATTAACTTCTTATCATGAATTTTCATAAATTTTATTCATTCGAATTTAAAATACATATCTCTTTATTTTATTTTTTATTTAAAATTTGTTCATATTTGCTCGTTTATGTATAATATAAACCATGATCTTATTCTACGAAATATACTTATATATTAGGCTTTAATGTACAAACAAAAAAATTAACTGTATATATATTTGGCAATTTTAGGAAATAAAAATTATTTATAAGTGGTATAGGTTCTATTCCTAGTAATTTATTAATTATATCTAATTATGCATATACATACATACATATGTTATATGTATATTTACATACTTCGGCATATATTATAAAAATTTTTCATTTTAGCCACGACAGATAATAATAAGTGTATATGCATCCATAGAGTTAAGAGTTTTCATATAGTCTTGCAAAATTGCAAATGCAAAATGTTATTACCGGCAATTTTGTACCACTTTGCAATGGTTTGTGGGATTACAGTAAAATTTAAATATATGTCACAAGAAAGGGCGAGAAGTAATCTTAAAGGTATCATTATTTATTTAGAAAATACAACCAACTATACAAAATATGTATATGTATATTGTTGATTTATCGCAAACGGTTCCAATGTCAGAGTCATATACGCAATATACTTGGAGAAAAAAACTCAGTACGTACATATTTGGAGTTGCATAAACTTAAATTTATTGTGAATGAAAATGTGTAATTTTGGTGTTGGAAGTCAATAAAAGACCACGAAATTTTGCAATCGCACTTTTGCAATACATATATGTAGGAAAAGCAATGGAAATCTGAATACCACCAATATGTTTCAATAAATTGCTTAGTTTTCTTATTCCTTTTTCTGATTGTCGATAAACTAAAATGACTAAAATATATAAATTTTTTTAAGTATTTGCTAGTTTGACATTCACAGTGAAATGATTGCTTTAAGTAGGCATTACGCGTAACGGTCAGACTACATTTGAATTAGATGAGAAAATAAATAAAAATATATGTACATACATGTACATGCCTGTATGTTATCTACTTGTCTGTTTTACGTGCATTAAATCCATCCTGCATGCTGGAATTACGTTGAGCTTGTGATATTTGAACTATTCGGGATAATGGAGAATGTGTGCTAGTGCTGGACGGCCGTGCTGGCAATGGCAACAATCTTGGTGTGCTACTATTTGTTGATGAAGATGTGTTAGGGGTAGTTGATGAGCCGTCTGATGTTGTAGCCAGGGGTGAAGGTCTCAGTGATAAACGTCTTTGTAGGACTGTCTGTGAGGGAGAATTTACATTCGATGACTTCGTAGCTACACTACTATCTATGTTTTCGCTTAGCATATTAATATTAGCGCCAGGGGGCGGAGCTTTTCCTGGCGGTATTTGCAAAGCTGTCGGTCTGACGCTAAAACGTCTCTTGAATTTAGTCTGTGTTGCTGAGGTGGTACCTAATGGCAGTTGCTCACTATAGCTAGGAGGTGGTTCTTGGATTTGCGCTATTGATTGCCGCCTTTTTGTTAGAATATTCGGCGTGCTGTTGCTTGTTATAGAAGTTTGAGTGACTGGATGACTTGCTTGTGGCAATGTCCCTACAATTGTTGACCTGCGAGCGTATAATCGATTGGCAGCTGCTGCTTTCAGTGTTGCGCTATCGTTGCCAAACAAAGATAGTATGGGGGTGACATGTGGTGGATCGAAGGCGCTAATGCTGGCATTACGATTTCTCTTCTTTCCTGACAAAAGTGCAGTATTAGCAGCTTCTGCAGCTTCTCCTAATACGGCTTGTGTGTGAACTGCCTCCAAAGCCCTTATTAAATCGGCCAAAGTAGTATTTTCCAAAATATCCACTTCTTCATTTGAAGTGGGCGAAAAAATACTTGATCTTCTGTTGGCATCAGCAGTGCCAGAGAAAAGAATATCTCGTTTTCGTGATGGCATACCAGTTGCAGAGGTTGTGCTGCCTCTGCGTTCTGTTGTGAAGAGACTGCCTCTTCGTTGTGTAAGAGCACCCACATTTGTAGGTGTAAATAAACTGCCTTTGCGATGACCTAAAGCAGGATTTTGAGTGAAAATTGAATCCCTTCTCTTACGAGGTCCAGCCATTGCTACATTTCTTTGGTAAGAAGTATTTGACAAAGTATTTGAATCTGGAAAATGGCTGTTAGTTATTGCGGCTGGCTTGTTAAGATTAATTGGAGAAGGATTAAACTGTAAAGTAGGTTTGTTATTACGGAAGAATGTGGGGCTGGCATTGGCGGTAACAGTGCTGTAGTGATTCAAAGTAGGTGTTTGATGATGTATAGCTTCTGGTACACTTACCACCGATAACTTTCGATTGTTGGCCTTTTCAATATCTCCAGCTGCAAATTCAGCCTGAGAAGGAGTCCTTTTCTTAAAAGGGAACAGTTTACGTAAACCGTCGGGCATAGAGAATTTCTTTACTCTACTAGGTTTGGGATTTGTTTCTTGTTCTTCTTCTAAATCTACTGAATAGTTTAAGGTGGGTAAACCGAAACTATTGCGATAAAGATTCTCCCTATCGCGATCCATTTGACGGCTTCTTTTATTAATAGCCTCTTGTATTTGATTATTATCACCACTCCACGTCCATTCATTGTGACCACGCCCTGCAGTTCGCTGCATTCCGGGCTTAGGATTAATATTGAAGTCCGAACAAGCTCTTTCACGTGCTTTGGGTATCTCGTTAGCAGCGGGGAACGACCACTCACTGGCCAATATTTGCGAATCAGAG
This sequence comes from Ormia ochracea, assembly GCA_963402855.1. Lineage (NCBI taxonomy): Eukaryota > Metazoa > Arthropoda > Insecta > Diptera > Tachinidae > Ormia > Ormia ochracea. The sequence continues at coordinate 16,560,884 of OY727107.1, read as the reverse complement.
AAACCATGAAAACCACCATATATAGTGTTCGCTCCTAAGCTGGTGTCCTCTTCTTCTGCCGGAATTTTTACTGCCGCTAAAGCATCCACCACTTTGGCCAACAGACCACTTGTTTGCCTGAAAGCGTCCGCAGTTTCAAATGATTTTTGACGATCGAAGCGATTAAGTTCCGTATCGGAAGACGCGTGTCCGATAATAGGAAAACCTTCTGCGTGAACCTGCGCAGCATCATGACACTCCGAAAAGGCTCTTTTACGTCTTGGCATAGGAGCGGGATCAACTCGATACATGGTAAGTTCAGGGCAGGAATTGGAACGCTGCAGTGATTCTTCGTATTCTTCATCGTCGGCATACACCGGCTGTAAGTTTTAAATATTAGACAAAAATTAGTATCAAGTACACAAAAAAATTTTAATACCCTTTTTACACTTGTCAACATCTTGGTTGAACGCTTAAAAATTATTGAAAATTGACAAAGCCGTTTACATTGCAACAAACTTCAACTTTCATCTTGCCTCTCTCATCTTTCATCTGTCATACTTATTTTCACGTCTTTGAGCAAAAAAAAAAAAAAAAAAAAAAATTAAATAGAATGGAATTACAACATTGTAATAGTTTTTGAATTCCGAATTGTAGAAAAATTTTTGACCAATAATCGAAAGAAGTTGAGTGAAACAAAATGAGAAAGATCATCTTGTAAAGTGTTTTCACTATAATTTTTATATGGGAAAATGTTCACATCATCTTTCTGGGATTATGAAATATAAAGGATGTTGATATGTATAGAACGGATATAAAACTGTTTTTCTGTAATGAAATGTATACAATTTTCTTTTTTTCAAAGTGAATAAATTTCCCTTTTTTCCTAAAATAAACTCGTCTATGAAATTTGAATTGCTTGCACACCTATAAATATTAAAATATTGCTCAGCATAATTCAATAAATTGCGTTAGTTAAAGGAGAAAACTCGTGAAGGCCTAACGGCAGACGTAAAGTTGAACGTACAAGAAAAATATTTATCATGACGCAAGTGATATTTAACGCTTTATGACTAATTTTGAATAATTTTACCGTATCTTCACAACTTGTAACAGTAGGGACAATTAAAAAAAGGAGTTGCCATTTCGAAAAAAACAGTCGAATATTACTTGTGCCTGGCTATGCTTTAGATTGTTCAGGAAATCATACATGTGGTTGCCATGCTTTTTGGCCCAGAAGCAATTTCATTGAAATTTTTTACTTTACAACATTTTTTAAAATATGTTAATTTATTTGAAATAAGTTATTTTTTTTTGGAATTTTGTTTTTCATTAGTGTATTGAATTACATTAACTTCTAACATAAAACAATACTTACACAATAAGTTCCGTCCTTAACGATTTTGCTAGTTAAGAATCTAAGAGTAATAAACAAGATGTTTAATAAACTAATAAGAGTAAAAAATCTAATATAAAATCCCTTTGCGGTATACAATATGCAAACCAAATTAAATAATTAAATTGACACGAATCCAATAGTGCAAACCAACATATACGAAACTAATAACATAAATAATAAGAACCCAGTATTTTGTAAAAATAATTAACATTAAAAAACGGAAAGTGAGAAAACAATTCAAACAGAAATGAAAATAAGTTTCTTAACGGCAAAATATATATAAAATCTGTTTTTTTTAAAATGAAATTACATATTAGTCTATGGTTGGAGTTTTTTTTTTGTAATTTACCTTAAATTTCAATATATACAATTCATTAAGTATACGCCTGAGATATCCCACATCTTTGGTCACTCCAGCCCATATTCGATGTTGTGTAGCTTTAATATTCGATGATAATTGCTGTTCCAATTGTGCTAATTTTTTACTTTGTAAGCCCCTGAAATACATGGGAAAAATAGGAAGGGAAAGAGAGAAACAAGTATAACAAATGTTTGGAAAGAGGATTAGATGCTCCAAATAGAATTGGAGATTTAAGTTAAAATTAATATTGATTTATTTCTTATATTAAATAGAAAAAAGAAACCAAAAGATTTATGAACATATAATGTTGATGAGAAGAAAATTGAAAGAAAATCTTTGAGTGTCCATGAAAAGAAATACTTTTTAATAAATTTTTTTTATTTGCATGCAATACATTTCCTTCATACTGCAAATAAAATTATTGTTTAATATCAAAAAACAATGTGGTATTAAAAATATTTCTTGCCGACTGTTAAAGACATTAACTGATAAAGTTAATGGTGACACACCATCAGAAAGAAATTAACATTTAAAAAAAGTATCAGCATTTAATATATGTAGAACGACAGGACAGAAAATGCCCTGTAAAAAGGATTGCTTTTATTCTTGCACAGTGTTACCAGATAATGTTAAAAAAATGCTTTTGAGTCGAAAGAGTCAGAAAATTAGATTTTATTTATTATTTTTATATCTAGTATCGTATAAAGGAAACAAAAGACAAAAATACGGCTGCTTAATTATATGAGATAATAAAATTAAAAATTTTTAGTTTCTGAAGCAGATGAAATACCAATATGATAAATGGACATTTTTGTTTACACATTTCATAAAATATACATAAATGTTTTTTAAATGTTTGTAGCTATTAAAGGAAAAACCAAGGCACTTTTTTCTAATTTCCGTTCTTTTCTCGTTAAATAAAAAATGGCATTTTCACAGGGTGGGCAAAACATTTTAAAAATGCACTTTTTCACAGGGTAACATTTTTATTGTAGAAAAGAAAACGCCATTAGTCTATACATTGCCATCCCTGATAGTACTCAATAAATGTTATAATGCATTTCCCCTATTGCGTTTCCACTACTTGTTTTCCATGTACAAAAATATTCTAAAGCGCTGATTTTCCCCCAAAACACTGTGAGAAGTGTGAATGCAACTCTCCACTTTATATAAAATTTACATTTCCAATAGTGAAATGGAAAAATGCCAAAAGTATAAATTAAAAATAACAAACGAGGGTCGATTTATCAGTAGGCAAATATGTTATCTTGTTTCTAGGCAAGCTGCTGACATGCCAAATATTTTGCCATAATAAAGAGAAACTCATAAATTAAAATACAAAAAGAAATTTAAAATACAATTTAAATAAATTGTAATACTAATTTTTTATTAAAAAGAATTGTATTGTAAAAATTTTTAGCAAATTTTTATCTGCTTTTACTATTAAATTTGCACTTAATATAAGGATAAATTTTAATTGGTGAATCTACTTTAGATAACTACACAATAATAAATTAATATAAATATTGCCTTTTGCATTATATATAACGATATGTGAGATTCAATTTCCTTAAAATTATAGTTAAAAGTAATAAATGTTGCTTCTGTGCGAATACTAAGAACGACACATTTGCTTAATATTTGCAACGAGAACTATTAATAGATATAACTTTAGTAGGAGTTAAGTCGGTTTAAGTCAATGAACTTTTTGGGCTCGAGATTCAGTTCGCCATTATTAAATTAATAATATTTCCAGAATGGAATTACTTTCTGACAGAGCAGAAGTATTGGCCGAACGTTGTTATTATTTACAATTGGAACTTAATAAATAAATAAAGTAGGGAAATTGTAACTTTGAAGAAAAATCTATAAAATAGACTTATAGTCTGAATTTGGTATCAGTAGTAAAATTATCGGCAACTTTGAGTACTCCTTTCACTTTGTACTTTAGGCGTTTAATTATTGGGTTTAATTATAAACCCAATTCTTTTTCTAAGACCAGCCATCGGGGAATTATGAGGAAGGACTAGTGATAGAGAATAGAGAGTAATTAGAATTAATTATTCTCTTTTAAGTTGATGTTTCGTACCATTTAAGTAATTATTTTAATTTACATATTTTATTATTTGGGTATCGAACTCATCACCTTGGGCATTAAATACAAAGATTGTGCAAATTGTTTAGCAAAAAGGTAATGCACAGTATACATGGCATAATAATGATATCACGATTTGAAAAGGAAATCTCATTCATATAAAAAATAATAAAAAAATATATAATTATTTTATTATCTTTTAGCTGAATTATCATTTTTATGGCTAAAACTTTATGTGTTTTTATTACTCCTTTCCCGACTATGAAAAAGAGACAATTGATTGAAATTATAATCCTTTTCCAATTCTAATAATCAACAAATCCGGCTTGCAATTAATAACTGCAACTAACAGGAATGTAATATATAATTTCATTATATATAGTTTCTGAATGTTGGAGAAAATAATAAAATAGCATTAATATAAAGAACATTTTAGAAAACTTGACGGTTTAATTGGAAGGAACAAGAAATCAGCACTAAAATTAAACAAATATTTTATAAAATTAATATTTAATCTCGAACCCAAAAGAAAACACGACAAATAGTTGTTGATTAAATAATGCCCCATAATCATATATATAAACAGTATATTCCGAGAGTTTAATATGTGCCTTTTGTAAGTATTATACCGAATTGCTTTGAATGCTTTAAATATACTTGGAGGTGGGGGATATACGGTCACCATTGTCTTTCGTAGTCATACAATTATTTATATAATATAATAAACATTAAACAAACAACATTCGCCTATACAAATGCACAGAGTGGGCCAAAAGAACGAATGGATTTAATTATTTTTGAATGATTTTGTTTTCTCATCAAAATACTGAGAATTTTAAAAATTTATTATTTAAAAATGCAAAATTCGAATTGAATTTTTATATAAATAAATAAGGTATTTATTTTATTGGCTCATGTGAAGTTATTTAGAATATCCTTTCGAGTCTTGCGAGAATGGGAATTATATGACAATTCTAATGTGCCGCCAGTGTCGATAGGCCTTACAAAATGGGAGCTCCAATAGCCAAATTATATGAAACCTTTACTGAGTGGACTTGCTGTACTAAGGCAATAAATAGTTTAAAACGATATCATTTATAAAAAATTTCCTGTGGTCTTATGAAATATATATTGTTAGTGGCTTTCCAGGATTTACCTAGAAGATTGAATACAGGATTTGAAAATAATTATCTAAGCAAAGTAGTATGCCTTAGTAGAGCATGTAGAGCTCCCTAAGGGTTTCATTTAATTTGACCACTACAGATCGTATTTTGTAAATCCTATAGGCACTGCAGCAATACGTAAAGGCAAATAAGATTATACGATTATATATATTCTATGATTTTAAATATTATTAAAATCGGTTCAACTAAATTGATAATAAAAAAGAGTATCACAGATTACGAATTATTTTCTGTTTTCACTGCTAATAATTACTTTAAGTTTTAGTTTCCATCATCTACTATTGTAGACCACAAGAAACTACTGCACTACAACGTTGTTCATATTCCTAGACTGGACCACATGCTATACAATTGTAATATACAGTTTCCTCATGATTGTCACACAAATTCAAGGCATATTCGTAAGTATTAGTGTAATTCAAAAATTTTTAATTCTTTTGGCCCACCCTGTATTTAGGTATTTATATATTTTTTTCGCTTTTTAATTTGACTCACCTTGTTATAAATGTCATTATCATTAAAAGGTAACCCAATGAAAATATGAACCAAACTACAATAAATATTTGGTAGACTATAAACAGACTGCCAAACTCTCTAGGCTGTCAAAATAAGAACGAACAATTTTTATTTTATAAAATACTTTTATAAAATTACTTTTTAATGAAAGTACCTGATGGGGCTGAAAAGTTGGCACATAATCACCAAAACCTATGGTGGTTGTTGTAACATAGGAATAGTAAAGAGCCAAAGTGTAGGGCCAGCCCTCGAAATATGAAAACACCCATGAAGGTATTAGTAAAAAAAGTGTTATACCCGGCACAAGAGCAATTAATATGGTAGAAATTAGACCCAGCTTTGGAGGTACATAGTATTTATTATTGGACATTTTGTATTCTTTATAACGACGATATATGGATTGGAACTAAACAAAGGAAGGTTTATTTATTATCTAGAAAGTTTTTTTAAATAAAAATTTATTTACCGTTTTACCGAAATATTCTCCCAAACCGGCAAACAATATACCATTAACCGGTATGCCAATGACCGAGTAAACTATCATTAGCATGCGCCCCAAAGTTGTGGTTGGTGAAATATTGCCATAACCCACGGTCGAGCAGACGGTGAAAGCAAAGAAAAATGCATGATAAAAAGTCCATTTATAGTAAGGATCAGATTCGTCTTGCGTATGATCTGTAACCGGTTTACCGCAATAGTGGGTAATACGTTCTAAAATTTCAGTTTGTGTCGTTACGTTTTTATCTTCCAATTGATCTACCAAATAAGCTAAAAAAAAGAGAGAGAAAAAAACATGTAAAATTAGGAAGCAGTTGAATGTTTTTTTTTTAAATCAATAATTAATTAATGTTAAATTCAAAAGTCGCTTGAATGTAAATTCGGGATGTTGAAAATGTTAAGGAAACAAATTGTGTTTGCAATGAAAGCAACGGAGTTATGAGAAGAGAATAATGATGGAAAAGGCCGAGTATATTTTTACAATAATTATATTTTTCTGCTGGTCAGTGTCATTGCCTGCCTCACTTAATCCTTCTAACACGAGCCGTTAAAACGGTTGAAAAAAAATTATGAAATTTTTTATTTTATCTCCTTCGAAAGTAGGGATTAAGCCCACTACAGAGGACTTTTCAACATCAGAGCGAAATTGAAAATGTGGCTATTTCAGAAGATGTGGCAATGCTAAATTACTATACCACGCGATAAAAGTTATGCAACCCATACACGATGCAACCGTTGGCACAACTCGCTTAGTAATCAAGTTGTGTGTTGTGCCCACAGACGCTAAAACTTCTTCGTACAATTTCATTTTGCAAAAAATTTACAGCTGGAAACAGCAAATAACAAAACACGCATCCCATGAAGCAAAATAAATTAGGCTTAAGTTTTGTGAAGCAATAAAACAATTGAAAGCTCTTTAAGTAAATTAAGTATTTATTGACATTCAAATTTTTTTTAATCTAAAAGATTTTTCAAAAATAAAAAAAAAAATAAAAAAAATAAAAAATAAAATAAAACTTCAAATGAAAAACTTTAAAAAATAAAACTTCAATGAGCTGTTTTTAATTGCATATAATTTACTAATATTGGCTATCATTAAATAATTCATCGTAGAACTGTGCTCTAGTTTCATTTCAGCTGTGTCTTCCATTTTTAATTAATATTCCCGTTAGTTTTTTTGCTTACAAAAACCAAAATTAACCGGCGACACGTCTTTCTCTCGCAAAATTAAAATGAGAATGATGTACGAAGTCGCATGACTAACCCACAAACTATGCAACTCGTTGCCACAACTTGCCAAAAAATCAAAAAATTTTGATTTTTCATACAACCGAGACACAACTTTATACAACAGGCCCACACACTTTACAATCTTGTTTACAACCTGCCCAAGTTGTGCCAACGGTTGTATCGTGTATGGGTTGCATAAGAACAGTTTTTTAAAGTTATTCCTGATTGCTATTTTTAGCAGGCAATACTATGAAGGGAATATCAAGAAGTTCTCAATATCCTCCAAAATCCTCTATAAAGTTGTGCCAACGGTTGTATTGTGTATGGGTTGCTTTAGAGTTGTTTTGAAATGACCTTTAACTTATAACGCGCTTTCATATTGAAGTTAAGTTTCTATAATGAAAATATTCAGGCTGTCGAGGATATCCTGCTAACGGCGAGTTCTAATTACGGCTTCTAAAGTTCGAAAAGCAGTAAATCAGTAAAGCTTATGAAATTGTAAATGTGTTGGCTTTATCGGAATCGCTAAAAGTGTGTAACAATTGTTAGCGTTTAAATGAGTTTGCTTAAGCAAAGACATTTTACGTCTTGGCTTGTAATGACGTGCTTATTTTCATTCAAATAAATAAAACAAATTAGTTAATTTATATGTGGACAGAACACACCTCATTTTTGTAATTAATTTTATCAATCTGCCAAACCAGATCCATTCACAGATCACATAACAAGTGTAATACAATTTTGTTTTTTTTTTCCTTTTTTAGATTTAGATTTAAAGCAATGCTAAATTGATAGTAATAATGATGGCCAAAAACACTTAAAATCATTGACATTGACCGGTTGGGGGTTACATATGTTTTTGTCCGGCTTTAAGCTGAACCGTTACATGTCAGCGGGGCCTTTTTGTTTTTTGTAGATTTAATGATAAGACTCTGTGCATCGTTTACTACGATTTCCTGATTGTTTTTATTTTGCTTTTGCTGGCTGGCGTATTTGTTTATCTATCGTGTTTGTTAAATTAATTCAATTTTTATTTAATGATTTTGTTGTACGAAAGCATTTTCATGCTTGATTGAATATCATTTTGCCAGTGAGACATAAAAGCGTAAAATGTAGAACATTTTGTTTGCCTACAAATAACACTTGATAATTTTTGCACAAAAAGCAATAAAAAATATTTAAAGCGTAAATAATTTTCTTCAATTGTGAAAAATTTTCTTAAAAATGATTTTCGTTCATGCAGAATGCCAATTAGCAGTTTCAAGTGTTTGCGACACCTTAACGGAAGTTAACCCATTTGATGAATAATCAACGGAATGTAAGAGTTTAAAAATTTATTGTACAATATTTGGTTGCAATAAAATTTATTTATTTAATTGTTTATTAAATTTATTTGAATTGAAATAAACTTTTTTTAAATATAAATAATTTAAATTGATACCCAATATTAGTGCTATTTAAACAACTATAAATTTATAAGTGGCAACACTAAAAATAAAACACTAACTATAAAAGCCAAGGACTACTTTTGAAAATGCTTAATGGGCAACACCGTTATATATTTATGTCACTTGTTTCCTTTTTCTGGTTTATTTTGCATTTGAGCTGACAAAATATTAGCGAATACAAATGGTTCTAAGAAAATTATCTATTGTTCTGTTCCTGTTACAATTTTCCTTCAAGTAAACTTCTCCTTTATCATCAAATGGAAGTTGGATAAATCTCTAGATGTTCTAAGAAGAATTTGGGCAAAGGTTTCCTGAATTTATGATCGTCTTTGGCATGCTGTACAATTTAAATCAAAACTGAAAATATTTCAGTTGCCTTTTTTATTACCCTGTTATTTTTGTTAACTCTTTTATGTAAGAATTTTTTCTAATTTTTAATTTTTTTTTTATTTATATATTAAAGTCCTTCTTTAAAAGATAATTATGTTGAAAACACGGTTGGCAAATTCATATATACAAATAAATATATCTTGCTTGCCACAAAACTGAAAGTTTTTGACAGCTACGAAATGCACACAAAATTGTTACATATCTACTACTCGTATAATAAAGAAAATGGTAAAAATTCTGCCTTCCAGTTGATATTGAACCGAAAAGTTTAAATGGCGCGCTAAACTGGACGAGTTATAATACGATTCAAAAGTTCGTTAACGCTTATTGGAAAAATTTGTGCCTTTTTAAACTTAATAAAATATTGGAAAACTAATTTCCCGCTTCATTGTCCTTTTCCAACTCTTTTATAAATTCAGGACTTTTCCTAAAAGGTTCCTCACTTAATAAGAAGAATAGAGAACAATTGCAAATAATTTAAAATTCTTTAATCCGTAATCGAATTATATATACGAAAATATTGCGAATTTGAGTAAGTCCATTAATGGATTTATATTTTTAATAACAGTATTCGGTGTTCGTTGCATTTTTGGTTGTGCCTTTAGCGCTCAGGCTATGCTCCCTACCCAAGTAATGCAATGTGCTACAGAAGACCGTCGAAGGATGCTATTCGTGCTCAGATGTATATTACTATCAATGTAAATAATTTGGTGTCAAATTTTAAGTGACCGGTCATTAAGCCTACGCCAACTGAGCATTACAAGACCAATTAACCCAAGAGAAGCTTTTAAGAAAATTCCTTTTTAACTTTCTTGCTGTTTCTGGGGAAACTTAAAAAAGCAGAGCTGGTACTGAAAACAAAGTCCTTATTATTAAAATAAGGACATAAAAACGTATGCTGGAGTTAATGTCGACGTCGTAAACGCCGTCTGAACGTCGTTAACTGTTAAACAAAAGTAGAAACGTATGAAATTGTATGAGAGCTGTTAATCTGAACGAAGTCTGAAATTAAACGCTGAAAAAGTTCAATCGATTTCAGCTTTTTCAGCGTTTGTACGGCGTACCATGAAACGTCAAACCAATATATACAGACTTAATTATCTGATTATTGTACTAGTTTAAACTGTTGCTTTTTTTTTTTTTTTAATTAAAATGAGCTCGGATAGTACATTAAATGAAAAAATTATAAATGCTGTTCGCGAAAACGAACAATTGAGAGTTCAATTTATTAATATTGATATTATAGGAGGATAATATTTTTTTTTATAGGGAGACATTACAAAATTTTAATTATTAATATAATTTAATTTTTAGTTCCTAATTTGAGTTCTTATACTTTGTTAATAATTGATTATTTATTTATTTAAATATTTTATTTTAAACTATAAAAATTTAGCGTTCAATTTATTAATATTGATATTATAGGGGGATAATTTTTATTTTTTATTTATATAATAATTAATATATTATAATAATTTAAATATTAAAAAATATTTATATAACAAATTCTCCAAGAATTATAAGAACACAGCTCTTAAAGGAGAGATTTGGAAAAAAATAAGTAATAAGTATTTAATTACAAATATTTCAGTAAATAAATTTTCAAATTAGCAGTTTATACTTAAACGTCGTGTACGGCGTTGACATTAACAGCAAAATGGAATTAAATATTAAAAAGTATTTATATAACAAATTCTCCAAGAACTATAAGGATATAGCTCTTAAAGGAGAGATTTGGAAAAAAATAAGTAATAAGTATTTAATTACAAATATTTCAGTAAATAAATTTTCAAATTAGCAGTTTATATTTAAACGTCGTGTACGGCGTTGACATTAACAGCAAAATGGAATTAAACGTGTTCATACGCCATTAACTCCAGCATTAAAATAAAGAAAATAAAAATAAAAAAAAAACGTTACGCTCTTTTTTAAATTTCTACATTGTCAACATTGTTCTATTTTTATAACATAAAAACGTGTTGCTGTTATGGAAACTATAATTCAAATTAAATCAGCTGTTTAAATTTGTAAAAACATTAATAAAAAAAGCGGTCACGCTTTAACACGTATATCTCAATGGTTTGAATTTAAAAAACTGAAAGTTGATGTATAATCACTTTAGTTGTTAAACATTAAAATATATAGAATAAAATTAAACATGCTCGCAATCCTAAAAATGGCTTTTATTGCAACATAAAACTATACTATTTTTTATTGCCACGATGCAAACTCAGCGACTAGACAGCACGTTAGTAAATCCCACACACACATATGCAACACTCGTTCAATTGAAAACTTTTCAATTGTTTACAAGACAATTTAAAATAAATATCGATAATATAAATACTTAATTGTTAATAATTTAATTTAATTTGATGTGCTACTTTTATTTTTTTATCGGCAGGAAGGGGGGAAGAGGAGGTTAAATGACTGATATTATTTTCTATTTTTTTGGCGTCTAAATTTATTTGAAATTTTATTTTGGTATTGATGCAGTAGAATGTGGATTATGCGTCTACTGTACAGGTAATGGTAAACACTGTTGACTTAAACAGAAGTAATTCGAATTCGAATTCGAATTTTTTTCTACCATTTTCCAAAATATTTTCTGTGGATTTTACAAAGTTGGGTAAAGTGATCTTTAGGTAGCAACAATAATTTTTTTAGCCACTAATTTGATAAATATGTTTTTACTGTCATAAATCGAAACAATATTGTCTGTAATTTTTCTCGATTTCTAGTTGAAAGGCTACATCATACATTACTTGTCAAAGGATCAAACTTAATGCATACTCATATACACATGAGCGCTGCCAGGAAGTTATGCATCTAATAAGATTCAAAACCATGTTTAATAGAGGGTATAAAATAAAACATGCTACATGTCGTATAACAGAGGCAGCCGTTTAGTAGAGATCTGCATAATCGAATTTTAATTGTGCATAAAATTAAGAATCTTACATATAACAATTGATGAAATTGTTGTTAATAAAGTGGAAAGAAATAAAGCAGAATAACGAAATATGGAGTTACAATAAAATTTTAGATTCTATACAAAACTAGTATATTTCAGCTAAAAATACCAGGTACTCGTTTTTAAGGCGGCTGTAGCTAAAGTTAGATATAAAGTGACCTTTGAATATTTGAGCTCCTTGTAATAATAAAATATGTTCTAATATTTCGCTTAAATTTGTAAATAAAAAAATTGACGACATGAAATAATTTAATGTAAAAAAATGTGGAAAGTGCAAGTTTTAACTGCGACACCCTAATTCGGTAATAAGCTCTAGTCCTGTCTATGATGCAATTCTAAATCAACATCTGAAATAAATGTTTCATTGTAATTTTTTTCAGAATTTCTGAGAACTTTTTTATACCCCTCTCTATCCAAAAGGATGAAAGGATATATGTATATATATGTTTGTTATGGGATAGTAATTTCTACGATATTATATAGCGAATTTATGATTTGAGCTATATATATATATATATATTCTGGATGCATTAAAGAAGGAAAGACATTTAATGGTTGTCTGCCTGGGGGTTCTTTGATATATTTTTTTTGGCATATTTGCCGCGTTGTAAATTGAGCTAAAATTTTCTTTAAATTCAAAAATTGGAAAACCCATCTGCTCAGATATTTCTCTAAATTATCTAGTAGAAGGTAGAAAATTTTTTTATACGTTTATATGTAGAAATTGTAAAATTATAGTTTATTGCAATGCAGTATAATTGCGGTGCATAAAAATAGCTAAGAAACATATACTTGGAGAAGAGTACTTAGGATTCGGCACAGTAGCAAGCTTATAAGAGGGTGTAGAAAATATAGTTGTAGTTAGAAGAGTAAACAGTATGTATTGTGGAGGGTTTTCCGTGATAAATTAAAAAAGAATGCAAAAAAAATCTTTATCACACAGTATTAAATGTAATAATCGACCCATCTCTTCCGCAGGAGTACGACCGCAAGGTCTGTGATCCAGCTCGGCACTGTATACTATGTGTAGTATACAAATGTAATCACTACAATCAATTTTTCATTAACATCTATATGTGAAATATTAATTAAATAATAAAAGGCGCAATTAAAAATTAATAAAAATAATCTTGTATTTAAAGCTGAATGAAAATTTTTGTGTCCTTATGCAGACCTCTAAAACAAAACTCACCACGAACCATGATGAAGTACGGCTAATATGAATGTTTTCATAATAAACTCATGAATAGTTTATTTATTAAATTAATTAACACATTTATGGAGCTCTAAAATAACTATAAAATTTTTTTGCAAAAAGAGCAACAGAAGCGCAGGATTAATAAAATTAATTATAGTATTTAAATTATTTTAGTCATAAATATGTATGTTGAACAAAAACTTCTTTAAGAACGTTTAGCTGCTCTTTGTACAGTAAACATATGCGATTTTGGGGAATAAAACAACATATATTAGTATGTATGTCAACTGCATACATATGTATGTACATACACATCTAAACACATTGGCATATATATTCACCATCTCAATCAAAGTCGTGTCTAGTAATACAGGAATAAAAAAATATTTTATATATAGAAGACACGACTAGTACGGCAACTACTCTCAGCTGATAAAAGAAATGCAACTCTTCATATTGGAGTTTGGAGAAAATGAAATATTGATAATATTTTCAATTATGTACTTATAGTAAAGTAATTGAAAAGCTTATAAAGCTATCCAAAGCTATAAAGAATAATTTTTTTTATATTAAAATAAAATGGAATTCGGTTGAACGAAAACACATCGCTAGTCTGTTTCTTTTTTTGCGGAGATGGTTTTAGACTGAGCTAAGAATGAACCTTGGGACTATGCTTCACTATCCTACACATTCGCACGAGTCATTTACAGGAAAATCTTATAGAGATACCCTACTATGTCAAACAATCGCATTTATACGGCTTTGCTGGTGCCATACTATTACACAAATATGATATAAAAAAAAAGCTTTTTTGTTGATTGAAGTGAAAGCAACTCTGATCGTATGAAAATTGTCATTTTATGACAAATCAAGGATCTTGTTACAGAGATGCATTTTTAGGCCGCATTATAATACTTTTTCAGCACATATGACAGATCGTGCCATTGTGTAGGATAGTGTAGCATGACCTATATCAGCATTTTTAATAGTTTCCTCCTAAATATTAAGAACGCTTCAAATCTCTTGAAAATCATCTCAATGTTATTTTTAAGTGTAGTCAATGCAACATTTTTAATAAGAACAAGCCAAATTTGGAGTTAATTCTCATTTAAACATTTTGACTCGAACACATTCCTATAATTTCTGAACTAGTGGACTCTGATTTTAAAATCAACTAATTTACACTTTTTGCCCCATTTGATGGTAAGCCTACGTAATGGCTTTTTTGAACCGCCTTCGTTTTTTAATTGAGAATAAGAAGTGAAATTTATTTACATATTTATTTAATATAAAACTCTCATTCCCCTTCACCTTCAAATTTTTATCTCAAAGTGCAACTGAACTTTTTGTTCAACTCTGATAAGGTTGACTGAATGTAAAACAAACAATAAAAAGTATTTAAAAATTAAATAAATGCATTTTTATGATTAAAATAATATAAAATATAATAGAATCAGCTGATTTCACTCAATAATCAATTGCAATACTCGTGTATTTAAAAAAGGTCATATTCTACAGAAATTTAATTTTCTGAGTATAATTTTTTTAGTGTACTGTCTTTTAATTATAAAATTAAATTATTTTGAAAATACACTGGAAGAATTAATATTACCATTACCAAAGGAAGCTAAAGAAATTTTATTTTCAGTCAAGCTGAGACTAATCTAAATTAAAGCAGAGGTCAATGCTGTGATGTCTGCCCTCATTCTCGGATTGTATTTTCAAAATTGGTGAAAACTTCTTTATAAGGAATTTTGTTTTGCCGATGACTGTTTAGCACATAAATGACAGCTGCCAATTGAAATGTTTCAAAAATTAAATAACGTTGTTTATAATAGACGATTACTTTCAGATGTGGCCAAATTAGTCTACTTCCTATTTTCATGCGAAGCAATTTAGAATAAGAAATGTGATATATGAGAGCTTTTGTTTTTGTATTTTGTTAAGTATTTTGTTATATTCGGTGACATCTGCTTACGATTCTACTAGCGGTTTCAAATTACGCCAAGTAGGTTAATTATGGGGCAATGACTGTAGACAACATTTGTAGATATGCAGATGTGCCCGCTTCTTGTCGTCTATTGACTTTAAATTAAGCGATGGATTTTATGCGCTCATAAAAACTTGATAAAAATATGAGGGAAGAAAAATAAAAAAGTTAACTGTCAATACTGTCGCTTCATTTTTTATAGCGACTGCAATATGTCGCAGCGCCGTTCGCCTCAATGAAAACAAAGTTTGGCAGTTACCAGATTCATCAGCTCTGCTTTCATTTAATGAAAACTCTTTTACTTTAAAGTACTTCTTAATGGTTTTACTCCTCACTCTCCGTTCGTATAAAATTAGGTTTTTTTTTTTAGAAAATAAAAAGGGCCCCCACAAAAACAAAACGATTAAAATGTGATATAAAATTAATAAAACTGTGTGGCGGGTTAAAGGATAAAGAACCTTTAAAGGACATTAAAGGACATTTTCAAAACACTAAGGTTTTTGATTTCAAAATCAAATAAAGAGAAAATTAATTTGCTGAAAAAGTAGACAACAAAAACATTTCGAAGGAAAACGAAAAAAATAATAAAAGAAATTATAAAAAATATGATATATTTTTAATATTAAATATTAAAAATATTTAATATAAAAAATATATATTAACGACTATTTTAATTATAATTAAGTTCTGAAATTAAAATGGTAAATATTTCAATTGTTGTTATCACTTACAATGAATTCTGGCACGCTCTCTTTGATCCTCCTGTATTTGTTCAGCTTCCAAACGATGTTCGATGTGATAATAAATACTGGCACCAAACATTAAATATGATATATAAAAGATCAGCAATAAAATCCAACGTTTTGGTGACATCATTCTTTAGCCTTTTTGGCCCTTTACTGTATCATTGGAATGATTCGAGCACTCCGCGAATTTTTTATTATTAAATTTTGCTGCACTTTATCACCACAATCAGAACGCAATTGCGAGGTTAAAATCGCGGCTGCTCTGGCTTTTGCAAAAAAAAAAAAATGTTAAAAATATATTAACCATATTTATTATTATTATTATTATTATTTTTATTTGAGTAATTTGTTGAGAAAATTATAAAGAAATTTGCTAAAAAAAATGCCAGTATAAATTTTAATTATTTTATTTTATGGCAAAAATCACGTTTTGAAGTTAATAAGCGACTTCTGGGTAAAAACTGAAATTCTTAACATTTAAAAAAAAATTACTTGAATTGAAAAATGTTTCTATTTGGTTTTCTGTTTTTAAAAAATTGCTTTCAGTTTAACTGAAAATTAAAATTAAAACAAAAACATACATAATCAAATCGAAACTTTAGTTATCTGACGACAAAGTACAAAATATCAATTAAAAAATTATTAGTTAAAAAAAAAATATGTATATATATATATAAAATAAATAGAAATCTTAATCTGCATCAAATATAAATTTGGTTTTGTGCTGAAGCAAATACGGTGGGGGAGAAGAAGGTGACACAAGTTAATCATTATCGTTTTAAAGTAGCGTTATCTGCGCCGATTTTACCAGCGCAAAAACATTGAACACTTCAAATTAGAGTGTCTGGCCAGGGACGGTCCCATAAACATCGTTATAGTTTCTGATTACTACGATTACAATATAAGGAAATAATAGCCGTAATAATAGCCTTCAGCTCCTTAGCGCACACTATATAATTATCGATAAAAGCATTCGTCGCATAGTAACGATGGTAAATTTATAGAAATTGTGGCTAGTTATGAGAAGCCATATCTCGCTTTATCGGATAGATAACTCCCTTCTTGAGGTGTAAAGGGCATTATTTCTAAACACCTCGACCCAAATATGCCAGTATTTAGTCTTTACCAGAAATACAATTTCAAGTATTCTTTAGAGGAAAGAACAAATTAAGCGAATCTGAAGTTCTAACGTTACAGGCTACTCTAGACATGTTGCTGGTCGGGGCTTTAACTTTAAGTGGATTGGATGAAGCGGCATGAGCTTCGTTGCTGCAAGCTTAAGATGGCTAGACAAGTCTATTAAAAGACTTTTTCACATACCACATTTGCCCGGCGTTAGTGTAGCATACGTAACGTAGACTAAGTGTTGTAGAATAAAGAGGAGTGATTATAACTGTTGACCAATCAGAAATATGAGAGAAAATATTCTGTTCTAACTTCTTCACATACTACATTTGCCCGGCGTTAGTGTAGCATACGTAACGTAGACTAAGTGTTGTAAAAGAAAGAGAAGTGATTATAACTGTTGGGCAATCTGAAATATGAGAGAAAATATTCTGTTCTGACGGCGTCTAATAGATACGTTGTTAAGGATTTCTCTTCAGAATATGCTACTGATTCATTTCTCGTAGGCTTGCTCAGCTGTGTGAGGTTGTATCCTTCGTCTTAAGTAGAAAAGCCCCAACTCGATTTTATTTTGCTATAGATTTTTTTTAGTGATTTCGATGTATGATCGATGTACAATCAAATAAGAAAAAAAAAATTTTTTTTTGGAAAAAGAAACCAAACTTATCATTCAGGGAGGGAATACCTTTAATTTATTATAGAATTTAGTATTTTGTGCCGTTTTCAAATGCAATTTTTTGACTGTATTTATTAACTTTACGCGAAACAGGCTTAAATAGATCGGCGATTAAATGGCCTTTAAATTTTGCGCATAATCGCATAGAAATATTTTGACTACGACCAGTATCTCAAGGCACAGTACTTTTTTTTTGCAGCCAACTATTTGCCATTTTATGGCAAAATGAAATGCTGCTACAGAAGAACGGTAAAGGAGGGTGAAAGTGTTCACCGATGTGAATTATTTGCTCGTAAATGTCACAGTTCCCAATTAACAAATGAAATGATAAAGCACGGAGAAAGAATGCATAACAAATTTTTATTTTATTACTGACGGAAGCAGGAGTTGAACCCACGAATTCAGTAGCAGAACCCGTACTGTGGGCGTGTAAACGGCTTCGTATTTGTTAGTGTTTTTCGTAAGCATGGTATAATTTCCAAAAAATATCCCTTGTTTGCTGGGAAAAGGCCAAACACGAATAGAGTAAATAATACGAATATTATTTCGTACATTCGTATTCATAATCGCGAATATAAAAAATTTATATTCACCTCAACACAAATCCATAGACATTGAACACTATACAGAAATGTATTGTATATAATGCATATGTGTGCATGTATGCAGGTATCTGCCCCTAATACATACATACAGGGTGCAACCAACTTCAGCCAGCTGTCATTTCTAAACCACTCATCCGACAGCTGTGAAAATTATTCCAGTGACAGCTCATTATATTGTTTACAAGCGTACAATAGCATTTTGGTGAGAATTTTCCAAAAAAAAAGTTATTCGTGATGGAATTCAAGCGCGATAGTGTGATTTCTTTATATTTGGCTGGAAAACCGCAAGTGGCTCTCGTTAGAGCACTACAGCATTTAAATGTGAATAAATCTTTTGTGTCTCGTACCATCGCTCGTTACCGTGATACTGGTAGCGTAGCCGGACGTCAAGGAAGTGGACAGAAGAAAACAGCAATATCAGCAGAAATGGTTCGAAATGTAAAGAAGCGACTTGATCAAAATCCGCGTCGCAGTGGCCGAAAAATGGCTCGTGAGCTGAACATATCGCAATATTCCATTCGGCAAATATTGAAAAATGAGCTCGGGATAAAGCCATTGAAATTCGAAAAAGTGCAAGAACTTACACCGCAACAGAAAGAAAATAGACTCAAACGAGCCAAAGAGGGTTGCTTCGCTTAGCCGCAAGTGGTGAACTGCCGAATTTCGTTTTCTCCGATGAGAAAACATTTGTTGTCCAGCAGTTTGTAAACAAACTATATGATCGTGTTTACTTGCCAAAGAGGTCAGGTGGAAATGTGCAGCTTTGGTTGGCCACCAGAACTCACGAATAGAGTAAATGTTACGAATCACCAATGAAATTACAAAAAATTAATTTGGCGCCGGCCATGGTGATATTGTGGGCCGCCATTACAGCCGATGGTCGCTCTCCGCTCGTATTAATCGACCGTGGCGTCAGAATAAATGCTCAATATTAGCGCGAAAATATTCTGGAGGGTTCATTGAAGCCTTGGGCATGCAAACATTTTGGCCGCAGACCTCGGACATTCCAACAGGACTCACCACCATCGTACTCAGCACGCGCCACCCAAGAATGGTTACAAAATGAGGTTCCTCACTTCATTTCCAGCGCACAATGGCCACCAAAATCTCCGGATACCAATCCGTTAGACTATTGTGTCTAGAGTATTTTGGAAAGCATGGTTGGCACTAAAAAATACCAAAGTGTCGATCACCTCAAGCAAGCGCTTCGCCGGGAATGGGCCAAAATACCATAGAGCAACATTCGGGCAGCGTGTGATGGTTTCATTGGCCGTTTCAAGGCCATAATTCCTGCCAAAGGTGACCAATTCGAACAAATCTAAACTTATTCTAAAATTTGATGCTATTTCCGAAATTTTTTGCTTTCATTCAATAAAATTTAAAAAAAAAATTAAAAAATTATGGCGTTTTCCTTTGTTGCAGTTTTTTCACCTCACCCTCTACACAAACAATAAATTTTAATAAATTGTCTATAAATATTTGCACAAGAAATCAGAAATAAATTATGCTAATAAGGAAATGACAAATTTTCCAGCCAAATAAACTCAACCACTATTGATATATTCTAACACTATACAATGACGTAGACAGATTTTACGTTCACATATCGCTTCCAAAGTCTGCCTCCTCGCTGCAGAAGGAAAAGTAAAGCTAATGATAATTATAAAAATAAATGCTTGATAAAGAAATCAGGCCCAAAAATGAAAAAAATTAAGTAATAAAAGTAATCATATTTAACGAATATTATCATTAGTAATCTATAATTTAGTTTTTAATAGCATGTTTTCTTCATAAAATACTTAATTAAATTGTTAAAAAAATATATACGTCAACATAGTTTAATATTATTTATCTCAAGTGTTTATTTTTATAATAATAACAAGAATAATAATAACGCACATGTATTAAAACGAAAATTTTATATTTTCAGTTTCCTTCAGAAAACTATTGTATCACGTACTATATTGGAATGCTATAAGAATCTGATATATTTTTGATATCTTCTCGCTATATAGTATATAATAAAGTATGACTTAAAAATTCTTTTTTCCATATCTTATAAGTGAAAAACGATATTAATTAATGTTGAGAAAACAATTCTATGCTGCAAAGAACTTTCGTTCCAGGCATGGTTCTTTCTAGGGGAATAACTCCACTGAAGGCAACGCCCAGTCTTTATACATTGAAATAACTGAATAAAAAAAATTTCCTTTCGCTTCCCCCAAAAGCAATGCCTTTTGTAGAGTTCACAAATTACAGTGTTCATCTAAGAGAAAAATTATTAATTATGTAGTGTTCCCTTGAACTGTCAAAATCAGTCAGTGTTGTCCTGTCCCTAAACTGACGTATGAACTTTTGCCAACGTTTATTTTTAGCGTATCATCTTTGCGAATCATTGAATTAATTGATAGATAATTTTTAATAGAATAATTATTAATAATTATTTTTTTATTTGCGTATCTACTTAATATTACAATTCTCGTTTATGATTATAATTATAATTTAGTTATAATATGACTGCTAAGGCCATATGCTAAGTTATTTTTTTTTATATTGTATGTGATATACATTGAAATTATTTAATAAGATTCTTTTTAAATGTGGAAAACTCCATTATCCTGCGCAGTATTCAACTTAACCAACTTGACAAGCCAAATTTCTGAATTATAATATGTGCGAAGAAAAACTAAGAATAGAATTACATATGAATACACAATCTATAACTTTGAAGCAGATTTTCTTCATGTGTAATATGCAGTATGTGTTAACGCTTAAAATATCACTTGGCATTATAACGCAAAAGATCTAGAGATATTGATGTAAACAAAGCATACTTAACTGTCAAACGTGACCAAAAATTAATTTTTCTTAATTATTACTAAATTATTTTTCTGAAGAATATCAAATTACGTAATCACTGTATATCAATTTTGGAAAATTACTTCGTTTAGAGATCACGGGTTCGCTTTCTTCCTAGACACTGGCTGTTTTCCTACGGATAAACCGAAAGCTTTACAGGTTGACTTATTAAAAAATAAAAAAAAATATAAGAAAATTCAAAATGGTTTAGTTACCAAAAACTGCTTACAATCAATATATAATTTTGCAAAAAGATATAAAATTTATTTATAGTCCGTGACTTCCTGAGCAATAAACCATTTTGGTACACTAAATTTATTGACACAAGGAAAAGTGCAAAAGTAGCAAAGTGCCAGCTCTGGCTAATTTTTCCCTCTACGCTAATAGACCCTTTAAACTGTATACATATATATATATATATCATATTTAAAAGTACTAAAAAAGTACCAAAGTACCATTTCCTTCCATTTCCATTCATAAAAACCACCATACATATGCCCAAAAAAATTATGAAAAATAAAGCAAATTTGTGTAAAAATATTTCCACTTTAACTTATCTAAGTTATTCAAAAATAGGGGGAAGAGGTAGAAAGTGTAGCTAAATAAAAATAAAAATTAAATTAAAAAAAAAAAAATAAAAAATTTCTACTTAGATAATATCGTTCTAGTTATTGGCATGTGACCTATTCCGATACATATCTCATACGCAAAAAAAATAAAAATTATAAAAAACAAATATATAAAAAATATAAAATTTGTAATATATACATTTATATTATATATACATATGTATAAGCCACTATATATATATATTTATATGCCAGATTGGAATTAATCGCACTATTTTGGTTTTTATTATATGAAAGATTGAAGGACTTTTAATTCTGCGATGTCTAGGCACAATTGAGGATATACATACATACATACATATGTATATATATATATATTTATGTAAATATGTACGCATATCGGCATAAAAGGTATATCATATTTTCATAAAAATATGAAAAGTTTCCAACTTTTAAAATTTTTTTTACAAGTATTTAACTATTTTATAATTTTGGGTAGCCGCTGGCGTTAGCAGGCAGTGCTTGTACTTATATTATATTTACACTCATTTAATTATAATATTAAGTAAATGACTAAATAAAATAATAAATTAGTAAAAATAAAAACAAATAATAAGTAACCATTCTCAAGATAATTAATGCATGGCGAGTTCCTCATTAAGAAACTTTTGCTTAAATTCGCTTTAAAAGTTTTTTATTTCAAAATCATGTATTTTAATATTTTTAAAAATTTCTAAACTTTTTATAATAACAGCAAATATGAATTTTTCGATATAATTTTTTTTTTTAATTATTCATAAAATCCGTGTTTGCAAGTTTGCAGAAATTTTTTTATTTGGCAGTCAGTTTGCCTCTACATTTGTAAAGCAGCTGCCAGTGTGACCATATTTATTAAATGAATAATTATTTATTTTTTGTTTATTTTTTTTTTTTTGGATTTAGGATTTTTTTTTCATTTTATATAAAAAATTTTTTATTTTTATTTTCCTTATTTCCTCAACTCTTTCCGAAGAAGTCAAACATTCTTCAGGAAAGAAAGTATATAATTAATAATAAAGATAAAAAAACGTTCACAATTAATAAATTAATTAAAGAGGAATTTATTTCAAATAACTATTGATTTGATATGAAAAAATCTCCTAAAACAGCAAATACATAAAATCATTTGGAAACTCAGCAATTCTATGGAAAAAACGGTCTCCATGAGATCAATGGTGCATCAATGTTTCTTAGACGAAATAACATATATTAATATAAATCTATATCGGAGCTTGTTAGGTGCTATGAAAGTGGTAGTTGGCGGAAATCAGATTGAAACGTTAAGAACGCTACTTTATTTTTCCAGTAGAGCCAAATTGTTTGTTATTGTAATTTGTCTTTATATATCAATGTAAGATTGAAGTGTCATTACCTGATCATGATTAAGGTAGTGGGCTCGATCCCTACTTCCGGCAGTTATAAAATAAAAATTATTTAACATCTCAGTTATTAGTTGTTGTTGAAAAGCAATTAATACAAAATGCTATCGAAAATAATTAAAAACAACGTACTTTAATAACAAACACACGTTAAAACTAATCCTGATCACGATCCTCTGATTGCGGCACAACGAATTGCTTGTCTTAGAGAAAACGATTGCGACGTTCTCTTATAATGTTCTGAACATTTTAAATGAATGGCAATGTGGTTTTCAAGTGCCAGCGCAGAAAGCTAATGAACTTTTTGAATTTCTATGCGAGAGAGAGAGAAAGTTCGACAGGCAATTGGTAAGGCAGGTATCGTACTTATCATGAGTTTTATCTCCACAACATTTATTATTATTTCAGAATTTCTCTCGATTCATAAAATAAGAATTATATCGAACTTGAGCTTTTGCATTGAAAGTATACTTTTACTGTTTACGTATAATTACCATAAAGGAATAGAGAATGGATTTGTACGTAGTATTGTTTCTTCCTCAAGCCTTGCTTAGAGTGCCCTTTTCTGATTCTCAATTGCATTCTGGCATCACGTAACAATTTTTAGGATTATATTTTCAAAATTGGAGTGATTGAAGGTGGCCTACTGTAGTATGGTATTTCATTTCATGCTTTGCTTTACTTTTCTTAGAAGTTTTAGTTCACCTTTTCGCTGCCAACAAGTCCACTTCAATTTTTCCACAATTAAATTTTGCACAATTTTTTCAAAAACTTAATAAAAGGAAATGCTTAAAAAGAAATAAATTGTTAAAAAAGTAAAACTTAAAAAGCTATTAGAATTCGTTGAAAATTGACTGACTATTCAATAATTCTTGTATGCTGCCGCAATTGCTTGAGTTGCTGTCATTTTAGTAGGCGGCTTAAATTTGAATTCCTATTATATGGCAACTCTGTTCTAATAAGCGATAAATATTAAGAGGGATACGAAAAAAATGAATTTGTTTTTGTTAAACCGCATATACAGACAAATTGTTTATTAGTTTTATTAATTTTGAACAACGCAAAGACCTTAAATAAAATGTTTAAATATTAGAAACACGATTCACACACACACACCCATACACACAAATTATGTAAAGCTTTCTGTTTGAATGAATACAGTCTTAGAACAGCTTTTTGCATTGTTGCCAAAAAAAACCATCATGATGCAGAAAAAAAAGGTAAATTAGAAATTGTTTTAAAGGGGCGCCTCCAACGTACATTCTATGATTAAATTTTATTTATAAATTGATCCCTACTTCCGGCAGTTATAAAATAAAAATTATTCATATTCCTATAAAACTATACAGAGCAATAATCAGGTCTCCGAATTCCAAACAAGTTATATTAAGCTATGGAATAATGGGCCAGGCCGGTCTTGGATTTTCAATTGAAGTCGTATTCATGTCATATTCATAACAACATCCTTACATGTTCAGTATTATTGGTTCCAATTTTTTGTAGTACGAAATAAAAATAGCCGGGAATTTACAGCTTTTTACACTTAACCAAAATTATTTATTAAAATATAAAAAAGCCGCAAAAAAAATATGGCTTGCACTGAAACATTTTCATTGTATTAATGAATATTTTCGTAGATAAAATGATTAATTACAGTGTAACCTCGTTTAATGCAACTCATTACATTAGTGCCTCTGTTAAGGCAGCTTTTCATAGTAACCCATTAGGGCTACTTTCTAAACAAAGTGTTATTTTATTTGGTTATTTCTATAGTGTAGCATTGCTAATATTTTTCAGACCTTTCTGTTTCACTTTGTTTCCATAATTAAATTCTTTTTCATATCGTACGTTCTGGCGCATTTGAAGCAGGAGTTTAAATAAATAAATTATTGGATTTCTTTTCTAGTCGGCAAAGTACTATTTTCTAGTACTAAACTAAATAGTTAATAGTACTAAAATCCGCTTTCTTAAAGCTTTCCCTTTATTTTTGATCGGAAGTTGCCGAAATCTTTAGTTGCTCTAAGAAAACATTTGGCAAAAGTTTTGTGATGATGGAAGCAAAATAAAAGACCATATGAATCCATTTTTATGTATTTTTATATAAAAAGAAATTAATATTACTTTTCGGTATGTAGCGCGAGTTATATATAAAATAAAGGCAATCGTTTTAGTTGTAAGCTTTTTATTAAAAAAAGCTATATAAAATTTTTGGCTCGATTGTTGCAATGAAACAAAATCTCTGTTGGTTGCTTTAACGAGGTGACACTGTACATTGAATACGTAAAATAGTTTAATATTTCCGCTTTATGAACAATTTCTAGTTCTTTGCCTAAAATGCCTAATTTAGAATTTTATTTTTAATTTTTTTCTATGAAATTTTGTTAGCCGATGGCCTCAGCAGCCAGGGCTTCTACACATGCTGTAATTACATATATATATGTATGTATATATATATATATAAAATTTTAATATTAAGTAAATAAATAAATAAATAATTAACTTATGACCAATATTATACCGACTGTAAAAAATATCTAAAATCTATTCGTCGAATGAAATGATGCCTACTTTGCTTTTGTAATTCTCAATTGATGTTTGAGAAAACTTGCCTATTAGAAAATATTGTTTAATTAAACAGCGAAGGATTTTATGTACAATTTTAATTATATCTCAAATAATTTTTATTGCTGTAAATATTAAAAATACTTAAAAATATTTTTTTCATATTTTATTATGCTTGGCAAATAAATTTACATTTTTACATTTTTTCAAAATTTTTTTTTTTTAACGCTTAAAACGCTTACAATTTTAATTGCGGCGAATATTCAAGTCTTCTTAATGTGTAAATATTAGATTTGCAGTAATTGGAAGACACAAAAATTTTTTTACCATTGAATTGGTAATTTCTACTGCAATATAGAAGACTGTCGCTGACTGAGGCACAACATTATTTCACATAAAAATTGTTTATTTTTAGCCGACTGTGGCGCTATTTGAACAAAAAAAAACTCTTGATATTCACAAATCAACGAGCACATTTTCGAAATCATTGATAATTTTATAAGAAATTTCTATCAACTGTTTGTACTTAACAATTTAATGTAAATCTAACTAGATTGCATTGCTTTCGTTTAATTGCATTATTCATGTGTTACACACATAAACATGTATGCATGGATGTACATGTGGATATCAACATGTATGAATTCTACGTATGTATGTGTTCACACATGTTTGCCTGTATGTAGGATTGATAAAGAATCATAATCGTTAGTAATTAAATTAGTTGTTTTTATTAATTAATATAGTTGATTAAATTTGTTTATAAAGTATTTAAAAAGAATTGAAAGACGGAAGAAGACTTTGCATCATGGCAACACTGATTGAATTCAGTAGAAATTTTCCCTCTATTTCTATGTGTCTTTTCATCTTAAGAAAATGACATTATTTTGCAACGACCGAGCTGGCAGTTGATAGAAAAATTGAAATTAAATTTTAAATATAAAATTTTTATGTAAATTTTCCTGTTCCGAGAAGATAAATAAGAAGAAGCAAATTGTAGGGAATAAAATCTATTAAAGTTTCGGAATAAATTTTATATATATATATATATATTTTTTTTTTGTTGGAGGAGCAGCCAACTTGTATAATATCGATTTTTTCTATTTTTAGTTTTATTTTTTTTTTTTTTTTTTTTTGATAACAAAATAAATTCACACTCAGATTTTTTGAGATTTTTTTTTAGAAATTTCCTTGTTTGTAATAATCGAAAGAAGAAACTGTACCATCGGCATGCAGAATAGCTCAACAAAACTTTCAAAGACGGCATATAAACAATATAAAAGTGATATTTGATGATTAATTAAATATTCATATACGTCCTAAATGCCCCGATACACTGCCCTACAGAGTCATACGATTTAGTAAATATGGCATCTCTGCTGACATCACTGAGACACATAAATTTTGTAAATATGTAATTGTATAAAATTTTAAATAGTTTATTTTAGTAAAAAGTTTCAAAATTAAATTTGAGATTTTTTTGAACACACTATGCTTTAGTTTGGGAATAAAAGGTGCATGTTTTCTGGCAGCACTGCCCATAAAGCGACTGTTACTGATACAGTTTAATAACAAGGTTAATTCACACTTAAAAATCGCCCATTGCAAAATTATATTGTGCTTGCATACACACATATTTCTCTTATCATCTTCTTATTTAAAATAAGTTCTCAAATTAAAGCAAAATTATTTGGGGAGAGCAAATGCACACTCGAGAATTTAATAAATTATTATTATAAAAAATTTGAGTACGATTTTTTTAAATGCTTTTTTGGCATTCAATAATTATCACGGTTTTTCTTTATTTTATTTCAAAGCCATTTATCATTGTCTGCTTAATATATATTGCTCTTTAAATGGGTTTTCAGAATTGATAGGCTATCAAAATTGCTTCATTTATTTTAGCGTATTAAAAACGCTGATAAGATGATTAAAGCTGAAAAAGGTTTTTTATTTAGGACAAATCAATGTTGGCGATTTGACGATTTTTCCTACTTCCTATGCGGTCACTAAAAGTCAAGAAAAAAAAAAAAAAAAAAAAAAAAAAAAAAAATCAAGCAGTTAAATTTTTTTTTTTTGGCGGATTTAGGAAATATCTGAATCTTTAAGATAAATAAAATTTTTCTCGTATGCTTATTTCATTTGATTCCATTAATTCATTAAAACTGGCGTGCATATTGTTGGATGAACTTTGTCTGTGTTCACATGTTGTAACATTAAAACTGATAAAGATAAGATACACTTTGGCCAAAATAAAGGAGGAAAAGCATGGAACCAATCAGAATGTAAAAAAACGCAGAGATGTCAGCATAATGCAAACGCCAAAGAAATTATTTTCAACACCAAAGTGTGAACAAGGACTTACGTCTAATTGTATAATGACTATAAATATATATATAGGGAATAAAATTGTTTTTACTATATATAGATTTAAAAAAAACTTTTGCTTGTTGTGAATGTGTTTTGTAATTCTCAATTGATTTTTGGCAATATGGCCATAACACAGTAAGGTTGACTTATGACTTTTCGCAACTGCTTACCAAATGGAATACAGACTATTTTAAACAAACCAATTAAGTAATCGTAAACCGATAAAATTTCTCAATATAATTTTTAACGGAATATTATGAAAATTTTTTAGAGGCATCATCAGCTTATTATTGGTTTCCTGTCGCGGATTAAGCCCATAATAAACTGAAGTTTTATGACTTTAAAATTTTCGATTTTTTTTTTTTTTTGTTTAGGCTCAAGGTGATATTAAGAATATCAAAGGCCTTTAACATGGGAAACGGGTATATATTTTGATGTCGTGAGATTTCTATATATTAAAAATCGTGTTCCACTTAATGAAATCATTCTGAGAGAAACATTGCAATTTGAATATATCAGACTTGTTTAATGCTTTAATAGCTTTAATAACTATTTCATTCGCTTTAGGTATCGGCTTGCTCTTACCGGAAAACATTTTATTTTATATACCACTTGCTTAATTATTACCATTTTCTTGAAATTATTATAAACTATTATAAAAGAAAACTATAAAACGTAAAAGAAATCGCATACCTCACATATTGTGGTTGACGAAATGTCTTTACGTATGCAGGCAAACTACGAACTAAGTAAGTAAGCACAACTAAGTTTTCCTAGAAAATTAGCGACAGGAAGCTGTTTATCGTGCTCTCTAGGGTAAAGAGAATATCCTTAAATAAACATATAGAATATTTAATTCTTAAAGCACATTTAGTTTATTTACTGCGACTATTGCACTGCTTCCTGGTTTAAGAATTACAATACGAACTGCAGCCTAATGCATATAAATATGAGAAAAAATAACTTGAATTCAATATATATATAAATTGAAAATCACAAGCTAGTCTTCTTTCTTCCTTCTCAGCAATAAGCTCAGATATTCTTAAAGGAAACTGGTATAGTGTGAACGTACTAGAATTTGAAAAAAAGAATTTGTTTATTACGTGCATTCAAATGGAAAATACCATTTATAAAATTCATTAATTCATTTACCACATGTTATAATATACCCTTTTTAATTATAAATGCACCGTTAATATTCTTAATAAATTTTATATTTAAAGAGCCGTTTTGTGTATCCGCAAATTATAAATTTTTAATAGAAAAAAAGAAATTAGAAACTCTTCTTTGTATTTACCAGACTGAAAAGAAATATGGATATAGAGAGTGTGCAAAATTTTATTCAACAAGCTAAAAAAGAAAAGACCGGCAAATGAATTAAAAATTACTAATAAAAATAATTAGTGATAAAAAATATGAGCCAACTCAGATAATTTTGTATTAACAAATTATGTTCTATAAATTTATCACGAGCGACACACCTAAATAAATTTTTATCACACCCAATGGTAAATAGGGCACGCCTTACAAACGATTTATTAGGATGTCAAATAAGAAAATCTTATTATTTAAAAAGAGCGGAAGGCATAAATTTTATTTTTATAGCTCAAGCTGGGATCACACGCTTGCCGCATACACAAGACTTCTTATTGTTTTGGATTGGTAAGCAATAATAAATTTTCTATGAAATGCTACGCCATCATTTTATTTCAATTTGATTGCCGAAAGTTGGCAGAGCATTAATAACAGCTGCAGCAAAGCTATGCGATTCTTCTAAACTGTGGCAACACCAGCAAACAGCTGTTGTAACAATTTTTATTATATTTTCCTTTTTGGGGAATTTATACAATTTAAATCTCAAATAGAGAACACTTCTGAAGCGTATAAGGTTAGATTTGCCTTAGACGCATGAGGGAGAAAAGCATAAAAATGGATGATATGACGCCTCTTTTCTTTCAATAACAAATATTTTGGAAACTATTGAACTATAAAATTTGGCAGTTGACTTTTACAGAATTAATTCTTAGGAACTATTCAGTACACGTATAAAGCTTTTAATACAACATAAGTTTATTATAAAAAAAAGTAGCCTAAACTGTCCCAAAGAAAAGCCTATTATACACTGGAGCCTAATATCAAGACCTCGCTAGCCTTCAACATGGTATATAAATATCAATTATAAGAAAATTTAACCAAAAAAAGAGAAAAGAATAGCTTTACTGCAATATAAATTACTAGAGAGGTAAATGGCCCTGTACGGCATTTCTGAGGCGGTGTGACTGAAGACATTCTCCTTTTAAGAATTTGTGTCAAGGCAAGGCATTATTTTCATTTCTGGTTTAAAAAGCACTTCTTTAAAAACTTTCGGAATTATCAAAGTATTTTTATTATAATGAAATTAATATATGTATATTGTAGCTTTTATGCCATATAAGTTATCACATGTCTTACATTTAAAAGCCTTTCTTACGCAAAACAAAAAAATAACAACAACAACAACAACAACGTCGACAAATAAATCATTAATTATACATCAATTGGTATGTGTTAAATAATACACTTATTAATAAAACAAAAGACTATTATTTAATTAATAACATTGTGTATTTTTGCGTATTTAATATTGCCAGATATATATTTTAGTTAATAACTAACAAGTACTGCAGCAGATATTCAGATTGAGGTACTGTTTATTTTTACATTTAATTATGTATATATTGTTCAGAAAAATATGAAAAAAAAATTAAAGAAAAACACCTGCGATTTAGTAAATAAAAAAGAGCCGCAATTGCGACACTGTTTGTTTTTCCCGTTACAAATAATACAAGTGTAGGAAATGTAGCGTTTTATAAAGCACACCTTTATAATTGCAGCTTTACACATACATTTACAAATTTTAGTTAACAATTTAGATGAACTACGACCTACTCTAATTGGAACTTTGGCTCTTTTTTGCCAAATTGGTTATGCACCACTTACAGTGGGATTGAAAAACCAGTAGGCGTATGCACGAAGTGATGAAACACAAAGATTGTGAGAGAAACTGTTTAGGTGTTTGTGAAACTCCAACTTGTGCTACGGTTATCATCGGCATGCATGCTCATCATAATCCGGTTACTAGTTAGCACAGCTTGGTGTGCGTATTTCTAATAGTATTACTAATTTTAAATTTACACATTTAATTTGCAAGTTCAACAAATTACGTCAATATGAAATCCTTAGCTTTTTCCAAAATCATGATTACATATAAATTTTTAATAAAATTTTCTTAAAATTAATTTGAAATATCCGGTATTGAGATTATTTTATTTATCACATGAAAGCCATAAAAGATCTGCTCGCTAAAACAAGCCAAAATGTAAACTATCACGAGATTCAAGCGTAAAGATTTAACTTTGGCATATCTACGCATAACTAGTACATTCCACAACCTTCTGGTAAAGAAATTTTAAGTTAAAAAAAAGAGACGTCGAGTAAGTTGAGCAATTCTTGAGGCAATGAATATGCTTTCATTGTTATTGGTGAATAATCAAACAGTGGTATGTAAATACATTTTTTTTTACTATTATTATATTCTATTCATTTTCTAAAAGGCTTTAAAAGTAACAATATTTATATATATGGAATTTTTGGATACAAAGTATCTACCAAATAGCCTTGATTGGTTTATATTTGTATTATGGGCGATGTACTATAACGATCAGGTAGATGAGTTTAATTACAGTACACAGTTATATCTTTATGACTTTTGCAATACGAAACCTTTCTTCTAGTACAAATTCAAAAATCTACTTTAAGGAAATGGTGGCATATGAGATGGCAAGTAATGGCAGCCATAGCACAGTGGGGTTTACACCATTCTTCTTAAGTGGCATTGGATTTTTGAACATACTTCGAAATAGCATTAAAAGATATTATTCTGTGGATACTTATGGGAGCACAATTAGATCGTTCTTAAAGGTGTAACATTCGGATTACAGCCAGGAATTAGTCCTGCCTTTTTTTAAAAGGCCTTATTCTAC
The DNA here is from genome assembly GCA_963402855.1 of Ormia ochracea. Taxonomy (NCBI): domain Eukaryota; kingdom Metazoa; phylum Arthropoda; class Insecta; order Diptera; family Tachinidae; genus Ormia; species Ormia ochracea. The sequence continues at coordinate 16,528,670 of OY727107.1, read as the reverse complement.
AGCAAAGAATGGCTTTGGTCCCAGCAAATTCATATTGTTCTTCCCTTCATTAAGCATTCAAGTGCCCCAAGTTTGTTCATAGATACCACCCACTAGATGATCAATTTTGACCTCTTGTCAAATATGCCTTTTAGTCCTTACAGACTAGACTTTCCAGAATTAATATCTTTGAAACTAATTAAGAAATGAAAACTGCTTTAATTTCGCCAATTTTCGTTTTAAATTTCTTGATCGACTAAATGCCGCTTTTAAGCCCCCTTTCGATGGAAATATAAATTCATTTGGATTCGAAATAAGTTTACACTCTTCTATTTCAAAACACAATTTTTTTCACAATTTTGAATTACTTTTTCTTAACTTTCTTGATCCATTTATTTACGATTTTACCTTTTTCTCTGTCTAAATGTTTATAAATAACTTTCATTTCCAAGATTTATTAGCTGGATTAATTAGCGTTTGATTAATTACGAAAAAAGGTATATTTCTAAAACGAAATTAGCAAATTAAGAGTGATAATTTGTTTAAGTTGAACTAGAAAATATTGAAGAGGAGATCATGAAAAATTAAGATATAAAATATATGAAATTTGATTAAATATACGAGGGTCACTGTTTATATTACAGGCAAAGACTACATGAAAAAATGCTATAGATATTAGTAGCAGTCTAGGAGATCTGATCAATTCATTAAGTATAACTTGCTTAATTTTTTTTTGGAAAAATTATTTTTCTCAAAGATATGGGTGTGGGAAGAAGCAGAAAATTGTATCATGTGGGCTTTAAACTGATGTGTCCTGAAAGTGGGAATCGATCTTACCTCAAGAGATGGTAGAAACTACAATTGTGTGTGTACGGTGGACATCAATTTCTATTTATATTGTGGCAAATGTTGAGATCTATAGAATTAATCAAAGACTTTAAAAACCTCTAGAACTATGTTACAGCAGTGCGGTATTAAATAGCACCATCTTGGAAAATCCATTATACAAACTTGTTCGCTCATCAAACGTTTTTTTAAGTCTAACTTGAAATGTTTGTGGAGCACATTTCACTCTGTTTTACCAACCATACCTCCTGCCAACTATAGACCTATAAATCAAATACAATGATGCCAACGCTAAAAAAAACAAGTGCTTTTCATATAAACCAAAATTATTTTCATTTATAAATAAAATTCATATGCGAATTTGAGGTTATACCTTAATTTCCATTCTAGTTCTAATAAACTGGGAGAACAAAATAAATATAGAAAACAGTAATGCCAACTTAAAATCTGATACCTCTCAAATCTCATATGAAATCGAGCCAGATAAGTGATAAAAATTTCCGTATTCTTTTAAAAAATTCTACTTCCTTTAAACCCATAAAAAAGTGAGGAACCATGAAACGAATGCCATTTTCTGCATCATATTTTGATTAAATGCTCAGGGCTTAGTAACGAGCACAAGAATAAGCTTCAATGTTTTTGAATGAAATGGGCTTTTTATGTAAAACGAGTAGAAGTTTCGATCACGATTAAAGTTTCTTTTTTTCAATTTCGATAAAATGTTGTTGTATATAAAATTACGCTTCAAGGAATCTTATATAAGAAAATCAGTCCAAAATTTTGAATTAACATTAGTTCTATATAGTCTATAAATTAAATAAATTAAATATTATCATTCCACTTATATATTGTGAAAAATTTATATAATAAAATATAATGATGTGGAATTGCAATTAAGTACTTCTCGTATGCATATTCCATATAGTATATAAAACTTTTCTTCACCGTTAAATGAGCCACCTAAAATAGGTCCCCAACATGTAATTGCACGAAGGATAACTGATAGTATAGTGGTAGCAGTTTTTCTGAGTACTCGTAAATTAGCTTGTAAATTACAAGTAGGCCCTCTATTTCATTATTTTTCTTAAAAGGCCATTTAACAAATGAATGGTGGAAATTACAAAGAACCAAGAAAAAATTCCCTTTCATATTTCAAATCCTGCTTAGATTCGTGGGCCACCTTTTTAAACTATTATTGACCCTACTTCGACATGTTTAGATTTTCCTTCATTGCGTGATATATTTTACTTTTTCTTTTCATATAAAATTTAGCAAATAAAATTCTCCTTCACTACGTTTTATAAAAACAAAAAACGAAAGCAAAGAACGGAGCAAAAATTTGTGTTTCGCATATTAATTATTTATTATTTTTTTATACCATCGTTTTATTTGAATTAAATTAAAATTGGCATTCTATTAAATATTCTCTTAAATATGTACGTCTGGAGATCGGCTGGGCCATTGAACGTTAGTTAATACTAAAGCAAGAATTTATTGATCATGCTGAGAAATTTAAGTTTTAATTTTTGTAAAAAAAACGGTATCTTAAAGATATTTCGAAATATAAGATCACTCATAAACGATTTCATATCGAGCACTGATGATCGCAGGAAAAAGTCTCGTGATATTTACATACACAACCTTAATAACTTTTTCGTATCAATAAAATTCTTTATAATTAAAAAATTGTTTTAAAACAGCTTGAAAAATGCATATCGAATCGTTTTATATTGAACATGTAATAAATTTATAACAAACAAGTTTTATAGTCGGCTGCAACGAATGCTGTATACACCCTGCAGCATATTAAGCTTTTATAAAATATTTTGGCTAAATTAGACGTGTAAATTAGAAAAACAGAGAAGGAAAAATGGCAGCATTAATTTGTTTTATACATCACATGAAATTTTATCACATTTTAAATTTCCATTTAAAAATTTCTTCGCGTAAATAGGCGATGAAATACAAAGAAACTTTAAAAGTGAATTGAAAAAATTTTAACGCGAAAACCATATTCACCAGATTCAAATCATGGTATTCAATATCGGACAACATTTTTTTACTTTTCAAATGGAAATTTATATCGATATTGAATACGTTAATTTGCCACCAGATCAGTTAAGGATTTTAAGTATCAGAGTAAAAGTTTCACCATTAAAATTTTCATTTTGGTTTCTTGTTTGAAAATAATTCTTTGTTTTTTTTTATAAAATTTTTTAAAATCAACTTCTTTAGCTATTTTTTTTTTGTCTCAATCGTATGCTTAGTAAAACTTTTATCACTGCAAGTTTCTTTTGAAGATACTCTTTAATAAATAATTTTTTTCCGTGTATTCGTTGAAAATAGTACTCTTTAGAAAATTTACATTTGGAAGAAATACGTACTTCTGTATGCCCTATTTGAAAATTGTACTTTTAAGAAGAAAATACTTTCAGGAGAATGGCTTTTATGGAAAAAAGAATTTCTTAAAATGTAATATTTTCACTTGTACATTTTAAAATTTGAAATAAGCAATGCAGTAATTTTTAAAATATTTAACTAATTTTTGATAAAAAAAAATCAAAAAATAATTTCTCTCCAAAGAAAAAAAAAAATACAACATACAAGAAATTTACCACCCATCACCACAATCAAAATCTTATAAATAAACTCCACTAACAAGTCCAAATTTGAAGTCATTCTAATAGAAAAGGATTTTCATTAGTTCAATAACAACTCATACAAAGGAAAGAGTGGGCCCAAAATGAGCTCATCTCATATATTCAAAACTTTCTAAAGAGCCCAAATATGTACATATGTATGTATATTGTTTAAAGAATAGCAGGGGTAGCACTTATTCAGAATCATTTTCGATTAATGTGAATATTAAAAATTTATTACTTGTTGTCCTGGTAAACCATTTATGTGATGCAGTTTATTTGGCTGCTTGATTATACAGTGGTGTTCATAAAAATAATAATGCTGGCTAGTTATTCTTTTCTTTACGTGTAAAATACACACTCTGCAGATCAAAACAAAAAATATAATTCAAAATAATACTCTTGACATTACCAAATAATGCATTAAGAATTACCAAAAATCTTCAGAGGACATTTACGACCTAATAAATTACTAATCAAGTTTTTTATTAGAAATTTGCATGCTTAAATAAGCAGAATCATTCACAAATTATAAGAAAAAAATATCGAAAAATTATACATTAATACACCACATGCATATATGTATATACAGATATATATATGTATGAATTTTTCGCACTCACATACTAAATTAAGTCGCTGATGAGAGGATAATATTGTTCAAACATGATTGCTTCTTTGACAAATTTAAACTAATTTATTTCTCAACAAGAAACTCTTCTATGATTTTGCCTGCATTTTGTTACTTATAAAATTTAATCTTGTTATACTGTTTGGCCTCAACTAAAAAAATTTAGTAATAAATAACAAATGATTATATTTATTTACATTTCTGAAAATTTATGGTATAAATTTGCATTTATTTTAAAGAAATTGCAATCACAAAAACTCTTATATAAAAAAAATCCTGCTGGCTTAAGCTCTGCCTAAATCAGGTTTGCCACTGTATTTATTATTATTTTAAAATTTCATGAATTTTAGTAAATAAATAATTTGTTAATTTTTGTTTTTTTTTAATCAAAGCGAGTAATGTAAAATTTTCTTAGCCGGTAAAAGTTTTAAAATTTACGGTACAATTTTCTTTACGTCTTTTTTTAACCGTTTCCAAAAATTATGTTTCTATTTTACAAGTGTACGATCGTTTTGAAGTTCGTCATCTGACTGGCATTTAACGGGCAAATTCTACGAACATTAAATAATTTTCACATTATTTCTTTTATTTTGATTTTTTTTTTTAAGAAAGACACTTGTTATTGTATTAAGTAGTTAGTGTGTTTATGAAAAAGGTAGCCAGCAAGTGTATTAGTAGTTAAATCAGCGAGTAAAGTTGTTGTGTGTTGTGTGTGATTTGTTTGCTTTAATTTGTTGTTCGCATGTACTAATGTGACTGCCCAGCAATGTTTTTGATGATCGTTAAGAGACATTTGTATCATACTCATTATTGTTAAAATTTCACACTCAAAAATAAATACATATCAATGGCAAACGCAAAAATAGCATTAATTTGCTGTTACAATTCGATTCAGCAAAATGGCAAAGAAACTTCAGTTTGGGCTATACGTTATACATTTTTATTTACACATACAAGAAAGTAATTGAACTTTTACGTCAAAGCAAACATTGTACACGTACAAGTCGATACACATATTTATGCCTATACGACTACATCCGTGCATATTGATGTACGAACATGCATGTAAAATAGAAAAGCATGTACGAGTATCTACCAACACACTCAAAATTCAGTACACTTAAAGTAAGTGAATTTTTTCACACACACTCTTGAGCATTAAACACTACTTTGTTGTATTGTTGTTCTTAATGAAAAATTTCTTTTACATAACGGTACTTTTCTTTGTTGACATTTTTATATTTGCTGAGTATGGCTGTGTTGGAGGCACACTATGATAATACAGTTTGAATGCAACCGTTATATTACTTGTATATACTTCATAAGAGAAAAATGAGGTGGCCACATGTTTATTTTTAAATTATTTAACACTAGTAATTTCAGTTGATTCCATCGCAATAACGTTCGGCTGGTTTGTACGAAAGCAGAACATCAACGATCAAACGAAGATTGGGATATTACCAAGATTGGGATTTTGGAAAATAGTTTTTGGAAAACCGTGTATTATTACATACAATGGATTTCAGTTTATTTTCTGCTGTGCAGAGAAACATACCAGCGGCAGTGTTATGGCTTCAGCCGGCTGCTAGTGAAGGTCAATTTGTTGAGTAGAGACACATACTTTTTTCACCAAGTTAACGAACCGAAATACAAAAACTGTATTAAGTAAAATTGATTTTGATTGATTTTTTTGATTGACATTTGATGACACGGCCACCTAAACTGCCCAGATCTTAATGTAATCGATTATAGAATTTAACATTTAAAAACACAATATATTAATCAAAAATGATTTGATGAACGCACACGAATGGAGGATTTTTAAGAGTAATAGCTATCATACAAAATATTAATTATTCTAAATACTGGTCGCTATTTCGGGTTTTCAAATGCCATAAGTAAATGCTTAAAATAAAATGCGATATACTGGATGAGTTTTCTTTTTGGTTTTTTTAGTTATAAATTAGTTAAAAATATTTACTCCTTCAAGCGATATCAAATTCTTTTTTAAATTCCAGATAGTTTTGCTTATTTAGAGCTTTGAAACTAGTGAAAGGAACTGCTTAAAACAAGCTTTAAGATACTCCTTATCCACGAATAGTAAAGCACTTGTGCGTGCACGAGTACGTATGCACAATGAACAGTTACGAAAAAAAATCTACATACGCACCAAATTTTATAGTGCTATTATAAATTATAATACTTTGCAAATTGTTCTTATAAAAGTAAAAAAATTAAGGAAGTTGCTCATAAAGTTGAGGCTTTTAAGACAACTTTATGATTTAAGGATCTCACAAGGATTTGTCATGTTCGCCTCTATAAGTAGAAATACGCTAAATACAAATTCGAGTGATAAGAAACGGAAAAAAGTTCAAAATGTGTAAAATCTAGGAATCTATATTTCCGATACTATACGATACAGAAGAAAAAGTTGAAATCTATCTAAAATTTTCATAAAAAAAAATAAAATACAAAAAATTACTGGCCCATCTTTGTTATATTTGTGAGGTCAAGCAATTGCCTGGCAAAATAGAAATCGCTTGTGCCAAATTATATTGAAAATTCGGATCTTATAAATCCGGATATTATAAATATTTCTTTTTTGCTTTTAGTAGTAAAATATTTAATTAAATAATAACATTAATAATAATAATAATAAAGCTTATGCACATGTTTGAATTGCATCATTAGCTCCATGTTATCTCAGATTATACAGCATGTCCTATATTTTGTCAATAGTACCACTGACAAGGTTTCACTACTAAAATTTCTTAAAGGTTATAAAAATATGATTTTTGTAAATTTAACAGACAAATTGCAAATATTTGAGATCGTAGAAAGTTGTAAAACTATTTTTAATATGATACGCCAGAGTTGCATTTTATGTGAATATGAAGCTCCCGATTCCGTATTGCAGATATTGGGAATTTTATTATATATATATAATATTATATAAAATAATATATTATAAATGTGCACATTTTTCTAAGAACAATATAATTTTTTTCTAGAAAAATACCGCTTCCCATGCCAGGTATAATTAAATGGCAGTATTCAATGTCCGGCACACTCATACGATTCATTCGCATGAAAATATGATTAAAAAAAAAGTTACTCAAAGTTAAGCCATGAAATCAACTGACACCTTTAATATCATGTTGATGTTACAAGCAACTCATTCATAATTTCGCAGCTCTGACCACTTTAATCTCATCATAGAACATTCTTCTTGAACTTTCTTTTATCATTTTCACCCACACTTAGAGTATCTTGTATCTATTTTATTGCAAACTATTAAACGCTTTTCTACAATGTAGATTCTTTTCAACTTCACTTCTTTGCGAATTCTTGAGTGGTATTTTTGCAAATTATATATAACAAGACAAAATAAGATAAATTCATTAAACTTCATTAAACAAAATTCCTATAATTACATTTAATTAAAAAAATAAACGTAATTTAAAAACAATTTAAAAAGCAGACTGCGGTTTTTTATACTTTGCCTTGCTTGCAAGTAATGTCTACAGATGTTAATGGTGAATAATCGAAGAATGTTATTTCCACAAAACTGATCAGATTTTCCTGAGAAATATGTTTAATGTGTCTAAAAAGTGTAAAATTAAATAAGAACAAAAGCCTCAGCGTAAATCATGATGCATAAATGAAATCGGAATATACATAAACTCCAATCAATCTGTGTAACCACTCTTAATTATTTTTAGTCTGGAATAAAAACGAAACCACATGTGTAGCAGAGTAAAATGGACTTTCTGTCTAGATCCTGGAAAATGCACACTTACTTCCTTCAACATTACTAAGGAGCAATACTGACATTGATCTTAGTCGCCACTACTGCCCACACGAATACGCGACTTCAAATGACGCTGGCTAATGTGCAAGAGGCACAACTAAGAACATTTTTAAAACAGGTTTTTGGATTGTTTTTTTTTTTTTTTAATTTTTAATATTAATTTTATTCTGCAATCTAGCGATAAATAAAATAATAAAATTTTATAATCGCATACTTCACTTTTTTACTACGCCACCTGCACTATTTCTGTTCACTGTAGCTCATAAGATTTTCTATAATGTTGGTTGCCTTGAAAATAATTATTTCCATGCAAACGCATTTATTCTATTTTTGATATTTTGCAGTCTGTAGTCTGCTGGGCCGATTGCGTTTAATGCTTTAAATATTTTTCCCAGACAACTTAAATAGGTTGAACGTTATGGTTTGTCCGACTTTCTAAATGAATATAATTGATTTGCAAACCACAAACAATCAATTTTATTTAATTATTTTTTTGTTAAGTTTATGGATTAAAGAAATTAATAAATCAAATGGTTTGTTACTTGTCGATAACGTTCAGCAGCATAGGCGAGCCCGTGATTATATTTGCAATCAGATGGATTATACGTGCAAACATAAATGAAATAGTGTTGCATACGTGAAGTTAATTAAACGCTAATTTTCTTTTAAATATTAATATTGGCAACACGAAGAAACGACTTATTTTACAGAGAATCAAAAAATTTTAAAAGCGTTGAAATTTACTGAAAATCTTTAACATTTAAAAAGGAATTCTAAGAAAATAAGGGATTAATTCGAATTTCATAAAAAAATACTCCGCGTTTAATATGCTATAGTGGCTGAGTTATCCATTACAAAATACTTACAAAATGCTCCTATCGCGTATAATTCCAACAATGATATAATTCTTGTTCTTTATTTATCTTTTCTTACAAACGGCCAATGAAACAGGCCTTTTATGTGGAATACTGTATCCAATCATTTTCATTTTATCATTATCATTTTATCATTCACAAGATAAAAAACATATTTCAAAATTGCACTGCAGGTGCAACACTTTTATACAAAACTGAAATCAACATGAACTTATTCCAAAAGATACATTTTTAGTATACACTATCGCACATGTCAGCAGACATGTCGTACGACTTAGTACCACAGTGAGTACAGACAGGCCTTTAGCAAAAGTAATCATATCACAAATTGGCCGAACATATTTCTCCCTACTGCTATATCAACAGCATCTATTCATTTAAGCTGTTTTTTTTCGCTTTCCTCTTTACGCGGTCGTTGTTTTTCCATATAATCACGAGATGTTTGTTATCATTTTTAAATCAGAAAATATTTGTTGATAATTCCTTGTCAATTTAATTTTTGTAATTATTATCAAGAGCTTATTTACTAATAATGAAATTAAATTGTAATTAATTAAAATTAAAATTGTTGTTAAACAAAAAAAGGATATAAAAAAAGGCCAGAAAATAATAAACGATAATTTTAATGCTTACAAATTAAATTGGGTTAACAAAGAAATTATGACGTAAGATAAAATGATGGCACGGCTAGTGATAAGCATGGCATTTGCTGCCATCTCAGGTCTCCCAAGGAGCACCTTCTATTTTAGTCTTTCAGTTTTATAATAATATTTTTGAAAGTTCAATAATCCTGTTTAGAAGCGGGGTTAGTTAAAAAGGCTCAGATATCATTTACGATTTTGGAATATATCTATTTCGGAATATATCAAAATTTCGAATTTAATTCCTTAGTTTCGAAAGTCAGCCTCAGTTTTGATTATCAATTTTAAAGTTGCAATTTAATGTATGTTTATATTGCGAATTTTTGAAATTATTAAAATAATTATCAATCTACGATTTCTTACAAGAAACTTTTTTGGATTTTCCACCAATAAAGCCTCCCATTCACCTTTTTTGCTCGCTAAAGAGAAAAATTGCGATGAAATAAAATAGTTGAAATCTTATATATTTATTCTATTCGCGATATTTACATGTATTATTTGCATTTAGGAAATTACAATTGCGAATTGTAAAAGTTTTCTAAGCATTTAGAAAGTTCAATTTTAATTTCGAATTTTCGAATATAGCAAAGAAAAGAAATTCTCAACTAGTTCTAAAAATTCTTCTTTTTTTAAAACGAAAAAATAGTTAATTTTTTTTAGTACAGAAAAAAACTGACAGATCGCACTAAAATTTGACATGTAAGCGTATAAATGCTGCCAACCTATAAAAAAAAATTTGGCCAAATTTTTTTTTTTTTTTTGGACGTTTCTATTGATAACATTTCCTTCATACTTGATCAGAAGGTATATCAAGAAATACATGTAGCCCTATGGGATAGTTGCTCAGGCCAAATACGGGCGTTTGCTGAGTCTGAAAACAACTTCTTGGTTCACATTCTACCTTATAACTGAAAACAAGGGAAATAGTTGCTTCATATTAATTCGAAATTTTTTAACTTAATAAAATATTAATTCTGAAACCAATCTGTATGCATTTCAAACATTTTCAATTTAATTGTAAATTTTAATTAGCACTTTTAGTTGCTGTTTTCTAATATTTTTAATAAAGAAAATTTATTTTTAATGCTAAAGTACAAATTAAAGCCTTTATTTATTTTTATGTATAGGCGGGCAGTTTTGAAATCTGGAAATAGTTAACACCTTGAGAAAGTAAACGAAACAATGTGAAAAGTGGGGAAAAATAATAAAAACATAAAGTTTTAATTATAAAAAACTTTAGGCCATATTGGCTAAAAGAAATATAATAAATGCATTTGCGATTTGAAAAACTTTTTGCATTTTCTTATGTTTAGATTCTTAGAAAGAATTATACGAGTTGTTAATTCTGGAATTTTTGAAAAATTGGCCAAGAAATTATTTTTTCAACGTGAATATAATTATTGTTAATTTAACAACATAATATTAATTAGCAAGCAAAAGGTTTTAATTAAATAATGCCAAGTAAAACAAAGCCAGACATAAAAACAAAATGAACAGACAGTTTAAGGGCGTTTAAAAAATTATGGCAAAGGAACGATTTTGTTTTACATACGTTCTATAACACGTGGTCACACAATTGAGGAAGGCAGACAAATTAAATAAATTTCGCATTCGATGAAATAAGACACATGCATTAACTATTTACTTTTAAAATGTTGCTTAATCTTCAAGGTTTTATGCAATTTTATTTATTTGCTTTTTTTAATTCAAAACGTGGTGCAGCGGCACAACTAAACAACTTTTCTACAAAGAAAACATTTATATAGAAGTGACTAAATTTATAAAATAATTGACATATTTTCCAAATTATAAAATTTTGAATTGTGCCAATGGAAAGAAAATATTGCTCAAGTCTGTGGATAAAATGCAACCAAACAATCAAGTTGTTTGAATTATTTTATTAACTAGTTTAGATAAATAAGATAATTGTTATAGAAGAATTAAAGCTGTTTGGGCGTTTTAAAAACAATGGAGACACATACAGTATATATTCAATACAGACGAAGAAAAAAATGGTAAATTTTCAATTCAACAATAAAAAGAAAAAAATAAAAAAGTACTCATTCAAGAACAGAAAATACTGTGCCAAAAACTGACTAAACTATAGATAAAAATAGATTTCTTATAGTCTAGGCTACCTGTTTATGCAAGAAGTCTTTGAAATCCGACAGACTTCTACATTCTTCGGCCCCTAATAAATTTTGTTGTAATTTATCCAATTGTTCTAGGCTGAAAGCAGTAAAGACAATAATTAAAAATTAATATTACTAAATGCCAATTATTAACTTACAATGATTGCTTTGCTTGCAATCGATTCAAGTCCAAGCCCTCAATAAAAATGTATAAATGGCTTAATGCCTCTAAGCGATTGTAGCCGGTCTTCATTCGCTGTACTTTTAAAGCCTTTACCAATATTTGTAATAGCTGTAATGCCACATGGACTTTCAGCAATTGCGATGAGTTGGCTTTAATATCGTTATCAATCAAATATTTATGTTTTTTGATTATGGACTGCAATATAAAATTTATTAATTACAATATAATGTTCTTTAAGTATCACTTAAACAAATGGCGATCCTTACTGCTATGGTGCTGTGCTTTAGAGCCGGCTCTTGCTTATACAGATTATATATCAATACTGAAATTATATGGTTATAGATATTTAATCTATAAGTCGCCAAAGTTGTAAGTAAAACTCTTAATTCTTCATGGAAAGTGTTTTTCGACTAAAATTAAAAACAAATTAATTCAATTTAATATTTTTTATATCAAATGTTGCTAAACAGTAAATAAATATATTAACACTTTTTGAAATACGATTCATTATTATACAACTAATTGTCTCTGAATATAAACACATTTTAGATTTTGTGAAGATTTCCAAATTCTAAAACAAGTTCGAATTTCGAATATGAAATATGTCGGAAGATGAAATAATTAAACATAAACTTTAATTCATGTGAAAAGGATAAGTTTTTGGAAATCCGAAATACCGTCACAATTTTATTATCAAACTACTTGCGAGTAATATTTGCTTACACTGTCATCACACTGTAGTTAATACCAATCACTTTTTCAATTGTGAAAAGTCTTATCTTCGTGAACACATTTGTCTTCATTTAAAAGCAAAAACAGTAATAAATAATTATTGTATTCTCGTTTTGGATTTTATATTTATTTTTATGTTAGTTGTTAAATGAAATCGCTGCTGGTAAATGCAACAAAGTCAAGAATTTCATGGGCAACTGAAGGATTTTCCATTTATGTCTTTGAAAAGTTAAATTTAATAAATTTAAGCCAGCAAAACTGAAAATATTCCAAAACTGGGCTTACACCCCACAATAAAATTTCAATGTTTTTTTTAAAAAAAATATAGATATTACATTGACTATGAATTTTGCGACTTTATTATGTTTTAAATATCAAAGAAATTAAAAACAATTTGGTTCGGAAACATAATTTTTTTATGCACTTCGAAATTCAAATTTAATTTCGAATATTTGGTATTTCCTACTGTCTGTAGAAATTAACTTATTATTTTAAAGTTATTTGCTTTTATATCAAAAATCATTAAAACAGCCCACAAAATTAAATTTGGCTGAAAAATATATTGAAATTGATTGTTGTGGATTTCAGAACAATTTCTTCTGTATTCAAAATCCAAAATAGGTTTCGAGAGCTAGAATTTTAAACAAGCGAAACTTGACAATTTTTGTGGTGATAGATTATTAGTTGTTGTTACATTCAAAATTCGCTTTGGTTTTGAATTGTATCAAATTATTAGAAATCAATTATAAAAAATTTTATAAGCAAAAGCTCCATAATTAATAATGAAGAATTATTATTAAATTGTTTTATTCATTCAAAGGCTTTCATTAAACCAAGAAAACAAAGTTTAAAGAAATTTAATTTTCAAATAACCCAAAATGTATCAGATCAGTGTGTATAGAAAATTAGGCTAGTAATTTTACCATACGTAGTATTGTTAATGTTATTATTATTAAAGCTACTCGCACTCTTACCCTTCCATAATAAATACATAATTTCCACACCGTATATGAGCCGATTCTCAATGTTTGATACTTGTGCATTTGGGCAAACTGCCTTAACATCAGACGTTGATATTCCACAGATTGTGCAGGATGTATTTGTTGCAATTCCTTTGCTCCCTTATTATACACCAATTTATTTTTAAAATTGATCACAATTAAAATGTTTACCAATTGCTGGTACACTTGAACATTCAGTTTTAAAGGGAATTTGATAATTAATTGCAAGAAACAACAAAAATACTAAAAACAATTATTTTATAAGCAAGGCAATTGATATAGAAATTAATTTTTAAAAGCAAAAATAATAAATCTCACCGTTTTAATTCTCACTATAGGAAATTTTAACAACTCTTGCATATCATTTAGAATCAACCATAAATATTGGAAAAGTTCTTCGGTATCTGGAAGAATGCCATAAATTTGATTGTCGCTATCCAATTCAAATAATTTCGAAATACACGAAACAACAATTTCCAATACATATAAATCAATCAAAGATTTATCTTCGAAAATTAAATTTTTTATTTCCAGATTATATAAAAAAAATTTAGGGAAACTGCGAATGACTTCTACATAGATGTGGTCCAGCAAATTATATTTTGTTTTTAATATAATATTGAAACGCTTTATTAAGCCATTATAGTGTTCAAGAGACTGTCTATTCAGTGGCTGAAACATGAAAAATAATCACATATTAAATCATAAATTTTAAAATCGTTTTATACAATAATTTACCTTTTGCCGATTATCCTCAATTTTCTTGAGATCTCTTATCATTTCGTAGTACTTAATTAGTATATGATCACTTATTAATTCTAAATGTTCCCATTTCTTATAATAATCCAATCCTTTATGAAAAATAATAAATATATTCATCAGCAAAGGATATTCCAAAGAGCTGTCAACACACGTAAAGACACATACAGCATAATGTATAAAATGATCTATAAACTAAAAAATTTTTTACATAAAGAAAAGTTAAGAAGCCAACTGATGTATATGAGGACAATATTTTACCGGTTTCTGTATTTCGCCAATAGGCATGTATGAATATACATTCAATAAAATTCCCACGGTTTTCTGGCAATTCAAAATTTCAAATATTTCGGGCAATCTTTTAAATATGATTTCTAAAGAGCCTGATTAAAAGATTTTAGTTTTATTATATAAGAAAACTCTTAAAAAATAACATTTCACAACTAATAATAAAATAACAATAGGGCTAATGATAAAATATTAGATCTAAATAAAAATAAATATAAATTGCAATACATTAAGATGGCAATAACTTTTAATAAGTTAAAGTTTGTGATGCTTTTATTCAAAAGCATTATCTGAAAGCAAAATAATTCGCATTCAGCAGCCGGTAATATTTCCAATCACTTGGTATGCCAAATTGGCTCCAATTTGTACGACAGTTTTGACTGAGAATACATTTTTCATCTCGTTATAATATACGTTATAATACACACAGGCGGTAAGTAGTTTGTACCATTCGCAATAAAAATATAATAATTGTAATAAATATAACACGGTTTTAACGTACTTCTCTTTCGAAAATTCAATTCAAATATGATAATCAAGATATGGGCACTTAGTAATCTTATTATATCTGACGTTTGATGATCCGCAATGATATCCAGCAAATGATTAAAATTTATTAAAAATGCAAAACTTTCATACATTGCCTGTACGTAAGGCTTTAAGTGTGTAATTGAACCCTAAGAAACACCAGAACATAATTATAATATTGTCTATCGACTTGATTTAAAGAAAAATAAAAGAAAAAGGTTCTTACCACATGAGCTACATAAAAATCCATTAGATGTTTCAAAATCGCGTCGTCTGAAAATCTTCGTTTCATTATTTTTATATATAAAGTACAGGCTAAGGGCGGCAAAGAACTATCTCTTTTAAATACAAAATTTAAAAGGGCTTCCATAAATTCGCGAGAAAAGCAATCCAAACTTAATAAATTACTTAAAATTATAAAATAACAAATTATAATTACTTTGGATTAGTTCATTTAATTTTTAAATACCTTTGCAAAATATTCAAAAATTTGATCGCTTCTTCTTGTATTTTTTCTATATTCCTTATTGTGATCTTATTGTACCATCTATATTTTTTTGCCACTAATGTGCTAAAATAAACGCGTAACATATAAGGCTCTATAAGAAAATTTAATAATATATTTAACTTGTAGGCAGTCACTTTCTGTTTCAGCATTTTTTGCAGACTTTGATATACTTTCAAGGGAGTTAGAGTATTTGTCTATAAAGAATAGATATTTATATCTTATAAATATTTTTTTTAAATATATAAGAGTATGTACATTGTAAAACGATTTACCTCTACTGTAAATGCTTCATAAAAGAAATTGATAGTTGGCGCAGAGAATTCATAAAATAAATCATAATTCTTTGAAAACATTTTAAGCAAAACTTTAAAAGTCATATCATGGGTTTGTGGATAGCTTTAAATTAAAATAATAATAATATTAATTAATAAATTTATATAATAAAATATAATATATATTTTTTTTATTTAAATTCCTTAATTTCATTTAACGGATTTAGTAAAAGTAATAATAAAAAATATTAACACAAATGAACAAAAAAATGTATAATTATCAACAGGTTTGACTTGTAAAAGATAAAAGAATATTTATAGCAAGTTGAGAACCTTTTTTCACATTCTTCTCAATTCATTTTACATTTTACTTTTAAATAAATAAGTTTCAAAGAAAAAGCTATAGCAAATTACTGTGGTGAATCAAAATTTAAATTTTTTACCTAAGTCGCCTCTGGTCTATACTTACTACAAGCCTTGCAAAGCACTCCAATACAACCGATTGCAAATAGCATCCAAAAGCTGCAAATCTAAACGATATATTTTGCGTATTTTATGCATGCCTACCAGCAAATGAAGATCTATAAATAAGGAATTATTATAGGAATTCTATAGGGGTTTTTTTCTTTACTTATTCTTGCCAAAGGCTCTTCGAAACGTTTATTCTTCTGCATTTCTTCCAACTTTAACAATTGCTTATAGGTACTGCACCACACGGCTACTAGTTGCATTAAGAACTCTACAGGACTTTCATACTCATCGTCATTCCAAAGTTCTTTTAAACCATTGATAAATATTTCATGTTGCTCTATAACCAAAGTACACACACTCTCAAGAAATTCCTCAAATTCTTTGAAGTCTGCTTCTACATAATGAAAGTTATAAATTTGTATTTGTTCCATAGGCCAAACGTAGCTCCATTTTTCTACTATTTGTTCGGGTGTTATAGTACAATCGAGCCCGATAATTCTTAAAATATCATTCACAAAATCGCAAGCTAATTCTAAACACAATTCCTTAAGCTCCCAAGATTTTTGCAACAAAACTTGAACAAATTCATTAGCAACATTCTATGCAAGGATATATATATACATATACACATGGTTGTTTATAATAATAAAAATAAGTCATATTAATATTTCACTTATACCTGTGCTGAAGCTCCACTTTTCAAAACTGCAAGGAAATTCATTTTTGCCCAACCTCTACTATTTTCAGTTACAACAAGAATAAAATTTAAAATGCTTGCAAAAGTCCCCGCTATTTTTAATCAGCTGCTGTTACGAAAATAGCTGGAGTTACCATATGTGATGTAGCATACACTAAGATAAATAGGCTGTGCAAGGATTTTATGCATTTCTCTACAGGTGTTGAGCAATTTATCGTTATATACATTTTGTGAATGATACATATATATATTTATGTATATATATATATATATATATATATATATATATATATATGTATATATATTAGTAATAATTTTTTATATATATATAGAAGTATGTATATACGTATTTATTATATATTTTAAATAAATTAGGTGGATTTACAGTCATAACTTAATTGCTGATGAACTTGCAAAGGACAGACCTTGACGCGGAAATTCCTAACATAGATAACTAAGCAGTATTATGCAATCAGTCTCTCAGATGACTGAAAGCAGATAGATAATTATATTTTTCAATTTCTGTTACCATATGGCCTAACGAGCTAATACGCCGAAATTGAAAATATATTATTCGGCATATATATTTAATCCCTCAATAATATCCGCAGGATTTCCGAAAAGATTATGTTCTGAAGCTAGTGGAGATTAGGATTGACTTTGGTTATAGCTTTATTATACACCTCTTACACTTTTTTGTTTTGTCTTAAATGCAATATATATCTTCAAATATTTCCCTTTGTTATGTAGGGCATCTGCCATTTATCACGAAGCAGTCATAAGTGTTAAATGTTGAAAACTTCTCTCAGTTTAATAACCCAATTTGTTGTTACGTATATTAATTAATATAATGAATAATTAATTCCACGTATTTTTTTACATGTTTATATTAAGATTTTTGATTACTTTTCTCAGGCAGCATTGAATCTGTTTCAATTGGGTGACACTAAATCTCTCGAACTCATCTGGCATCCTTATCTAGAGCACAAAACAAAATAAATTAAAATATAACTTAAGTCAAAAGTTTTTGAATAAAACTATACTTTACTTTTAATAACATTTTAATAAAATGTCTGAAGAAGGAGATGGCACGCCGTTCGATCTTATAAAATTGGT
This sequence comes from Ormia ochracea, assembly GCA_963402855.1. Classification (NCBI taxonomy): domain Eukaryota; kingdom Metazoa; phylum Arthropoda; class Insecta; order Diptera; family Tachinidae; genus Ormia; species Ormia ochracea. The sequence goes on along the minus strand of OY727107.1, from coordinate 16,510,560 downwards.
AGCTTTTAATATTTGTATATATGAACTAAAATAAAAGAAATAGTATTACAGGCGGAAAGAATAAATAATCGTGTTGATAGCATTTACAAACAATTATGTGCCTATGAATGTTCTCGAGATTTCCAAATTTTGGAAGACGATGATGATTCGAAAATCAAAATAATGGACCTCCTCCAAGCTGTGCAAACTATTCAGGAGGCGGCAGAGATTTTGCGGCCCCGTAATTTGAGCTTGTGTTCGAAGCAACAGTCCTTGGAAGAACAAATGAAATGCCTGCAACAGTCGGTTGATTTATTGAAACTAGAGTGTGTAGTCCCTAATAAAAAGGATCAAATGCAGGATTAAATGGTAAAGATGCATTTAATTATGAAAAGTGTAATTAGTATTATTAAAAACATAGATTTTATAAATATGGCTTAGAAGCCACTTCATCGCACAACGATATATACATATTTATTTTATAATAAAACTCAAATGCTGAGATACTAAGTTGACGTAATAATTCATATTGGCCTTTTGAGTGTGATCTTGTATAAGTTAGTTTGCTTTTGTCAGATGTGCACAGAAATTGTGAAACTAGATATAAAATACATTAGCTAAGAAATGAAATCATTTAAAGAAAATGGTATGAGAAGAGAAGTTAACCATGTAAAAATCGTTTAATGCACAACCAGAACTTAACCAAATTACGTAGCCAAACAGTTAATTTTACGCTTTGCGAAAGACATTTATGAAACAATTCCTTATGTAGTTAATAAGACTGAACAAAGAGGCATCGTTAAATGTTTTTGTGTTGGTACTTCCAGGAAGTACATGCTGAATGTGTACTACTCGGACGCAGTTCAGTTTGTACAGACCTTTAATCTCATATATATTTAAGCGATTTTGCAATTTTTCAATAAAAAATTACGGATGTTGTAATTTAACCGATAATACGGTGATAGTTTTTAATATTTTAAAAATTATGCATATAATTTTAAAAATTAGAACACAAAAAATTTAAAATTTTTTAAAACACGTATTAATAAAAAAATCCTAAAATAATAACTATAAAAGTTTCTTAACTTTAATTTAAGATAAATAAAATTTAAATCAGCCACAACAATTTATAAGAATTAAAAATTTCATGAATTTTCTTAAACACAAATCTTAAGAATATCATTTTATAATAGATTTAGCTAATAATGAATTTGAAAACATTTATTTGTAATGAGCTTTCCTTCCGACATAATGCAGAAGAATTAAATTTGAAAATCTTAAATAAATTTAAGGTATCAGACAGCATTGCCCTTTTGTAACCAAGCCAATAGGAATTGTAATGCTGGCTGTAATAACACCAATTTTCAGATATCTGTATTAATGCTAATGCGTGTTAAAAATTCTCCATGAGAATCCGCTACGGCTCGTATTATTTCTAATAGTAGTTCACGCGAAAGACCTGATATTTTTGGTAGACGTGCCACACGAGCAAAATCCTTAACAATTAATTTCAAGGCATGGTCTTTAATATCCACAATTTTTGTATAATCTGAAGCTTCTAGGGTTTGTAAAACATTTTCGTATGTTATATTGTGCTCTAGTGAATATTTGCAAAACGAATGTAAACGGTTGTTGGATAAACCATAGAAATGAGGAGCCTGAAACAAATATAAAGCGTCTTGTGGTGGCAATTTGGTTTCGCCGTAATAAATATAACGCAGCAAAGATTGAAACGCTTCGATAGAGGGTAAAATATCACCAATAGAAATCTGAAAGAAGGAAATTATTTAAATTAAAAAATTTTAAAACTTCACGGAAAAACTACATTTTATAAAATTATATTAAAATGTTTTCTTTCTGCTCAAACGAGGTAAAATGGCCAGGCCAAATATTTAGCCTTTTTAATAAATAATTTGGGATGCCATTTTAAACCAAATTGAAATAAAATTTTTAAACACTTTCCAGACATATTATTTTCTCATTGTTTTCTAAAAAAAGTTATTTTAGTTCTTCAAGCAAAAGATAGTTTTATTTATAAAAGTTCATAAAGTTTTTTTTTTTACATTTCTAATATTTGTCTATCTTAATGAATTGCTCCCTCAGTGATCAATTATAAGTAAAATTAACATTTGCTTGAAGAACTCAACTAATTTAACAAATGAAATGGTGGTAACAGTTTGAAAAACGCATTATTTACATATTTTCTTTTTGCAAATGCTTTAACTGGAAATAACACACACCACTATTTGGAATACTACTCTCTGTGTACGTATAATATTCTTGACTTACATTAACCGTATTATCTGGTGGCATAAATGACCGAAACATGGCCTGGAAATACTGTGTTCTGGCCGATAATACTGACTTGTGAGCCATTATTATCTGCCCCTCTAAAACTAAATTAATGTCGCAAAAATCTTTGCCTGTTGATTCTAAGAATAACGCCATATCACTTTCCAAAGTAGTACCTAAAATAGCAATATGATTTTAATTAAGAAACATGTGTTCAGGAAAAAGTTTAGTTTACTTTGCATACCAACGTTCTTATCCAAATTAGGATCCGCTGCTATTTTACTTGGATTTAGTTTCTTGCGTATGATTTCCACAAGCAAAGGCTTGTCCAAATCACTAAATTCGTTGCACATTACAATATCTGTAAAGTTTTCCTCTTTAACCAAATAATGCATACAATGATCCTTGACAATTTTTATACTTTAGAAGAATGAAAACATTATTGTAATTGAATTTTGTTGCAGAAAATACAAAATTATAAGCTCACCTCTTTTTATCGGCATTATATAAAGCCTCCAACACATTTTGTTTATTGATTTTAAAATCCAAATACTGTATGCAGCCATGAGCGAGGCGTGGCATTAGAAATAAGCCGGCTAATTGATAAATATCTGTTATAAGAATTATAATATTTTTAGTGTAGGGTTCTTTTAAGTCTATGCGATCCGTGTAAATGTAATTTAAAATAATTTCAAAGGCCTCCGGATTGGCATTGGGCAATCGAACCTCCAGCAAAAGCTCCTGATTAGCATTACTTTGAGGACATGTGCGGACTTCAATGCAATTCGAACCAAATACCTTTTCCATTTGTTGTTGCCTGGCATCGCGAGCGGCCAATATTTTCGTTCTTAAATACTTCGATCTAGCTGCCACAAAAGCTATATGAGCCATAATTTTAATTTCTTCCGGACCAACAATGAACTGTATATCGCAGAATTGTTTCTCATTGAAAAATTTACCATAATCTTCGCGCAAAGTACATTTGGGATAACTGGAGAATTGGAAGCGATAGGTGTCGCCTCTGCGTACACTATTATCTACAGTGCCGCCGAATATATACATGGCATCGCCTATAACAGCACTGGCATGGAATACTCTGCCACAAGGCACATCCGAATTAGCTTCGGGTTGTATAATCGACCACACTTGCGAGTCCAAGTCATAGCAGTGCAAATCATTTGGCAAAGTAGTATCTGCTGAGCCACCAAATACATATAAGAATCGATCATGGTGCACCATAGTATGGCCATAGCGTCGAGACGGTGGTTGCGATGCCACTCCTCTTAAAACATGTTCGTTTCCTATACGTCGCCAGCTGTTTAAATAGATCATAACATTTAAATATTTTTAATTTCTACAAATCAAATTGTTTCTCATCACTCACAGCTTTACTTACGTTTTGCTTTTAAAATTAAATTCAAATAAGGAATTCGTTATTTGCATACCACTTTGCCCGGAAAACATATACATACAATCGCGTGCTACGGCCACGGGAAAATTGCAACAAGTAGGCGGACGTTCTCCCTTTTGCTCGATTTCTTCCCATTGATGGTTTTCGCCCTGAAATCATTTGCAATATTAAATGTTTGTAAAATAAGGAAAAAAACTTTTATTTTTTGAAACTTCTTTCTAAAGAACATGCTCTCTTTCTGTCTCACTCTTGTAAGCAATAAAATTTGCCAGACTTAATTACTTAAAGCAGGTAAACGCCATACCGTTGATTTGCTTTCATTTCTATGATGGTAAAGAATGCCGTTCGTGAAAAATTAAACAGATAGATTGAGTAGGGCGGCAGCCTTTCCCGCACCAAAGTAGGCGCTGTAAAAATATTTTCAGTATATATTGTTTTAGTTCTTCGTTGAAGCACTACTATACAGCGGCACCAGGGACAAAATACAGATTTTTTTGAGAAGATTTTTTAAATTAGAATAGAATCAAATCATAATTTAATGCAAATGAATCGTATAAGTATTTAGGATAGTGAGCGGCTACTACGATTTCGTCACATAAACACTCTAAGAGGAATTAACACAAGAGATATTAAAGGTCATGATTTACTATCCTACATAATCGCACGAACTGGTGAATAACATATGTCTGCTGAAAAAGTAGTGTAGTGTTTATAAAATGTAGTTTTTTCGTGAAAGTTTGAAAATTTTTTAATTTAAAAGTGCATCTGTCTGATAGAGTTTTTGACAAGTTGTACGATTTGACATTTCCTTGTTATGATGAATAACTTGTATTACAGCAAGTGAAAAAATTTTATAAATGTGCAAGTTCGTTGACTTGTTTCTCCTAAAACCAAAAATTATTCGCCAACAAAAGTTTTATGTTATGTAGAACAATATATATTTGTATGTATGTGCATTGTCGAAGACAACCTTCATAAGTTGGGTTGTTCTCATAAATATTTATTTTACTTCATAAAAATAAACAAGAAATAGTAGCAAAAAAATTTTTTTAAAAAATTTTAATTATATAGAAAACATGAAATATAAATTTTATAAAATTTTGTGTGAATTCGAATAATTAATTATGTGTTGTGAAACATGTTACGTAATAATTTTTTATAGACTTCCTTTTAAAAACGGTAATAATATTATCTAAAATATATCAATTTTAACTGCAATAATTTTAAAATGTGTAAAATGTACTTTATATAACGTTTAAAGTTGCCACTACAATTTTTCAATTTAAATAAGGCATTTTAACGATATCGCCTATAATTTCGTACAATCTCATTTGGCAACACTCTATGCAACCACTTGCATCTCACTTTATTCTTCTAAAACCGTTTAACAAGTGCGTGTGTTGCTTAAGAAATTTCTCGCAGTAAAATGATTTTATACAGTTAATATATACCAAATTCTTATAAAATTTATAAAAAAAGTGATTATATAATTATTGTTCTTTGTATATTTGTAAAAATATTTACCGAAAGTATGACAATTTTTGGAAAAATCTAATTAGAAAATTTCTGTTCGTTTTTATGAATTTCATAATTAAAATGGCTGTTACAAGAACAAGATGGTGGTATGAGTAAGTGTGTGTGATGTGCGAAGGATTAAAATTTATAAATGTGTGTGTGAAGCACAAACATTATTTTCCTAATTTTAAGAAATTATCAATTTTCAGTAGTAAAAATTGTAATAAATATGCAAATTCATTACACCGAAAATTAATTGATTACAAAATTAAAAGTATTTTAACTAAAGTAAATTTAAATACAAGAACGGCATGCATTTAGATTTCACGATGTGTTTAACGAACCATTTCGGTTTTTGCTGTATATGGCAGCAGAATTCAGCAAAGAGCAGTGAAAAAGGTTGAATCAGAAAGAAGCTTGTTAGCATTTGCTGCAACATATAAGGATCCAGGTAAATATATGTATTTGGTGTTATCTTTAAGAAATATGTGCGGAATTCAGAAAACCCTACATATCGTTCGTCTTTTGTAGAAAAGCCCTAACTCGCATTTTTGCCCCGCAAGTAATTTTTTTTTAGTAATTTCAATAATTTCGTTTTACTATCCTACACAGTCGTACGATTTGCCAAATTTGGCATGTGTGCTGCAAAAAATTAAATAGTGAGATTTTGTTGGACAAATCGTACGATTTACTTCAAGCAGCTGAACAAAAAAATATTCTTTTGCAACGTACAAGAAACACCTGAAAAAATTATATTATCCTTAAATTTCTGTGTATAGTGTAATTTATACAAAAATTTATTCTTCTTTTTTAAATTTTAATAATTTTGAATATAATTACCAAAAGTGTTTTACATTTTGCAAAATTAATTTTCTGAAATTTTTTTTTACTAAGAATGGCAGTGAAGTGTTTTCTACAGCACTAAATATAACGAATTTTGTTTCTTTAAATTTCTCAACCAGAAAAAATATGCTTTTGTATTACATGTAAATGATAATGTTGCACCAGCAATGCCACTTTAATGCGATTTTTTAAAATAGAAAAGTATCAATATCATATTTTTGTGCGAACGACTCGTATGACTGTGTAGGATAGTGTAACGAGGCCTTAATATACATTGAAATTATTAAAAATAAAAACTTGTTTCAAAATTGGAGTGAGAGCCTTAATAAATGATACGAACCTCATATCTGTGCCTAATGCCATCTTAAAATGATCATATGTCATCAATTTATATTTTAATATATCTTTTAGGTTCTAAAGCCCTTATATATGTATGTGTATAGTGTAAATAAATAAATTAAAGTAGAAAAAGTATATTTTCTGAAATCAGAATGATAGTTATAAATAAGGCAAATTTAAAAATTATATAAATACAAGTAACAGAAACCGCCATAATGGCATCATTGTCTTCTCCTTTAAGAACATTTTAAGCACTTTTTGGTAACTGCATAACTTGCATAGATTTTAGTCACCAGTAGATATTAAACTATTTTCTAAAGGGAGACTTTTGAATGCTTTGCTATAAAAGAGATGGTTGCGATATGCCCATATATGTACATATGTATACATTTCCTAGTTAAGTGGAACTTAAAAATTTTCTTTTTACGCATCAAAATATATATCAAGGTTTTGGCTTCAGAAAAGCATTGCGAAACCCCCAACCTATGTCTTCTAAGTACTTACTGTTAAATTTAATGTCCACATATCATTCAAACGAGCATTGCCATCGTATCCTGCATAAATCCACATTTTATTATCATAAACAGCAGCACCGTGGGCTGAACGAACCGCAGGCATTCTAGTAAGAATAGGAAAACAAAAGTATTATCCTCTTAGATTCATGCATACAAGAAGAGAATTTTATAAAATGTATACTATTAAACTTACTTTCCCGAAAATTTCCATTCCACCCACATGGCTCTTTGAAATTCATATTCGAATACATCATTTTTATTGGTGAGATTCAAATTACTATGAATGTCACCCGTGTAGCCGCCAAAAATAAACATAGAATTGCCAAACACTACTGCTGAGTGGTGGTAACGTGGAGCGGGTGGTGTGCCAGTGGCACAAGCACGACCCCAGGATTTGTCTTTGACACCGAAACGTATTAAATCATTGAGCATGGTCTTGCCATTGTCACCACCGAACACATACATTGCATCTTTGTAGGCAACCACAGTGTGTTTCGAACGTCTTCGTGAAAATAAAGCAATGTAAATTTATTTCTACAATAGATAATCAAGGAAAAAAAAAATTCCACATACTTGGCTCCCACGAATTCTGCACATTCCAACATTTTTGTCCACTGATGAGTGGCAGTGTAGGTGCTGAAGTCAACATTTAAAGCATTGCAACTATAACTGCCCGGTGAAACGGACTTGGAATTGTTGTACATACAACTGCGTGTACTGCCGCGCATAGAACTTGAACTAGAATGCGACATTTTGCCGCAACTACTGCGAGTGGCGAAACTACGGCGACTTTTACGTTCTCCGTTTTCAGAGTAATGGCGTTGTTGCTGTTGTTGTTGCTGATACTGTTTATCAACTTCGCATGCTATACAGCCGTTACCCGTTTCTGTTGATGTGGATGGAGCTACTGTGGCAGGCGTACCGTAATCGTAATTATTTAAAACTGCACTCGATGATATGGAACGGCTACCCAATCGCACTGTACCACTGGTGGCCACTTTATTACCCTGCAACCCAGTAGCAGGGCTATTAAAAGTTTTACCACTACCAATGCCAACACTACATGTACTATTGCTGGCTGCCGCCGTTATTGCTCCTTCCTCCTGGGAATTGGTCGAATCCGACCCCAAAATAGCCCTTAGCATGAACGTATCATAAACCTTAAAACGTTGTTTCGGTTTAATTTTTTCAATATTCGACACCTTGTTAAAATTAATTAACTACATTGATTTTATTCAATAGTTTTCGTGTAAATATTTTTTCCCCGTTTGTGTAAAACTATTCGATTTTTTCCTTCTCGTGTGTGTATAATAGAAAACACCAACGGAGGTAAGTCTTGTGCATTTTGCACGCCCCCTCCCACTTTGAAGTATTTTTTTTAATAAATTATTTCTCGTTAAACAATAGTGATATGCAGCGTTTATTGCATATAATTCGGAGAGTTCTGAGGTTTTTTCAGCTTGTTTCGCTATTGTCAACAGTTGGCATTATTGTAGAGGACTAATAAATTTGTTTGAAAATGAGTGAAGGCGAGAGAAGAAATAAAAGAAAAATTATGAATGAAATGTGGTTTTTTGTTTTGGTCTGGTCATTTGCAAAAGTCAGCTGCTGGTGCAATGCAGCCAAATACACTGTGGAATATAAAATTGATGAGCTGCCAACTTGAAGTTTTTTTTTGCCGTTATAAAAAAGTTCCCTTTTAAAATTTTGATTGTATACAATATTATTTATAAATATGACACCCTGCTTACACCCTACAAGATTTAGTTAATTTATTCAACTTCAATGCCATTTGCGATTATAATATACATCTGGATGCTGGGTATATCACAGAGTTTTTCAATGAACTCGCAGAAACTTAACACCCTACGATATAAATTACACAAAAACAAGAACGTTTTTTTTTCATTAAATACTCTTTTTATTTATTTATTTGTTTTTTAAGATACTTTAGCTGTGCTCTAAAAGGTTTCTAACAATAGGAGAAAGCTTTGCATTTATTATTTATATATTTTTTATTTATTATTTTATTTATTATTATTTTTTCATTAAGTACTCTGTTTTTATTTATTATTTATTTATTTGTTTTGTAAGATACTTTATTTAAAAGGTTTCTAACAATAAGAGAGAGCTTTGCATTAGTCGAAGATTTAGTTCAATAATTTCCAAATTGCTTCTTACCCACGAGATATTTCTTTCAAAATAAAACATTAAATACTGATTTGAGAGCCAATGACGATTGCAAAATGATCGTTATTAATAAAAAAATAATTCGTATTAATAAAAAAAAAATTTATGAATGTATATATATACATACATGTTTATGGCATGTGTATGGCATGTGTATGGCATATGTTTTGTGTAAAATACACATGACCTCACTTAAAACATGTAGCAAAATCTGAGAAATAAAAATAAAAACATTAAATTGCAACGACACTATACAAAAACAAATTTTTATTCAAACAATTACACGTTTCTCACTCATATTTCAGTTATTTTCCCACTCTCACTTAAGTAGTTAAATGAAAAAAAAAACAAACACCATCTCACGCATACTGTCAAAACCATATACATGCAATTATGATCATTAAAGCCATACCAAACACCAACACTGTTATGAGTAAGCTGGGGAGACAATAGAGCCATACAAAATAAACTACACACACACACATGCTGCAGCCATATTTCAATAAACAAGAACAAAAACTATGCAACCGCAAATACAATAAAATATTCCCCTTAGAGTAAAAGATAAAAAAATAGGGAATGAACACATACATTTACACAAGTGGATGAATTCTTTGCTGAAGAAAATAAGTGTAGCATAACTTTTGGCAAAGAATTTACAATTTTTTTTTACAATTGCTCTGAAAAGTCGTAAATTTATTTATTTAAAGTGGCGATGAACATGATGCTAAGTTCGTAGCAATTCAAAAATCTTAGAAAGTAAGAAAAATATATTTTGCTTTGGATACAACTACCTTGGTTAGCCTATAAATTCCCAAATAAACGTTTTGTTTGTATTTACCATGTGAAATATTGTATTCTCAGGTAGCTTTTGGAGTTCATAATAGCGTATTGTGTACATGTGAAGGCATATACAAATTTAAAGTGCTGCTCGCTTTATATGGAATACCGATAAATCGTTTTATATTTATTACTTCTGTTTTTTTTTCTTTGTGAAGCTTTGCGGTGAGCTTTTGTTAAAAAAAACTGGGGGCCATTTTTTTATTATTGTAGAAAAATAAATGTGCGACAATTTTTTTTACACGTATTCCGTTTGTTTTTATTACTTTCAAAATAATTGTATACTTTAGTGTTTCATAATATTTTACAAGTTATTTTATGTTTTTGAGATAAGATAAGCAAATGTTTCTTTTATGAGATACATACGTACATATGAATGTATGTATGTATGCTGACTTTATTTTATGCTGAAACTGAAATAAAGAGGAGTAAAATGAAGTATTGTAATAATAAAAATATGTTTAACAAGTAAAAAATTATATGTGATTACAAAATCGCATTCGGTTTTTCAATTAAAAATAATAAGATATCCTTTTAGGCATAAGCAGAAATATAGATTATGTACTGTTATGAAGTTTCTTTGCTCTTTAATGTAAGAAATTTTAAACATGATCAAATGAAACGAAAAACGATTTTTTTTACTAGTAAATTATTCAGGCAGAACGATGATGTGATTCAAACGACCATGAATATAATAAACTGCCATGTTGTGCAACAGAAAATTTATTGCCGACTTAAAGACTGTGTTATTTCCTTACCTTTTTATTGAAAATATTTGCTTATTTTCCAAACAAATTCACAATACACTTGCCTATTTTCGAAATAATTGCGGTTTTCTTAGTAAATTTTCAAAATGATATAAAATAAAGCAAGAAAACAAAATAAGTACAAAATTTATAGCATAGTTGATGGCGTAAAATTGAATTATATATGACAGCCAAAGTGCTAAATAGCAGCACAAGGATGATTGTGGACCCTGTCATAACTGGCCAACACTTATTATTTTGCAAACGTTTTTAAACTTTAATAAAATTACGTTTCTTTAATCCGAAACTTATGCTTTATTGTAGCACACAGCAAACGAACTGTGCATGGATGTGTACGGGTCTACATATTTGTTTTACAAGATGATTCCCTCTGGCACTGTGCAGCCAGCGCGAAGTTGTCAGTTTTAATTTAATAATATCTGACAATGATGACGACAATAGTGGCTTTAATAGCTGCATAATAAAATTAGGACTGAAACAATGAAGTTTTTGGTAGACGGTGAAAGTGCGAATCCAGTTATTCGTATTGGACGAAAAAAAGTAGCTCAAACTTCAGCATTCGTTAGGCTTTTTTCTTCGAGTGTATGATTATTCTTTACGCCTTTTACTTGTGTCAGTACTGTCATGGCATCCACTCTTCTACTAACATTGCAAATAAAATTCTTCAAATGATACTATACAACTGGAATTATTTTTTAAAATCTGCAGCAGCTGAAATAAAATTTTTCATATAATCACATGTAATTTAATTTGATCGAATTCTTACAAAAACATCTTTTCTTAGGCAAAATCGTATTAGTGATTTCTTTTGTATTAAGTTAGAGAGAAACCTTTTAGTTTTTCACCGAAACTAATTTTTTATAAGAAGATTTTGCTTTTTCGAGCAACATGTTACAGAAATTGTAAATAATGTTTTTAAATTTATCACAATTTTCATATGGTTACTTTGAAAAGTATTACATAGCAGCAATTGCACACAATCTTTGTTAAAGCTCCGCTGCTTACCAAATTATTTTTTTTTTAATTTTCATTTCGCTAAAATAAATCTCACCGTTTCTTCTTTATGTATTTAAATTAGGAAATATACAATTCATTTCACCAACCCTTTTGTTTGACTGCTTAATATTTTTTTCCACATTTTCACAAACATTAATATTTCTTAACTTAAAAGACGTTAAAAGCACCCATACATGCACACATGGGTGTGTACATCTGTATGGCACAATGTATCGATGTGTGTGTGTGCCTGTGTATCCATGATTTTCAAAATGTATTCTGGTACTGCTTGCTTTAACATCTTGCAATTGTTTTTTTCTGCATTTAAAATTTTCTGTTTGAAATATCAAATCGCTTCGCCTTAAAATCCTTAACTCTCCATAAATTATATTTTGCAGGAAAAGTCAATTCGAGTTTTTCTATAACAAATATGTATGTATGTGTTTGAATGATTTAAAATGAAATTAACTGAAAGCAAGATTAATTTCTAACTTTTCATGTGTGCTTCCCAAAAAGTGCTAAGCAAACATGTTTGCATACAGACAAATGACATCCCTGAAAAGTATGCTATAGATTTCATATATTCAAAGTACAAGAAAATGAATTTTATATAGTACCGAGATCCAACAACTCTTAACGCCATTCGCATGTGTTTAAGTGCAACTGATTTTGGTAGCTGATATAACTAATCGGCGAGCAAGACATTTTTAAAATCACTTTCTAATTTAAAAAGATTTCAAAATATCTGAATTGTATTTGTGAATTTACTATCTAATAGGATTTTAGCATTTTTGGATGTATCTTTCTTTGTGCAAAATTTTCACCATATACAAATTGTTGCCAAGGACCCAGACAACAAGAAATATTATACCAACCAAAAATAATGTCCGGGAAATAATTAATATCCCGACAAAAATAATCGCCGGACAAATGTAATGCACTGGACGGATAAATATTTCATTCTGGCAGATGTATCTTTCTAAGACGGACAGATGGATGCAAGTTTCCTTCTCTTAAACACCGTTATTCTAACAGGGAAAACAATGAATACACGTACAGACGGATAAATATTTCAATACGACAAAGTGTGTTTCTACGACGGACAGACGGAGAAATATTTCATTCTGACACAAGTGCCATTCTTATGCTTAGACGGACAAGTATTATTCTAAATCGGACAGCAATGAATAGACGTACATTATATGCATTCTGAGAAACAAGCTGGACAACAATGAATGCGTAAAAAGATAGACAAAAATGTTATTCCGCCAAAAAGGTGTTATTCTAAGACGGACAACAAGTAGTAGCGAAAAAGGCGGACAAAAATTTTATTCGAAGAAAAGACAGACAAAAACAGATAAATAGATGGACGGATGGACAAACATTTTATTCTTAGAAAAAGGGTCTCTCTGGATAGCCGAACTAAAATTCTATTCTAATAAAAATCTTCCATCTAAAGTTGCAGATTATTTTGACCGAAGCAAAATCCACAGAGTATCGGGCAGACGGACTTTATCAACTTTCCTATAAGCATTCTATTTATTTATGAGGCCGCAAAGTTATTACTGCAAAATTTAGAAACGGACACTCCCACAAATAAAGTACTTACCAACTATAATGTGAGCGCATTTAATTGTTGGGCTCGTAAGATTTCTCTTGTATTCCGCATACCCGTGAGCACAACATTCACTTTCCACTTTCTTTTTTCTCACTTTTCTCCTCCGCACAACACACCCCAATAATAAAAACCCAGAAGTACTACAAATACTGCAAAATGCGAGGTTTTTGCATTACTTATATAGGAAATACCCTTGATAGAATGAGAAGTGCGTAGTAGGAAGTTTTCTGTGCACAAACTTGCAATCATTATAATAGGGGTGTACGTACAACAAAATACGACATATTATACATCATTGGAGAGGTCTCGAAGTGCAGTTTTCAAATAAATATAATTTACTTATTTGCTATAGGTTGAGAAGCGCGTAGTAAGAAATTTCGTCTGCATAAGATAGTAATTGTTATAACAGTGGTGTAAATACAACAAAGTGCGACATATTATACATCATTGGAGAGGTCTCGAAGTGCAGTTTTCACAAACGTTTTCTAATTAAATTAACTTTATTTACTTTAGAAACGGATTGATGGCTAAAAATTATTTCCTCTACTTGATTTTCATCCAATCAGTATTCACTTCTAACTCAGAAAATTTAAGGAATCATAATTTGGAATAGTAGATGTGAAGCACATATTTGCAATTAATTCCATTTCATGGATATTAGAAGTCCTTTTAGGCGTGTTAAACACGAAGTGCTCAAGTTAATACCACATTGTGGACTATCCAAATACATTCATCGAAAAACTTACCAAGCCTTCTATAAATCGGGCCTTCCTCAAGTAAGATACATTTGGGCATATTCAGCATTGTTAGACTTGCCTTTGATAAAGCATTTGATAAGGTGTGGCATGATGGCTTGATGAATAAGTTGCGAAGTAGTTTACCAGAAAACAATGTTAATTTGTTGGGTAGTTATGTATCGGTTTACATGCAAATTCGTTCTTAAACAGGGTGATTTCTTATCATTACCTCCAGCAATTGGCGCCGGTGTCCCAAAAGGTAGCATTCTGGGACCGTTATTATATTTGCTCTATACTTCTGATAGGCCAGAGGATAACCGAGTGCCCACTTCAACTTTTGCTGATGACACAGCCATTCTTAGTATCCACGTAATTCCCCAGGAAGCATCCAGAAGCTTGCAAGAACACGTGATGAAACTAAATGGCTAAAAACATGGAGAATAAAAGTTAATGAGAAAAAATGTGTCCACATAAGTTTCTCTCTGCGTAGAGACACATGCCCACCTATTACTATCAACAATCAGGTAATACCTCAACATTCAAATGTCAAGTACGTAGGAATTCACCTCGATAGACCCTTACCTTGGAAATGTCACATTGACTCAAAATTAACACAAATGAAATTAAAAGCAGTGCAATTAAAATGGTTGATGGGCAGGAGTTCCACCCCAGGTTTAGACTGCAAAATCTTGCTGTATAAAGCCATCCTAAAGCCTATCTGGTGCTACGGAATCCAAATATGGGGTACTGCCTCTGCGTCAAATGTGAATAAAATTCAAAGACAACAGAACAGAATCTTACGAACTATTACAGCAGCGCCCTGGTATATTAAAAACTCAAATATACACAAAGATTTGGATGTGCCCTTGGTGAAAGTTGAAATTAAAAAATATGCAGGAAGATACCTAAAAAGGTTAGAAACACACCCCAATATTTTAGCCTGTAATATCCTAAGCGATAGGGAATATACGCGTCTGAGTAGGAGGGACCTGGTTGCCGTTAGCCAAAGCTAAATAAGTAAAAAAACATTTTTTGTCTAGCAATGGCTGGACATAATACATAA
Source organism: Ormia ochracea (assembly GCA_963402855.1). Classification (NCBI taxonomy): domain Eukaryota; kingdom Metazoa; phylum Arthropoda; class Insecta; order Diptera; family Tachinidae; genus Ormia; species Ormia ochracea. The sequence goes on along the minus strand of OY727107.1, from coordinate 16,495,455 downwards.
TAATTTTTTTTATATTAAGATTTGAATAGTTATTGTGATTTCAATATTTTGAAGATACAGTAAATAAATCATTTAAAAAAAAAAAAATTCAATCATTAATTTTCATCATTAGTTTATTATACGGTTTTTGAAATAAAGGACGTATAGAAGATAGGCACATCCTTGCAATGTTTTGAATGAAATTTACTAGAGAGTTCAATAGCAAAATTGTACAAGTTTTTACAAAGTTTGGATACATTTGGATCACAGTTGCAGCTTTAATTATATTGCATATATAAGATGAAATAAATGAAAGACCTACTTAGTATTATTTAAGTAGATATTGCTTTGTTTGGCTGAAATATAATCATATTTGGTGCAGTTATTGGTTTTATAAAATCAAGGATATATATCAGATCCCCTTTTATTGATTAGAAATTTATTAATAACCTTAATGGCATATAAGATAAAATATTTTATATTTTATAGTATCATAAAATTTCATCATATTCCCATTTAAAGTTTTAAAATAAAGGATATATGGCGGAGACACACATCCTTAGGGCGATTTTAATGAAATTTACCAAGCAGTTTTATATTAAAATATCATGAATTGTTACCAAGTTTGGCTGCATTTTTATTATTTTTTTTAGCTTTAATGTAGTTATGAATATTAAGTATTATATTGGAATATTAAAATAACCTTTCATTTAGTAGTGAGCATGTGTCAGTGCATGAACTTTTAGAATTCAGAACTGATTGTAATAAAATTGATTGCAATTTTTAGCGGTTTTAAATGGAGAATGTATGAACAAATTTTTCCTATCCTTTTTTATCCTTTTCTCCAATTACTTATCACACTTTAAACTTTTATAGTTATTCATTGAACTCACAAAAAATTTTGTAAATTGTAGTTACGAAAAAAGCATGTTAAAATTTAATTGGCAATCATTGGACAAGTAGGTATGAATTCAAGGCTTACAACGCTTCGAATTGCATAAACTTGCAGGAAAATAACGGGCAAAATAACTTATTTCGTTATTATAAGGATAATAATAAAAACATTACGTGAATGAAAGGTTATGACGAATAAAAAGCTGTTACTTGGCAGGAATTAAAAATGGCCACTTGCTTTATATTAGCAGCCGCTGCTTGTTATCAAATTTATTCCAATTTTAGTTTTAACGACATAATCATTTCATATTTTACAAATGTTTTGGTAAATGGTAATATGCCGCCTAAAAGCATACTATAACAATTTGAGCAAATGTTAGCAAAAACAGCCATACCAACAGTACTCTGTCGAAAATGTCATAAAATGAAATATTATTTAAGAATACAATATTTTTGTGTTTGTGAGTAGAAACAGTCTCATAACTTTTATGTTACCAGTGAGATTTATAGCGAGCTCGCAAAATGAAAATTGAAAATTTATAGACAAATATTCCTTTATATTCGCATTTATTTTCTTAAGTATTATTGCAAAGTTGAACGTTAAAATACGTTTAACGTATTAAAGCATATGCTGTGAGTTTTCCAACAAATTCAATTAATTCTAAGATTTCATGAAAATAAAGCAAAAGGAAACAGTTTAATCAAATCCAAAATGCGAATATTTTATGACTTTTGTGCAACTTAACGAACTCAGTTCAGGCCACCTTGTAGGAAAAGCCATTCTATGTTCGTGATGTTTGATATACTCTTATAAAGAATTTTTGAAAAAAGTAAATGTCCTTTGAGACCAAAGGATATTATATATTCTTTCAATAAACACACATTTGCCTTTCACGATAATTTTCCCTACTGGGAATTTTTTTCGGTATACAGTACTTTTTTCGGCACTAAAATTGAAGCGATTTATATGACTGCAAAACATTCGCTAAGAAAATTCTTGTCTCAACTGCAGCATGTTACAAATTTATTTCCTTTTAAGTGTTTTGAGAGGCAGCTGGTTGGTGAGGGGTAGAGAGGAAGCTGGCACTTCTATGCTCCAAGTTTCCTGCTTTATTTGCTAAAATGAAAATATTAAATATCTATATTTATAATATATGTAACTTGTGCACTTTAGCTTATTTGAAAGTCTTATTTTTATAGCCTATTCTTAGGCTGTTTAGCAAATTGTCATGTTGCTAAAATATTTGCGGTTTTGTGCTTAACCTCTTTGCATTTGCCTTTTCAACTTTAACCATAATTATATGAGAATATATAAGAATTATAATTTTGTTAAGATTTCATTAAGTTTTGTGTGTGAGCTTCAAATATAAACATGCTTTGTAAAGGCTTATTTTGACGCAGCTGCACAATTTCAAATTAAGCAACTGCTTTATAACTGCAACAAATCTGCATAAGCTACAGTTTGCAATTTCAGTGTAACATTTCAGTTTAAAGCTCTGGTGTTTGGAAAACACTGCTTGACGTGCTGAATAATATTTGTGTGAGAAGCTGTATCTACATGTTATTAAGTAGCTGAAAACCTCTTTAAATTTCGTTAGCATATTTTAGGGCGAATTTTATAGTTAATTAGTTAGTTAGTTTTTTATTGGGGCTTATTTTTTCTACTTTTAAATTTTTTTAACAAATATTTATTTTTTTTTGAAAACATAAAATTATCATGTATTTGATATTTTAATTACATTTCTTCTTCTTCAATTTGCTTATCCAATCTAAGAATAATTATAAACAAATACATTAAGTATCGAACTAAACAGTGCTTGTTCCCGGCACTTATCTATACTAGTAGAGGTGTATCTATGGTTTATGAAATTAATACTAAAACTTAAATTCTAAACTAAAACTGAACCTTAGAACTAAAACAAATAACTGAGAAATCAAAAATTAATAACAAAAATAAAATAAAATAAAATAAAAAAAAAATACTTAAAAAAAAAGTATTCAGTCTCTATGAATACCGGGATTAACTCGCGGGTAGAAGTTAAGACGGGTATAAGCATTCAATCATTCCTGTAAAATTCCAATACTGGATGTATAACTCTTTCTCGGTAGGTAAGATATGCCTAACCACTTTGCCCCCAAAATGAAGCAATTTTTCCACAAACTTTCTCATTAAACCCAACGCATAAAATGAAATTGGATCCAGTCCTGCCTATTCGGAAACCTTCTACCCAAATGCCTATAGTTCCTCTCTATTAACTCCTTCTCGGTAGATAAGATATGCCTAATCACTGCCTCAAAAAATGAGGCAATTTCTTTTCAAAATTTCTCATTAAACCCAACGCATAAAATAAAATTGGATCCAGTCCTGCCTATTCGGAAACCTTCTACCCAAATGCCTATAGTTCCTCTCTATTAACTCCTTCTCGGTAGATAAGATATGCCTAATCACTTTGCCACCAAAATGAAGCAATTTTTCCACAAACTTTCTCATTAAACCCAACGCATAAAATGAAATTGGATCCAATCATGTCTATTCGGGAACCTTCTATCCAAATGCCTACAGTTCCTCTCTGTGCATTTCCGTAGAATATGCCTCTGAAAAATCTCAATCTTTTCCATCAAAATTTTTGATATACCAAACAATATGGGAAAGGCATAAAGAAGAAGTGGAGGAATGCTTATCTTGTACAAAAGCAATTTGATTCTTATCGGTAAACTTCTGCTGTAAAATAATCTCGCATATATCCCCTTCACACGATTTGCCCTGTTTAAATTATACAGCAAGTGACGATTAAATTTCAGAAACTTAGTAAAATTAACTCCACGATGTTTCATGCTGTGGGGATTTTTATATTAAAGTAAATATGAAGTCGTTTTAGGCCATCAACAAAAGTAACAATATTTTTATATACAGTACCAGCTTGCTAATCTGTATAGCCGTTAATATGAACTATCCGGTAAAGCGGAAATTAAACTCCCGGACAGTAGTAAACCATCGACAACCGACTAAAGCATACAGTGTCTCAAAATCGACAATATTCAGTATTATATCAAGAAGAGAAAAAATACCAAGTGAACATGCAAAGCTTTCGGCCTTTCCGCGGGAAAACCCCCCCGGGTATAGGCAGATGTGCTACAATGTATGTGAATACCTGCCTTTGTGGCTTAACTTTACAGTGCGCTTAGCACTGAGTAAACTAATGTGTTTACTAAGCCCCCTGTAAAAGCACAGGTGGCAATTCTCGATTAAAGATTCAGTTCTAACCAAGCGCCTTGCTATGACGTTGGGCACTGTCCAACCCTTACCAAAAGGCACTTTGCAAGAATAACTCCCCCGCCATCTTCGGGGTAAACCACACCTGTCTATTCAATTCATGCAAGTATAACAATCAAAGAATTACAGAGAGGGCGCCCTCAGAGGGAAGAAACATTTCACTGCCTACTAGCATCTGTTGAATGGCAACAGCAGCTATATAACTAATTGCTTGACCGGATCGCATCGAGCGTTAGCATCAATGTGATACCAGCCACTCAAGAGAAATCTCCCAAGCAACTTTTGATATCAACCACTCGCCACCACGTGAACTCCAAAGGAGACCTCACCATAAACCGGCCACAACTTCATTCAACGCTGTTAGGTTGGAACGAACTTGGTTTATGGACAAAGTCTCTAAACCCTTACAAATTTATCCACTAGCATAATCTTTTAACTACGTGGAGTGAGAAATAACTCCGCCATTAATAACTGTTCGGTTCAGGATGTGTGCAAACCCGAAATCATCTATTAAACTCCGCGATAGAAATCCATTGTAGGGCTGCCTGTACCCGTGGTGCCAGTATATAGCAACTGATGGTGCTTTCGAAGAGAACTCTCCTACAGTATTCAACACTGAATCGATTAGGTTATGCTAGACCTAATCCTAAACCAACAAGCATAGCTTGCATTTAACTTTTAATTACTTATAAGCACATCCGTTGCCATGTTATTTCATGGATTGGGCAGTGGCAGCCAAGTTTTACCGGTGTCTGCTAAAGGTCATGGTGTAGAAACGCAGAATACCGTCTCCCCAAAGTGCTCATCACCAAGGTGTAAATTTTCACCAAGTTGCATACAGTACTCCCCCGGGAGAAAACATGCTCTAGGCAGGAATCGAACCTGCCTTCTCCGCTTTAGCAGGCTAAAAGCCGCCTGCGGAGGCTTTAAAGGCCCCTGTAGCATTAGCCAAAGCTTGAGCAGACCGCATTAGAGAGTTTATACTGTACACTGAAGAAATAAAATTAATTGCTCATACGCATTTTCCACATCTCCCCTCTAAAGTTGTGCATTTTATACTTTTGTTTTATTGCTTTGCAAAATATTTTTGTTAAAATTAATTATGGTGAGAGATGCTGTTACACAGCAGAAGTTTCCTTTTTATATACGAAATGGAAAAACTACTTGAGCAACAATTTATGTACAACACAATAAGTGAAATACAAAATATTAACGACAGTTGAATTGAGAAAAATAATCGTAAAATGAAGAAAATCACCACAAAAAAAAAAAAAAACAGAAATCCTTCTGCTACCTAAGGACGGTTGTTAGAGGGCGAATGGCAAATAATGAAGCTGGGTAGGAATTATTGGATTGTATTTTATTTTTTTTTTCTAAATGCTGCCGCTGCCGTAGCTGCAGACACAGCAGAAGACGTTCAGAATAGTACCGGCAATGGCTGTACTTCAAGTACCACTACATGTGCAACAGAGTGTGTGTGTAAAGAGAAGCATCTGTATGGAGCTGTGCTTGAATGTTACTTATTTACTACTCCTCTTATGGCGATAGTTTTCCCGTCTGCACTCATATTATAAAATTAACCAAAGAAATGCTTTCTTGATAGACTTTGTCATAAATTTTGAAGAGGGCAATCAGAAGCACACATAAATATTTTCCTTTTCTTTTCTCTTTTTTGTATGTTGTACTCGTATTGTAAAAGGAGCAGATTGCTTTTAAGCTTTCTGGAGGAAGATAGAAGAGTGGTTAGTAGTAGTTTGAATATTGTTTGCTGTTCAATTGCATTTAAGCTTTAAGAAAAGCGAAGAATTATTTAAAAGTCTATGGATTATTTTTATGTCAAAGGTTTGATGTACTCACAGCAAGCTTGAGCTGAAAAGAAAAAAAGTTTTTTAATTAGTGGCATAAAAGCTTTATGAAAACGTGTAGTAAAAGCGGGCAAAAGGGATATTTCTAAAGATGCAGTTAAGCTCAGTTGTATTTCATTATAATACCGTTGTAATAATAAATTAATTATAAATTAAAGTTATGCTTATTTAGCAAAGTTTTTCATTTATTTGTTTTCTTTTCATAATTTCTTTGCAGGCTACGGGTGCTCCAATATTTCAGTTTGTCATCATTGGAGCACATCGCTGTTTGTAAAAAGGATGACAAGTAAGTTCGGTTTTTTAATGTATTTAAATAAATTTATATTAGTGTTTGTGTATTATTGTTATTATTGTGCAATAAAAAGAACTTGGAATCTGAGAAGGATTGTAGTATAACCCACATCTTTACGAATTCGCAACTACAGCCAACTTAAGAGCCAAAAGTGAATTTGCGATCAGATTAAAGTATATACTACTTCGCCACTACTTTCATCACATTTCTCACTATATGTATGGGCCTCTAGAGCTCTTTTTTTGATGGAGGGGTCTTATTTAAAACACTTTGATAATGCGTTCGTTATTACTGTACCCAAGTTGCCTTGCCACTTAAGTACTCCCCCCTCTTTTTTTCTGTGGCCCCTTTACAGGAACTGCTTTCTGTATTACTTCGGCAAGGACTAGCCTATCATCGCAAAAACTTTAATAACCCCCATCTGGCCTCGTCATCCTAACGTGTTAAAGCATCATCCTGTTTTTCCTCTCATCGAGATCTGCTTTTTTCCTCCGTAGTTATGAACTCGACATAGTTTACCATCATGGCGTCCCAGATCTTTTACACTACAGCATATGTGTTGGTAGTGAAATCATCAATGTGACCATTGAGAGCGCTTCGTGAAATGTTTCACCTGGCGCAGTTAAAGAGCGTTTGTTGCTAATATTCATTCAACTCGTCGCAGTATACGCTACCAGGATCACCTATCTTACTCAGATACTTCAGGAACTATTCGTGGCCTTCGGTTACAAAACTTTTATAGTGTAAATAGAGATCCAAGGCGCTGCTTTTCATTATTTTCAATTTCCACATTTATTTTTTAACGTATCTCTGATTTTAAAATGGAACATGTATAGCTAATACGAGCGTATCCTCTAAGGGAAACACACTGAATTTCGCTTGGCTGCATTTAATTTTATTTATAAATATTTTTTTATATATCTCATAATATCAAGTAATGGTTTTTTTTTTTTTTTTTTTTTTTGATTAAAATGGAATTTTTAAGAATGGAATTAAATGGCGTGGAGTTTTTTTAGCTGCTGTTAAAAATTATAAAGTTCACATATTAAAAACATATCAAATCCAAAAATATCAATCTGAAGAGGAGTATCTGCCGATCTAATAACAAAACAACATATTAGTATAAACCGAATTAGAATTTCAGTTGTCTCTTGCTTTACGCAGGTTTTAGTCAGTTTTCAGGGGACCAAATATTAGCTAAAGAGTAATTTACTTTTCCTACTACTTAACAGCGTAATTTATAAAAGTAAAGTATACTTTAAGGGGATCAGATATTACCAAAAGACCATTTTACTTTTCCTACTAAAAAGTAAAGTATACTTTAAGGAGGAAATATTAGCAATAAATGCACTTTTATTTGCTACTACTTAAAATACTGTATTACAAAATTAAAGTATACTTTCAGGTGATAAAATATTACCTTTTGCTAATATTTAATGGCATAAATTACAAAAGTGAAGTATACTTTCAGGGACCACATATTGGCTAAAGAGTACTTTACTTCTGCTACTACTTACCAACCTAAATTACAAAAGTAAAGTATAATTTAAGAGGCGTTATATGCAACAAATGTACTTTTACCTAAAAGCCTATATTACAAAAGTAAAGTATACATGCAGGGGATCAAAAATGTTACTCTTTCTTTTGCTACTACTTAACAGCCTAACTGATATCAAAAATAGGTAAAAGGAGTTCATTTGATTTTTGCTACTATTTTGCTTTTCAGTAAATAGAAGTAGCAAAACAATAATTTTTAAAAGCAAACATTTATCAATTAATGAACGCGAAATTGATTTAATAACTTCTAAATAAAATTATATTTTAAAAAAATATTTATTTTTAAGCTCTTTAAATGCCATCTGTTCGTTTTCATTATCGCATTCATTAACTTTGCTGCCAGCTACGAAACTTTTACTTGTTTGTGTACGTCGTCTGTCTACGTGCATTAAAAAGATTTTATTTCCAAATAGCTTCATCTTCATAATACTGATTACAGGAAATAGATAAAAAGAAAATGTATTAAATATAAAGGAAAAGATATTAAAATGATAAGGTGCGATGTTTTACCAGACCAACCTTTTTTCGACTCTTTCATTTTTCTGTACCCGTGTAATATGCATCAAAAATTGTAAAGTGTAAAGCATTTATTTGCTATAAAATTTCAGTTAATGGATGAATGGAAAGTAAAGGGCGAAAATTGTGAGGGGGCAGGCGGTGGGGAGATGGCAAGAGCTTCTCTTGAATAAAGATGAGCACGAAGCCACCCTGTTATTTATTGTTTTGGAACATAAAAGTAAATATGAATTTCAGATTCTTTTTGTTTACATTATATTTTAATGTTTAATAGAGTTTGAAATATTTTTTGTAAAAAATTAATAAGATTTAATTTAATTAAAAATATTGATTTATTTAAATCATAGAAAATGGTTTGATATTAATGAATAATGCCATGTCATTAGGCCTTGCCAGAGTGGGCCTTTATGTCTGTTTCTCATTAACAGCCTGCACACAGCAAATGATACCTAATAGTAGTACCTAATAAAATAGAACAAAATTGATGAGATATCTCTTCGCTTTTTTTTTCAATAAGAACATATTATTTTCATAGGATGAACCTTCTTAAAAAAATCGGAAAAGAAACTTAGATCTGCACACAGCACAATGCACCTAATAGTACCTAATAAAATAGAACAAAATTAATAAGATATATCTTTGGTTTTTTTTAATAAGAAGATTATTTTCATAGGGGGAACCTTCTTGAAAAAATCGAAAAAGAAACTTAGATATGCACACAGCAAAATGTACCTAATAGTACCTAATAAAATAGAACAAAATTAATAAGATATATCTTTGGTTTTTTTTAATAAGAAGATTATTTTCATAGGGGGAACCTTCTTGAAAAAATCGAAAAAGAAACTTAGATATGCACACAGCAAAATGTACCTAATAGTACCTAATAAAATAGAACAAAATTGATAAGATATCTCTTTGGTTTTTTTTCAATAAGAAGATCTTATTTTTTCATAGCGGGAACCTTTTTGGAAAAATCCAGATGGAAACTTAGATCTGCACACAGCAAAATGTACCTAATAGTACCTAATAAAATAGAACAAAATTAATAAGATATCTCTTTGATTTTTTTCAATAAGAACATCTTATTTTCATAGGGGGAACCTTCTTGAAAAAATCGAAAAAGAAACTTAGATCTGCACACAGCAAAATGTACCTAATAGTACCTAATAAAATAGAACAAATTTGATAAGTTATCTCTTCGCTTTTTTTTTCAATAAGAACATATTATTTTCATAGGGGGATCCTTCTTGAAAAAATCGCAAAAGAAACTTAGATCTGCACACAGCAAAATATACCTAATAGTACCTAATAAAATAGAACAAAATTAATAAGATATATCTGTGGTTTTTTTTAATAAGAAGATCTTATTTTCATAGGGAGAAACTTCTTGAAAAAATCGGAAAAGAAACTTAGATATCCACACAGCAAAATGTACCTAATACTACCTAATAAAATAGAACAAAATTGATAAGATATCTCTTCGCTTTTTTTTTCAATAAGAACATATTATTTTCATAAGAGGAACCTTCTTGAAAAAATCGAAAAAGAAACAGATATGCACACAGCAAAATGTACCTAATAGTACCTAATAAAATAGAAAAAAATTAATAAGATATCTCTTTGGTTTTTTTTCAATAAGAACATCTTATTTTCATAGGGGGAACCTTCTTGAAAAAATCGAAAAAGAAACTTAGATATGCACACAGCAAAATGTACATAAAAGTACCTAATAAAATAGAACAAAATTAATAAGATATCTCTTTGGTTTTTTTTCAATAAGAAGATATTATTTTCATAGGGGGAACCTTTTTGGAAAAATCCAGACAGAAACTTAGATATCCACACAGCAAAATGTACCTAATACTACCTAATAAAATAGAACAAAATTGATAAGATATCTCTTCGGTTTTTTTTTCAATAAGAACATCTTATTTTCATAGGGGGATCCTTTTTGGAAAAATCCAGACAGAAACTTAGATCTGCACACAGCAAAATGTACCTAATAGTACCTAATAAAATAGAACAAAATTAATAAGATATCTCTTTGATTTTTTTCAATAAGAACATCTTATTTTCATAGGGGGAACCTTCTTGAAAAAATCGAAAAAGAAACTTAGATATGCACACAGCAAAATGTACATAAAAGTACCTAATAAAATAGAACAAAATTAATAAGATATCTCTTTGGTTTTTTTTCAATAAGAAGATATTATTTTCATAGGGGGAACCTTTTTGGAAAAATCCAGACAGAAACTTAGATATCCACACAGCAAAATGTACCTAATACTACCTAATAAAATAGAACAAAATTGATAAGATATCTCTTCGGTTTTTTTTTCAATAAGAAGATATTATTTTCATAGGAGGAACCTTCTTGAAAAAATCGGAAAAGAAACTTAGATATCCACACAGTAAAATGTACCTAATACTACCTAATAAAATAGAACAAAATTGATAAGATATCTCTTCGGTTTTTTTTTTCAATAAGAAGATATTATTTTCATAGGGGGAACCTTTTTGGAAAAATCCAGACGGAAACTTAGATCTGCACACAGCAAAATGTACTTAATAGTACCTAATAAAATAGAACAAAATTAATAAGATATATCTGTGGTTTTTTTTTAATAAGAAGATCTTATTTTCATAGGGAGAAACTTCTTGAAAAAATCGGAAAAGAAACTTAGATATCCACACAGCAAAATGTACCTAATACTACCTAATAAAATAGAACAAAATTGATAAGATATCTCTTCGGTTTTTTTTTTTCAATAAGAAGATATTATTTTCATAGGAGGAACCCTCTTGAAAAAATCGGAAAAGAAACTTAGATATCCACACAGCAAAATGTACCTAATAGTACCTAATAAAATAGATCAAAATTGATAAGATATCTCTTCGCTTTTTTTTTCAATAAGAACATATTATTTTCATAAGAGGAACCTTCTTGAAAAAATCGAAAAAGAAACAGATATGCACACAGCAAAATGTACCTAATAGTACCTAATAAAATAGAAAAAAATTAATAAGATATCTCTTTGATTTTTTTCAATAAGAACATCTTATTTTCATAGGGGGATCCTTTTTGGAAAAATCCAGACAGAAACTTAGATCTGCACACAGCAAAATGCACCTAATAGTACCTAATAAAATAGAACAAAATTGATAAGATATCTCTTTGGTTTTTTTTCAATAAGAAGATCTTATTATTTTCATAGCGGGAACCTTTTTGAAAAACTCAAGAAGGAAACTTAGAGATTTTATTAGGTATTCTTCTTGATTTTTTCAATTAGGGTTCCTTCTTGATTTTAATAGGCTATCTTATAAAAAATTTTAAAAAGTTTTTCTCCTTAATTTTCCTGGGTATTATTCTTGATTTTTCCTAAAAAGGGCTTGTTCTTGATTTCACCATGCTATCTTTTTGATTTTTTTTATAAATAATAATTCTAGATTATATTTGATAATTTTTTTTATTTTTTTTATATATAGTAATGTAACAATAAACAGTACATATTATTAGCAGGATATTACTGAATTTTTACATATATAGATTACATATATTTGCTTAAATAAAATTTTCAATTATAATTACTTATGACCGTTACTACAACTTGCCTGCCCCTCATTAAAAGCTGGATTTTCGCGGACTTACATTGAATATAAGAACAAGGTGTCCTTTTACAGTACTTTTAAGCAGGTTTATAAGGCTAGTACCACATATTGAGTATTCTGCTACTAGCTGTGTACCGAGTGGGTAGTCCGCACACCCCGAACTACTAACTCTATCGGAAATTTTTTCCAACCAACTTCAATATCCGATTACGTTTCTTTTTCGCATAGAAATGGTAAATTCTGAAACAAGACTTAATAGTTATGGTATGTTAATAGTATGTTATTTCATATTTATGAAATAACAAGGAACCTAATAAAATCAAGAAAAACCCCTTTTTAAAAAAATCAACAAGGAACCTACTAAAATCAAGAAGAATACCTTTTTGAAAAAAAAAGAATACGACCTAATGAAATCAAGAAGGACAACCTTTTTGAAAAATTAAGAAGACGACCTAATGAAATCAAGAAGGACAACCTTTTTGAAAAATCAAGGAGACGACCTAATGAAATCAATAAGAAGTCCGTTTTTTATACAATTAAGAGGTAACCTAATAAAATCAAAAAGTTATTCTCCATGGAATGGTTTTTGGGTGCACATAAATAACGGAATTAAAATTAATAAGATTTGGCACATTAAATTAATAAGGAAAGCCTTTAGAAAATTCTTCGCTTCTTTCTGCTGGGGTACTCCTTTGCCTAAAAGCGTTTCATAGAGAAAATCTTCTAGATTCTATGAGACAGTTCTTGCTCTGTGTGTTTTTCATTTTGGAATTTTCTTTGGTGTCTCGTGAAATTTAATTTCCTTACAGACTTTCTCTCAGGCTTTCGTTCATCCTTGAAGAAATTGCTGCAAAGGCACAAACGCTTTTAATTTTTTTTTTTTTAATTTTTTTTTTCGCAGTCCTAAGATATTTTTCTTTAAATTAGTATTTCTAGTGATATTTTGATTTTAGGTAGGTCTTGATGTGTATTATTTTCATTATGATAATCTTTTTGAATCCTGGCGATTTCCTCTCGAATTCTACATTTAATTTCATTTGTAGTTTTCTCTTCAACTGCCATGATTTTCACTGGAGCACTATTTTTTTCTTCTGGCAATTTTCTCATTGTAATATTTCTTTTATTGTGTGTGTGGGTGGGTGTGAGTGTGTATGCTTGTGTGTGTGTGTATGTTTGTTTTTTTATTTAAATCTTATATTTATATTTTGATTTTTAATAATAAGAAACCAACTTCTGTCAAAGAAAAATTTATTTGGTATGTAAAGGTTAATGGAAATACAGTCGAACTTCCTTAAGTCGAATTTTCTATAACACGAGCCAAATCAGGAGACAGTAGCGTTTAGTGCTCAAACTGTTAAAAATTTTACTTCCATAACTCAAACGTCTGTAAGTCGAATTCCTCCATAACTCAAATGAAAAAAAGGCACGTGCCTTCTCTAGCCCGAATTTTTCGTAGAAACCATCCAACTTTTTTGTTGTTTTTAGTTTTATTTTCTCTTTTTTTTTGGGGGAATCCCATATTTCGTCTTAGTTTTAACGATTATGTCGATGGGGATATGTGCTGCAATATATGCATAGCGGACTTTCTTACAGATGACGATATTATTAAGCATTACAATAGTGAGTCCATGAATTTCAGTTTAAAGCGAAGGCGAATGCGATAAAGAGGGCTCAGAGAAAGATATTGATATTTCAGCACACTTGCAATTGTATAAACCGAATAATTGTCCACATTAACCAAGCGACCAGCTTGAAGAATATGTATTAATTTCTTCATGGCGCCTTGATGACCGGGTATCCGGAAAACATCCCGCCGGTTGGGCGACTCTTTGTTGAGTTTTAGTATAAGCACCAACAAAGGACCAGGAATGTTATCGTTTTTGCACACCTCTTCCAATGCTATACCAATCTTTACCATTTCCAAACGGCAGGCCGATTGTCCGGATGACCACACGAAGTGACTACACCTAAGAATGATGTGTTAGCCACCTAAGAATGATGTGTTAGACTCCTTTCAAATTTTGAATTCGTATCTACAAGCCAATGAACTGACAACTGATAACCACTTTAGAGTTTTAAATAAACTGGAATATCTTTTTAATAAGAAAATAACTCTTCAGCCCCAAATAAAACTCTATAAATTTAGAGCAAATGAAAAGGTGAATTTGATGTCTTTCAATAAATTAGTAAATTTTGAAAAAATTCTCTAACTCGAAGTCTTTATAAGTCGAACTTGTTTTGGTGGATAGTAGAGATTCGACTTATGGAAGTTCGGCTGTAGTATAATATAAAACTTTTCCTACGAATTAATGCTTCGTTACTAAAAGTACTTTGAAATTGATAATTCAAGGACATCAGTTGTCGTCTAAGGATAAGACGTGATATGTTTATTTAAAAATAATTTTTACCAAAAGAAATGCCGAAAGATATCCTTAGGCGGTTAAGAAAAGTGTGGAGAAACGTAGAATAGAACTTTATATTGGCAAAGCGAATTCTCGATAAGAGAGAAAACTTTCATAGTGTAAATAGAGACCCAAGACTTTGCTTTATATGCTTTTTAATTATTTTAAATTTCCAGTATTTATTTTATACTGTATTTGTGATATTAAAAATGGGAAATGTATGGTTAATACGGCTGAGCCTATTAAGTGAAACGATCATCTAATTTTATTTATAAATATTTTGCTTTATTTATTTAAAAGCTTACCGTCCATGAGTTTTATTTTATAAATTGAAAAATATTTATCTTAAAATTCTTCTGTTGAAAAATGTTTCTTTAATAAAACAGAATTCAAAAATATAATCCATATAGAAAATTAAAAAAATATATATTTACAGTTTTTTCTAATTGCATGCTTTAGTGTCCTTGTAAGAAACCATACAAATATTTGCCATCCTCTTAAAGTGATTGATACATGAAACTTAATATGTGAACTCCATTACCAATGCTAACAAAGCACATCATTGAACATCATCCAGTGAGTGCGTGTGTGTGCGAGTGTCAAAGTTTTTTTGAAACAAATATTATATCCTTGGACAATAAGCAAGGACTCTGGCTGCATTGCAAGAGTTCTAAG
The DNA here is from genome assembly GCA_963402855.1 of Ormia ochracea. Lineage (NCBI taxonomy): Eukaryota > Metazoa > Arthropoda > Insecta > Diptera > Tachinidae > Ormia > Ormia ochracea. The sequence goes on along the minus strand of OY727107.1, from coordinate 16,480,392 downwards.
AGCCATGTAAGACAATAAAGGGCATTTGTAATGCTTGTGATTTGATGTAATAAATTATGAATGTCGAAGCAATTCATTATTAAAATACTGTCTGCAGACCAAACTCACAACTGGAACCTTAAAATAGATTCCATTCACTACTTCATGTGCACATAAATTCTGTTCATATATATCGACAACGACAACGACAACGACAACTTGTAGCGAAAGTTGAAGTCTGGAAGTATGGAATCTGCTATGAATTGCACCAAATTGCTTTTAAATTACATCAGGCCCAGCTGAAGATGGCAAAAACTTGGTTTATTATTATATGTGCGAAGATAAATATGTCGAGTCTAATAAGTTTTAAAAGGACATCACGTGCAAGTATTCAATATCCGTATTGGCTTCTGAGTAATCGATTTTTAAAGAATGCAAAATTTAACAGTTTCTGGTATGTTCACGGAGATACATGAAAGTAAATTTCGACTTCTCTTAAATTCGATTACCTGTTCTGAAATCCTTGAAAGATTTCCTCTCAAATCGAGTAGCTCCCTTCGCCGCTTATTTTTCCATAAATGAGCCAACTAACGACTTCTATGTTTGATAGAAGATCTAACAAGTTATTCATTTTGAGTCCATTTCTTTTTGTCGTTCTAAGTTTCTTTTTTTCCAGCAGAACTTAATTTTTGGTTTTCTTTTTAGGTTCTGTCTTTACACATGGCATTTGCTTCATCTCTTTTTTATCTCTCTTTCTGCTTTTCAGTCAGTTACAGTATAATATTTGTTCTGTCTCTATTCCTTCCTCTCTCTTTCTGTTGTCCTTATTCAACACAGAACATATTTTTGATCCGTTAGGATCTCAAGTACAATTAATTTTTATCCTCATCTTTCTTTTTATCATTTTTAAGATAAAAAAATGTTTTATCTCTCCCTCTCTCTATCTCTCTCCCTCTTTCCAGCTAGTTCTATTTTAGTCAAACACAGCATACACTTCCTTTATCGATGTGCTTCACTCTTCTGGCTTGTAATGACGAAGAGAGATTTTTTAGCCCCTCTCCATTCCTTGGCATTTTCATAATTTTGACACATTTTTTACTCGCTCCTTTTTTTTTCTCTGTGTCGTATATTGCATTTTTGTTGTTCTTCTATTTCTCACTTCTGTACTGTTTTTGAAAGTACAATAAAATATTAATTAAAACTGGAATATTTTTGGAATACAATTTGTTTTATTTTAACATAATAAACGATTTGACAGGGATTTCTTTGGAGTCTTAAAGATTGTTTTCGCTTCAAATGACCAAATTAAGCTTATTGTCATTTGAAGTCCTTAACTGTTATAAACTTTATACAGCTTGTTTTTGTAATTTCCTTATTTGCAGATGAAATCCAAAAAAAAAGTAGCTTTAAGTTTTAATTTTAATTTAATTTATTAAGTCTGAAAAGGAGTGACGAAAATGTTGTAGTAGGAAGTTTTATTAATAGCAGTGCTTATGCTACAACCACAACTGTACTGCCCACATACTCATACTTTTTGTAAACAATCTAATGCCAAACAAAGTACCTACTTAAATATCATTATGGAGAAAAAAAAATAATATTCACATACATATATACTCGTAATATATGTATATACATATATACACATATATACAAACAATACACTTATTACAAAAATATTATTTTAACTTTCTGTTTTTCTATAAGTGCTCTTCTTGGCCTTTTGTTACATTTTAGCTGCTTTGGTTGCTTGTTTAAGAATTTTTATTGCATATGTTAGGGAGTCGGTTTAATTTATTTGTTTGCTTTTAGCATTTAATATTTGCTTTCGCCCATAAATATACAAACGGTTGCCATTCCACAACTATATATATGTGTGTGTATGTACATTCATTTAAACAAAGACAATAAGTATTGTATGTGTTCTGGTCCTGTAAAAGGATGAAATTATGGAGAATGGGAGACGATTTTGATGACAGCAGAATAGAAGTCGCTTTTGGCTTATTGTTTATTTATTAATAATAACAATTTAATGAAATTTTAATTGGATTCAGTAAATATGTATTTAAACTATGTTGCAAGCAGAGAGAAATATATATACATATATATGTAGGTATAGGAAGATTGTTTTTCTGTGGCCTACTGCAAAAAAAAAATCGCACGCACTTCATTGGACTTGAGATTATACATTCTGAACGCAATTAAATATTATTTTAACGCATTTTTTTTTGGCGTACATTTTCTTTCAACTGTTTATTTTAAGTCTTCCTTAAGAGCCATTTTTATTACTGGACTTGAATTTAAATAAAAGTGGTTCCCATCTGAACTTATGGCGTAGTGTTAAAAAAACATTTAACTCGTATTATCAGCTGTTTTTGACAGCATGACAGTTTTATAACATGAAACTGACCTAAAAACTCTTTTATATAAAAAATAAATAAAAAAAATTATTGATCAGCTGTGCAGGCCATATTTAATTTTTATGACATTTTTGCATTATTTTGGATCGAAAAGATCTAAAAAAGATGTATTTATTTGACTAGTATTTATAATAAGAAAGTATACTTCGAGCCATGGTTTAGGCATATGTACATGCGCACATACATATATTGATTATATATATATATATATATATATTTGTATATATATATAGTGTGTCAATTTAATTTTGTATAAATTTGTGTCTTTTTTATCTGTCATAAAAACAAAACAAAAATTTACTTCAATTCTAAAATGAATTTAAACTGTCTGGTAGGCAAAATAATTATTTGTATTTTCTATTGTTTTAATCAAATTACAAATTACTGTCAAATTTTGTTTAATAATTGAATTTGTTGTCAAATAACAATAATAAACCTGAAGCTTTTAAACGAGTAAATTACCAAAGAACGAAACTATGAAATGCACTGAACAAAATTACAAAGGAAATTCTAATGAAAAGAAAAACAAAGAAATAGTGCGGAGGGGTACTACCCTCGTATGAACCGCTTTTAATTGGAATGGGATGAGTTGAAATAGTCAGAATGTGTATAACTGAATAATGTTTTTGGAAAATCAGTTGCTTTGCAATCTTCAACAGCCTTGAAAAAGAATCCCAAACCTTGTCATGATATGTCCTTATTCTGAACATTCAATAGAGAATTTGAAAAACACTGTCTTTTCAAGCCTTGAAAGAGTTTTAAAGCCTTAAAAGTTTGGCTTTAGAATCAACGTAATGCAGGAGGCTAGACTAGTTTAACAGAAGAGGAATAACAAAAAATTGAAGGAACCCCCGGAAAATAATAAATGTCATTGAATTTAGTATAAATTTAATAATACTAATTGCTTATAAAATGAAATGCCTTTTTCGCTTCAAATGCGAATCTCATTATCGTCTGTAAATAATAAATATTTTTATATCTGTGGGACATACGGCGGACGATGTACTCAATGTGCTAAAAACTGTGATCGCTTGAAAATGAATACTGTAGCGTGATAAAAATGAGCCAAAAAGGGGGGGGTATTTTTAAAGCAAACGAAGGATAACCAGACAAAAAGTCTCCCGACCGGTAATTATTGGGAAAGAAATCCTTGTGTACTGCAACTATCAGCAATCGCAGCCGTCATCTGTTTAATAGATGACATTTCCTAGAAAGGTATCTACTTAAATAATTACGGTTAATTATTAAAATTTTTCGTATACCATGAAATTGTGGGAAGAGTCAGGGAATTACATTGTCTCTTTAAGAATACTAAGAGGATTTTGCCAATCACAATAACTGCGTTGGTGTTAAAGGGATTTTAATAATCTGCAGAACTGTTCCCGGACTCCTCAAGTTGTGCTAATCATCAGCCACTAAACTTATGAAGTGTATGAAGGAACCTCTAAGATATATATAGTGAGAGGGACAATGGAATGTATTTTAGGAACTTTTTTCACGTAGGCGATAAAATAGCGCTACAGAAGAACAGCAAAAAAGAGTGTCAGCGATCAAAAAAGGAAATAATGATGCGCTGGTAAAAATTTTAATGCTAATGTCGAACAATCGACTTTGACATGCTACTATTGGCCATCTAGCACTGCTCAGTTAAACTTCAAAGTGTTGTACATCCTTTGCTTAAACGTTTATATTTGCTGCGATTCGCTGGCGGCTTTAAGGTTAGTGAAAAATTCAAATGTTGTTTATTTTTTGGATGCAATTCAAATTTGGCTGTAAATCTTTAGCGAAAATCTTGCGTTATTTATTTTCGATGTAAATTATTTGCTTGTAACCCTTAAGGGACGGACCATTCAGTATGGCTTCCCCATTCCCCCAGAATTCTTTAGAATTCTACTTCTCGAAGTAGCTTATAAACATTATTGATACGGCATTACCAGCAGCAAATAATTTTGCACAGCATTGTTGTTGGCTGCACTGGTGCTTAAATTAACGTCTCACAACCGGAAGCTTCTCTAAATTTCATTAATGCATCCGGTGTTAGGATATGCCACCGTTAAGTCAGTGGTGATAAAGGCATCGTTTACTTAATTTGAAGTATTGGCAAGTCCACAACAGTGTTTAAAGTCTGCTTAATAAGTTTATTTAAATGAAGTATTGAGTATTTAAATAAGAAAAATGAAACCGTTCTCACTTACCTTAAAGCCGTCAGCGAATCGTAGCAAATATAAACTTTTATAGAAAGGATGTACTGCTATTGGTGCCTAGGAGCATCCGTTGCAAATGCCTGGTTGGTTTATGGAAACCATCTTCATCTACTTCAAGCCATTGAGAAACATAATCCATTAATACAATTTCAACTAGAAATTGGTAATGCACTTTTACAATATACTTCCGTTTACAAAGATTCCATCTGAAGAAAAAATTGAAATTGAAAAATTGAAAAATTGAATTGAACTGAATTTAGAAAGAAATAGTCCAACCTCTTTTAAATATATCTCTCCCTCGAGCAGTATGTCTTTGCAAAGCACTAAAAAGTGCCGAATACTCCATATGCAAAGCGGTATGATAAAATGGATCATGGGCTAGTATTTGGTGGAAAAGATCATTGTCGATTGTGCAAAGTAGGTACTCTAATATCCAAATGTCTTAAGTGTAAAGTCCATCTTTGCTGTAGTAATAACCAAAATTGTTTGTAGACATTTCATACTTAACTTTAAAAAAGTTTTCAATAAAACTTAATGGGGTTATAATTGAGGAACAATATTTTTTTATATACCACAATTGCCCAAAGTTGCTCATAAGCAACATTCTCTATCGCCCAAACGAATGGGAGTGGCGAGATCAATTTTGGGCCAGACGACTCTCCTTAAACGACTACAAAATGATTAAAATAAAACAACATTTTTAGGGCCAGAGCTAAAAAGTTGGGTTCGAAAGGGTTAACAGAGCAATGCTAGCAGGCCAACAGTAACATGCCAAACCCGATTGTTCGACATTAGCACTAAAATTTTTACCAGTGTATCCGTATTTCCTTGTTTAACTTTAAAGTAACAATGGTTACTCTCTCAGGACTCGAATAAAGACTGACATAAAAGAAAATCTATAAATGAAAACTGTAAATGTTTAATTTACATGCATGCGCATGTGTGTGTGTGCGTATGTGCGCGTGTATATGTGTGTGTTTTATAAAACAAATATTTACTAGTAGTTTGTTTAAATTTCAAGTTTATGACAATAACCGTACAGGCCGTTATAATCCTTATCATCTTGTACATGTCATAGAGATCTGCTTGGGCGTGAGGCTGCAATGCTGAGCTTTTTCAATATTGAAAATGTTGTTACTTCTTTTAATGAAACATAAATTGAGTTTGTGCTTAAGACGATTATGATCTGTTTTCCTATTTAAGTTTGCTTCTTTTAAACGATGTAGACATTTAACAAAATTAAATGTAATTTTCACATGTCAATAACATTGACCGTAAAACCTCTTGTCAAAATGTCGTATTGGAAACTAATGTATCGAATATGGTTTGATTTTCAATAATTTCCTTTAAAATTTATGTATTTGCTAGGGATTTATGGCAACTGCCAGATGATACATGGCTGTCGGCCAAACAACCACCAATCGACAATACAGGCCTTGGCAAAGCCAACCTTGGCCAAATAGATGCTTGCAAATGGACCCTAATTTTCTGCTTAGTCAAGCAGTGTATAAATTTATGTGCTTTACTTTTGCGTGCTTTAACCCTTTTTCCTTATCAGTAGCTGATTATATTTATAACATTGTAGAAAGTAGAAAAAGTTGATAACTTCGCTTGCCTCCCCCCACTAGAAAGAAAAGAGCGCCACATTTCAAATAAATAAATAAAAGCGGCAAGATTAAGATAAACAAGAGTTAAAATTGTAAGCCCATGAAACCAAAACGAGAAGATACTTACTAAAGAAAATTTATAATTTCATCTGATCCTTTTTCTTTTTCTGCCAAAAAAAGCTATAAATTTATTACACCCTTTGGGTTAACAAAAAAAGGGGGGAAAACCTAATAACTCTAAATGGCCAAGATATGTAACCGGAACGCACTGGGATATTTAGAATTTCTTTTAAATATCAATTAAGTGCCGGCCTTATCCTTAACGACACCTGCCAAATGTAGGCAAATGTCCAATCGTGTATTTATGGCTGCTGATAAAATGAATAAAATAGTTTAAATAAATTTATTAGAAAATAAATTAGCAGTCAATATAGAATACCATATACACGTGAACAACTCTGCGGCATAAGTTCAGTACTAAAGAATTCTATTCAGAGACCAACTCAGCTAATAAAATTCGGCTAAAGAGAGAGATTATACAAGATTTGGCAGACAGACTTCATGTCACTGGGGTTCACAAGATGATCCTTTTGTATTAGCTGTGAAATAACATAAGAAATGGTACAGATAGGTGGAGGTAAAAGGAAAATAAAGGGTTAGAGAAGGGATAAAGATTAATGATGCTCTTCCGTATAGATATAAAAGTAATGTTAAGAAATGATAAATTGAATCTATCACAGTCTCTCAGGCAGTAACTGAATCCTTTTTTTTAGCCATTGGCTTTTTTGTGAAGTAGCTAGACAAATGTTCTTTCCAGGAAAGCTATAGTGTGTCCTAAACTGGTATGATCCTTCCAGTATTCAGCTCTCTTTCTAATTATATTCGACAAGTATAATTTTTGGTGTTCTAAAACATTTGTGATAATATCCAAGGTAAAAGGTTCTCTTGGTCTTCATCATGATTCAGTTTAAATTTTTCTTTCTATGTACGAGTATATCAGCGGAGGTTGCGAAATAGATTAAATTAGACCATACAAACTTCTTAATGCCAGTTCGCTGATAAAGTGGCATATCCTACTTTCGGTGTTCTCTTCTTGGATACAAGTTAGCATAGAATCAGGCACATCCATCATTTTAGACTAAGTTTGGTCTACTATATAAGTTTTTTAGAGAGATCCAATACCAAATCCTTACAAGCTTATAGAGAACACGGAGAAGCGAACACATATCTAATTAAATCACTAGAAATTATCGATCTAGGACAATCTGTCTATACTCTTAATCTGTATTGATTATAGCAAGTAATATGTTACACAATAATATGGGTAAAAGCTTACGTAATTGCTGTAAAAGCTTACGTAATTACATATTCAACACAAGTTAAATATGTTTTGAGAAAACAGTACTAAACTTTCTTCATTTAAAAAGTTTTCGCGTAAGCTGAATAGAAATATCATCGCATTTCCAAAATCCTCGAAAGGTCTTAGAATTAGATATATATTTTTTTAAATTCACATATACAATTCAGAAATGGGACTTATATTTCGGATTGAGTGAATACTTATTAAATTAATAATTAATTTGAATTTTTTGAATATTTTAGTTTTAAATTTAATTACGTAAGCTCTTACGTCAAAGCATATTTAAATCGGCCTATTTATCTTCGCACACATCACCGAGTACGTTTTTAGTATTTGCGAACGAATATATTTACTTTCCAATACATCTTACGATATATCTAATTCTGACGGCAAATCGCAGAAGTCTAACCGTGGCCCACTTTCGTATTTTAAACTAAATAAGACTGTAAAAACTCTTGCAATTATATTCTAAACTAGTTTCTTATCTTTTCCCTAATAATAGCGTATTTTTATAGCTTCTAAGGCTTCCAATATATTAATAAGTCGTAACCCCAAATTCTCTAAAAGAAGCTAAAGTCTCTTCCAAGAAAAACTCTTCAACGAGCAGAGGTTATAAGTATAATAGGCTTAGCAAGTTAATATCTAACCTACAATTTACTTTGCCTGCAACATGCAGCTCATATAATACACCCACCCGTACACCATCCGCTGCACAGCAAAGGTCACAAAGTTAATACACCGTTATACGTGCCACACACACACATATATATCTTAAAGAATCTTACAGCTTTACTTACATTAACAACAGAATATCGTAAAGATAAAACAGCTTTATAGTTTATGAGACATTAGCAAGACAAGGATATTCACATCTGTATATACGCTTAATACACATTTAATACCCACCCTCGGTGTATAATCCCGAGCATGATGAAAGCCTTGTTGTTTAAGATGACGTTCATGAATCTAAAGCTCATAGAAAGTTGCTCTTTTTTTTTTTGCTTATCGTATCCATGATTACTTAAGGTTTTTATTTCGTTTTTTTGCTCTTTTATGCCTTCACCTTTCTTAAATCTAACAGGAAGTGTTGAAGGTAGCAGGGAATTGCAGGTGTAGACATTAAAAATATATAAAAATCTATATATAAGCATCTGTTTTTCATTTAAGTAACAAGTAGCTTTCTTAATATTTATCACTACGATACTGCTTATTATTACTTTAATCTCCCACACACTTTTATAGGTAAACATGATTTTTAGGGGAAACCCCTACAGTTGACATCGCCATTAATTTATATGTTCTCGTGGCTTGTTGCGTTCTTTTTGTTATTAAGAATTAGCCGTAACTAAAATAAAAAGCTTTTAGTAGATTTCAATATAAACAAGATCGCTAGACGGTATGACAACCCAGAATGGTCTTGTATTTCGCTTATGCGAATATACGAAAATTAATACTACGGAAAATATTGAAATCGTTTGCTGAGGGGAGATAAGTAGTGGCGAAGAGGTAGAAAGATGGAGCCTCTATTTTGATTTACTTTTGTTTCCCATCTTATTTATTATTTTACTTTGATTATATTCTACTTTACATCCTCTACGAAGATGGCAATGCGTACTCGGTTCTCCATTAATTGCTCGGCCGTTGGCCATGTCCTTGCCATTTGAGCTAACTGCGAGTAAAAATAAACAATTAAGAGCCAATGAAAAAACAAGACCTTGATATCTTAGGTTATGTTTGTCATAGATATACCCCAAGCTAGTAACCTCAAGAGAAGGAAGCTGCATAACTCTAATTGTTTAGCTACTACCTCTCCCCAGTGGAGCTTCTTCAATATTCCCCAAATCGGTTGCTTTAAGATGGGTTACTGTGCAGTAATATGTTATCGCAAAAGGGCTAGTACCTCATGTGAGCAGAACCGGTCCCCATCTTAGTTGTCATTAGCTAAGCTTATGCGATGCAGATGTGTTCTTAAAAGGGGTTTCTTCCCATCCTCTCCACATCAGCCACTCTGTGCAAGTTCCTTGATGGATTCTGCTTAGCCGACTGACCTAAGCCTAATAAAAAGATTTAGATGGGCGTGCCAAGGGGAAGCTGAAACACGAATTAAATAGAATTTAAGAAACAAAGCTTGCTTAGTGTGAACTTGTTCCACACTATTTTTAATTTGATTTATTTAATACATCGAGTACTTTTATGTACGCCACTTTTATTTGCTTTTACGAATAACATTTGATCCAACTGGAATTTGTTTGTTTATATTTTATTTTTGTTTTACAATTATAGTTGTTCTCTAGCTTTTCGCTAACAATAAATTTTTCAAATAAATCTAAAGTGATTTGTATTTGTCAGAGATTTCTCGAAAAACAAAACAAAAAAAAAAAAAAATAAATATTTTTAAACTGCACAGCAAGTTGTTCATACAAATCTAAAAATTTACAATACTGAACAAGGAAATAAATAACAACAATTTCTAAACTTTATATGTTCTTGAATGTATAAAATATATGTAGACGTAAAAAGGGACAAACAAGTGATACATTAAGGCAAACATATACATACATTGGAAAGTTCTATACAATTGCAAAAAAGAAGAAGAAGAAGAAAAACATTGAATTGTAACCATAAAGAATGTTACAGACTCAGAAATAAACGGCAAAATGGCTGGAATTATATTAACGTGCACACACACACGCGCATACTCACATACACATATAGAATATAAACTACAGGCTTCCTTTAAACTTAAAGGTCTGCGTTGAGTAAAACTATGGGCCCTTGTTAAATATCTCTTGGACTTCACTGTAATGCTTCAAGATTAGAAAGCCTGATTAGTGGTTCTACAAATCGCACGATTTGCCAAATATCGCTTGTGAACAAAAATTGTAATTGTGTGACGATTTTTTAAGAAACTTTTATAAACCGATAATTGCCACGCTATCAGAACATCGTATGTGTCGATCAGCTGAGCGAAAATATTAGTTTGCATCTCTTTTCTAGAATAGTGCGGCACCTACAACGTGTCATTCTTGTCTGAATCTGGCTAAACTTCTGTGAGCTTTTCTTATAAATACATGAATCGTTCGTTTGGATGGGTTAGTGATCCAGCTCTGAAAGAGAAAGACTTCATCGTAATCCTTTATATTCCAGGTCTTATTTTATTATGGGAACTGCCAACAAATTAATTGTTAATTGTTATTTAATTTACAATATATGTATATAATATAATATATATGTATGTACAGGGTGGCTGATAAATTTTGCTACATTAAGAAACTCAAAAAATTTTTTTTTCTGTGTATGGAATTCATTTTTCTTTTATTTATGTTAAAGCTTATTCAATTTTATTAAATATAGCTTAATTAGTTTTAAAAATAATGGAATTTAAAACCCAGCCCCCTCGGTCGTTGATGCATGTGCGGCATCTTACCAAAAAGTTGTTCATTACTGCTTGGAGAGTTGAGACTGGAATAGACGCAATTGTTTCTAGAATGGATTGCCTTAGTTCATTCAAATTTTTTGGTTTTGCTTTGTAGACTTCCTGTTTGCAATAACCCCACCAGAAAAAGTCAGGTGTAGTAACGTGAGGCGACCTGGATAGCCAACGGAATGTGGTATTTCTCCTTATCAGCTTATTGGGAAATTTTCGTCGCAATTCTGTCATAACAGGTTGGGCTATGTGAGGAGGGGCACCATCTTGCTGAAACCACACAGAGTTGAAAGAAATTCTTATTCGGCGTAATTCTGGATAGAAAAACTTTCTCAACATGCTCAAGTAACGGTCTCCAGTAACCGTAACAGTGTGACCGTTTTCTTCGAAGAAGTAGGGCCCGGCAATGCAGCGTGATGAAACTGCACACCACACTGTGACACGAAGTGGATGCAATTCCGTCTCATGGAGTATCTGTGGATTGGAAGCACTCCATATTCGACAGCTTTTTTTGTTTATGTTGCCGATTAAATCGAAATGGGCCTCGTCAGACATGAAAAGACATTTCAACATGTTTTCATCCTCTTCCACCATTTGAAGCATCTTCTGGCAAAATTCCTAGTGAATCGGCAGGTCTGCAGCGTTCAGTTTGTTGGCCAATTGAATTTTATATGGGAATAAGTCCAAATCTTTGTGCATAATTGACTGTAATGACTGTCAGATAAGCTTCTTGTCGAAACACGTGGATTGTTTTGTATGGCAGCAGCTACAGCAGCGATTGTTTCCTCCATTCGAACTGAAGGGTTTCGATGGTAAGATCTTCTGTGGACTGTCCCATGCTCGACAAAATTATTTACGTCTCATTATGGTCCATCTGCTCGGAGGATTGCCGCCAAACGTGCGCTTCTACCCTCTTTGAACCGAAACTACGGACTCCAGTGCGTGATAGCGGCGGCCAATCCAAATCCTTTTTTCGGTGTCCCAGTTATCCATTTTTGTTAAATGTAAAAGTCAATCTGATTGATCTCCATCGAGATTCATTAAATAGAAAAAAAGTTATTCAATTTTTTTTTGGTAGCGGCTTTCATCAGCCACCCTGTATGATAGATCCAAAAATTAATATCCAGCCGATTACTTCAGAGAATCAGTATGTTCTAATGCGCACCTTCTGGAAATATTTAGCTTTATATTTCTTGCATATACATATATTTTGTTTAGTTTGCATGTGTTTGTAACAGCTCTCAATACTGTGCCACTGCGAATATACTCGTCCTTCACATTTTAATACAAGTAGTGGGTTGCAGACCTTTAGTAGAAAGCACTCATGCCTTTAATGTCATCCGCATTTATATGTATGGATGTGTGGTTGAGTGTGTGGGTGTGTGTTTCTACATAAATTTTAAGAACTGTTAACTGTTTTTAACTTTATTAGAACTCTCTGTTCCCTCCTCTCTACTACATCAGCACTCACACAGTCGTTATCAGTTTACTGCTATTTTAATACCGGGCTTTTATAAGCAATCCTTTACACAACAGCTTACACACACACTTACATTTTTGCATTTTATTTCATTTTGTCTCTTATTGTTTTCATTTCGCTCTCATTGTTGATCTCTCTAAACGTGGTTGAGTGTGAATGATGCGTCAATGTGTCATGTGTGTGTGTGTGTGTGTGTGGGTGGCTGTGTGTGCATGAGTATGACAACATGTATTCTGTGTGCGCTTACGGAAACGGATATGCTGTATGGTTTTTTGTTTAAATGTGACACAACTGGCAACTGGCAAATGTAATTGACAATAAAAATTATTCAACTAGAATCAAACTAATGTTATTGTTGCATACAAGTGACACCTTTTTAGCAACAAATATAAAATGGCAAGAGCCGTAGTCATGCAATAACAACATTTAATGAATTAGACAAAATATTTTATGCATAATCAAAGCAGTTAACATTCGATAGTGAAATACTTATTTTATATTTGATATTTTATGGTTCGTAAAAATTATTGCCAATGAATACAAAGTAACTGCAGTTGGTCAGTAGTAGAGGCTTCCTCGCCTCATCATTTATAAGATATATAATGTTCCTGCCTATATTATATAATAGTATTCTCAATGGTTGCCATACATTGTTGGTAAAAATACAATTTGGGACAGAATTTGGCGTCCCCATAGAGTGATAGAAGCTTTCTTCAAAGCTAAACAAAACCATTTTTAGAAAGGATTTTTTAAAAAAAAGCGATGGTGTGGTGTTCATCCTACTTCGGTATTTGGCATTAAAATAACAGTTTCTTAGAAAAGAAATGGACATATTTGAGCTTTACTTGTGTGTAAGAATCTTGGGGATCTCTTTTTGTTTTTGTTTCATTTGCTAATTAATAAATAAAACAGATAATTTTGAATTAATTTCTAATATGTTTCGCTGTACCGCTTTACAAAATCCCTTCCTGCATCACAAAACACTGTAAAAGATTTCGCATGGATTCATCAGTATCTATAGAGTTATAAACTTTTCATTATATCCGAATCTCCTGCATGATATTCCGATCTTCGAAACCTTCAATACCGGATACTGTGACATCAATGGCTCGCAGATATTTGAAAATTTTTAATAAGGTGACTCTTTTAACAAAGCTAATAGGAAATCCTAATGATTTCAAAAAGTATTACTAGCTATTCACCTTTAGCTCATTAGTCTTATCCATTGTAGAGAAAATTTTAGAGAGCCAAAACAAAGAGTAGTCCTTCCAAGTGGAAACAGTTCAATAAGATGTTCTGTTTTCTAGCACTTTTTAGGGCTAAATGTTTATTCTCTATTGGTAACCATTAATTCTGCTAATAGACTATTAGTTCCAGAGTCAAGAATTGAATCCATTGAGTCATCTGCTGTTGACCAATTTACGAGTTCAGTGAATAATATGTTAATATATTGAGCAAATTAAAAGTTTGTATTAAATGGTTTTTTCGGAAGGGATTTGCTATTTAGAATTTGCTATTTAGTGGCTCCCGCTTTCATATATTTATTAACACTCGTTAAATTAATAAGGAATATCAAGAAGTGGATTGTCTGTAATAATAGATTCCAATGTAACATTTCTTTGAAATTGTAAAATTAAATGGAAATGATTGCATGCTTCAAAGGACATCGAACTGCCTTCTGAAGAAGTTTTTGCTTGTGTAACAACTATCTGTAAATCGTGTTCATAATAATCATTTAAATCTGCAAAGCGCAACAAAGGAAAGTAAAAGTGCCTTAAGCTATACTATCATTTCTTTTTCAACATCTTGCTTTTATTTCATATAGAATATCTATTTATGAAAACATTTATGTTTATTTCAAATTAAATTCAAACAAACATATATAGAATTTTTGAACAAGAGTGAAACTACAAACATGCAATATTAAAACTTTGAAAATGAAATGCCATAACTTAAGGCATTCCAGAAAACCAGATGAAAAGGAAGCATTTATACATATTTAATAATTATAAAAAAGTTTCTAAACAATTTAAAGTAACAAATGAAAACAAAAATGAATTATTAAAATGAAATTATTCAAGTAGTAGGAAATGGAATTGAAATTTTCGAAATTTTGCCAAAAAAAATAAAAAGCATTATCCAATTGAAGCTAATATGTATGTATTTAATTGGCGCCTAGAGGTATGCACCAATTAAAATAATTATTTCTAAAATTTAACACTAGAGAGCAACTTTAAAAGGTTATTTCAACATTTTTTGAAACTGTTTATCGTTTCTTTATATCGAGTCTCAGCTGTAAATTAAAATTCAGTAATTTTCTTATTTAATTTACTTACAATATATATATTTTTTATTATGTGCAAAAATGCTTTTTTCCAACGAATATTTTACATAATTTCAGCGCCAAATGAATTAGGATTTTCATTTTGACTTCATGCCAAACAGGGGCTTTCAGCCAAATGCATGAAAGTAAAGAAAGAATTGTGTTAAAGAGGATTTGCTTTTTACATTCAGTAATTAAAAGATACAAACCAACATGCAGCTTTATATAACTACACACATATACACACCAAACCCACACATAGCCATCGGTAATGAATGAAACAAAGCTAGAAAAAAATCTCCCCTCTTAACTGTTTAACATTAAGATTTCGACGAGGAAATTGTTGTCGTTGACAACTTAAGTAACATGACATTCTTCCCTTTTGCGTTTTTTGTAGCGTTCGTTCATAAAATCAAGTGAAATGTGGAAAAAAGGGGTTGCGACACATACAAATTAAATTTTATAAAAAAAATATATAGTTTCTCTTTGATAGTAAGTGCTGTCTGGTGTAAAAGAAAATTAAAATCATTGAAAGCAGAACAAAAATCTTAAAATAGGGAACAGAGGGTGTCTCATTAAGCGTTTACCATTTTCATCTTTTATTTTCGGAGTATAGAGCCCCACCCAATTATTCCAATCAATAACTTTGCTTTATATTAAAGACCTAAGACTTTGGTCTTATGGCGAAAATAGCTGCCATTCTTTGGCTGTAACTGAATCCACTTTTTGATCTACAAACTAATACGATCCTTAGAATTCACTCATAAAATTTCGTGGGAGTCGTTTGAGAATTTGCTTGGTTTTTAAACAGCACATATTATAATTTTTTCCTATAATGTAATTGGTACCAAAGTTAAGTGTCCGTACGTAAATTCGCTCCGTCTTTGGACCGGAAAACCTGTTTTATATTAAGACCTCAGAAGAAGAAGCTCTAGTAACTTTGAAGCTTGCTATGTTAAAAGCCAGTAGTGAGGACTACCCAACCAATTTGAGACGAAATTAGGCTTTATACTCGTAGTTTCCAAGTTATTATAACTTTTTGAGATACAAAACTTACGTTATGGTGTGGCAGCGCCTTCTTGTTACCACGAACCAAGTATGCTGTATTCAGTGTACACATTTTTGCATATATTACGTAAGTAGTTGCCAAGATATTTCATATTAAGATTACGTGGGGTTAGTCGTGCCCACTTTTTTTACTATTAAGGCATGTTAATTCAGGGTTTTCTAGTAGGACCACTTTAAGAACCCCTAAGACTTTGTCGCAAATACAACGAAATGAGGTGCTCGGAATGCCTCAACATCGGCGAGCAATGAAAAAGAAGGGGCTCCCTTCCCTGCTATGGGCTATACTAATTATATTTGTCGTTCTTCTTGATTTACATGTTGTTGTTCATTGTTGTTGCTCCTACATATTCGCATTTAATGGATGAAAAGATGCTTTACGTCAAACCTAAAATGCCTTAGAGTTTACGGGACTACGTTTTTTATCAATGCCGCAGTGTTTAATGATGTTTTACGTATTTGGTGATATCTGGGAACTTGTTGTTGTTGTCCTGAAATTTCTCTCCGTAGAACGTTGAAGGACATTTCCTTGCCTAGTTTCTTCCTGTACACGCTACAAACGTCTCTTTTCAGCGACCAGTGTTACCACATCTTTGTTTAATAGAGTTAAAAGTCTTAGCCTTACGAACTTTGAGCGATTATTTGAAATATTTTTTTTTTTTACATTTTATCGCCATTCATTTCATCTGACGTAATTGTTAGATGAAGAAATGGCCGTATGACTTAAGGGAAGACGTACGTTTTCCTTTCGATCATATTGAATAATTCTTCTTCTTTTTGTAATTTATCCAAACATTCACATATTAAAAGCAAACACTTGCAATATTCAAACGTTTCTTTTGTACAATAAAAGAAAAAAAGAAATGAAATTTTAAAGGAAACTTACAAGTCTTCTACTTCTTTCTCTATTTTCGTTTGCGCGTGTAGAGGTTTACACTCGTATATGAATATAAAAAGAAAAAGCTCTTATCATGCCATTTTATTAGTTTAAAATATTTTCCTTTATTTGTCACGAAGACAATTTCATTTCATTACACTACGTTTTCGGTTGCATCAGCTGCAGCTTAAATTAGTCTGTTTCCTTTCATCGTTCTCTGCCTTTCAACAGTGTTAATTGTCATGTCAAACTATTACGATTTTGTATTCTTTAGGAAAATGAATAATGAAATCTTAACATGCATGAGAAGTATAAAATGATGAATTTATAACGATGAGGATTTATGTCGACATGTGTTTTCTGTATTTAAAAATGAAATTGTTCTTCTGTTAGCGAGGCAATAAATGTTTAATAATTGACTTATAGTATAATTCAAGGAGATGGTGATTGAATATAGTTGTTGCATACTTTAAGGAGTGGACACTTTTATTATAAGGAAAGTAGTATTTAATAGAGTTTTACATCAATGTGGGCTTTAGCTATTGTAACATAAAGATAACTAGTGAGCACTTAAACCGTATGATGCCCGTCAACAGTGTAAAGGATGAAGGTCCTGCTAAGATAGATACACATATACATATATAGATATGCATAGTCGTTGAACTGTAAAGTTCAAAAAGACTGCTATTTTTTCGTTGTAGTATATGAAAATTAATTTAAAAGGCGTTTGCTTATAAAACGTACGTTGTAAAGAAAATTTAATTAAATGAAATGACATGACAATCAGTCATTGTTATTAAAAACTAAATTCCTTTAAAAGAGATTCCTTTAGAATCTAGAAGAAAATAATTTAAAATCAAAATTGAAAAGAAGCGAAATTGAGACACATCAAGTTGAACAGATTTTTATACTTTTACATACTTTTGATTTTTATATCAAGTAGACAAGCAGTGAAGAATGTTCTTTTGCTTTTATGTCCGTTTTTTTTTGTGTTCCGTTTTTTTTTTTTTTTTTTTTGTAACGCCAGCATTCCTACGTTCTTGAGTGTCTGCTGCTTCTTGTCTGGAGAACCCAAATGAACAGTAACAATAGGAAAAATTTTAAATGTTTTCAATATACTTTAATTGGACTTCGATTGAAAGTATTGTAATACAATACAATAAGTTGTTATAAGAAAGTTTAAAAATTAGCTTTTTTAAAAATTAAATTTTGGGGATTTTAAATCCATTTTGGGAATTCATTTAGTTTTTCCAAACATAAAAGAATTATGAATAGGTAAAATCTTAGGCATTTTTTTTTTACTAACTCTCTTGATTGCTCCAAATTTGTTTACTTTTACTTCATTTTTGGTTCCGCTAACGAAGACGGCATAAAAAAATTTAGGAAGGACTTTCGCCGCTTGCCTGGGAAATTCTCATTCTAAAGACCACATAAACTCATGGAAATATCTATATGAATTCAAAGTACGTCTATAAGATAATAGTGCTAAAGCAATAAAAACTTTATAGCAAAAAAAAATTTTAAATTTGAATTCCTATATTTAGTATTAAAAATCTCCTTACAGGAATATAGAAATTGCTGCAAATTAAATTGTTTTACTTCAACGTATATATTATTTTAATTAAGAATCTTTTTTTTTGGGGTTTTAAAAATATCCCTCAAGAAAATTATTTTACTTTACATACGTGCAGACATTATTTAACGTAAATAAAAATTAATTCCTCTAAATTTAGCTGCAGATAGCCAAATGATTCCTAATTAGGTATTTACAACATTAAAAATATTTACAAACTGGCCACGATAACTAAAATATTAAGTTTTCTTGATAAATACAAGAATAGGTCTCTATGGGTTTGTTTACACGTATGTATATGAAGTTATTTACTTCCATTCCTATACTTTAAGTAAAAAATTTTAATTCCTAAAATGGGTATTAAAAATCTCCTTTTGGGAATAAGAACTACTATTTAAAAAAAAAAAATTTCAGAAATTGCTTTTAGAACACAATATTAAGGAATTAATAGATGTATGTGTGTTCTATACACTTCTCTTCCTTATTGAATGCATTAAAGTATTTCATTTAAGGCATTCAATGGACTCGGAAAATGGAGTTTTAAAATCATGTTGCAAATTTTAGTTCCATTTATATAATTATTTATTCAAAGATTTTTAACTTTTAGTATCATTTACATTCATAAATATTTAAATTACCATTTTGGGCATTGAAAATCTCCTATTGGGAATTCAATTTGAAGTATTGTGTGGAATATTTGCAATAAATTTTAATTTTCCATTTGGTTCTTAATGTTTTTATATATGCTGTAAAGTTTTCTTTGAAATATATAACCATTTTTCTTTATGCCACTGTCTACGCTGGGATACGAAAACATCTGACAGTTGACATTTATTTTAGCAATAATAATAGAATATTGCCGACCACATGTCGGGCTGTGTGAACACGAAAAAAAAAAAAAAGACAATTGCAGATCTTTGTTTTCAAAAGTTTCGCTCGTCTAAGCTCGGTCATTGTAGTGTATTTAAAATACCCTTTTCAGATCCTTGGAAAAGCCACAAATAATACAATTTTGTTTCACGGTATTGCTGGTATTAATATTTTATTTAATTTTTGCGGAAAGCACTTGACCAATTTTAAAAAATTTATTTCGTTTTTTTTATTTTATAATTTTAAGGATATAAGGACTTTATTTTCTATATGCTTAAGTCAATTTGAAAAGTTGTTCTCAATATTTGCTTATCTTCCTTTATTTACACATCCAGACCCACCATTTTTATGCTCTCTTGCCAGAGCCATTCGGCTAAGTGGGTATCCCGTACCCAGGGCGGCATATAAGACTGCTTCATGTCTATGTAAAATCCTCCTGATTTATCGTCCAACTCTGGATCCAAAGCCAAATAGATGGCAGTTTGAGCGCCCGATTTAATGCTTTTAGCAAAAAATTTCAACAAAGGATGGAATAAACACCATGTATTTTCATACAATAAATCTGTGAGCACCAAGCCGGGATAGAGGCAATTAGCCGTGACTTGAGTATTTTGTAGGATTTCCGCTAATTTCAAAGTGAAGAGAGTATTACAGAACTTACTTTGTAAGAAGGCCTTAAACCATATGAAAGATTTTTCACTTTGCAAGTCTTGTTTATTGAGAAATGCCAATATATGGGCATTCGAGGAGATGGTTATAATTCGGCTGGGGCCAGAGTTTCTTAGGGTTTCCAGCAAGTGATAAGTGAGCAAAAAGTGACCCAAATGATTGGTGGCAAGCTGCAGCTCATAACCATCTGAGGACAACTGTCGCTTCTTTGTGACTACTGCTGCATTATTGATTAACACATGAAGATGATTTTCTTGTTGCAAAAATTCTTCCACAAATTGTCTAACTGATTCCAGAGAAGACAAGTCCAATGTTCTATTATAAACTTCTTGGTTTTTGGTCTCTTTAACGATGTTCAAGCGGGCCTCTTCACACTTCTCAAAATTCCTACAGGCCATATAAACTCTAGCGCCTCTACGCGCCATTTCCAAGGCAATTTCTCTGCCTATGCCTCTATTGCAGCCGGTGATGATGACCACCTTCCCCACCAAGCGATTACATTTATTATAATGTGGACCTTGTAAATATTTCCGAAAGAAATACAAGATTATGCACACGAGGGCTATCGCTAGCACAAACCCCAATACCCAAAACCAAAACTGCTCTCTTAAGAGTTTAGAATGCGAGTTGTCTTGCCCCATTGTGCTGTTGGAAGATTTCAGTCTTTTCAATTAAAAAGAAAAGGTCTTAAAATATTACAAAGCTTTCGAAAATCCCACAAAATATTTACATAATTAAATCCATTCGGGTGCCGTCATAACACGCTGACGTTTCGTTCTCAATGACATATTCTCAACTGAACTCAATACAAATATTTCTTTACTTCGCTTCCAAACGCTTTTGTTCACTGAATCGTAATTAAGACAGTGTCTAACGAAATTGTACGAAAATTTTTTCAAATGTTTTTCTTCATAACAACTATAAATTTCAATGGCTCTCCTTTTACTCTGCACTGTACTTACATTTAAGCAATTAAATTTTGTACTAATTGCATAAAAACGTGATTGGAATTAATAATTATTTCGTTGTTTTATGCGTCGAATAATATTTCTTAAAATTGTTTGTTGAAAATTTTAAGCTCACAATATTTAAGACTGAATGTTGGTTAAAAGTGGAGTCGAGTATTTGTGGCCTGCAGAAGCTCATTAGCTGGCTGCTTTTTCAACTTTAAGCCGCGAATTTCTAACAAACATTTAAATTGCTAAAAAAGTGGTTATCCAGTGTAAAACTAGATTTCTCGATGGAGGCTTTTAAGTAACATTAAATATATTTTAAGAGAAGGCACGCCCCACAGTATTGAGTACTAAGCCTTGTTGTTCAAAGTATACTAAACTCACTCTTATGTTGGTTCTCATTTTTCAATTAAACAGTCTATAACTGAAGGCCTTCAAAAGTCCAAATGAAATTTAAAAATAACCAAATTAAAATTACAAAAGCATTAAAAATATTATATATTAAAAAATCAATCTTTGGCTAATGAATATTTAATAAGTGGAGATTTTTTAAACTCATTGTGGGAATCTTAAAACTTTAAAAAGTTATAGATAAAAATAATAATTTTTCAAGTGCATGATTTCTAAATCAGCAAATTTAAGTGTTGCAAATACTATAAATTAAGAATATTCAATTAAA
Organism: Ormia ochracea; assembly: GCA_963402855.1. NCBI lineage: Eukaryota > Metazoa > Arthropoda > Insecta > Diptera > Tachinidae > Ormia > Ormia ochracea. Next base: position 16,458,906 of record OY727107.1, on the reverse strand, counting down.
ATTTAATGAGTGGAGATTTTTAAAAGTCGTTCTGGGAATCTTAAAACTTTAACAAGTTATAGATAAAAATAATTATTTTTCAAGTGTGTAATTTATAAATCAGCAAATCTAAATGTTGCAAATATTATAAATTAAGAACATTCAATGAAAATTTAATGAGTAGAGATTTTTAAAAGTCGTTCTGGGAATTTAAAAAATTATACAAATTATTGTTAAAAATAAAAATTCTTCAGGTGTATGATTTCTAAATTAGCAGATGTAAATATTATGAATAAAAAAAATTAAAGTTTGCCAAAGGAAAATCTAGAAGTAAAATTTATATCTCATATATGAAATTTTCGAAAGAAGAGATTATTTCGAACCATAATGGGAATTTTTGACATTGATAATTTAATGTCCTTTCTCAGATGGATTTAATATTTTATTTAACGAAAAATATTTTTATGTAAATATTTTAAATAAATTTTCAAACAAGGGGATTTTATCAAGTGAAGCTGGGAATTTAAAAAGCTAAAATATTATTGACAAAAATATTTTTCGAAATATCTTAAAATCTTTTAATTGGCAAAACCCCAACAATACTTCAACAAATAAATTTTCAGAAGAAGAAATTTTTAAAACCCTCTAAGAATTAGTATTTATTTTGTGGAATATTAAAATGTTAAAAATTGAAAATTGTAATAAATTGTAATAAAATTATTATGTAAAATTATAAAGCAGTAATAAATTAATAATTATTTTGTGTGAAGGAAAAATTACGGCTTAATGAATGACCTTCAAACTCGTCATCAGGATGATAAAAAAGAACTTTTAAATTTAGAATTAGGGTATTACTGAAATCCCATAAGGGCTATTTGGAATACCCTAAATGCTAATTTTTGCTACATCAAAAATTATGCTAAAAAAAAATTTTCTAAACTAAATGGGATTGCAAGACAAGCCAAGTGGATAGAAATTTGTAGACGTTGCTTAGATGCCCTTCTAGGGACAAGCCGAATTATCGGGCGTGTTGCCATCATTAAGGCCTACAACCATAAAAACAGGCCAAATAAAAAAAATAATCCAAGATTTTCTTTCTGGCAATCAAGTCTGAAGAATAATGCAATGATACTTATCAGTAAGCCATACTAAATGGCAATAAATGAGCAGCCAGATTAAAAAAAGAAGTAAATTTAAAGATGCCACATTAATCCAACAATCACGCAATAGGCATAAACAGTTTCCGCCATTAAAAACCATACATGCCACAATTAAAATATATCAGGGCAAGCCAATGCTGCAGTGATGGAAATGAAAAATGCTGAAAAGGAATGCATGAATGTAACAATTTATTGCCATACAAGACTGATGGCTGTTGGTCCGACACCTTAATGCACATTGGGCCAGCTAAGAAATAACCGGATGCGAATTCAGAAATCAAAGTGCAGTTCAATAATTTTTAACGCTTTTGAAATGGGTTTAAGTTGGTCATAATTGGAGTGATTGGCAGTATCGACGAGGTATTTCACTAACGAAGGTGTCAGAGGAGGCACATGTTTTAAACGACGCAAAATATCGTTTAAAAAATAACTTCAAAGCATAACCACAAATTTTAGTGTTATTATTTTTGAACGCCTTTAGTTGGCGTTAAGAAAGTTGCGGAAGGACCATACATGGGTTAGCTGCTATTCCTGCCACGCATTGTGGCGATATTAGCAGAAACGAAGGTGTCAGAGGAAGCGTAGGTTTTAAACGACGCAAAATATCGTTTAGAAAATAACTTCATAGCATAATCACAAATTTTAGTGTTGTTATTTTTGAACGCCTTTAGTTGGCGTTAAGAAAGTTACTGAAGGACCATACAGAGGTTGGCTGCTATTCCTGCCACGCATTGTGGCGATATTAGCAGAAACGATGATTTAAGAGGAAAGATGCCGGAGCAATGCTGCAACTTCTCTGTTGGTTTTATTGTTTACTTCGTCGATGAAATAGAGTCACTTAATCACGACGAAGGTGGTTACAGTACCACAGAAGTTAACCAATCCTTAACCAGTGAGGATGCCTTCCATGACTCTGCCTTGAGAGAAATTAAGACATATTAAAGTATTTTATTAATATTTTTGCTGACGATACCTCACGGCAAATTATATAAATATTGAAAAACTAAATTATATTTAAATTTAGAAAAAATTCTATTTAAATATTTAAATTTAGTTAACCAATCCTTAACCAGTGAGGATGCCTTCCATGACTCTGCCTTGAGAGAAATTAAGACATATTAAAGTACTTTATTAATATTTTTGCTGACGATACCTCACGGCGAATTATATAAATATTGAAAAACTAAATTATATTTAAATTTAGAAAAAATTATATTTAAATATTTAAATTTAGTTAACCAATCCTTAACCAGTGAGGATGCCTTCCATGACTCTGCCTTGAGAGAAATTAAGACATATTAAAGTACTTTATTAATATTTTTGCTGACGATACCTCACGGCGAATTATATAAATATTGAAAAACTAAATTATATTTAAATTTAGAAAAAATTATATTTAAATATTTAAATTTAGTTAACCAATCCTTAACCAGTGAGGATGCCTTCCATGACTCTGCCTTGAGAGAAATTAAGACATATTAAAGTACTTTATTAATATTTTTGCTGACGATACCTCACGGCGAATTATATAAATATTGAAAAACTAAATTATATTTAAATTTAGAAAAAATTATATTTAAATATTTAAATTTAGTTTAAAAAAGCACTTAAGCGGAGAACTAGAAGAATTCAAAGTATTTGAAAAAATTAAGGAGATTTGTTTTTCCTCTATGGCTATTGGCGTTAAGGATCCCCCTTAGCCATTTCTAGTCGAGACAATTACTAATTTAGGCAATGACGTCTTGAGTTAAGAAGCCTTAAGAATGCTGTATAAAAGGAAAAATCAGGCTAAGCTAAGAACACATGAAATGATACCCATAGTGTTTTTTCTTTTATTTTCACTCCCTATTCTGTGAGAAGGCTTAAGTCGCCCATTATTCAGCAGATAGACAAAAGAGGGGCAGAAATTAAGTCAGCGTACTCAAATACTTTCAAACTGTGAATTTAATGTAAATAAGTGAAAAAATAACGTCGTCCTTAATTTTATTGGTTAATATTTGCAAACTGCTCCATTGTGCAGTGGCAAGAAAATGAAAGATTTAAATGAATTTTTCAAAGTATAATCATATGTATGTTAGCATATGTGTGTAGTGAATGTAGATATATATGTTGCAGCATGTGTCAGTGGGGAAAACAAATTGCCCTTCTTTACAGCAGTACTGCTACAGTGGAACACTATTTGCAAGGACAATTACTTTACGAACAAGAATTATGTAAATAAAGAGATAAAATAATAATTCTCGTATCTGAAGACCACTAAAGAGCCAAAAACTTTCATAAATTTTATTAAAGAAAAATATATTTTTTTAAAAATTACATATGCTGTGCTGACCCACTATAAAGCACCTTTCACATAACACTAGCGGGTATGAGATATGTGCGTGTTATTTATTACAAATCTCATTTGCCATAAAAACACCTGTGTGTATGTTTGATATGTTTGATAATGTAAAAAACCCAGCGGTATTTAAACGTACTCGAAGAAAAAATTGCTTTTTTTTTTTATTTCATTTATTCTAAAAAAGGCAACAGGATATTTAACACGTACACTTCCTTTGCCTCTGCAACCCTCTCCCAACATCTTAATGAAATATATTTATAAATGACATTTATTTTCCATGTTTTATATTTTTTATGATTCTTTAATAAAATTGATAAAATGAGTTGTTTTCAGTGACAGTTTTCTGCATTCCTTCTTGTATTCTGTTTAATCGATTTAAGAGAATTATTTAACTAAAACATATTATATGTTTCTCAGTCATCTGTTTCATTGTTTGGTATCCTTCATATCATCATGTCATAACTTTTATGTCAAGGACTTAAGAAATCATGTCAACAAAATTCATACAGAATTTGTAGATGCTCATCACGCTTGTGGGAGAAAACAGAAGGGAATAGGAAATGTTTGCTAGTCATCTCTTTAAGGGAATACTTGATAAGTTTGTTATTTGATTGAATGACAGGCAGGACACAAGCCAGGATTACAAAGAATTTTTTTAGGCTATTTTTTAATTGCACTTGAGCAAATATCAGAAATATCGCCAATTAACAAGAAAGTTTTTATTAACAGCAAAAATTCTTAATTTTTTTTTTATTTTCGAGGACTCTTCCTTTTTTTTTTTTTGAATGCCGAAATAATATTTCAATTGCAACTTTAATTAGTTTATATTATTTTATATTTGAATAGGATTTTTAATAATATAGTTACTCACAATTTTGTAGAATGAAATTCGTAATGTCTTGTTGCTTAGAAAGGCGTTAACTTCAGGCGATTTTTCCCAGACTTTATTTGTAATGGCTGAAAGTCCATTTCGAGAAGAAGAATATCATAGAAGGAAATTCTATTACATTTCAAGCCACACGTTTGGAATAGGCGTTGTGTATAAACAATTATTACAATCCGTTTCTGTTTCATATGGGAGTCCTGAATGCTGTGCGTTAAGGAATTATGAGTGTGGCTGCAGGATCCTCAAATGACTAGTACGAGTAAATGTAAAATGAGAATAATGAATTTTAAATATTAATTCATTTTTTTTTTAAAAAATGAGTAATTCGTTTGAAAATGAAAGTTTTTGGATATTCCGGCTTCTTTTACTATCCCCCTCTCTGTCCGATTCCTTTCTTTTGCAGCTTTTTTACATAAATTGTTTCTTCTTCTTTTTACACATACTTTTTAAAAAAAAATTGTTACTTTGTTGAAGAATATCCATATTGAGTTTCTGAGGGGCGGTTCCTTCCTAAAAGTATGCTATTCGTTTCCTTTTTTAATAAAAAAAATAAATTATCTTTGATTACTGCTCCAGCAGAACGAATATTTATAATCACAATTGATTATATTTTGCAAAAAAAGTATCGTTAGAAATGTTGTTTTTATTCGCTACTTATTATAGAATGAGTCCAGGTGTGGCTTTCACTACTAAGGCGGGCTAGAGGAGTTGAAAATTAGTTTGGAACTACTTAGTAGTTTGTGAGATTCCCATAAAAATTTTAATTGCTCTGGATTATTCAACAGCCGCTTTGGCCGCGGAAATTATCCATTAAATATCTCGTAGCAGATATTTAGATTTATTTGTAGATTAAATATCTTGAGTATCCGTCTCCCATGGACTGGGCTTGCCACGGATAATTGGTCAATACAGTTAACAGGATTTTTAAAACGTATATGTATTTTATCGTTCTTTCATCGCCAAATCAAAACAATTTTGTCCCCCCGCTGTTTTTGTCGCATAAAGTACTAAAAAGCATACATATGTGTCTGCATACGGCTACGCCACTGGCAATAAATCATTATTATCTCCTTCTGTTTCATACCAATTCTATATTCGGTTAATTAATGTACATTTTGGTTCTTTAGGAATTCTATTACATGAAGCAATTATTCTCTTGTAATTTTGTTTTTGAAATTTAAAGTATCCCTGCAGACCGCATCATTCTGGCTATTAAATTATCTAAATTAGCGACATTATGCTAGACAGACAGTGATAAGAAACAGTATTGTTGAATATAAAGTGATCAAAGTCTGAGTAGTATAGCGATTTTACATATCGTCTCTTATGTTCTTGTAATAAACAAGGCGGGGGAATCACCGGTATTAAATTATTTACTTTATAGAAATAAAATAATGAAAATAAATTTGGATGTGTGTAGGTCTATTGAAAGAGCATAATTCTAAAGTAGTAATAATATGAATACGAGGTGTGATCAAAAACTAACCGTTGTTTTAAATTTTTGCCAGAACTATTTATTTATTCATCAATAATTATCCGGTTACCTTAAAAGTAATCGGCCTCAGATATAAAACAATTAGGCCACAATTTTTTTTAATCTTCGAAACACTTCTGAAAGGCGCTTTTTTGGTGTCGCCAACAACAGCTCCTATATCGATTTTTCTTTTATATCCTCAATCGTAGCTGAAGGATTTCCTTTCATCTGTGTCTTCAATTTTGAGGAGAGGAGAAAGTCAAGCGTCGCTGCATGATTACGATTTTGTTCTTGGACAAAAACTGAAGCACAAGCGTTTTTGACGAATTGCTTCGCGCAACCACCCAGAACTTCAAAGTAGTATTCTTTATTAACCTTACGATTTTCAGGCAAGAATTCATGATGCGCCACGCCATTGAAATCGAATAAAATAGTGAGCAAAACTGTCAAATTTGGCAGAACTTAAAGGGCTTTTTTCAGTGGTGGCTCTTCTGAACGCTTCCATTGGTATGATTGGGTTTCGGTTTCTCCGAAACGGCTTCATTGGTATGCTTGGGATTTGGTTTCAATGTGGTAGCCGTACACCCATGATTTGTCACCAGTTATGACATTTTTGAACCAATCTGGATTGTCGTTAACAACGTTGAATAGCTCCTGAGCGATATCCATGTAACATTGTTCAAAAATTGCTAAATTTTGAGCAAAAACAATCTTCGCTGTACCACGTTTCATGCTTAAAACATCCGTAAAAATTACTTGGCATGACCCGAACGATGTGCCAACATCAATAGCAACCTCTCTAGTAAAAACAAAAAAAAAATTTGTACCTTTGTAAGTGGTAACACTATCCCCTTAGTGAAAAGAGCGCACATTTTTGAAAAATCCTTTTTATATATTTTTCAATGCAAAATTTGCATATTTGATCACACATACATATGTATATAAAATAAGAGAGTTTAATTATAGCTTCAAAAGGTGTAAAAATTAATAATTCTGTGTTGAGTATACGACTTTTAAGTAATTTTTGTTTTTTTTTTTATTTTTAGAACGTTTTATTTTAAATTAGCGCTGAAAAAAAACGGCGTGTAAAATTAGTATTGAGTGTAACACGGGTGTGATGAGTGTTCAAAATGTTATAATTTATTTATATTTTATCTGTTACACTCTGCTGTTAGGTAGCAGAAAAAAAATATGATAACAACCACCTGTTACTGTAACTACAACTGCATATGGGATGGTTTCAACAGTCTGCACATAATCACAATATAACAATACACAGTAAGTTAGTAACAGCGGCATGCTTTTGTAAAAAGAATGTCTGTTGCTATATGTAGAGTATGTAAGTACGTATCGTGCATTGCTGTTAATTGAACTCTTCTCTTTGATTAACATTGTTCTCGTAATGTTATGTACAGTAAGTGGTTAATATTTATGATGTGGCCATTTATAAAGCAAATTGTTTTTGCCTTTGCATTTGGCGTTTAGCGGTGTGTGTTTTGAATATGTTCATAACAGATTGTGATGGTGAGAAAGTTAGTTAATAGTGGTTTAAAACAATTTTTATTGAGTAAGAGTAGTTTTTCATATGTCATCCTAGGATAAACATCGAAAAAGTGAAGGCGGTGGTATTAGATATAAATTTTTTTTGTTGATATGTTGTGATTATAAAAGAGTGTATTTGTGTGTGAAAAAATAGCATTTATTAAAATGTATACTTAACTAATTTATACTAAATTTAAAAAAAAATGTGCTAAAAGAACAATATAAAAATGAAAACATAATAAAATGTGGTGCGAACCTAATGGCTTTTAGGTTTAATAATTTTTTTGCAAAACTATTGATTAAATTAACATTTTACAGAAATTTTATATCAGGCTCAATAATAATAACTTTGCCATGAAAAAGAAATAATATTGTCTATATTTATATTGTGTAAGTTTAAGTTAAAAGACAAAAAATTCTTTCTTTTAGAAATTTTTGAGAAAAACCAACTCCCTTTTGTGTTTTTTTAGCTGCTTGTTCTTGTTATTCTTCTTGCTGGTTTTTGCATTTCTTGTTATCACACTTTTTTACATACATATATGTATGTGTGCATATGGATGCATATAAATATCCTCAAATGTATGCCTCAGTGTAAATGCTTCCTTATAAACATTAACCCATGTTATGCATGCATAGATATACGTATATCCATATATATGAATGTGTGTACATTCATATTCATATGGGTTCATACACATATATATATGTATGTGCATATTTATATATAAAAAATCTTATATATTGCATGTTTGTTGCTTTTTGTTGCTTTTTGTTGCATTTTACTTGTGTACATACATACGTATATTGATGCGTAAGTATGTATGAAGTATTTCGTTCTCTCTGTTTCAATTTTGTTTCTTCTAAAAACACCTCTTGCTGGCTGTGTTGTTTTTGTTGTTAGTAACATGCGCCAACAAACTCCCTTGTATGATACTGTTACCGTGTTCTTGATATACTTGGTGTGGTTGTGGTTGCTGTTGTTGTCAATTTAACTTCAAACAATTTTTCTTTTCGTACGAAAGAGTCCCTAAAGAGTGCAAAAACCTACAAATGGTAAAAGAGAGTGTACACAATAATAATAAGAAAAGAAAATAACATAAAAACATGCACGTTACACTTAACATATGTTTGGGATGGAATATATTTTTTCTGTAAATGCATACATACATACAAATGAAAAGGTCCAAGTGATAAAAAATGGAAATACATTTTTTTTATTGATTATGATGCAACGCGTCATAATAATGTTTAAATCAAAATTACAATAAATTCGCAGACACGCAAACCAAGAATTTGCAAAGCAGTTGAAATTTATATAAACGTTATATGTATGTACATATATTGCTATTTAGATTTACTTTAATTTTATGACTTTAAAATAAAGTATTTTATAATTTAAAAAAAAGTAAAGTGAATCAAAGAAGGCGCAATTTTGTCTTCAATATTTTTTCTCTTTAAAAAATTTAACATTTAGAACTTAACACATGTATGAAAAATTTAAATTGTAATTTAATAAAACGTTATAAACTAAATGAGAATTACAAAAATACAAACATTTTACTGATGATAAGCAGAAATTAATTACAGATAGACTGGCTTCAAACCTTCAAACTTTTTTGTTTCTTTGCTGCTTTTTCTTTGTAAATAATATAATTAAAATATATTTCATTTTTATATTTCAGATAAAAATCACAATGAAATGTTTAGACGTGGCCGTAAAGCTTTAGATTAGCTATCTAATTATAAAATAGCTAAATGGATAAAATTGCTAAATAAAAGATTGGAAAATATGTAAAACGTAAAAGAAATAGTTTCAGAAAACGTTAAAAAATAAACAAAAAGCGCTTAAATGAAATAGCTCTTAAAATAAACGTAAATCTAAAAAGGTTTAGAAATATTATTAAATTTAAATATAAAAAAAAAAGTATATAAATATATTTTTTAAGTATAAAAAAATATAGTGCATATTTTTAAAATACTTTAAAGCATTTCTTAGACATAAAAATTGGAAAATAAGAAAATGAAAATGGGACAACACCGTAAAATGCTGCTATAAAACTAAATTTTAACATAAAAATTAAAATGCCTAAATGCGGGGAAAATGATGAAAGTGACTCAAATTTGTAAAAGGCTTTTTATTAACAAAACTAGCGAAGAAAATAAATAAAAATCTGGGAACACAAAAGCGCCTAAATAAAATTGTATATCTATGAGTGTATATAAAAATTTTGCAAAAATATTAAGAAGCTTAAAAAGAAAAGCTTGATAAATATTAATTATTTTTTAATCAAAATGTAATAAGCAATAAATAAGAAATTGCTTAAATAATAAAGTAGATCGAATATATATAAAATTTTATATAAGACCATGAAAATATCTGTACAAAAAAAAGAGTTAAAAAAAAAATTCTTTCAAAACTAACAAAATAAACAGAAAAGTAACAAAAACATCATAATAAATCAAAAATAAAAAAAATAAATAAATAAAATTATTCTAAAATCATATTTAAGTTGGAAAGTGTAACTGATAAAAAATATAATTTAATAATAATAAATAAATATATAATATAAAAATATAATTTAAAATGGAATATCCCAAATCACACCAAATCTAAAAAAAGGAACAAACCAAAACTCCTAGTGTTAAGTAAAGAAAACAAATATAAAAATAAAAAATAAATCGTTTAATTAAAAATATTTTAAAAGTAATAGAATTTTTAATAATATGACAAATAATAAATAATAATTGTATAGTAAAATTTTTAAGAAATGAAAATGAAAAAGGCCTTAAAACCTTTGAACGAAAATATAATCTAGTCTGAAAAAATATAAATAAAACTTAAAAAATAAAGAACAAATAGTGTATTTAAAATTTTTTAAAAAAATGTATTTACATTTCAATTAGTTACAAAACATAAAATGTAATAAAATATAAAAAAATATTGTTTTTATAAAAAAAAAAAAATCTTTTTGGAAATAAAAACTCGTGTAAAAAATTTATTAAAAAATATGTTAACCAAATTAAGTTTTAAAGAAAAAAAATTAAATAAAAATTTAAAAGTAAATCCAGCCGAAGTCCTTTTTAAGAAATTCTTTAGTTGTTAACATTATTCATAACGGCCGTACTCACTCTCTCGCTATATCGCTCTCTCGCGTGTTCGTCGTGTTATTTAATTCGTTGTGTGCGTTCGTCCTAAGTGTTTAAATAGTTTCGTGTTGGCGTGTGCGTGCGTGGAATTGTGTATAACTTCGTGCAGATATCCTTTTGATATTTGGGGAAGAAAAATAATTATTTAGCTGGTTTTCTCTATTGTTTGCTGAGTGTATTGGAGGGCAACAAAAATAAACATTTCCTGCACTATTTGCATGTGGCTAAGAAGTGTCTATTTCAAACCACCTCCTGCAAAACGGTACTACTTGGTATTCATGAAGCCACGGAGCAGGTGGCGCTTAAGGAATTTCGACAGTGGCTATTTTGTAAACGGCGGGTAAGTTGTAAATAAAAGTTAATAACTGTTAAGAGTAATTTTCCAAACTCAGTAAACTAGAATATGTTGTGCCGTTCTATCCAGAATCTACATATCGTTGGTATCACGTACAAAGACCCTAACATAAATTTTTGTTTGGTATTACATTTTTTTTTAACGAGATTCCAATGTATGAACTGAATATACGATTATATTGAAAACATTTTAAAAGTCTCTTAAAAAAGAAGCAAAAGTTATGCCCTTTCTATTTGAGATCAACGATATGTAGATCAGAATTAAGTTTTTATATTAAGCTTACTGGCGGAGTGGTATTTTAACTTTGCTTGCCAATTGCCTATCTCTAGCTATTTGATTACCATTCTGCTTACTCTATGCCCTTTGTTATGTTCAATAAGAAGTAGTCTAATTTATCAGTTGTATTGATCACAGCAAGCTACGCGATCACACGAACACATGGCCACCTTCTTAATTATTTTCACATTGCTAGCAACACCTTAAACAGCTGATATTAAATGTTTCAGTGATGCCAATTTCAAATATTTCATATTTATACCGGTGTGTGCAACGAATTGGTCGTTGAACTTAGCCAACGAAACTCTTAAACTGTAATTATATGACATGTTATTTTAACAATTTTATAATTTTTAAAAGTTTACTGGAAGAGTATTAGATAGTCCATATTTAAAAAGGCAGCAGCATTTAAAAGGCAGAAAATGCAGCACTAAAGTGATTTTTTGTTTTATATCTCCTAATCCTTTCCTGTTAGATTTTTTAAAATTTAAATTTTAAAAACGCCTAAAATTATGCAATTCTTTACCAGCACTTAATTGTGAAAGATTATTAAACAATCATAAGGAAATATTGTAGTTAATCTCTTGAAATGAAAGTATTGCATTTTATATATTTTAATTGAAAAAGGGGTTTTGTGTCTTAAGACTATGTTTTGGCTAATTGACCAGAATCACTCTAATATATCTGATATATTGATCAGAGCAAGCTACACGATTATAGAAACTGCATGATACAAATTGCCGCCATTTAGACATCTTCTTAATCATTTTGAAATTGTTAGCAACAATCTAAGCAGGTGACATTAAAGGTTTCAGTGATGCAAATTTGCGGCAATGTTGCCACCTTCTTAATAATTTTTTTTAGCAAGAATCTAGGCAGGTGACATTAAATGTTTGTGGAGCGAACTTAATATTGTTAAGCTGTTATATATTAATGTTAATTTAAATTTTGAATATGTTTAGTAGTGTTTTTTAAAACATCTCACTGCAGTTAAATATGTACGAGTAATTACGTAACTGGTTACGTAAAAGCATATTTAACACATCTTATTTATCGAGGATTTTGGAGGATAATGAGAACTTCTTGATATTCCCTTTATAGTATTGCCTGCTAAGAATAGCAATCAGGAATTACTTTAAAAAACTGTTCTTATGCAACCCATACACGATACAAGCGTTGGCACAACTTGGGCATGTTGTAAACAAGATTGTAACGTGTGTGGGCCTGTTGTATAAAGTTGTGTGTCGGTTGTATGAAAAATCAAATTTTTTGATTTTTTGGCAAGTTGTGCCAACGCGTTGCATAGTTTGTGGGCTAGTCATGCGACTTCGTACATCATTCTCATTTTAATTTTGCGAGAGAAAGACGTGTCGCCGGTTAATTTGGTTTTTGTAAGCAAAGAAAACTAACGGGAATACTAATTAAAAATGGAAGACACAGCTGAAATGAAACTAGAGCACAGTTCTACGATGAATTATTTAATGATAGCCAATATCAGTAAATTATATGCAATTAAAAACAGCTCATTGAAGTTTTATTTTTTAAAGTTTATTAAAAATCTTTTAGATTAAACAAAATTTGAATGTCAATAAATATTTAATTTACTTAAAAAGCTTTCAATTGTTTTATTGCTTCACAAAATTTAAGCCTAATTTGTTTTGCTTCGTGGGAAGCGTGTTTATTATTTGTTGGTTCCAGCTGTAAATTGTTTGCAAAATGAAATTGTACGAAGAAGTTTTAGCGTCTGTGGGTACAACACACAACTTGATTACTAACCGAGTTGTATCAACGCTTGTATCGTGTATAGGTTGTATTAAACAAAATCCCTAAACCCCTAAAATTATGCAATCCTTTATCAGCACTAAATTATAAAATATTATTAAACAATGATAAGAAAATATTGTAGTTAAACTCTTGAAAAAATAACGTATTTTATAGATATATTTTAATTGAAAAATATTTTCTTTATCGTAAATTAATATTTGGCCCTCCTAATGTTAGTAGGGATGTTGTTATCAGTATAATTTTATCGCTTTATAGCTCTAATATTTTGTATGTGTAGTGAATGAAGAAAAATTATTAATTCTGTTTTTGGTATAAATTAGCTACTGCTATTTTTCTGTCCATATTTAAAATTTGTAAGACCATAATTAAAAATTTTCTTTTATAATAAAATTTCAATTATAATTTTAATTGAACCTTAAGTAATTATACTTTAAATATAAATAAAATTTTAAAATTATATCAATTATGCTTAATATTAATAAAAAATTATATCTGAAATAAAACAAAAAAAGAAAAAATGCCAAAGAAAGAAACCGAACAGGATTTTTATTAATACGACTCGATATATGTAAAGCCAGACATTCAGATTACAACGTGCGTACATATACAACCATCTTTTCCTTGCAAGACGTAAATATATAGTTATATGACTGAACAGTGACTTACAAGGACATGATCAAACAAATTTTTCAATTTTTATAAATTTACTTTATATGTATAAAATAGTTCTTAAAAGTGTTTTTAAAAAATTTTATTTTATTTAGAAAACTACCTTGAATATAATTCTTAATTTGAAATGATTAGAAAAACCACATTCAAACATGTTTCGTATTCATTAATTTCACTGGAATTCTGATAAACATCGTCTCGACTGAAATTTCTGTTGTTTTGTAAAAAATGCGAGTGACCCTGCCAGATGTTTCACTCTCCCGACAAAAAACAAAAAGAATATAGACATGTTTGTTTTTTTTTTTAAAAAAGCTTTTCTATTTTTGGATCTAACAATTGCATAAGCACACAACAGCAACAAACAACTTGTATGTAAAATATTTGTAATCTTTTTCTATATCTGCAGGGGAATGAAAAATATTTGTGTTGTTATAATTTGTCTAGAAAACAGACGCAATTTTTGGAAAGAACAACAACATACAGCAAGGAAAATAATTTTAGGTACACCATTAAAAAAAGGAATAATTTTGTTACTGCTGCGGCATAATAAAACGAATGCAAACCCCAAAAGGAGAAGAGCTTTGAAAGTTAGTTTAATGATTTCTTTGAAAGTCACTGATCATACTTGCCATGGGCCTTTACGGACTTTTCTTAAATACTTTTTTGTACATTTTTATTGCAAATCTTTTGCAAATTTTCTTATACGGCATAATATTCTTCGCTTATGTACTCTATACAATATATATTAAGGACTTGCAAGATAAAATATCGATTTAATGCTCTGTTACATTATCCACACCATCGTAGGCATATCTGCTGCAGAAATAGGATATTGCGTCTTAAAAATGTCAGATTTTGTGGCAAGCAAAAGTTTATGAACAGGTTCATAAAATGACAATTTTGATGCGATCAGAGTTGATTTTACTTCAATCAGTAAAGGAAAACTTGTTGTCATCTTTTTTGCATAATAGTGTGGCGGGAGCAATGCCATTTTGTTGCGATTTCTTAAAATAGGAAGTTGGGTATCGCTATCAAAGTTTTCGTGTGAATGAATCGCAGAACTAAGTACTATGGAGCTTTAAGGTGAGATCATTTGAATGCAGGATATACAGCAATCTGGTAAATTTTTTATTGTGCAGCAGAAAGGATTACCCCCTTTAACATGTGATGTGGTTACATGACTCTGGCAATTAAAAAATATGTTGTTGAGTCTAATTAGCAAGTAATAAGTTTGTCGCTTCGCAGTTATACGATTATTCCAAGTGGTGGCAACAACCGCAAACAGCTGTTGCGGTAAATGTCAATTTCCTTTGTATACTTACAAATTACACTCTTTAAGAAGAAGGAGTTTTAGTTTGTGCCTCAAACTGCATATTATCGCTGGCAATTCATTGCCGCAAACGTATGGATTGCCGCAAGAGAGGACAATTAATATTTATCTATTTTAAAAGATTACATTCCCGCATGCATATCATGCCCACCAAACGGTCATGCGATTGCAACAGCAGAGTTGCAATTTAATTCTGGGAAATCAGAAAAATACTCTCGTCTCGTTTAGACCCGGCAATATTATTGCCGAAATATCACTGGCTTTATATTAAATATTTGCAAGTGTTGGTGTCAGCTTTGGGAATGGGCAAGCCAAAAATATCCCAAGAAAACATAAAAATGTGTACTCTGTTTTGCTCGCCTTGCAGCGGGCGGCTAAAAGCAGCAGTGTTGTTAAGTGTGAACGCAGAAAAATGGTTTCCGCGACTATTTGCATTTAAATTCCTTAATGGGTTTCGGCTGGTGTCTTTAAAACTTTTCTCATCACTTTTGCAAAGTTGTTTTTCTATTTCCTTACTTATGTATAGACACATTTGCGTGTGTGTACGTGTGTGTGTGCGTGCACAGCTGACCAAGTTTACTGCCTACTGCCATATGCACACTATTCTAAAGAGTTTTCTAAATGTAAAATCGAAAACATGTTGCGAGTGGGAGTAGACATTGGCCATGTAGTGGCTACACCGTCTGAACTACTCAATGACGGCATACATAACTTCTCCCCCCCTCCCCTTCCCACCGTTACATCCATTACAATTTTGTCTGGTTTAGATTGCGAAAGTGCACTCCTATACGGCCAACTAAAAACGAAAAATCCGACTACAGAGTGCACTAAAGAGATTATCATGGCCATACACGAGTCTAGTATTAACAATAAATATGTATAGTGGCAAAACTGGAAGTACTTGAGGCAGTAGTGGATAAAAGTAGATGATACATTCTGTTACTTCTTCTCGGTCACTGGCACTCAAAGTAAACTTTGCAGTTGATGTGCTTGTATTGGATTTTTTTCCAGCACACAGAGTGCGCTGCATGTCTGACTGGGTGTTGTAATGTTGTCAAAGTGTATCTTTTAGTATTTTCTTTTAGTTGTTGGATAAAGTGTTGTTTTCAGTCCAAGTGTGCGGAAGACATTAGAAAAAAAACATTTCTCTATATGTATTTCAGTAACTATTTGCGTCTGCTGCTGCTGTTTATTAAAATAAGAACATTTGCGACTGGTGGTACGTTGTTTTACAGCCATTTATTTCTTAGAATGAAATAATGGCACAATAATAATAAGAGACTTGATGGGTGTTGACTATAATAACAGCAGCACTAGAATTACAGTGAAGCACAAGTGGTCAGCCAGATGGGCGGTCAGACGGAGCGAGAGAAAGAAGATTTGAAGGGCTTATTCTGCAAGTGACGGGTTCTTGGAAGTTAGAAGAAATTGATATTGAAAGGAATTTGATTTTGCTGGGCAATTTGAAAGCAATTAATGTGACCGAGTTGTAACTTGGAATTTTAAGGGCAGGAAATATTCATAGTATTAACCGTGATCATGTTACCACAACTGTTCCACGACAAGCAACAGCCCGATAAATTGATCAATCCAATGCCGTAATGCATGTACAAAAGGGCGGTACTCTTAAGAGTTGAATGCTTTTTGGCTCCACGCGATTCAAATAAGCCAAAGCCATTAGGGCTAAGCTGGCCGAACGGTAACCATTTTAGAATATGCTCTACTACATTCTTTTGGCCAGTATTTTGTTCTAACACCATTCTCTCTGATAATCCCTACTCATTCGTTGCATTGCCCCTGATTACAGGGAAAGTGATAGTATCAAAGATTACACTATCAAAGGATTATAAATATAGAAGTGCTATAGTCCTGTAGTGGAAAAATAGATGGTGTTAAAATAAGCTTCGGAAGATCGGCGAAGGAGAAGGTAGATACTTAAATAAATATTATCATCTCTGGTTTATATGAAATGACCTCGGACAATACCTTCATGCTTTAAGGATACGAATAACAATTTATCCCAGAGATATTAAAGGATATGAGAAAAATGCGTAAGAATATTTCTGTTTATAATTTTTGGTAGTTTGTACTGAATCTATCGGAATCTTATAACACAGTTCCAAGGTGTATGAAGCATGCATTTGGCTATCTCCAAGTAAAAGCTTTCGATTGCATTTGAATGCATGTTAAGTGTTCCTTTGCTTACTATGAATACAGTTAAGTGTTCCTTTGCTTACTATGACAGTTCAAATTCCTGAGTCACAAATTTGGATAACTTACATAATCCAGTAACCAAAGTAGTTAACAAGATTCGTATTCTAAAGTATAAACTTTGGAATACTTGTGTTAGTGTGTAATGCTGCCCAAAGATTCCATATTGTAGGTGTTAAATGCGTCGTTTTCATGCATTCCAAAATCATTAAATTTGATATTTCACGCATTTACTTCAGAGATACTCTTTGGCAAGATGATGTTTAAAATCATGACTGATGGTCCAAACTACTAGAGTTGGTCCTGTTGCAATGAAATCCCTCCACAAATCATTCCCGTGTGGCTCATAGCAGCAATATAACTTTACACAATATAAACCATTTACTTTGTTGCTACTTGGTGGCTTAATTTTTCGACTCCATATTTCGTTTTTAGTTCTGGTCTACTAAAAACGTTATAAAATATTGCAAAAAGGAAACGGATGTTTTCATCGTGTTAGTTGTTGAGTAAAAATTCATTATAAAAAGAATTATAAAATAATAACACCAACAATAAGGGGGAAACCCAGAGATTTGTGGGATTGCATTTGAAAAGAAAAAAGATGTTGGGCAAATGCGAACCGGAAGTACGCTACGATCAGAAAGAAAAATTTTTCTAATAAGTTCCTACATGTCCAGTGTGAACCGCCATATATTTTAATAGATTGATTGATTTCGAAATGTTAATTGATTGGGCGTTACTGGAAGCTCCAATTCAATAAAAATTCCAAATATAGGGGGATGCATATCATACAACTTTAATGCCATGAAATAATTAGTTTTTCGGTTGTCAAATATCGGCAATTGGTACTTGATTAATATCTAAATGGGAGGTTACAAGTTATTTGTCACTGAACCTTAAAATAGCAGCAAATAAGAGCAAAGAAATGAATGAATTGTTATTAGGGAAAGGGGTGTGAGTGTCCAATACTGGATACCTTTGATATTGAGAATCTCCTTGCAGGTACTTCAGAGAGATTACATAATACTATCACTCCAGTTCGCCTATAATACACCCACACAATGCCATTAGGGATGTTAATGAGGCATATACTCACCGAGAAGGATGGTTTTGTCCGATGATGTCCAGAATATTAGCTACTCATATGGATCTTTTATTGAATCTGCTCTCTGGAATAGTTACTAACGCGAAACGAAAGGTTTGGATGGGAAGCTGTATCTTTGATGGTTATCTATCGTGGAAGAGCCATGTGAAGCCATTTCGTATTTGTTACGATCTGAAGTCTGCTGCACCAGAAGGCTGCAGCGGCTCTGTGATTTTGCACAATCCATCTTGAAATACTTTTTTTATTATGTGTTTTAGTAGAATTCTGGAATGACTGAAATATCCTAATAAAAAGGATATCTGCGACGGAAGATAAAAAGATTTGTCTCAGTACCAGACAGTAAAGTGTTTGCATTTGCAATATGCCATCTTTGCTCCCACCATTCGGTTCTTTAGCAATATACACGACATTGCATCGGTCTCTGCTGAAAGTCTATTATAAACGTAGAAGCATGTCGTTGGTAAAATTTATTTACAAGTAAGCGTTTTTAAAGCTTTTTTTTTATATATTCGAACTCTTCAACGATTATGCGGGTACATAGTCACAGCTAACTTAAGTAGCTCCATGGAAGTCACTCTGTCCATCTGCATGTTGATGATACCCCATCCCCTCTCCTGAAGAAAGTACACAATAAGAGTGTAAGTTGCACTGAAATGACAATCAGTGTTCTGGTTTGAATGTGTCTCCTGTCTCTCCTGTCTCTCCTGTCTTAAGTATGCCAATGCTTATGATAATGATGATGATCATTATGTTTGTAATAGTGGCTTGTAAATGTAATCGGTTTGGAAATTATATTGATATTGAATATAAGAAAAACACAGTTAAATTGGTGATAGAAATGTAATCGTATGTGCTTGTCGACTGGAAATTTAAATTACGATGCGTACAGAGATTTAAAAGTTGCGATAAAAGTTTTTTTCATTATAAATAGAAAAAAAAAGTAATAAAAAAAATCCGATTTGTTTACGATGATGATGGAAAGGTTATTTAAAAAAATATTTGGGCTTCCGAAATAATATCTTTATATATATATTTATTTATGTAAAATGTATTATACTTAAAACAAATGTTGTAATTAGAATTAAGAATAAAGAGAATCAAATCCATTATATTGGGCGATTGTTCATGAATAAAATAGCAACTGAGTAAACTTTTTTTTACCCGCAATTTTCATAGAGTTTTTCTAGATAGTAGGTTCTGTTTTCAATATTTCTGAAGGAGTTGGAGAAAAGAGCCGAAAATAAAGAATGGAACTGTGATAAGGATCTATTGACAAGTCAGTAAATTTGGGCTGTCATATGTTATTTTCGCGAACAGCAATTGGAAATCAAGGTGATGAATGCCGTTGAGGTTAAATCAGACACGATATTGGAATGAAAAGAAGCGATCGATAACTGCGAATTTACATCGTAATGTAATTGGAAATGAGCGCGACAATTTTATGTTATCGATTTCTTCTTCAATTGGCCTGATTCTTATTTTCAACAAACTAAATTGAAAGAATTGCTCATGAGGTCGAATAGTATCTGCGACAATCTCTGACATTCAGTATTTAGTCAGGATTTAGTGTTGACGCCATCACTCATATCTTTAATGAATGGCATGGGAAGGCTATCAACGTCAATGCCGATGTCTATTGGTGGATAATTAAAAATTCCTTTTAACATGAAGTGGATACCAACATGAAGGATGTGGTTCCCCATTGTGGAGGTATCTTTTTCATTAGGGTTTTTTGAGTCAGATATATGTGATTAGATGTGATTATCCATAACAGCCTGCAAAATTAACGTAACTCAGAACATCTACCAAATTTATGGATTATTAAATTTTTCAACACATAAAAAAATCGACAAACTTTTCACACTCTCTGCTTTATGTAAATTTAATTTAGCTTCTCCTGGAAAACCCTGTACACTTAATTGCTCACAAATCTACTAAAGCTTTAAGTCTCATACGATTCTTAAAGTTTTTGATTATATAAAATTTATGCTTTAAACAAATTGAAATTAATTTTATTTTCAATAAATATTTCCAACAGTGTTTCCAACTCTCGTCTACTAAAACGCAATAACTCCACTACAGACACACTTTCCTTCCTGCTTATCAATCCAGCATTCTTTGAAATCTACTCTTATTTTTTTAATAAATATTTATTTATTATATTCTATTTATTCTTGCGCTGAATACCTGCAGCAAATATAAAGAATAAATAAATAAATTTTAAAAGCGAAATGGAGAAAATTTGTAATAACTGGCGAATTAATTTGCATCCCTGAGCAGCAACAGCTCCAATTGAAAAACGCGTAACAGTCACGTTCCGCAAACTGCTAAAGATGTTAAAAATAAAGAATTCGAAAGCGTAATAAGTGAATGAATAGAAATTGTTGGCGTGCATTTAAAACTGCCAAGGAAATAATCCAAATGAAACTAAAGAAGGGCAATGAATTACAGATACACACATCCAGAACCAACCGTGTTGTAAAAACATAAATTTAAATTACAATTTGAAATAAAAGGAATCGGAATGACATGGAAACAGCGCAACGAAATATTCATAAACTTATTTCCATAAATAGCAGCCAACACAACATGTAAAATCTAAAAACTATAGGCAACCGAGCGGAGGAAATGTGACTAAATGAATGACAAGCAAGAAAAACATTTCTATTGCTGATGAGAAAGAGGATGGTGATGACGATGATGACGATGATGACGATGACGGTGATGACTATGTTGACAACAACGGTTACAATGAATAAATACAGTGCGTGCTACTTGTGTTGCATTGTTGCATGCCTGCCAACAACAATTGTTGCCAAACCGTTTCCTAGGTGTTTCACCATAAAGCGCCCTCTATTATCCGGGGAGTAAAATTAAATTAACTTAAATTCTGCTGTCATGTAACACTGACAAGTGTAATTCGGGGGGGAAAAAATAAATAAAACTTGCAATTTGTTTCGTATTCGAAGATGGCAGCATACAAATAATTTGCGGCGGCAGTAAAACCGCGTTTTCAGACCGGCGCAGCATACAGGAGAGGGGTATAAACCCCTCCATGGTAACAACTACAGTTAGATAGCAGCAACTAAAGCAATAAAACGTAAAACGTAGTCGTGAATATAAGTGATAAGGAAAGTGAATTTTTTGTGGCACCCCAATGGGAAGTTCTTGGAGAAATTTGTTGGGCATCTAAGTAGCGGTACCCAAGAAATGTAAAATTTAAGTTCAATAGAAATGTCCTCACTTATCACATATAAGATCTGCTAGAAAGGAAGAGTTTTGTGTGCCCCAAGTTGTTGTCGTGCCCACAGGATAGAACAAAGGCGGAATTTAAACGTTGAAGTTGTTGGTGTTGTTTTCTATTTTTATAGTTTAGCAGGACCCGGGCTATTAATTTACATGATTTAAATTGTAAACTTCCTATGCAAACAGAAGTGATATAAGGCGAAAACTTGAAATATTATATTGGTTTCAAAACTCCTGTTAATTTTTAGGATCTGAGGGGTATTAGCTTTGCATACTGTTGTAGGACTCGATTAAGTGCTATATGTTCGATTAAGACAACTTTGCGATTACTCATTTTTTGAAGATGCAATATTTGCCTTCCTTCGACAGAATGAACCTGCATGAGAAAAGTGATCAAGTAGGCGCTACCTGCAAGAGACTAAAACTTTTATAGATATATCCCAAAAAGGAAAATATGAATGATTTATATGCCCAAGATATTGTAGATATTACTGTACGGATCCAACACAGGGAGAAAAATGGTTGCTTCTTTTAAAAAATGGTGTACTGCGCTTGCAATAGGCAAAACCTCAGACATCTACTGCATCCGAAGCATCGCTTACTATTGTATAGTAAAGTAGGAGAATTTTTATTACTTTTCCGAAATCATGAAGGTCTGTTTCCGTAGACTCAAAGGATGTGCTCAAGTAAATCACCTTCCACTTTTTGAGATCTCCTTTTCAAGCCGAAAATACAATTTCGTTCGGAGATTCAAGTACATTATATTGATATATAGAAGTACGGTGAACAAAAAGTTCGATTCTTAATATCCCCGCGGTATGCGGCATTGCTTTTTCATTTATTAACTTCAACCATAATTTCTTCCGACTTGGAGAACAACAAAGGGAATGCCCAGTACAACCTCCCTAAAGAGCCTTATCTCCGGCACAATGTATTGCAGAAATAGAGATCATACCCGCATTCGCATCGTGTTAAAGAAAGAATTTTATGGAAGGTAGGCTCTACTGAATGCTTTTATAGTTGAAGCCTACATGTTCATCATATTCAATCGGGGATATTTTTATTTAATCCCTTGGAAATTAAACTTTTTCCAGAATTGGCAATGCCCGATCCCTGATGAGAAATGATGTTTCTAACATTCAAAATAATATCCAAATATTGATATTGATTAGTTCGGTATATTGTATATGGAGTACGAAAGATGTCGCAATAATGTTCAAAAAAGTCTCGGAGTAGCTAAACAATTACGCTTCACATGTGGTTTCTATAAAGAATTTTAAAATGCAGTGCATTTGGACTTTAGTTCCAGTTGCAAATGGGGTTTCTAAATCCTTGATTACAAACCGAATATAAAAAGTTTTTCGTTTTAAATTTCTATTGATTTTTAGTGAATGGTCTTGCAGTACAAGAGCTTTGCGGCACTGCTGATGCCGAAATTATACTTTCACAAACGCTTTTAATTGCAAATTGCTGGACTTGACGAATCAAAACTGCCTGAATTCGTATATTTTAAGAACTTTTTGTGATAATTTGTCCTTACAGCCAAAGGAATCATAAATTAGTATGCAGAAGTGGTTCGAAGGATCACATATTGGAATTCAAATCCTTTTCTCAAATAAGCAGGCATGTATTACTTACCTGCGATCATCTTGGAACATTTGTCAGCAAGCTTAACTGTGCATCGTAATTGGGTTGCATGCTAATATTTCCACAAGGCAGTCTTCTTCTGCAAGAATGTTAAATCAGATTCAGAAAAGGAGGAAAATATTTTGTTGAAATGGAAAAAAAAAACAAATTCCGGTTGCCAAGTAACACATAAACATAAACATAACCAGAATTGTACATACCGGAATAGTAAATAAAATACAATGGAAACATTCTTGTAAGTGAATAGTAAAGGAAGAAGACAGGCTGAGAAGAAGGTATCGACGAGCGTGGCAAGAGAGAAAAGCGTACAGGCAATGCCATTGACAACACAGTAGCACTTTTGCAGAGGCTTATTGCATATCCTTGCTGCGGCCTGCCTTTCCGATGTACTTACTTGTTTTTGCCATTTTCTACTCTGGGGAAAAATCAATGGTTAAGCGTTACTGCTTGGCGGTTATTAAATGGAACGAAGAGAAGAAGATAAACAGTTCGTCCTGTTGTTGTTTTCTTTAACAAATTTGATTACTTTTTATTAGCTTTGTTCTTTCAGGATATAAAAAGGATGAGAGTAGCCTTTTGCAAATTCTGTTTGTATTTATTCAATGAAATTTCAACTCAAACTTGATTGACGACTATATTTGCCAGAAACGCAAGACTACAAGGATTTACTTTCACATGCGGTTTGACACATATTTGAATGAACCACACTATTTGGCATTTGTCTTCCCCTTTATGTTTTCAAGCTTTTGTTCATTTTGGTATTCATTTTGTCTAGAGGCATTGACATTCATTGTTTGTTCTACAGTACACAACAAAATAACACACACAGAAATAGAAAAACGTCCACACTTGTGTACATCTTGTCGAACCTTTAACTCGAACTTATTTTAAAAGTCAATGAATTCTGCTTAATTTTATTTGGATTGTTTCCAAAAATATTCTGTATACCAAAAGAATATTGCCAATGGTCAGGTTAGAGTTCAAAGAACTCTTAAGTATTAATTTTTTTGCCTTTTAATTTGGTTTTAGTTAGGCCGAACTGTAGTAGACTGTTTCTTATATAACATTCTCGAGCAAAGTTGCAAATTTTCAGGCTACCGATTTAAGTTCAAGGTACACTATGAGGTGGCAATATTTAGTTGCTGAAAGTCTAACAACAGGAAACTGGCTTTATACAAATAATAATTAACTAAATACGAGGGGTGATAAAAAAATAACCATCAATAACTATCTTGTTTCCTTCAAAGTCATATACCCTCCGACACAGTACACTTATAACAGTATTTTTCCAATCCTTGAAGCATTGTTTGAATCCTTAAAACGTTGTTTCAATTTTTCTTTTATCTCCTCAATCGTAGCCAAATCGGTGTCTTCCGTTCTGGGAAGAGGAAAAAATCTGCACGTGAATAGGGCCAAGTACGATGAATACGGCGGCTGAGGAATGACTACAGTTTTGGTCTTGGCCAAAACTGACACACAAGCATCGATGTGTCACCTAGTGCGTTGTCATGGTGGCAAATTAATGATTGGTTTTCCACAATTCTGTAGGTTTCTGACAAATTGCTTAGCACAAACGGCTCATAACTTCAAAGTAGCATTCCTTATTGACTGCACGATCTTCTGACCAGAATTCATTATGTACCATGTCATTGCAATCGAAGAAGATAGTGAGCAAAACCTTCACATTTGAACGAACTTGATGTGATTTTTTCGGTCCTGGCTCTTCCAAGCGCTTCAATGGGATAATTGGCCTTTGCTTTCAATGTCATGGCCCTACACCCATGATTCGTCAAATTTGGGGCAAATGTGGATTGAGTGATGTCCACGGCTAACCTTTTCATCTGTCGAAACAAACTGACAATCCCAAATGGCTGATATTGCCAGCATATATAACAGAATATATAACCGAAACTTATGAAAGTTGGAGATAATGGTTATTTTTTGATCACACCTTGTATGCCTATAACATCCGATATGAAACCATTTAAGTAAAATTTAGGAGAATTTTTGGCCCTAATGACTGGCTGGCCCACTCAAACAGTCAAAATTAAGTAATAAAATCATAAGAAGAATATTAAGGTTAAATATTTTGCCTTCAATCTGTCATATCGCTGGCCTAAATATGCCGTGCTTTTAATGTTTTTTTAAATTAGAATGCGTTTCTTATATTCCCCCCTTTGAAATTCAATCATTAGTTACAGGCGTCTGGTTCGTTTAACGCCTTATTAAATATACTGAAAGCGTAGAAAATTAAATTAAAAAAGAGTTAAAAGTATGCAACAATTGGCACTTAGTCATAAACGCTTTTTGTATTTGCGCCCTTTTAAACTTTGAATAATCAATTGCTGCTGTTGGTGTAATTTCATAACACTGGCGTCATTGTTCATCACCCCTAACAAAGAAACCCTCTGACACACTAGTTGATGGCAACAAAACACGCTCAAGTTCAATGGATTATTACCCCCTTTGTAATTGCCGGTTCTCGCTTTTGCTTTGCTTCTACCACACATACATACTCTCTCACACACACACACACACACCGACAGTAACTGAAAACGTCTGAAGATATTTTAAAGATGTATAATGGAAAATGGTAAAAATTAAAAAAAAATCAAAGCATACTTTATGGCTGTTTAGCCGACAAAACAAAAGTCACTTAAAAGAAGTATCAAAAGAGAAATGTGGAGCAACGAACAAGTATTGGGTGAATAGCAGACAACCCAGAAAGCATGTGTTTGTTGTTTCTATTTTGGAAGCCGTTTCCTTCTAATTACTGCTGTTTTTCTCTCTCTTAAAGGTCAGACAGAGAAAGCATATGAAATAAAAGTTGTTTATAAATAATAATCATAATGTTTAACAAAAAAAAAAAAAAAAAAAAATCAAAAAAAAAATCTAAAATAATATTTATTATTGTATTTACTTTGGGAAAAGTGCGACCACTACTCCTTAAATTCATGTCATAAATATTCGTGTAAAACTTCTCGTATATTTTTTCCTTTTGTGATTTTCGCAAAAGGTAAATGAGTCGATTGCCTTAAGTCATTCACCTTATTTCGGAAAATTTAATTTCAAATAAAAATATGGAAAATAATGATGGATTACGATGTTGGGCCAGTGTGCGGAAAGACCATGTCGGGAGAAGATCGATAGATTTTGGTATTTTCTTAACTGCTTAATGGCTGCTTATATTTGCTGGACAATTTCAATGTCCAGAGAGATCTTTAGCATGTTTTTAGAGAAAATTTGTGTCCGATTCATCAGTCATGTTGATGTCCACTAGTTGCTGAGAATTACGCAAAAAGCCTATTCTGAGATTAACATTTTGTATGGCAACTGCAGCAGCAATCTTGGTAACCTTTGGGGAATCGTTCATGAATAGCTTCGGGGATTTTTCAGGCAAGTAAAGGCTACACTGGTTCCTTGGGAGTATGCTAACTCATTGAGGAGTAGCCAGGAAAAATGCTTTCCTCTCCTCAGTCGAAATAAATGTTTCCTTGATACAAATTTCTTCAAGTTGATTATATAATGACCATCAGCTTTTAACACCTAAACAATTACAAAACAATATTCTTCTCATATGAGAGTGATGAACTTGCAGTGTAACTGAAAAAAGCAACAGTTTATTTAACAATTTCTTTTTGGCAGTCCACAGGGACTTTAGATAAACGGTTATACCACTCTGGGAAGAGTTTAAAAAAGTAAGAAGTAACCAAAAAAGCAAAAACTTAAACAAATCAGTTGAATAACTGTTATAGGCAGCCATTTAATCAATTATGCAAAGGATATCTTGTTCGTCGTAATGCATACAAATGAAAACAGGAATAAAAACTTTTTTCCAGCAAACAAGGTACTGCACAATATTCAGTCAAAAGTAGTTTCGCCTTTGAGTCTGTTGGAAAAGATATATTGCGGCAACTTTATTAAGTACCCTACGTGCAATAAAATATGTTGGCCATTTTGCTTCATCAAGTAGTATGTCATTTTATTTATATAAACTGCTCCATCTTACAAATACCGCCATACAAGATGTACAAAAATGTCCAAAGCGCAGTAGAAGGACTATGGTGGAATGTCTGAGTTTATAGAAGTTAAGAGACCAGTAGCAGAAATCAAATTCATTGCTTATTCCCTCCGTCTGCTTTGCAAGTTCATTTCAAATGTCTGTTTCAACTCCATTTGACTGTCTGCATGATGGTGTATTCTACCATTTCAATAAATTCTATTTATCTGTACGAAGTTTTTATTTTCCTTTTATATCCTTTTATATATAAAAATCCATACAACTAAAAGCTTAAATGATGCAACACGTAACCTGCTCGTTGTGTTATCACGAGCTGAATTCTATCCTTAACTTTACTTGGGTTTCAACCAATATCGCCATCATCATCATCATCATCATCATCATCATCATCATCATCATCATCCTCATTGCCTCTGGTTGAAATGCATTAATAATTAATGAAAAGTTCAGGTAAACGTAGGTGAAAATTGTACATAACAGAAAGCATTTCCTGTGCCGAGAGTTTTATGAAGTGTTTACTTAAGCTTTGTGTTTTATTTTAGTGCTTTCTTTTACCTTATGGGGGGCATCTACGAAAGCATTTTGTTTTTATTTTGTGCAAGACTGGCCAAAAGCAGTCCTGTTTTAAATTACCTTTAAATTTCATGTAATTGATAACTGATAATCTGAAAAGAACATGCTCCAGCAATAATAATATGGCCGAATTAAGAGCAGGAGACAGCTTATGATCCACTTAATTCCTAATTATTCTCTATCTGATGATGAATCCTCTAGTATGATAATATACCTTAATTAAAAAGATCGACGAGATTAAAAACAAATTCAAAATTAACAAAAAAAAAATCGTTAAAATTATAAAAACGCCTAAAATGATAAACCTTCAAAGAGAAAATAATCGCCAAAGAAAAATAAAGTCGCGTCAAATAAGAATTTTTCTAAAAGTCCTTGAAATAGTGAAATAATTTTCCCTAATATAGCACAACAGATAAAAATTAGAAAAATCGTTAATTGAAAAAAAAAAAATACGCAGCTGGAGGGAAAGAATACAAAAATCGCAAAAATATGACAGCATTTTGCAAAATATAAACTATCTTTGAGGAGAGGAGCAAAACCCACCGGGTGTTTGTTTTGTCTGTTGTGTGGTTTGATAAATAAAATAAATCCATATCTAGTGACGTTTGTTTGTTGCGTGGTTTTGTAATTCTCATTTAATTTGTGAGACTTATAGTATATAGCACAAAAAGTATATACTTATAGTATATAGACTTATAGTATAAGCACAAGATCAGAAGATTTATAAATTAGTAAATTCCTAGTTGTTATAATAACTTTCATTTGTACAATATGCTTTTCAAAATTTTCTGGTTGAAAGTCAAACAACATAAATAACAATAAACAAATTAGGAGAATGTCAGAAAAAATAATAACTTTGAAAAGAAGGAACTCCTTTAATCAAATATCTGTGAATAGAGAACTACTAATCCATGAGATGTACTCATGACACACAAATATATCAAACATACTAAAAATCAATACTATAAAAAAAATATTTTGTTTACGACGTACATGAGTGTGCTTGAATGCAGGACATGGTGTAATAATATTTGAGTAAGAGGTAGCGGGTGTGGTTCAACCTTTTTATTTATATTTACCATGTTTTTTGTGTAACAATTTTAAATAAAACTGTATTTTATTTAAATAAAGTATGCATTCGCAAAGTCCCCACACCCTGTACAAAACCCCCACGCGACGGAAGACATACGAGTATAATAACAAGAAAATATGTACGATAGTTTATACAACGATGATTACATGCTTAATTATAGACTTTATATCTGCATATATATGACTACATACACTCATTTGAATGAAAATTTAAAAATGTAGAAAAAAAAAATATTTCTTTACATTGCAATTTTTTTATCTTCGTATGAATTTCTATAAAAAACGCAAAGCCATACATTTGCAATTAATAAAAAATTAATTGCAAGTACAGAAATACTGATGATGCATCAGCCATGTGCTTATGGCGTTTTCTTTTCCACAAAACAAGCCAATATTTTGCTTAAAAATTGCCATTTCGTGTTCATTTCACAAAAATATTATGCGAACCAAATATTTTGTTGTAAAAGTTTTTTCCTTAATCAGGACGAAAGGCATTCCACTTTTTGCTACATATAAATCAATTGGCAGTGCTGAGAATGGCCAGTAAAACAGCTTTTGTTTTTATTTCTATAATGTTATTTCAGACCCACAATATTACAAGGCTGGACAAAAATCAAGTCGTGCCGAAATACACATTCTAGATATAAAGTAGTATAATCAAGTCATGGGAGGGTTAGAAAGACTTCTTAAATAGATTTGAGAGTCTAATAGTAACTCAGTTTTACCACAGACTTTAGCGAGGCATTTTTTAACATTTCATTCTTATAGAGAGCAAAAGTTTAGTAAAATTAAAAATTAGGTTTATTATAATTTAATGAAAGCTTTACTTATATCAAGCCCTCAAGAAATGGCTCAATAAGTCAAACATTTCTGACGCCAAGAATACTGAAACTCCAGATCGTAAGACAAACTTCAAAGCAAAAGTGTGGAGAAAAAGCAAATAAGAATATATAAAAAATAAGTTTTGTTGAATTAAATTCTTACTTCATCTGGAATTTAGGGTTTATGTATCTTTTTTAAATTTATAGATTAAATTCTGTCAACTTAAATTTTGTATTACTTTATTTGGAAAAATTTATTTCAAGTTTGTGTTTACTTTTTAAGCGGAAAAATTTTTGAGGCCATTTCGGGTCCACTTATGAGACACTACTACACTTTATTTACAATAAGCAATTCCTACTCTTACATATGCTTTCTTAATCCGAGCAGCCAGCGTTACTAAGGAATAGTTTTAAAAAGTACTAAAAAAAGGCGACGCCTGCCAAAAAGTCATCCTAAAAAAGCCTTTCATAAAAAAAGGCCCTTCTCTATTAAATTCAAAATAAATAGAAATTATTATGATTTTCCCCTTTTCCTTTCAATTTTAAATAGTATAAAAATTACGAAATATTTTATATAATATTAAAACATATAAAAATATCTTTGATGGTTTGAAAGTGTACATACACACATACTTGCATATCGCGAATTTCCTGTAACGGTCTCGTAATTCATTTTTCCGTGTTTTTCTTCTTTTTGGTTGGCATTACTTTACTGCACATTTTCATATGCTGTATTAATTGTGAAACACAATTCATTGCATTGATCTTGGGACAGCCATAAGTAATGTCAGATATCATTAATTTATCAAATAAATGTTATTGAAATGAATTTTTGCAATTTTGCTTTTTTTGTCAGATATCTTTAATATATCAAAAAAACCATTTCCTTTGCCAAGCATTGCACGAGTTTACTCTTAAAATTATTAAAAAACTCAAGCCACCAACAAACAGTTCATTAAGAATTGTTTTTCTTTATAATTTAAAAAACAGCGACAAAAAAAGTAAATAAATAAAAAATTGCCAGTAAATTAATTACTCACTTTCATAAGCTAATGCTTGTGCGCTCTCTCCAAAGCGCTATATACGAGAGTATGCAAAAGTAATAACATTAGGCAAAATAAAAAACAAAAAAAAAATACCAACAAAACAACAAATACACGTTACAGAAACAAATTCCCCTTTGCCTGATGCATGCATGGGGATTTGCCATTTGTATGTGTAAAATTACAACAAAAAAAGATCATGTAAAACTATGCAATTTAATTCACATGCAATAACACACCACAAATAAAAAACATCAACAAAAACAACAACAATCGGCACAAAAGTTCGTTGCTCTTCTACAACAAGTCAGTCAACAAACATTTAAGAGTGACAGTAATCAATCGAGGTTCTCCAACAACAACAACAAAAAGTAAAAGCCAAATTGCCATTAGTTGTAAATTACGGGGTGTAAAAAAAGTTTCCACTTTACATTACTCTGTTCAGTTGAAGAGAATTCTTCTTTAAATTGGGAATTGGTACTGTTGCCCATAGTGACCCAGTTCTGGCTGACTGATTTTAAATGCTTTCACCATTTTTAATTATAAACTTATGTAATTTTATCTATTTTTTTGTTTCAAATAACAAAAACAAAATGATTTTAACAAAGTTTTTTTTAAAATCAGCGTAATCTGTTTAATATTTTGTATGTCATTTAAATTCTGAAAAAAAGATTTATTTTAAGGATCAAAGCGTAGTAGCCGTGCCTTCACCTATTCAAGCTTTAATTCAGAGCTATATTCCATTTTTGCAGAAATCTGTTTAACTTGAAGAAATTGCTTTAAAATTCCGTTGAAGGAGTGTGGGGGTTATCGCTGTTATATAAAAATAATGCAAATAAATATTTTACGTTCAGCTGCTGGAAATAAACTTTGCTGTGGAAAATTTTGCCAACGTACCGTCCCACTTGAAATACTGACATTTTTAGTTTACTTTTCACTATCATATCGGACATGCTGCGCATTATGTGTATGTATGTTAGTCATGACCTTTAGTAATAAGTTTTTTACTTTCAAGGAATTGTCATATTTTTCATTGAAATTTAGGGTTCTTAATTTATTTAAAGTTAAGAAAAATGATAACTAAATCTGGTTAAATATGAAATAATTTTTTTTTTCTATTTTTCTATTTCGACGAACACAATCAAAAGTAATTTTTAATTACAAAAATTGAGAAATATTTCCACAATTCAAATTATGTTTAAAAAATGACTTGATAATTATGGCATACTTATAATATATTATGTATAATTTTTATTACATTTATAATAAATTAATTTATAATTTATAAAAATAATTTATTTTTATTAATAATTTATTAATATATTTATTAATATAATAAATTATAAATTTATTTGCTTATGAATAGGTTTGTTTACCACAGACTTTAGCAGAAGAATTTTTTAACATTTCATTCTTATGGAGAGCAAAACTTTGTGGCAATACTTTTATAAACTGTGGCTGTTATTTATGTTACCCCTTTTTGCTGTTACAGTGTGATGTTTGTAATGAGAAAGCCAAACACTCTCTGTTAAATTGTGGGAATGTAAAGTTAAATGTAAGATAACAGGAGGTATTCATTTAAGTTAAAGAGACTTTTTACGAACTGTAGCTTAGCTCGCTAACAGCTGCAAAGGCAATTAAATGTTACACGACAGTTTAATTTAACAGATGCGTTACATAGCAAGCAGAACTAGAGGCGTAAATGTCATGTGCATAAGATAATTTAAGGTGATGCCAAAATTGTGTGTAAAATGTTTAAGCAAATTCGAAGAAATTTTTTGTAATGGTTGCACACACACATACATGTGTAATTATGGATAGCCAATGGATAGGAATACTACATATGAAAACCAAAAAATTAAAAATTTTGTGTGAAGAATATCTTTTTAATGATTTTAAATTATTTTTACAAAAAATAATTTTCAAAACATGCAAGAATAAAAAATTTATTAATGCAATATTTTTATTGGATTTGTTTATTAAAAAATATTTATAAATTAATAAATTCCTAGTTGTTGTAATAACTTTCATTTGTACAATATGTATGTTTTAGACTAGTTCGTTTTACATGATCTCGTTTTTGTATGCTCTATTAAATGTTGCGGTGTTTAATGTGTCTTAAAGTCTGTTGTTGTGTTTTGAAACAAAAATTCCCACATGACTAATGTTACCAAAACCACCAGGTGTAATTGGTTAAATATGGTCATTATATGAGTTTTTTTTTACGGAAAATAAAAGAAAAGCGGAATAAAATGTTTTTCTACCGGCATTGAAATATGTTGGGCATGAAATATGTGGTGAGGTGCATTTCACAATGACAACATAAAGAAAAACTATTGAAACAACTTGTTGAAACTTTACTTGTAATGGAAGTTAATTATTTTGTTGGTGTGCTTCTGTTTTGGTTTACGTAAAAGTTTTCTAGTCTTTAAGTAATATTAGGGCGCTTCACTAAAAAAGTTAAAAAAAAAATATAAACTATAAATAACTTAATTGAATGTTGGGGGGAAAAAGTCAATGACAGAAATCACGACTGATATTTAATTTAAAACACTTCTAAGAATGCTAGGATCTTAAAACTCTTCTGTATTGTTAAGAGATTGAACCAGCTGATTATGGATTACCTTTGATTTTTTCTTTAATTGAAAGCAAACTTATAATACATCATCAGATATGAGACTATTATGATCGCTGATGAATGAATTTACTATAGTTTTCATATTGTGCAATATAAGTAAGCATTTCCTTATTTTCGTGTTTCTAATTTATCAAGGCTTACCAAACCCAGAAGATGTTGAAAAGCTCCAAAAGGAAACTGTATATTGCAATAGCATTTTGTAAATATTTATCAATTATTTGTTTAGTAATAATAAAACAATTGGTGTTGGATGAACACTGGCAAGTTTGCTTTCAACTCCTTTATTATTGTGTGATGATTTTTGCTCAGCTCATGCATGAATGCCCATAATAATTCACTACACGTTATTTTTTTTCGGTTAATAAAACTTATGAGTTAATCACATACTGGTTGCTAAAGATATTTCGTAAGTATATTAAATATTTTGTTTGCTTTTTGGTTGACTAAATATAACGTGTATTTTATTTGCTGAAGCAATTTTTGCTTCACTTACTTGCCATTTTTGCTTCATTACAAATACGCAAAAAAAGCCAACAGGTGCTTAAAGTATCTTATTTTTCATTGTAAACTTTTTTGTTACATTTACAAAAAGTTTTACGAAATTTGTAATTATTTTTTTTTTGCTTGTAAATAAAATTGCAAAGTTTTAATTTATTTGAAGTAAATTAAATTTTAATAAATAATGAGTGCTCTAATCAATGCAAATATGTGATGGGGTACCACTCATAAATTCGGTTTATATCCTATTTTCTGTTCCTTGTATATATCGGACTTCAACTACAGCATTGTATGTAGATCTGAGAGATCTAATAGCAACTGGAAAAGTCTCGAACTCGTTTAATGGAAAGCTTGATAAATCATTCATGAAAGCTAAAAATTATTTCAAAAAATTTAAAATTAAAATGAGCGATTTAAAAGCACAAGCCATGAGATTCTCTTAAATCGCCAAAAACGTATACGTACTATAGGATTTTCTATTTAGGGAATAAAGTTGCAGGATCCGATAAAACATTTGGGAAGAACTTTCTTTAAATATATACTAAATCATTCCTTAACCAGACACATATATAAATAATTGCTCTATAGCGTGTGTTTGCGGCCGACTACGATCTACTGATATCAGGTATGGTCTACAGTAAAAACTCAGGTGTTTGGATGTCCACAAAAACTTAAAAATGAAAATTTTCTTAAAACTGTAAATTATAGATTAACACACAGGTTTCCTAAGAGAAATCGAAATTATGATCTCATAACAAATTTATACCCCAAATTCAGTCCTCAGGTGGCTTAAAATTCGGTGCAAATATTTTTTATACAACAAATGACATGCAGATGAAATGCTTTCAGCTCTCTTTTGGCTCCTTGAAGCTAACTTGCCAGGTCTTAGAAAAGAAAGAGGTACTGACCTTACCATACCATCAAGTTTAGGTAATTTTATACTTGAAGTTGGCTGCAGATGTCAAAAACCATATAAAGTTGCAAGGCGAGAAGACGAAACCTGATGAAACAAAATGTTCGTATATGATCGCAGAAGCAGTTTCAAAAGAAAACTAAAGAAAAACCGATCAAGTAAACCCGATCTCTGTTTAATACAATTTAGTAATATATTCACCAAATAAGTAATTAATTACTACCACACACATACATTTGAAGAGAATAATATTGATTTAAAAAAATAGTATCAGCAAGTTTTTTTTTTATTAATTTCTTGTTTCTAAATATATTAAGATTAACGATTATGCAATTCCTTCCCCAGTTTCCTTCACTTTCTCTTTACTCCTTTAGGATCCTTTAAATGATTTCAAGTAATTTCTCATATTAAGCCAGAAGCAAAAATAACAATAAAACCACAACTTGAAATTGAAAAACAAACATTGAACTTAAATAACACTTGTGTCACGCAGAATTTATCCCTCCCCCCGTTGCCATTCAAATGATGTGCATTTCTGTAAATATATTTTTGCAATAAATAATCGAAAAAGGAAATTGAAATTTGAACCAATACTTGCATTGCATTTAGAAGGCTGCAGGGTATTATTTAACTTTGACTTTACTGACTGACGTTGCAGTGGATGCTGCAACCAGCACCCGCACATGATTGTCGGTCGGTTCCCCATTTTGCATTATTTGCTCTTACAAATGCCCGTAACAACGTTTACCTTTAACACATGACTTTTGTTTAAATTCCTGACGCGCTCTGTGCATGAGAAAATAAATTCCGATTGCAGCAAACCGGAAACTATCCAGCTGTGCTCTTTGCTTTATGCATTTTGGTCTGCTGAAGGAATGGATGTGTTCTATAATGTTGCAAGAAAATTGTATAGATTTGTAAGGAATGCCGGGTTTGATTGTCACAGCTGGCAAATTAATAAAATGTTGTTTATTGTCGTTTTTACAAATGTGTATGTGTGTGTGTGCATGCTCCTCTGCTTTTCTGTACCATGTGTGCTCCTCACGTAAAACCCAGTATGCAGATTGAATTGCAGGACTCCCTTTTTTGTGATTCCTTTTTCCTGTTTTCCTTGGCTTAGCAATTGCAAATGCATTGGGGCAAATTGCTTTAATGTAAAATCAGTAATAGAGCCAACAAGTTATTGGTATAAAGTGGAAACTAACAAGTATATTTTAATCCTTTGAGCTGGACCATCTATATGCACATTGCCAAATATATGTTATATTACTTTCATGTGATTCGAATTTAATTATCTTAATTTTATTAGCTATTTATTGGTATAGAGAAATACATTTTTTTTGAAGGTGGCTGCATATAGGCATATACATATATAATATTCGATATCGCATAAATTATCGAACTAAAAGATTTTTGTTTGCTCCATTCTGTTAGGATTTACAGGGTCTTAGAAATGGAAGAAAAATTCAAGAATTCGTAAATAATTTGATTTTTAAATAAAAATACAATACGAGAATTATTAAATTTTCATTAAAAAGCTTTTTTTTTCCACTATCTTTTAAATAAAAATGCTAAAATCGCAACTAAAATCTTTTTTCTTCTTCCAGCTTTTAAATAAAAATACAATACGAGAATTAGTAAAAAAAATTTATTTTTTTCTTCAAACTTTTAAATAAAAGTACAATACGAGAATTATTAAATTTTCAACAAAAAGTTTTTTCTTCCACTAGCTTTTAAATAAAAATGCTAAAATCGCAACTAAAATCTTTTTTCTTCGTCCAGCTTTTAAATAAAAATACAATACGAGAATTATTAAAAAAAATCTATTTTTTTCTTCAAACTTTTAAATAAAAGTACAATACGAGAATTATTAAATTTTCAACAAAAAGTTTTTTCTTCCACTAGCTTTTGAATAAAAATGCTAAAATCGCAACTAAAATATTTTTTCTTCTTCCAGCTTTTAAATAAAAATATAATACGAGAATTATTAAAATTTCAACAAAAAGCTTTTTTCTTCCACCAGCTTTTAAATAAAAATATAATACGAGAATTAGTAAAATCGCATCTAAAATCTATTTTCTTCTTCCAGCTTTAAAATAAAAATACAATACGAGAATTATTAAATTTTCAACAAAAAGTTTTTTCTTCCACTAGCTTTTAAATAAAAATGCTAAAATCGCAACTAAAATCTTTTTTCTTCGTCCAGCTTTTAAATAAAAATACAATACGAGAATTATTAAAAAAAATCTATTTTTTTCTTCAAACTTTTAAATAAAAGTACAATACGAGAATTATTAAATTTTCAACAAAAAGTTTTTTCTTCCACTAGCTTTTGAATAAAAATGCTAAAATCGCAACTAAAATATTTTTTCTTCTTCCAGCTTTTAAATAAAAGTACAATACGAGAATTATTAAAAAAAATCTATTTTTTTCTTCAAACTTTTAAATAAAAGTACAATACGAGAATTATTAAAATTTCAACAAAAAGCTTTTTTCTTCCACTATCTTTTAAATAAAAATGCTAAAATCGCAACTAAAATCTTTTTTCTTCTTCCAGTTTTTAAATTAAAATACAATACGAGAATAAGTAAAAAAAATCTATTTTTTTCTTCAAACTTTTAAATAAAAATACAATACGAGAATTATTAAAATTTCAACAAAAAGCTTTTTTCTTCCACCAGCTTTTAAATAAAAATATAATACGAGAATTAGTAACATCGCAACTAAAATCTTTTTTTTTCTTCAAACTTTTAAATAAAAATACAATACGAGAATTGTTAAAATTTCAACAAAAAACTTTTTAAATTTGATTTTATTATCCGAATAAATTTGATTTTCTAATCTTTTTCAACTTTAAGGGGTTAATGAGCAAATAGTGCTTAGAACTAACGCACACCAACTAACATATGCTCTTGAGCCTCTCTCGCCCTTTTTCTCTATTTGCAAATGTAATTTGTAAGGTGTCTGTGTACATGTTTCCATTCCATTTTATTTTTGAGGCCTTTTTTGTATCCTGGCATATTTTTAGATCAATTTTTCCAAATATATGCGTCAATAACTGCAGTATGCACATGCAGTTCCACACACGATTATGCACGTATTTGCTTTAGACGTGTTTCTGGGAGTGTGTTCGTGTGTGTGTGTGTGTGTGTGTGTGTGTGTGTGGACATTATTCTCATTACGTTTTTTGCTACATTATGATACATATTTCATTATTTGCAAGGATTTATTTATTTTTTTTTTCATGTTTTAGGGCATACAGTTGCCCACCTCTTTTTTTGGTTTTTTTCTCTTCTTTTCTGTTTGTCTGCTGCATGTTGCCAGATGACACAATTTTTAGAAAAATATTGGTTATCGTAGATGAGAGAGAATCCTTTTTGCAAATCCGGCTTTGTTTGCCGAGATATTGGGCTTGTAAGAACAAGTTGATTCATGACTCCTAGTGGTGGGCGGGGTACAGACGTCGTAATCCATTTGCAGTTGATGTACTTACTGGTTCAGCCAACGACACTTTTCACACAAATAGTAAAAAATATTTGATGGGCTTGCAAGAGGAGGTTTTCTTGTGACTCCTAGTGGTGGGCGGGGTACAGACGTCGTAATCCATTTGCAGTTGATGTACTTACTCGTTCAGCCAACGACACTTTTCACACAAATAGTAAAAAATATTTTTACACATGCGAGTTCGCTAATTAATTGTTTCTCGGCTGCAAAATTTGAAATCTTTTTAATAAAATGCAACTAATTAATGAAGACGAGGGAAAATATTAAAATAAATTTCATATAAAATATAATAATTTTGAAGAAACGATACAATTTTGAATTTCTTAAATTCCGAGCAAAAGTTTTATGAAAAATCTCTGTACAATCAAGATTGTGTGTTCGTCTTTGCAAGATTGTTTTGTTTTATGAGGGAAATTTGCTGGTGTGCCACACAACGTAAACTTATGGCAGCAAAACTATGTTCATAAATTCATAAGAGTTTCGAAGTTAAAATGCTGAACGTGAGCGCGCATTTATGTCACGTAAACGCTGGTTGCGAAAACATTCTGCGAAAACTACAATATAATAGTTAATACTCGTATGTATAAATTATTTATGAATGTGCAGAATGTAAAAAGGTTTTTTCCATTTTTTTTTTTTTTGCAGTATCTATAAAAGTTTTGTCTATTTAAGTGCCATCAGAGATCGCAAATGTTACAAAGTTTTTTCTTTTCAAGCACATGCCCACATACACGTAGAAGAAGTTGTACTACCGCTTGAAGTGTACTCTTTGGTAGGAAAACATTTTCTTGTAGGGTGAACTTGTATTTGATGGCGGAAGAGTTGTAACCTCGCACAACCGTCATCACCCTATCTGAATGAGGAGTAATGTTGTGAAAAATGGAAGTTTTGGTTAGTCACTTGGGCCTGACCCAGCCCTTTGCGTTAGCAGCCTAAGTGTAAACTGAATTCACAAAATAATCCTTTCGCTTAGTGAGTTGCTTCGCTGTTGAACTTAGGAAATAATCTCTTATGTTGGTGGGGTACTTCACAATCTAGTAACTGAATCGAATTTACTAATTTATCTCCTTGATTAGTGTGGTATCTCCAGGTGTAACTGGAGTGTACTTATGAGTTAATCATTTCGTTTAGTGATGTATCTTGAAGTGTGGTGACTGGACTGAACTAAGAAAATTACCCCTTCGCCCAGGCAGGTGATTCCCTGTCTTGGCATAATGGGGTATTTCTCTATCTGCTAGCTGGATTGAAACCAGGAACTAGTCTCGTGACTTGGAGAGGTACTGCATTGTTTAATAACTGTACTGAACTTAAGAATTAATCTCTTTATGTTTTGGGGTACTTCGTTCCCTGTTAATTGGACGGAAATTTAAAAATTTATCTCTTCGCTTGGTAGTGCATTTTGCAGTCTGATAACTTCACGTAACTTGGAAATTAATTACTTGGCTTGGTGGGGTGCTTTACTGTCTCGTAACTGGAGTGAACTTAGGAATTAATCTCTTCGGTTGGTGGGGTACTTCGATATCTGATGACTCCCCTGAACTAAAAAATTTATCTGTTTGCTCTGTGGGGTACTTTACTGTCTGATAACTGGAGTGAGCTTAAAAATTAATCTCTTCGGTTGGTGGGGTACTTCGATATCTGATGACTCCGCTGAACTAAAAAATTTATCTGTTTGCTTTGTGGGGTACTTTACTGTCTGGTAACTGGAGTGAGCCTAAAAATTAATCTCTTCGGTTGGTGGGGTACTTCGATATCTGATGACTCCCCTGAACTAAAAAATTTATCTGTTTGCTCTGTGGGGTACTTTACTGTCTGATAACTGGAGTGAGCTTAAAAATTAATCTCTTCGGTTGGTGGGGTACTTCGATATCTGATGACTCCGCTGAACTAAAAAATTTATCTGTTTGCTCTGTGGGGTACTTTACTGTCTGATAACTGGAGTGAGCTTAAAAATTAATCTCTTCGGTTGGTGGGGTACTTCGATATCTGATGACTCCGCTGAACTAAAAAATTTATCTGTTTGCTCTGTGGGGTACTTTACTGTCTGGTAACTGGAGTGAGCTTAAAAATTAATCTCTTCGGTTGG
Organism: Ormia ochracea; assembly: GCA_963402855.1. NCBI lineage: Eukaryota > Metazoa > Arthropoda > Insecta > Diptera > Tachinidae > Ormia > Ormia ochracea. The sequence continues at coordinate 16,418,564 of OY727107.1, read as the reverse complement.
TGGGGTACTTCGATATCTGATGACTCCGCTGAACTGAAAAATTTATCTGTTTGCTTTGTGGGGCACTTTACTATCTAGTAATCTCTTCGCTTGATGGGATCCTTTGCTATCTCTTAACTTCACTGAACTTAGCAAATAATTTTTATGCTTGGCGGGAAATTCATCTCTGCGGTATTTCATTTTAACTACCGAACTTTTTCATAAGGATGATTCGTTGACTGGTGCCTCTTAGTTGCAGACGTGTTGGGACGATGTACCAAATCTGTACTGGTCCTTTACTAACTTGCAGAAATGCCGTGCATTTAAAATTCTTTAGCTTGAAAGCTGGATCCCTAAGCCGTTATGATTGCTGGTTGCCGGTTCCCTATTCTATATGGAGTTATTGGGATGTATCCTACACTGCGAAGTCCTGTGCTACTGCATGGTTTAACTTTTGCTAAAATAGTACTATAATACGAACCCAGAATATAAATCATGTCTCTTCCCAATCGCAATATGAATTATTATTTTTTCAATTGTCTGTATCGAGTAGCAGCAGCAACGCTGAGCATACTCGCGTACAAGTTATTTATTTTCTATTTTTTTTTTTTTTTTTTTTTTTGTGTTTCCATCTTTTGTCGTTGGTGTCATATCAGTAAAATCTAATTAAAATGCGCGACACATGGGTGCATATTTAACATGAATTTAAACGTGTTGTTAACTACTCTTCGTAACATTTCTCCCATTCCGTGGTGGGACTCTAAAGTTAATAAACTAAGTGAGAGAATAAAAATTACTGACTATTATTTTATTAAAATACAAAAAAAAAAAAAAAAAAAAAAATTAAATAAAACTAAAGAGAAGCTTGAGGTTGGAAATTCAAGAAATTGTAGAAAATAAAAGGCCAAGTTGACTCGTACAACCGTATTAAAAGTAAAATCTAACTTTAATGCACACCATGTTGGGCTCTGACTGCTGTCAGTTTATGTTTAGTGGGTGCGTGTCTCTTGGAGTGCTGTTGAAGTGTCATTGGGGTACTATTGTTGACTGCAAACGGAATGTGCTGAAGCTGTTTATTACAATAGTATTATACTAGTAATAATGCTTTCTTTGCTGAATATTAATGTAATATTTGTTCGCTGACACTAGTAGCAGGTTTTATCCTGCATTAAAATTGAAATTGTGACATCAATGGCTGGTTGATTTCAATTAGTAGAGTTCAACCTCTTTTAATCATACTCGTAATGAAATGCTCCTTTAAATGTTTTAGAGGTAAATATGATACATTTTTCATGTAATGGGGTCAGTAAAGCTGAATTTACCCAAGTAGTTCTCAATTATCACCGGCAGTAATTCCTTTGTGACTAAAATCTTTGAAGTTTTGCTGAGTGCGTTTTTGTTAAACTCCTGTATTTGAGAATATGGTGATGTGCCTTTTACTTGGCAACAGTTTAAATCTGGAAAAAAGTATAACTTAAGGCGATCCCCATCAGGTTCTTTTCAGTCTTATGCACACTATTCCTTCGCCTAAAAGCTAACGTTTGCCATTATGATTGACATCAGGAATTTGAAAAGGGTGGCGGACTTTCTTCTTTCCTTCACGTTTAAACTTAAAAGCTTCTTGAACCAGCATATGTGCTGGATTTTGTGCACACTAAACTGTTCATCTCCTCTTCAGCTAAACCGATAAGGCATACAGTTTCAGAATAGTGCAAGTAAGACCTCTCGTCTCCAAGACGGATTTACAACTAAATCTTGTAAAATTCTGGAAAATACAAAATGCTTCAGAGGGTCTGTGTGAAATCAGGAGTCTCAGGTCTAAAGCATGGAAAAAGTGCTTGTTGTTCTGCCATCAATCTGTGACCACTAGATTCCAGTGCTTCATACTATCTAGGAAAATTAAATGGTATACGGGTGGGCTTGTTTGTGGAAAAAACTATTTTCACATTCTCTGGGGGTTGCTTTGCAACTGTGACTTATAGTATTTTTAAAGATCTTTGGCTAATCCTGAGATTGTTACATCTCGGCATAACGTCTCTTCTACGGACACTTGAGCAAACAATTCTTTTAAAATCTAAATTATCTCTAGTTATCTCTCTCTCTCTCTGAAGATTAGAATGCATCTAAAGTCCAAGTGGATTTGCTTACATTATAAAGTTGTATTCTTTATCTATCGCAGCCTTATGCTGTAATGCTCTGGCCTATTTTTCAGAGCAGAGTGCTATTTATGGGTCGCTTTTCTGTTCAAGGCTCTTCTTAAAATGATTTAATGTAAGATTAGCGCAGCACGGTAATTTCTCTTACAAGCAATATGCTTAGATTTGCATTCTGCTGCAGGAATGCTCTATTTATTTTAGAAGCTCTTCGCCTTGGAAGCATATTAAATAACGGCAACTCTGTAGAGATATGATAAATGATCTTCAAATTTCTGACGTCAAAGCTTCTGAAGGGAAAAACGCATTTGATGTTCTCTTTACAGAAGCAGCTCATACCCCACAAATATCCTTCCTTTATAGCAAAAGCAACATTTGCCGTGCCGTAAGGAAATTTCCCAAATTTTCCAAATTAACAATGAACAATTTGTTGTTAGTCATTTCGAACAAAATGGTTCGCCTCCTTTTAAAGAAAATTTCCGCCAAATTTCCCAGAAATAATTTACATTACATGCCACAAGTTTCATGCTGCATACCACTATTACAGCCGCTGTTGTTCGTAAAATTGCACATTTGCATCTTTGGGGCAACTTGAAACTCATGTTGCATATTAAAACTGCAAAGTGAACTCCCAATACGGGATTGAGTAGCTGTAATGCAACTGATGATGTCGTTGCTGTTGTTGTTGTTGTCGCTGTTCCTATACTTTATACAACAAACAATTGTGCCAGTGTTGTTGCCAATAAATATTTCTGATTTGGCATTTCCGTTTAATGTGCTGCATTCGACGACGTTGATCCGAAGTCACTCAGTACAGTGCAATGTGCAATGGCACGTTGCAAGAAATATTAATATCAGTAGAATTAGTTACTTGTGTTTCCATTAAAGTTCCCTCCTCGCTGTGATTGCTTGGCTGGCATATGATAGCGCTTAGCTCGACTGCCTATGGCTTTGCATTTTAAGTTATTAATATTAATACGTGTGCTAATAAAATCTGCTTGTTGCAGTTAACATGTGAGCAAAATGGTTATAAACAGTAATTCCTTAAAGGAATGAATTGTTTTTAAGTTACTTTTGGAATTCTTATTCCACACCTTATTCCTTAGTTTTCCCCTTTTTAAAGAAATTTCCTTGCTAGGGAATTTTTCCACAGCAAAATGTGTCTAACATTTCGGTATATTCTGTAGAAATCTCGCTTAAGCAAACAAACTCGTGAACATTTGGGAATATAATTTCCTTCAAAGGAAATATTTGTTCCTCTCTTGGGTATTGAGTATTTGGCATAGTTCACAATACATTTCATATATAAATAAAAGTGGCAACGAAATTCATAACTTCTGCTAGCATAAAAAAAAATTCCCCTATAAGGAAATTTTATTCTTCAGTAAAATATTTGAAATTTTGATCAATTTATATACGTTTTTAATTACTAAAACGTAATTTAGCCTTAATTCTAAAATTTCCCCAATAAGGGAAATTTGCTGTTATAGGGAAATTCTGCTCTTCGAGCGTTATATGTATCATTTCTTAATTTAGGAAAAAATTTGTGAACACTCAAAGCTGATTCAAATATATTTCTTAAATTTCCTCACAGTAGCAAAATCGTCCATTCAATTCCGTTAAAAATTATGTAATATTTTTATAAATAAAATTTATATTAAAAAAATAACATGATAGAAATATAAAAAAAAAATTAGAATAAAAAATATTTCTTAAAGTGAGTTTTATTTCCAGTCAATTTTCCTGCTTTAAAAATTCCCGTTTTATGAAAAGAGATTTTATGAAAATGTTTAGTTTTCTTTCGGGGAAATTTGCAAAATAATATAATCATTTTTTGTATGTCGGCATGTGTATTTTAAATAATGACTGACTAGATCTTTAACTTTAAAGGATTTTCGAATTTAGGGAATTTTTTATAGTTTTAAAGTATTTCGAAAAATTTTTTTAGGACGATAATAAAATTTCTTTCTAAGAATAAATTAATCAGGACGATTAATTAATATTTAGGACGATAATAAAATTTCTTTCTAAGAATAAATTAATCAGTTTATTAAAAAATTAAAATTAAAGTATTTAAAAATAGTATTCTAATAATGTTCTTTTAATTTAAAAAAATACGTTTGAGTTACGGTCGTTACAAATTTCCCATTTAAAAAATATGTTCAAAATGGTGGCAAATTTTGTTTCCTCATCAGGTTTTCAATTATTTTCTAAATTCATTGAAGTAACTTTCGTACAAAATTTACTTAACGTGAAAATATTTCCCCAGAGGGAAATTTTTACCTTTTACATGTATACAAATTATATAAAATTATATAGAATTATAATAAATTTTTTTTTATGCATATACTTTTTTCAAATACGTCAGAATAAAAACTCATTATATTTCTAATCAAATTTAATTGAAAAAGTTCTAAAAATTCCTATAAAGGGGAATTTCTAGTTTAACCACAATAAAAATTATTTATTAACATATAGCGCTTCTAACGCTTTTAGGCATTGGAATTAAACAATTATAATAATTAAAAACAGTTTTTCTATGTGTACAAGTTAATTAAATACAAAAAAATAGTTGACTCCTTCAATGTCCTTTGAAGCTGCATTTCAACCAAGTCAGCTTATGCACGAGTATAAATGTGGAGTAATGAAGGGAAATTAATTCTGTAATAATATTTTCACAAATTAATTTATTAAAATATACAAACCTTTATTGCTCTCTTCTCTTGCAAGCTTGTCAGTTCCATCTAGAATCGAATACCGGAGACAAGTGATGTTTGTTAAAGTTGTCTAAATGTATGTTTAAGTGTTTGCATTTGTATTTGTGTACTTGACAATAATGAATAAGTAATTTATAATTTATGTAGTTTGTTTTTCAATTAAAAAACAAATTAAATTCCAACAATAAATTAAGCAAAAGTGAAATCTAATGTAACTCCTTAAAGTATGCTATACATATTGCAGCATTTAATTAATAAAGAAGCAAGAGGAGTTAGTTAGTTAGTTAGTTAGTTATTTATTTATAAAAGCTTTTTTTTTTTATTACACAGAATTTTTTTTTTACAAATATTTATTTTTTTCTTGAAAACTTAAAACTATTATGTATTATTTTAATTATATTACTAGTTCTTGCCTGTGAAACTTGCTTATCCAATCTAAGAATAATTATAAACTATAATTATAAATACATTAATTAATGGTCTAATCAGTGCTTGCTCCCGGCACTTATTTATACTAATAGAGTTGGATCTATTATTTATAAACTTAATACTAAAACTTAAATTCTACACTAAAAATAAACCTTAAAATAAAATAGCTAATAAATCAAAACTTAATAATAAAAATAAAATAAAATAACATAAAAAAAACTAAACAAAACCAAAAAAGAAAAAAAAAACAGCTCCTGTGAATGCCGGGAGTAATATGTGTGTAAAATTAAGACCGATATAACTATTCAATTGTTCCTATAAAATTCCTATACTGGATATGTATTGCGTGTTTGACCAATTGAACTCTCTCTCGGTAGATAAGATATCCCTAATCACCTTACCCTCAAAATGAGGCAATTTCTCTACAAACCTTTTCATTAAACCCAACGTATAAAATGAAATTGGATCCAATCCTGCCTTTTCATACATATATCTATTCGAGAACCTTTTATTCAAATGCCTATAGTTCCTCTCTATGCATTTCCTTAAAATATGCCTCTCAAAAATCTCCATCTTTTCCATCAAGGATTTTGATATAGCAAACCATATGGGAAAGGCATAAAGAAGAAGTGGCCGAATGCTCACCTTGTACAAAAGCAATTTGGTCCTTACCGGTAAACTCCTGCTGTTAAATAATCTCGCAAATATTCCCTTCACACGATTTGCCCTCTCTAAATTATACAGCACGTGACGATTAAATTTCAGAAGCCTATTAAGGTTCACACCAAGGTATTTCATTGTATCCTTAAATGCAATATTGTTGCAGAAGCAAGAGGAATTTTAATAAAATCTTAGTTATAAGTAAAGTAATAATTTATTTATAAAACATAAAAAAGCTCTAATGAAAATGAAACTTCTCTGTGTGTTTTAGCTTGAACGTTAAAAATATGCATATGAATATGGCGTGGCAAAAGTAAGGGAGTGTTTAGTAATTCTTAAAACCGGCCGCCTATTTTGGTGTTAAAAGCTAGTTAAATGTCAGACGAAGTGCCTTCGGGAAGATTGTCGCAAATCTTTGATCCTCTTACCAATATACAGCAGCAGCCTGCCGCTTATTTACACCAACAATTGGCAGCAACTCGTCGTAGATCGGTCTCTTCTTCACCCTCACCCTCAACATCGGGTAGGGCAACACCAGCTTCTGGTGGTGGCGCCAGCAATGGCAGTCGCACCAGCAGTACAAGTCCTCACTTGCAGCACCAACCGCTATATTATCACCAGCAGCATCAAAATTATCAGTATTTAACGCAAACCCAGAACTATTTTCATGTGCAGGCACAAGATGGCGAGGCTGCTGCGGCTGGCCATAATTACTTACACACATTCCCCACGACACATATCCCCAGCCACTTGCAGCAACAACATTATATGCAGCATCAATATCAGCGTTGCCAGCATATACGTAATATGCATTCTTCAAATTTTATTCAACATGCAGAACAACAGCAACATTCTTTACCACCTTTGTATGCCGCCTCTCAATCCTTGACGGCGTCACCTTTGCTGACCAAGCGTGCCATATCATTTAGTGGTCAAATGCCTTTGAGTAGGCAACAAATGGAAAATGTCAACATTACTGTGGGTCACAAACAACATCAGCAAGTACAACTAAATGCTCAATCTACCCCAAATAGCCCCCGTTTAATGCCTAGAAGGCAAACTAAGCCCCCACCTATACCAGCCAAACCATCCAGTATACCCAGCAATTCCTCTACAACCAGCACAAGCAGCAACAAGTCAAATCAAAAGGATAATAGTTGTAACATAAATCCAGCCTCTTCGTTAGATGGCGCTGATGCTCCGTGGCCGCATTTCTCCTCTTTGACCGATTATTTAGATGTGCATCAGGTCAACAATTATGCTCAACCAGTGCCAGAGGTTTGTTGTAATTGTTGCCGCATGTTAATTCCATCCGATTTCAGCTATTTTTTTTTTTTAGATTAACTGGCAGGAACGTTGCTTGGAATTGCAACTGGAATTACACCGTTCGAAAAATCAAGCGGGCCGCATACGAGACATGCTGAGAGAAAAGGTAAGTTATTAAATAACTTCAATTTAATAATAAATATGGATATATTGCAGAACTGTTAGAGTTTAAGCTTTTAGGAGCCTATTTATAATGAACCGCATTTGTTACTTTTTTTTTTTGAAGTATAGGTTCACACTATGAAAATGTTATTCCTTTAAAGTAAAATGAAATACTGAATAATTTGGCCATGATCTATAACTATTATTGCTTAAGCTTCTGGGAAGATGTTTTTAATGAAACTACATGTGCTATTTAGATAAGTATCGGTTCACACTATGAAAATGTTATTCCTTTAAAGTAAAATGAAATAGTGAATAATTTGGCCATGATCTATAACTATTATTGCTTAAGCTTCTGGGAAGATGTTTTTAATGAAACCACGTGTGCTATTTAGATAAGTATCGGTTCACACTATGAATAAATAAAAATGAAATAGTAAAAAATTTGGCTGTAATGTATAACTGTTATTGCTTAAGCTGTTGGAAGGATGTTTTTTTATGAAAACACATAGGCTATTTGCATAAGTATCCGTTCACAATATGAAAATGTTCTCTCTTGAAAATAAAATGAAATAGTGGAAAATTTGGCCATGATCGATAACTGTTTGGTATGATGTAAACCAAGTTTCTTATTTGGTTAAGTATCGGTTCACACAATGAAAATTTTCTTGCAGAAGGAGCAGAACGGAATTGTAAATTTTTTTAATATTCTCATTAAATTTACTCATTTTTTCGCCATAAACTTTTCTTAAATTTATTCACTGTATACGCACACATACAAATTATAAATCCTGTATCGCAGCTTTGTGGGAATATGCGAGCTTGAAATATACGTATTTATTTAAATGCTTCCATCATTTATTTTACTCCAGTTCGTATGGGCGTGTGTGTGCGTGTGCGTGTGTGCGTGCGTGTGCGTGTGTGTACATGGGTATTTTCTCTTTCTCTTATGAATAAATAACATGCACACATTCCTGTTTCCTTTTCAGCTGAAATCTCCATATTGCTTGTCTTGTTGCACTCGCTTTTTGTATAGTTTCCCATAAAACTCAACTGGTGCAGTCATTGTTATGGTTGGCACTTCTTTTTTTCCATTTCCTGTTTTATTTTATTTCATTTTATTCTATTTATAATCTTTATGCTTCATTATACCGGAAAAAAAATTATTTTTTTTTAAAGGAATAAAAATCCTCAACTATACTGTCAGGCTGTTGGGGAACGAAACGGGAATTTTTTACTTCTATGAATATTTGTATTTACTTAAGGATTGAGGATTCCTTACATGGAAAGCGCTATAAAGAGGATTGCGTGCATGTATGAGCAAGTTTAAATTCATTCAGTTGATGGCTCTACACAAGCGTTTGCCATCCTACCGGAAGCTTTTTTATAAGTATCTGGGAATGCTCGTATATTAAACTGTGTGCAACAAAATAGCTTTCAATAATTTCAATAAATAATTATTGCTAAAAAATAATCAAACGGAAATAAATTACATAAAACCTATTTTTTAAAAAACAATACAACGAGTTCACAGACAAGCATAATCATGAGCTTTGAATTTTTTGGTATTGCGGCCATAAAGGCCAAATATTTCCTAAATGAAACAAGTTAAAAGAAAGGTTTCTGCTGTCAGTGATACCCTCCTTTTAAAAAAATTTCATCCAAATGGCTTTGTTGGTGCCACACTATCATATAAAAATGATGCAAACAATATTTTTCTTTACTGTTTGAAGTAAATGCAACTCTGGGCTTATGAAAATTCTCATTTAATGAAAATTTTCATCAAATTTTGCTTGTCATAAAAATCTGTCATTTTTTGGCCACACTATTCTATTTTCTCAGCAGATATTGCATGGGATAGTGAAACATGGCAGATTCGTTTACTTCTTTGTAAAAATGCTGGGAGGAAGACTAGCTTCAAGAGCATTAAAATAATTTGTGATGCTCGTAAGCATGTTGTATGGAAAATTTGGAGTAGTTAAAGAAAACGATGTTGGAGAACCCGTTAGCAAGGTCCAATAGAAAAACATTTTCAGGTATGGCAATAAAGGTAGCTCACATGCTATTATAAATGTTGCTCACATGCCGGGTATTCTTATTTTAGGGAATTTATAAAAAAAATTTGAAAACACTTGTTTCGCTTTACACTGTTTGTTGAAGTGACAGTTTCTCGCAGGAGGGGGGAATTCCCTTCAACGCAAAGACAAAAGAATGACATTAAAATTGTTGTAAATAAATAAATAAAATAAAGTTCCGCAGAGATACCAGTTTTGTGTGCTGTTCATTTTGGTTTACTAACTCGTCCATCCGTAAAAAAAGAATCCCTTTTACGTATGCAATACTTTTTTCAGTAAAGCCATAACAAGGACCAACCTGGTTGCATGATCTATAAAAGGTACAATTATGTACATATATCATTAAAATAAACAATAAAACAAATATGGATGTGTGTGACAGGGAAATGTATGCTTTAATTATTTAATTTTGTTACTGTTTTGCTCTACAAACTGAAAAAATATAGAACGCCGGCTAACAAGGGAATTAAAAAAGGTTGATGTAAATATTTTATGTAATTATTTTTTTTTTGTTTTTATATGTTTTCAGTGAATTAAAGAAAACATACAGTAACTTGTTTAAAAATATATACAATTTAATCGCCTAAAAGTAGTGCTTAAAACAAGCACTTAAAAGTATACTTTAAATTTTTTCTTTCTTCATGAAGTAGTAATAATACTTTTAATCTTTTATTATGTTGCAACAATAGTTCTGTTGTTGGATTTGCAGCCTTATTAGACTTTCGAAGAAAAGAAAGCATTCGCTGGCAGAAACATCTCCTTGCTTGTTGCACATTTAAATCTTAACTTAACAAGGAAATGCAACAATGGAAATCAGAAGAAGAAGAAGAAGAAGAAATAGCTGAATGGTCTTTTGCATTATCTATTCACAACAATACAATTTATTTTGTTTTTTTCGTCCTTTGCTTTTCGAAAAGGTCTTTACAGAGAGAATCATGAATGTCGGCAGTCCATTTCACACGGTGAATGAATAGTACGAAACAATGTAGACGGGCAGATTCCTAGAAATTTGTAGCACAACCCGATTCTACGAGTAATAAAGAAAGCCATTTTGAATGGCGGAAAGTAGTGAAACAAGTAATTTAAAAATTCCAAATAAAAGGATTTCCGTGTTAATTTAGCGAACTGCAAATTTTGTTTCAGTGTAGAGCGAAATATCTACAAGAAATATTTTTTCGGGGTCAGTTAGTAAAAATAAAATGTACAGAAATTAAAAGATTTTTTTATTATAAAATCCTAAATTCAGCAATTCAAAATTTTCCCCGAATTTAAAAATCTCAATTCATTTGAAATTATTTGAAAATGTCGTATAAATTAACTGAAATCGTTCTGAAAATTTCAAAAACGGGGAAATTAAATTGAATTGAAAATTTCATGTGTGCTCACTTAATTGTTTCCAATAAATTGATTCAATTAAGTTAATGTCTGAAGGGGACATGTGCTCCTACGCTTTGCTGCAGGACCTCATCTTTGCTTTTAATTTTCTTGTAGACTAAAAATCATTAAAACATGTACGCACACTCCTGTGGTTTGTGGCTTTAAGTAACGTTCAAAAAACTCTATGCTGGTAGCACAGAAAAACAAAACAGTAAACACGTGAAAGGCGGGGGGGAGTGACAGTAATTGACGGATTAGTATAAAAATTAAATTCTTAATTAACAGTTGCTTAAGAAAATATTGTTAATTAAATATTTTGGCTTTGGCATTTCAATTTCATATACGAAGTGAAAATCGTTCTTATAATTACTTATTTGCACACAACTGTTTACTTATCCTCCAAAAACTACTTTTTAAATGTGAACCATTTTCGTTTACCATTTACTTTGCAATTTAGTTGGCCTTTAAAATATTTTTTTTTGCTGCCCCAAAAACAAAATAAAAAGTACCCCAAGCAAGTTTTTACTAATCGACCTCTTGCTAATTGATAGTGGGTGGGAAATGAAAAGTATGAAAACTTCGTCCTTTTTGAAAAAGGAATATGCGCTTTCATTTAATTTTTTAAAACTTTCTGTCAGTTTAAACTTGCGGAGTCCGTAACTTGACATCGGCCTTACTGAGCCCACTCGATTAAACCTCATGTGAATAAAGTGAGCGAAAATGACAACAATTGTGTTAAAAAACTTTATTGGAAAACTTCGGAATTTGATGACATTCCGAAATACAAATTATTCACTTTTCATGTTCAGGCCTACCATTTTTGCACTCTCCTGCCACAACCAATCAGCCATTTTATCATCTCTAGCCTTCGGCAGCAAGGGAAATAATTTCATGCGATCGTAATACTGGCCCGTCTTACCCTCCATCTTAGGATCTAGGGCCAAAAACAATATAGTTTGAGCGCCACCTTTAGTTGAACGCAAAAAGAACTTGGCAAATATGCTGCTAAAGAAATTCAATATCGGATCATAGCGCGTCAATTCCGATTGAACGGAGCCAGGATGCAAGCAGTTAACAATGACGTTTGACTCCTTTAGCATACGACCCAGTTTCCGTGTGAACAAAATGTTTGCCAATTTGCTACGTCCGTAGGCACCAAAGCGTGTATAACTTTGCTCCAAATTCATATCATCCTTGACAAAATTGCCAAAAATATGGGCCAAAGAGCTAACCACCACAATCCGGCTGGGGGCTGACGCCTTTAAAGTATCCAGCAGTAAGTTTGTTAAAAGGAAATGACCCAAATGGTTGACACCGAATTGCTGCTCGAAACCATCTGCTGTTAGTTGGCGCGGTGTGCTCATTATGCCGGCATTGTTGATTAAAATATCCAGGCGATTTTCCTCTTGCAGAAATTTCTCCGCAAATTCCCGAACCGATTTTAGCGAGGCCAAGTCCAATATGCGATTGAAGACATGGATGTTGCCAGTACGCTTCACAATTTCCAAACGACTCTTTTCACATTTCTCATGATTTCGACAAGCCATATAAACTCGCGCTCCCCGCTTAGCCATATCTAAGGCCACCTCTTTCCCTATGCCCGTATTTGCACCAGTAATAATGACCACTTTGCCATCCAAGCGATTGTCTTTGGTGTAGTACGGCCCCTCCCGCCATTTATAAAAGATGTAAACGGACAAAGCTGACAGCAGACACCAGCAGGTTAATTCAAACTCTCGTCCTCCCTTCAAGCAAATAACACGCACTTGATTATCACAAAGTAATTTATTGACAAGTTCGGCAATTATCATTCTGACGTTGGACTATTGTTGAACCCGTTTACACTAAAGAATGCTAAGATTTAAATATCAAGTGGCACTCCCATAAACTGATCCAAAATGCAACCTTTAACTGCTTTTACACAACTGCTGCTGTAACTCCAATGGCGGCAGAATTACAATAAAAAAAACATTTCCGCAACAAAAAGCAGCCTAAAACGAAGTTAAATTAGCCGTACAGTATTTATCGTTTTAAGCAGCTCAATTGAACTAAAATTACTCAGACGAGTTTCTCTCTTAAATATTTCGCTTTGTGTAGTTACTCGTACTTTATTGGTGTTGTAAAGAAACCAACCAGATCCGAAATTCCATCGTGAACTGAACGATTAATTATCTTTACTGTGCAAAAAAAATCTTATTTTGTTTGGTCAAAGAAATTAGAGAAATGATCTCCTCTGGCTTATAAATATAAACAGAGAGAGAGACAGAGAGAGAGAGAGAGTTACCCAAAGAGAGAAATGATGCTAAAGAAAACCGAAAAGGTGCCAGATGTTTATTGAAATGGAAACACTGTTCCAGTTAAAACAGAAGAATCAAAAAGAATTAAAAATGTTTTTTAAAGAAATTATTTTTTTCAATTTTTAATACTAAAAATTTTTTAAATAAAAAAAAAATAAAATAAAGCTCAGAGTAATAATAATTAAATAATTATATTAAATATTTCTTGTAACATTTAATTTTTAATTTTAAAGTGAACTAAAAAAAATTAAAAATGTTTTTTAAATAAATTTATTTAATTATTTGTTAAATTTATTTATTATTTATCATTTTGAAAGAAATATTTTCTCTATAATAATTATTAACAAAAAATTATTATTAATTTTATTAAAATTTTCAATATATTTTTCAATGCTCAAAATTGAACATATTTTAAGGACTGATACACTATTCTACACAGGCGTATGATTTGTCAAATAAGACATCTCTGCTGGAAAAATAGAATAGTGTAGCCCCAACAAGCCCGATTTTTATGACAAGCACAACTTTATGATCAGAGTTGCTTTTATTTCAATCAGCAAAGAAAAAATGGTTGGCATCATTTTTGTATGATAGTGTGGCACCAGCAATGACATTTTAATGTGATTTCCTACAATACGAGGGCCGATATCACTATCAGAATTTTGTATGGTTAAATCGTACGAATGTGTTGGATAGTGAAACAAGGCATTTATTAGTAATTAAAATGATTGTATGGCCACTCGAGTTCTGTGGCAATACAAATATGAGTATTAAACTACAGGTTTTTTTCACTCCAATCCTCTCTCTCTGTGTTGTTCTTTTCTCATGCTCGTATATAAATTTTATAATTATTTTTTTTTTTTTTGCGCATCAACTTCCAGTTTGTTTTCAATTCACAAGATAATGAACGGTTGTGTAAATATTCGCACGTTGGTATGCATGTGTGGACTCATGCGCCAGACCAAACTGGTCGAGAAATACTATTTATATTGCATTGGTAAACTCTAGCGTGGGTAGGTAGCAAAAGTTTTCGGCTTAGGAAAAGAGAATACAACTTTTCTTTGTAAGGAACAATTCATATATGCATAAGATGGTACGAAGGGGTACTTAAATATTTGCTGCGGCAATAATTACGTAACAGAAATCCTGAGCATTGCGGAAACGGCTATGCATTGCACATCTGCAACCTTCGCAAATATGCAATGCTTCATTGCTACGAATTGAGAGTTTCTTTTAAAAATATTGTTGCAACAGCGGACTCTTTAATACAAAAAAAAGAGGAAATATTTTTTATGATTTATTATATTATTTTCCTCTTCGCATTAATTTGTTATATCTTCGCCAGTTTACATAGTTCTTGTTCAACATATGTATTTTAATTAAAATGAAATTTATTTAAAATTAAATTTATTTAAAATTAAATTTAATTAAATTAAATTAAAATTTTTATGAAATCGTAGTTGAATTTAGAAACATTTGAAGATGTCAATTCACATCACCTTTCCATTGGTAATTTGATATATAATTTAATTATATATCAATTTAATTACACATTTTTTATGCGACTTAAAAGATTTTTGTGTTGCAAACATGCACAAGTATTGGAAGTGCAATTCTCATATATTTTGTCGCTCTGATATTGTCAGCCGATATTCCCAAATCTGCTACACATGAAAGAATTATCTGCAGCTCATAATATATATATATATATATATATATATTTTAAAATTTAATTATATATTTTTTCTTTCTTTTTTAAATTTAGCCATATAAAGATTGAATATTGCATTTTAATAATATGGGGGTTTTCCTTTCTAAAAAATATAAATTTTATTTAAAAAGTGAAGTCTTAAGTTCGCTTCTTAAAAGCACTTTGCACTCTTTAAATGCGCAACAAGTACTACTCTTTATTGCCCGATTAATCCGCTCCGTAGGCGAATGAATAAGGCACAGACTACTAAGCCGCATGATTCCTGCCTACACTTTGGATGTTTTCTTGCGGATAAGGCGAAAGCTTTGGAAGTTAAGTTAGTTAAAAAATTGAAAACTATATCGCAGACGATTTTTATTAGCGCATTACCAGACGAACTGGGGAAAAATTTTTCCTATCAGAACAATCAGAGAGTTTAGTTTTATAATTTATATTGATTTAAAATCAGTATTTGCGACTGAACTGAACTTTCGTTATCCATTTCATTGAGTTTTAACTTCATCAAATAAAGCATTCGCTGCTGGAAGAATAATTCTTCCTCATATAAAAATAAAACATTATAAAATTAATTTATAACAAAATCTAAACTGGATCTCCTTTCAATTCGCTATTGTTCTATTCATTAAACGTATTTCATATCTGTTCCATAAAACTTTTACTCATAAAAAATATTTTTCTTTTGTTTAAAGTTTTGAACCTTTTATAAAATAATTCACTTAAAAACATAATTTCTATAAGTTAAAGTAATTTTATTTTTAATTTTCAAATAATTGGAGAATTTCATCTAATTGGCTCTAATATCTCTGGCGGGCCATATGCTATTTAAATGCAAAATTAATTGTTTAAATTCTAGTTTTCTTAAAAGTCAAACTGATAGATAATTCCTGTCCAGCCATATTAGTTTTATGTAAAGATATTTTTTTTTTTGGGATTTAAGTGATAGCCTTTATTAAAACAAATTTGTTATTTATTAGACCAGCATATCTGTAGCGGGCCTTTGCATAAGTAATTTTTTTAGTTTGCTTTTGTTTCAAAATGTTAGTAAAGTGTTGTGTTTTTTAAGATTAAACAATTGTTTATGGCGGGCCATAAAATAATTGAGTAAAAATATATTTATTTTAATTTATAAACTGCAACTGAATAACGTAGGAACTTCAAAATTAAGTCTTGTCTACTAGACTATTCCACATTGCCTCGGTGCCATATATTATGTTAGAGAAAATATTTATTTTTTTTTACTTTTAAGATCACTGGCAGAATTTAGTATCCTTTTTAAGTATAAACGATAGTCTAACGGATTGTTATATTTGTGGCGGGCCATAATTTATTTGAGTAAAGAGAGCAATTCGTCTCTTAAATTTCAAACTATGAATTATCTAATCTACTATTTTCTATTTTTGAGCTATTTTTAACCTTTTCTCCATTTACAAATTAAATTATTTAAATGCAATCGTCAAACATCTAAAAACTTTTCTTTATGTTTACAGAATACATAATTTTCTGTTAGCAAACTTTAAGCTTTTACGGGCCATTTTTTTGCTTGTACACAATAGGCATTTTTATAGTCATAAGTATTAATTTTCAAACATTTTTTGTAACATTTTCAGGCGGGCCATTGACACCCCATAATTACTTCCTTCTTTGTAGAACTAAAAGTTTCCTCTAGTTTGTTAACTTCCGGTTTTCATTTATAAAAATACTGCACTGTTTGAGACTTGTTGCTTCACTGTTGTTAAAGGAATGCTATTATTTATTAACATCCTTCTAATTATTTAATTAAATTGCCTAAAACGAATTTTACTATTATTTTCTCTTTAAATATGTGACGTACTCTTCTTCTTCCTCACAAGATTCAAATGAATTGCCAAAACTATGTCGTCATGTTCTGTTTGCCCATTTTTCATAAAACAAAAAAAAAATGACTTTCATTAGTATAATTCCTTTTCTTTTTTTCTGGTTTTATTAAGATCTCTGGGGAGTCCTTTATTGACAAAACAAAAGAAATGAGTTAATAAGTGTAACAGCAGTTACATAAACGCAGACTCTAATGAATTCTCATTCATTAAAACAGCTAGTGCTATTTTCAGCCCTTAAGCATTCGGGAAGAACTATTTAAGGTTGACGTCATTATCGCAAACATTATAATAATGAATGCACATCATTAGAACGTTGTCATATTAATATTATTCTCCTTTTTAGCTGGCTGCCTGTTATGGATTTTTCCTACTCAAATATTCATTACACTACATAATTAGCTTCTAATGCTAATATTATTATTTATATACGTAAATATTCAAATAATTATTGCAATATGGGAGGACACGTACGGCATGGAAAGGGAAAATTTAAATCGCCTTTATTAAAATATTTTAATAAAACTTTTCCGTTAACAAGAAAAATAAATTGTTTTTTTCGGACTTCTTAATAAGTTATATATTTGATAGGAACTCTTATCCGTCAAAATGTGCAAATCTTTATGCGGGCCTTATAATAGTTTTGATATAATTATAAAATAAATTTTTTTTGGCTAAATGATAGGTAAGGACTTATTAATAAGTTATATATTTGATAGGAACCCTTATCTGTCAAAATGTGCAAATCTTCAGGCGGGCCTTATAATAGTTTCGGCATAATTATAAAATATAAATTTTTTTTGGCTAAATGACAGCTAAGGACTTATTAATAAGTTATATATTTGATAGGAACCCGTATCGGTCAAAATGTGCAAATTTTTAGGCGGGCCTTATGATAGTTTTGATATAATTATAAAATAATGTTTTTTTTAAAGACTTATTAATAAGTTATATATTTGATTGGAACTCTTATCTGTTAAAATGTGCAAATCTTCAGGCGGGCCTTATAATAGTTTCGATATAATTATAAAAAAAAATTTTTTTTTGGCTAAATGATAGCTAAGGACTTATTAATAAGTTATATATTTGATAGGAACTCTTATCCGTCAAAATGTGCAAATCTTCAGGCGGGCCTTATAATAGTTTCGATATAATTATAAAATTATTTTTTTTTTTTTTTGGCTAAATGACATCTAAGGACTTATTAATAAGTTATATATTTGATAGGAACTCTTATCGGTCAAAATGTGCAAATCTTTATGCGGGCCTTGTAATAGTTTTGATATAATTATAAAATAAATTTTTTTTGGCTAAATGATAGGTAAGGACTTATTAATAAGTTATATATTTGATAGGAACTCATATCGGTCAAAATGTGCAAATCTTTAGGTGGGCCTTATAATAGTTTTGATATAATTATAAAATAATGTTTTTTTGTCTAAATGATAGCTAAAGACTTATTAATAAGTTATGCATTTGATAGGAACTCTTATCTGTCAAAATGTGCAAATCTTCAGGCGGGCCTTATAATAGTTTTAATATAGTTATTGTCTAGAAGAAAGAATTTCTAAAGGGCAACTATTTTACTCTGTTTTCTATGTTTTCTCTCCCTATTAGTAAGAATATGTTTAAAGTAGCGAAAGTTACTTTATATAGTCTATATTGTTGTCATGCTCTAAATTGGATGAAGCTTTGAGTTAATTCCTTTAATAAGGCCCGCCACAAAAATGGGCATCAATTGATAGTTTTGATAGTTTTTTTATTGTTTTTAAAAGCTTTATAAAGCTTCATTTCACTTTTCGAAATTCATTGTAGCCACAGAAAAATGGTTAGCTTTGACTGTATCTAAAATATAGTGCAAAACCTTTTATGTTTCTGGCCCGCCTAAAACCTAACTGATTGGCTCAATGTATTTTTTATACGTTGAAAGTATTAGGAAATATACCTTTGGTGATTGCTTGATTTTTTGTTCACTAAAAGATTTTAAATGATAAGCAATTATTATTACTTTTGTAAAAACAGCTGTTTTCCTATGTATGTTTTAAAATTCATTAAAAAAATTTTTGGAAGTAAAATGTTTTCCACGTGCAAACTCATTGCAGTTATATGGCCCGCCACAAAATGTATCTAAATTTCGCCTGAATAACTTACAGTTTTGGCTTATATTTTAGAATTTGAAAAAGCATTTTATTAAGCTTTTATTGTTATTGGGTTTGTTAAAGAAACATTTCTTTGACTGCCCGCTTAAAATGTGTGCTGGACATGTCATTTGGCACACGCTGTTTATTAGGGTGGCACATGCAAATTAATTTACTGATAATAATAAGAAAAATAATAAGAAAAATGGTATTTTTAAAAGTTTACATATTATTGTTGAATAGTTGCATTAAAGCAAGAGCGGATTTGTGGCCCGCCATGAAACATTGCTTTAGAGCGCTTTCAAATCTTCAATATGTACTTTAAGCACAATTTGAAAACAGGTTGTGTAATTATGGCCCGTCTGAGACTTGTGTTATTGTTGTATAGCTGCATTAAAGCAAAAGTGTATTTATAGGCCGCCATGAACCATTGCTTTAGAAAGCTTTCAAACCTTCAATATGTACTTTAAGTAGATATTGAAAATAGGTTGTGTAATTGTGGCCCGCCTGAGACTTGTGTTATTGTTGTATAGCTGCATTAAAGCAAAAGTGTATTTATAGGCCGCCATGAAACATTGCTTTAGAGCGGTTTCAAACCTTCAATATGTACTTTAAGTAGATATTGGAAATAGCTTGTGTAATTGTGGCCCGCCTGAGACTTGTGTTATTGTTGTATAGCTGCATTAAAGCAAAAGTGTATTTATAGGCCGCCATAAAAACATTGCTTTAGAGCGGTTTCAAACCTTCAATATGTACTTTAAGTAGATTTGGAAATAGGTTGTGTAATTGTGGCCCGCCTGAGACTTGTGTTATTGTTGTATAGCTGCATTAAAGCAAAAGTGCATTTATAGGCCGCCATAAAAACATTGCTTTAGAGCGGTTTCAAACCTTCAATATGTACTTTAAGTAGATATTGAAAACAGGTTGTATAATTATGGCCCGCCTGAGACTTGCAAAATATATATTATTTAGTTGTTACTGGTTACTAGAGTGATACTCGAAATTTATTTCTTAACAAAATTTCTTATCACGCTTTTGGCATCATTTGGACCAGGACACAATAAAAAGCCTGTCATTTCTTTTTGGTTGTTTTTTTTTTTATGGCCCGCCTGAAAAAATTATTGTCCACCGATGAACATTTTAATTTCTTATTTGTTGTTATGTTGAAAATTTTATGCATAACAATAAGACTTAAAATGTTATTAATGCGGTTGTCTTTGCATCACTGTGTGCTAAAAACCTTAAAGTTCTCAAAGCCTTACAAAAGTTTTTCGAATATACATATTTCATATACGAGTATCCTTTCACATTCAAAAGTAGTTCAACAATTTATGTAACTCTGTATATTTTGTAAATTTTTCTTTTCATTGGCTGTAAAGTTACAATTCATTTGCTTTATAGTAATTTTGTTTTTTCAAAAAATAAAGAAACCGCCAAAAATAAAAGCAGAATAAATAAAAAAATCCAAAAAGCAGACCATAAAGCATGCACACTTGAGATCCTTTGATGGCAAATAATACCAATTGTAAGACAATGTTGTGGAGAGGATTTTATGGCATTCGAAAGTATGGAAGTTGAAGAAACAAAGGTTGTCTTGATGTTTCTGACTGGCATTTAATTTGGATTCCTCGCATCTGGTGTTGGCAAGAAACGAATTTAACCAAGTAACAAATACTTCGGGTACTTGCTTGTACTTTTTTTCCTTTGTTAGGCCAATACGTGAAGAAAATCATAAAATCTGGCAAAATAAACAAATTAAAGAATATTGTTGTTTTTGTTGTTGTTTTTGTTTTTTTCCTGTATTGTCTCAAGAACATAAAAATAAAATATTTGAATGAAGAACAACATTGTTTTAAAATTTATGATGCTGCAATCATAATGGGGAAACAACAATAAAAGCACCTGCTCTGCCACTTAGAAGGCCTTCACAGGTGCATACTGTGGGTTAACCTAAAGGAAACTCGAAGTAAGACGACTAGTAGGAATATAACAAATAAAAAATTATATAAATTGACTCTAAAATAATTTTTATTTCATAAATAATTCTTTACAAGTAATTTTTTTTTAAATATGTAAAAATTTCCTTCTGGCCAGCTCTGCTTTTATAGTTGAATATCACTTTTAAAATTTTTAAATAAAATATTATTTTTTTACACAAAAGTACATTGAAATTTATTTTTGGTGGGGTGCCACTTCCTTGCACGCTCCTGGATATCATCTGTAAACATTTACTGTGCTTAATTGTGCCTTTACGCCGTATTAGAAAAATTTTATAAAAACCATATTTTTTGCGGCATTTTGCGATATTTCTTGAAATTAATCCGCTCAGTTACAAAATTATGGCTGTGTGATTTACTCCATTAAATTTAAAGTTTTCTTAAAATTACTGTCTATTTTTGAATATACGTAAAATAATTTTATTAGAATTGTATATAACTTAATAAGTGAAACAGCATTGCATCAGGATTTTTTTTTCTAAATAAAATGTAAAAGTTTTGAGGCGGGCCATAATTGGTTGAATAAAAAATACCTACTGAGTAAGTAAGTAGTTTGGAAAATTACATAGAGTAAAACCAAGAATCTAATAAACTTTTGTAGTACAGAAATTTAGATTTTTTTTATTTGGGCTACTAACTGGCGTTTTGGCCCGCCGTAAAACTGTTATTTTTAATGGGCTTTAAATCAATGTAAGAATTCGTTTATCTTTTTCAAATGTTTTTGTCAACCGCATGGTAATTATATTAGTAATTTATACTAAGATATAATTGTTAATTCTGGCGTTATGGCCCGCCTCAATTTTTTTTTGTAATACAGATTTCAATTTTATTTTAAAAAATCTGGAAAAATAATAATATTTTTAACAGGGTTTTATTGTAAGCTACTAATACCGATATTAAAAACATTTTCATCTATAAAATCCCCGAAATTCCTTTTTTTAAATATTTTTACAGCTGGAATCTTTTATGAATTCAATTAAATATTTTAATGAATAATAATTGTGAAATGTTCAGAATTCTTGTCCTTACTTGCCTTAAATGTGTCCAAACATTTTCGCCAATTCATAATGTCATTAATAATTCGACTATTCATTTAAAAACTGGCTAAGAGTAAAACCTTTAAAGTAAACAGAAAGACGGCGACAAATTAAAATTGAGAAAAATTATTATTAATTATTTATTGTGTTTTTACGGTGGCCGCCATGCAGAATTGGGCCCAATTATTGGGATAAGTGAATTTAATTCTATTTGTAATTATAGTTAATTTATTTTTATATACAAAAAATATATTTTTTTACAATCGTATTTGGCCCGCCTGGGACATGCCGTACAGCATTAGTAACATACAGTCTATTGCTTAAAAATGTCACGGTGAATGCATATAAAAATAACTGAATTCACATTTTATGAGAATTATTCATATTTATAGAACAAAATGTTGATGAGGTAGTAAATACAATACTTACTCATTACCTATTTGGGCAGGTCAAGTAATATCTTTTTTATATATACTATAGTAGTTTATCGAGAGATGGAGAAAAAAGTCTTGTTGTAATTAAATTAATATTTCAATTGTTTATTTTGTACTGTTTAAAATATGTTCCTAAAACAAAACGGTATTGATGTGTTCTTGTATTATTATTTTAAAACATATTTTAATTTATGGCCCGCCAGAAAACTTTGTACTGTGCTGTTGAAAATATGTTTATAAAACAGAACCGTATTAATGTGTTCTTGTATTATTTATTTAAATCATATTTTTATTTATGGCCCGCCAGAAAACTTTGTATTATGTGGTTTAAAATATGTTTATAAAAATGAAATCAATTAATGTGTTCTTATATTATTTGTTTCTATCATATTTTTATATATGGCCCGCTAGAAAATTTTGTGCTATGCTGTTTAAAAGATGTTTATAAAAATGAAACCTATTGATGTGTTTTTATATTATTTGCTTATATCATATTTTTATTTGTGGCCCGCCAGAAAACTTTCTACTGTGCTGTTTAAAAGATGTTTATAAAAATGAAACCTATTGATGTGTTTTTATATTATTTGCTTATATCATATTCTTATTTGTGGCCCGCCAGAAAACTTTGTACTGTGCTGTTGAAAATATGTTTATAAAAATGAAATCAATTAATGTGTTCTTATATTATTTATTTCTATCATATTTTTATATATGGCCCGCCAGAAAACCTTGTGCTATGCTGTTTAAAAGATTTTTATAAAAATGAAACCTATTGATGTGTTTTTATATTATTTGCTTATATTATATTTTTATTTGTGGCCCGCCAGAAAATTTTCTACTGTGCTGTTTAAAAGATGTTTATAAAACAGAACCGTATTAATATGTTCTTGTATTATTTATTTAAATCATATTTTTATTTGTGGCCCGCCAGAAAACTTTCTACTGTGCTGTTTAAAAGATGTTTATAAAAATGAAACCTATTGATGTGTTTTTATATTATTTGCTTATATCATATTTTTATTTGTGGCCCGCCAGAAAACTTTCTACTGTGCTGTTTAAAATATGTTTATAAAACAGAACCGTATTAATGTGTTCTTGTATTATTTATTTAAATCATATTTTTATTTGTGGCCCGCCAGAAAACTTTCTACTGTGCTGTTTAAAAGATGTTTATAAAAATGAAACCTATTGATGTGTTTTTATATTATTTGCTTATATCATATTTTTATTTGTGGCCCGCCAGAAAACTTTCTACTGTGCTGTTTAAAATATGTTTATAAAACAGAACCGTATTAATGTGTTCTTGTATTATTTATTTAAATCATATTTTTATTTATGGCCCGCCAGAAAACTTTCTACTGTGCTTTTTAAAATATGTCTATAAAAAAGATCACTATTAATGTGTTCTTGTATTATTTATTTATATCATATCTTTATTTATGGCCCGCCAGAAAATTTTCTTATTCCAGTTTAAATTTTTTTTAAAACAATTTTATTAATATTATTTTTAATTGTAATTTTTAAAAATTCTAAATTTAAAAATTTGAACCTTTTTTTTTGTTAATTTCCTATACAATTATGCACTTGCATCCACTGTTTTATTGTCCTGTTCTTTCATGGTTATTTTCCCTTGTTGCTGCTTTTATGGCCAAGAATCGTTTACAAATACTTTCCTTGTGTTTCGGTAATTTTCAATTTTGTTTAGTTTCCATGTGCTTGAACTTTGATAAAAAATCCATAAATCCTTTTGTTATCAAAATCATTGCTTTGCATGGGAAAGAAGTCTGCACAAATTCGTTTGTAGGTAACCGGATATAAATTTTGTTGTATATGTGCGTATTTTAATATCAATGTTTTTCATTGGTGGAAGTTTTGAACTTTTTAAACTGTTTGTTTTTCAGGCAATAATTGTCTTTTGTTTTCATTTATTTTATATTTAATGGGAAAGTTTGTGGCTCCTGGTTAAAGTATCTGGTATCTTTTCTTAGCAAACTTTCCTTTTATTTCAATAGTTATTGGCCAGTATTTGTGGTGGCTGTTACTGGCAAAAGTTTGATTGGAAAAATTTTTTGGTCAAATAATTTCCTTTATAATATCCGTTTCTTTAGCTGGAGTGAAACTACTTGACTTTAAATTAGAAATGGCAAGAATTTTATATCCTTTTTGTTTGTTTTGACAAGTTTCTAAAACCGTATCACTTTTCATAATTTTCTAAGATTTTGCTTTTACTTTGTTATATATCAGGTTTCCTTTTTCATTCCTTTTTGTATTGTTGCAGCGTTATTAACGTATTTACTGACTTATATGGTCACTTACAATTAGTGAGACCTCCATCACCACTAAGAAGTGTGACTACACGAGCATGAACCACATTTTAATTCGACACTTAAGAGGATTTCAAACCATTTTAATCCTTTTAACATTCATGTCACCGCAAATTTACAACACAATTCATACTCCTTTTCCATATATGAACTCTCTGAAATGAAAAGGTCATTTTAAATATGTTGAAGGTTGAGGTGTTGCTTAAGTTTAGACAATTATTGCATTGTTCTCTTGTTGAGTGGTTGCTATTTTTCTTGTTGCTTGTATACAAGCAGACCTTCAGCATATTAATGTCTAATGCCGACAAAATATAATTTTAAGAAGATTTTTTGGTTAAGAAGAGTATGAAATAGAAATATAATATATTTAAGCTTATAATTTACTGCTGCCTGCCAAGGATTTTGGTTAAATTCATATACTTTTCACATACTTGAAGCTTTTTTGTGGGATCAATTAGAAGAGAATGTGACTTAATAGATTCACAGCGAACGCCCTTTAAGAAATAGTAAGAAAATTCAGGCATTCAGATTTATACGGAAACCTTTCCCCCTCCAGACAAAGCTCATGCGTTTTATGGCGACTAATTCTTTACAGATATCCATATTAAAAAATATGCCACTTATGGCCCGCCAGAGAAATGCTGCATAACCATGATAATTGAAGTTTTCCCAGGAGTTCCATTCATTGATATTAATTTCCAAAATTTAGAATGGAATTAAAATATAAAATATATTAAGGCTAGAATTTTAAAATATCAATATACAATATAAATATGGAATATCCCCCATTCTATAGAAATGGTAGTCATGTCGTTCTATGCAATATTTTCCCCCAAAGACTGGTTTCTAAAATGCGCAACTTATCGGTTTATTAGAGGAGGAATGCACCACCACATTCAGGATTTTTGATATAAAAAGTTTTTCTTAGAATAACTGCTAAAGGAATTTAAAATAACTTAAGTACATTTAAATACTTTTTTTTGTAATGTGATGTATTTGAAAAATATTTATTTGCTATAAAAATATTTATTTATAAATATTAATTTATATATTTTTTTGTAAATTTATGATTTTTTATGAGTTTCTTTTCTTTTAGTTATATTAAAATAACTTCACATTTTTTTAAAAGTTGTAATGGGCTGATTTCATTTTAATGGCCCGCCTGAAAAATTTTAACGTAGGCACAGTCTATTCAAAATAATTAAATTTTCTTGAATTTATTACTTTTATATTTATTTTTTTTTTATTTTTTATATTTATTATGTTCATAGATATTTATTTACGTTTTCAAAAATTTCACTAAATGCACTATGCCGCCTCAAACTTTTCGGTATTTTATCGCACTTTACAGGAAACTTGTAAAAAATGTAGGTGGGAAATGTGCTGCGTTATAAAGTCTATTATGATTTTAAAGTCTATTAAAATTTAGTAGAATTCTAGTGGAATGTAATATCATCAGTAATTTAATTATCAGACGCGGCAGGACATCTTTTTTCATTTCTACCCTTGTAAAGATTTTTTCGATTTTTTTTAATTAATTTTTTTTTTCTTTTCATATGAATTTTTCATTCTGTGGAATTCTTCATTAAATATGCCTTCAACGTTTACATATTTCTTTAATATAATTTCTCCCTTTTGGTAAAACCACGAAGGCGACAACCCTTTTCTTTAGAACGATATGAATTTAATAGTTTGCCGCAGGCTTTTAATTTCGGATTTTTTTTTGTGTGCTTTTAACAGCTAAATCAAATGACGATTAATCCCCTTAAATATTGCTTAAGCACGTAAGATTTTTGCTGAAAGCTGTGCCAGAAATGTGCTTGCTTAATTTGCGTATAATTAGTTTTGAAAGCATTTCATTGCATACTTTTAGGCTTAAAAATATGTTCATGTACTCGTACTTTGTTAAAAGCTACACGAATTCTCTTCTTTCATTTTGTATATAAACTATGTAAAAAGATTAACAAGCTATAAACCCGTTGTGAACATGGCAGGCACATATTCTCACTGTGCGCTGCCTCCACCTTTATGTGGAGTTATTCACTGTGACTTTTTAATATGTACCGTATATAAAGTAATTAATAGCCATCACAAGCATAATAAATGAACTTGAAATATAAAAAACCTTAAAGCAAAGAAGAAATTTTGTGTATGGAAGGAAAGGATATGCTAGTTATCTCTTGTAATGGCTACATGTATGTTTTAATAAAAACAGCAGCATACATTTGGGCGGTTATACCCCAAAAAAGCATACATTTGTGGGTTGAAGCTATCTCTTGGCGTTTTCATCATTGTAATATTAATATTGCTAGTGAATGAGAAATCTGTAGTCGTTCGCTTAAATGAACACATGACCTTATTTATATAAGAAAATTCTTTATCTGGTGTCTGTTTCTGATACTGTAAATATGCTTTTTATAATAACACATGTCCTCTTTGCTTTGTGACACTGTATGCCTGCTTCCTTCTTGCTGCTGTAAGTCATTTCTTTTATTCCCTGCAGCGCATTTAATTTTAATTATGCGTGACAACACACTCATCTTATTTCAACTCTTATTGCTGGTTTGCACAGAGTTTAACTTTTTTATGTACTTTGTTTTTTAAAGGGGCCATTAGTGGTTTCTTTGACTTTTGAAAAGTTGCTCACAAATTTCTTCTTGTTTCTACGGAGGAATTTAATCATTGTTGCCAAGATCGTTGTGCTTTAAAAAGGGCCGCAATTATGTACGAAAATGCTCATATCATTCATGAAATTATATAATCATGTATTTTAGAAAGCATAATAATACAAAGTTATAACTATTAAAGCATATTTTTAGGTGAGCAAATATTCTTTGAAAGTTTTTATTGTAAAAATGGTGTAAAAATATGGCACGCCCAGATCTTTATTCAATACTTAAAGCGCCGTATGAAGAAGCCTCTTTTCCGCCACATAAAAATGCTTCGAAAATAATTTATAAGCGCTCTTAAAACGTTCTTAATAACCTTTCTCATTTAAACGAAATAATCAGAGCAGTCCAGCGAAAGGATTTTTGCTGCAATGAAATAATATTTAATTGTCAAATGCATTCGTAGATTTTTGTTCCTATTTATTTCTATTTTTCTCTGCTTTAAATCAAAAATAATAAGTAATAATGGGAAAAGAAATAAATCAATATTATTCTTAATATATCGAAATAAAGACACATTTTTTCATTTCGTATGCCCAACATGATTTATATGCTCCTGTTAATTTTAATTAATTGCTTTAAAGATTTATAGAAATGAATTTCCAAATTATTATACGATTTTAGTAAGAAATTCTAAATAAATAAAGATAAGTGAAAATCTAACTAATCTGCGAAAACAATTAGAAAATTTTAGATACTTAGGACTTTTGAAGTACCTAATATGGCCCGCCACAAATTTTCTATAACTGAAGCCTAAGCGTTGTAAAAAATAGCTTTGAATCACTAAAAACTTGGTGTGTCGCAAAATAGGCAGTCAATCTAATCATTTCTAATATTTTCAATGGCATAATATTTTGCTGCTATAATAATTGATTTTTATACCCAATTTTCTTACATAATATTTTTATAGTATATAAATAAAACTAAAACTTGATTACTAATTTTCCCGACGTTTCGTGAATTAGAGGACAAAAGCTCTAGTGTATTTGTAGACTAACAATTTAAAGCATTGTAATGTTAAATGGTAGTATGTCCCCCTAAAAATGTTTGGAGATTTCATTTCATTGAGCCGATGACCTCAGGAGCCATTATATAATTATATTCATCTAATTGCAATATTAATTAAAAAAATAAATAAATACATAAAAATTTTAATAAAAATATATAAGACTAACAGAGGCTTCCCATAGCGAAAGCTTTCAAATATGAGTATAAGCAATATTTACTGCCACCACACAAAATTTCTAATTTGCACTAGTAGTTCAATTTCTGTTAGAATTCTTTCCGGAAATATTCGTAAACTTAAAAAGAAAATTTTAAGTTTTATAAAATCCCTTAAGTATGCTTCATTTTATGGTTGGCTTGATTAAAAACATATTGACATCTACACCTCACAAAAATGTAATCAAAACCTTAAAAGGCAAACAAAAACACTGCAATAAAAATAAATATTTTAGTTATCCTGAAGTATTTACGAAACTATCTTTGCCATTAGGGCAAAAGATGAAACAATTTTAAATAAAAACATCACAAAAGTATGCTACGCTTGTTTACGTAAAGAGCATATTGTGCTCTTAATACATTACCTCTGCCATAAAACTGTTTTAAGCCCCTTAAAGTATGCTTTAATGTACGGGTTAAAGTCAATTAGTTGAGCCATTTTTGTCGTTTGCCACAGCTATTAACAAACGAAACTCCTTTTATTTTGGCAAAACAAAATTGAAATCCTCATTGCAAAATGAAACCTTCTGCAAAGTGTTGGCTGACAAACATTAAAGAAACATGTAACATGTACTCTGAATATACAATGAATTCAAAAAAAAAAAAAAAAAAAAAAAATAAAAATATTTACAACATGTGGGGTTTAATACACCAACATACGATTTTAACGATTGGCATAATACTTTTGAGAATTTAGTTTAAAATTGTCAAAAAATTGTGAATAGAAAATATTTAAATTTACATAAGAGAATTTTAAAGTATGCAGGACATTAACAAATTTAGAACAGCCTGATTGAGGGGGAAAGGTTGCAGCAATAATATAATATTTTTCTGGAATAGATTTTTTAATACCTTTACCAACAGAAACATGTTGCAAGTTCACAATGGGGTTCTCACCCTCCTTCTGATTGGTATTCTAAAGCAAGTAGGTCTGTGTAATCTAGTCTGTGTGGGGAAGGTTAATGACATCGGCGTTTGCGAGTAGTCTGAAGGGGGTCCACATGCGTACGCTACATCTGAAAACATACTACTCCAAGAATTGGAGATTTTTAAATCTCCTGTTTAATATCCTCTTTACTTTAAGATCACTTCGTTGCACGAAGTGGGATTAGAAATAGGTCTGCCTTATGGGAAAAATGTTTGTTGTAAAGGCTGTGCTACTTATTCATTTCGTATAGCTTGAATAGTCTATGTGCACCTACCAAGTGTAAGATAAATTGCCGTGGTTTTAATCACTCGTAAAAAAGTTTCCACGCTCATTTCATATGCAGTTCATTAAAGGCTGGAAGGAGAAATTTTACAAGATATAGTGAATTTTGTACGAGGACTTAATGAGAAGTATAAGCTGAATCTCAAGAAATTTTCAAACACTTTTATTTTAATGGCGCAAAAGTTTTTGATTTATAAGTTATAAGTTATTATCTTATAAGCGCGGTTTGGGTTATGTGAGGTTTGCGTCTGCCCCGGATTGGTTGGTTTTTCATAGTTTTCGCTGAAGACGGCTCCTCTATGAAAGTCATTAGTCAGTCACTACTATAAAATCGCAGGAATATGGTCTAGTCACCCCTCTTGGTCTATTGCACAAATACTTTTAAAATTTAGTTTTCTTTAGTTTTCTGATTTCAAGTCCGTTTTCCTAAATAAAAGGACTTTTGCCTCTTAATAGCCGTATCAAATCACAAAATGGGCGCCACTAATTGACTTTAGCAAGTACACTAACACCTACTTTGGCAATTTATGCTGCAAACTATCTGGGAATAAATAAAATGTATTGTGATCTCTAGTGGTTCCCAAAATATACATTCTAAGGAATTTTCATTTTCCAATGTAGTCCTGTGGGAATTTTTTTTTGATTTGTCAATACCGGCGAAATTTAAAAATTTCTGTTTGGCGAATGTATTTCATATTTAATAATAATATAAAGTAATATATAAAGGATGTACGATTGTGTAGATAATGGATATCCTGGCTATGCTTGATGGGATTGGTATGCTAATCTCGATCAGCATCGCAACCGGTATGGAGAGTGCTTAGTAAATACTATTAGACAGGATACTGGCTGCACACAGGATATGATTTTGCAGACCGAGTAAAAGTTTAAAAATTTCTGATTACAAAAAAAAAAAACAATAATGACAAATGTGAAGGCCCTCTTGCCCTAGTGCCTTCCATGGGTACCAAGTAAGAACAGCTTGTTTAATTCTGAAAACGAATTACAGCTAGAGACATTTTGCTCTCTTAAGAGTCACTACGACGAGATTAAAACAATGCAGGTTTCTTTAGGGCATTAATTTTTCTGGAGAATTAATTTTGGGAGTATAGTTTTAGGTGGCTTATTTAGCGGCAACCGTGCTCTCTTTGGTTAAATAGACATTTCTAAGACCGCAATAACTACTATAATTATTTTTTTTTAACTATTTCTTCTATCGCTGATGCGATTACAGTGTCAAGTTTTGAATATATCTGTGTCTCCACATCTTATCACTCAATTACAGCGTTTGTGGTAACGAAAAGTAAACTTTTACAGACTTTCGTTATTTTATTCACAACGGAGAAATGTATTGGCCCAGTTTTCCACACTTTGTGCCTACTTGAGATATGAAGAGGCTGACGAAGAATGAGCGTGTCCTTCATCAAAACGCGAAATCGGTCAAATAAGTTGCTACGTAGTTCCAACATCCTTCCTTAGCGAAAATAACTTCTCGTATGGCCTCTAATTATTAACTCATTTACCTTTTTAGTGCCATCTCTGCATTTTTTATTTCTTTTTGCAATTTAACCTACAAAATTATTTAAGTTCATGACCTTCAGAACTTCAATTTTAATTATCTGTGAGTTTAATTTCCTGCTCACTGCATTTACTTGTGCGACAGTTAATATTAAATTTTTCGTCCTTTTTATTTCCACTTTTTTTTCTCTGTTTTTTGTTTTGCTAAATCCTGCAATCGTCAACATTGCAAAAAAAAACTTTATGTTGTCGGCAGGAATATAAAAGTAGAAAAAAGAAGGAGTTTAAAATTATTATGCATGTGACGGTTCACAAACATTTGCCGACATACATACATACACACAATTGTTTTTAAGGTCGAAATCCTGCACAGAGTTTTTATGGGCCTTCGAAAGGAACGAATTCATGCATTGGGCATTTAAAACAATACAAACACATTTGAAACGTTAAGCGTACATAAATGTGAATTAATATGAGCATATGAGAAGCATGCGGATGTGTATGTATGTGTATATATGTGTGTATGTGTTTGTGTATGCACATTTGTGCTTGTCATATTAAAGCCTGCAGACACTTTTGCACACTTTTTTTTTTGCAATGTTTGTTTTTGCTTTTGTTGCTGTTGCTGATGTTGTGTTTTGTTCCTGCCTTCCACATCGAGCGACAGTTTTATGTCAATTTGTTTGTTAGAAATGAAAGACAGAGCAACTAACAAACACAACGACTTTCTATCAAAAACTCAAATAAAAATCGATATTCAGCACACAAAATGTGTGCACGCCACCGTGAACGGCTTGACTGGCGCAAATAATCAAGTAATAATTTTTGTTTTTGCACATGTATGTGTGTTGCACACGCAAGCGGCTCTGTATCTTGTTGTCATATTTTGCCGGATAACAACTAAAAGTCTTTAACGAGATTTCTAATTTAATTGAAAATAAAAAAGATAAGAAACTGAATATGAAGCCGTATGACAAGCAAAGTGGGCCAACATTTTGTGACCTTAAAAGCGGCCTGTTTGTGTGGCTTCGAAAAGTTTAAACGTCGTTTATTGTATATTTTCCCACATTTTATTCATTCGGAGGTTAATAAAACTATTTAATGAAATTATTTTTATACATAAAAACAAAAGAGAGAGATACCCGTAACCAAAAATTAATTTTCAGGGAAGACTGTAACGAGCAGGCTTATGGCTAAAGAGCGCTACATTTTGTGAGAGAGGCTCATTATTCCAGTGGTTAGAACTGGAAATCGTTAGACTTGCAGTCCAACATTCTCCTTCGTAAAATGGTTTACTTGCTTTATTTTGGTATGCTCGAGGAATATATTTGGTAAGCATCGGCCATGAGGAAAAGCAATGCAACGGATAGACGGATCTTTGTTTTGTGGACTGCAATAGGGAGCTACTTTGAGAATCTGCATAATGAGGGTGAAGGTCCTGCAGCCGTAACCAGTGACTACAAATACCTCTCTAGGCGGTTGGCAGGCTCGTAGTCAGAAGATATTTACCCGTCTCTCCGTTTGGCTATAACTGAAACGTATTAGGCTGGAAAACAGTATGTGCAACTCTGATCCTTTTTTCAACACACTATTGATTATCAAGCAACTAGAAATTTTCAGAATTTCCAAAAATAAAGAATTCCAACTTGAACTGTCCTAAGAAATGAAAATACACTTAAAATAATACAACCCACACTTTCATCTCAAACGAGTATGGCCTCTGTAATTTGAGAGGTCGTTGTGTGGTTATTACAAAGCATTTTATACAGACAGTTTCCATCCTTACACGGGCCTTTGAATTTTTTTTTATATTCGAAGGCGACACAGAGGCGCATAATTAAAATTAGAATTATTTAAATTTGGGCAATTTAATACCAGGAAAAATTAAGTATAAACGCAAAGCAATGCGAGTCACTATTAAGGATTTTAAGCTGGAACACAGTGTTAGCAGCAGAGCATGGAAACTTTAGCTGGCAGTTGAAAGGGATAGATATCCTAAATAATATTTTTAGGCCGTATCAGAAGTTTGAAAACATTGTGGGCAAATGTTGCAAAGATGGAGTGTGATTTGTCTGAGACTAATCGTATACTGCTGCTGCTAGCAATAACTAGGGACTTAGTGAAGAGAAAGGGAGCCGATAATTATCGACTTCCACTAAACAGTAAAAAAATAAAAACTAACAGCTCTAGAAGGACTTGCTCTTAATAAAGGTGTTTTGTAGAGTTAAGTTAAATGTTGATTTGTCTCGAAAGGAAACTGCTATTGTGATATATCCGGCGAATTGTTGCCCGCTATCAGTTCCAAGTGAATACACAGAAAAGGCAAAAAAGAAAAAAATATTAATTGTTAAAGGAAGAATAAAAAATTTTTAAATTCGAAATAGCAAATAATATGTTTAGAGTCGAGGGTCAATTTCACTTTCATAGAATTATTTGTAGAAATTTTGGGAATGGATCCAAAGCTTTGGATATAATTGCTCTTTTAGGTACCAGAAGTTTTAGAGAAAACTCTTTACGGTAAGTGGATAACCTTTCCTACCCCGAGGAAGTGAGTTGTAGCGAAAATTTGGAACACCTGGTGTTGTTGCTTATATCGATGGATCCCAAACAAATCTTATAGGGCAAAAGTTATAAAAGGGTAAAAGAGGCTGGTAAAGTTTTTAAATCTAAAATACAGTTCAACGGGAGAAGGGAAAATATTGTAATGTGAAATTTCTCCACTGAGTCACATAAATTGTTAGAGAACGGAGAGATGTGAAAGGGGTATACATTTGGATGGAAAAATTTTTCATTATAGCCGTGATTTATTGCAGGAAAATAGTTTTCGAAAGATATATATTTACATGTAAAATAGTTTGTTTCAAGACTAGGCTCCAGAAGAAGGCCATGCCTTACGGGCGTAATAAAGCATGCGAGAGTAATGAGAAAGAAGTAGATGTAGGTAGGGCAGGTGCTGAAGAAGTAGATAGAGAGAGAGGTAGAGAGAGGGAGAGCGAGAGGTCAACTATTATGCGCTAATGTTTTTAGTAGCCACTTTATTAATTGTTTTACTTCGTGCATGAGATGCCGCCTCAGAAGGCCGGTAAACTGGAATGCATGCTCAGATGTTTGGAAGATTATTAGAAATGCATAAAGATCAATAGACTGTGTTCAAAAATACTTTCGTCGTTTCATCAAAAACCGATAAAATGATTGGAAAATTTCGATAACACAATTTCTCTTCTAGAGTAAAACAAATAAGTAACGAAACTTATTTATACGCCATTATTTTGTTCATTGGCTGATATGTATACAGCTTTTATTTTATTACTTTTTCTATAAATAAATAAATTAATTTAGATTTTATTTTTAAATTATTTTAGACATAAATTGTCTAATTCATCTTCTTTTTAATTATTTATTTTATATATTCTCTTCACATACCTAATAATTTTAGTAATAAATTTCTATAATTTTTCTTTCCATTTAATTTTCTTACTTTTCTTTTTTTGTGTATTTTATTTCTTTTATTAAAACAAAATATAGTTTTACATCAGCTTAAACGTTTGCAGTTGTATTTTTGTGTAGCCTAATTTTAGGCTTCAAAAAAAAATTATTTTTAATAAATATAGTTACTAGCAAGTTAGTTAGTTATTTATTTATTGAGGCTAATATTTTATATTACATATAATTTTTTAGCAAATATTTATTTTTTTTTTGAAAACTTAAAACTATCATATATTATTTTAATTAAATTACTAGTTCTTGCCTATGCAACTTGCCTATCCAATCTAAGAATAATTATAAACTATAATTATAAAAACATTAATTAATGGTCTGAGCAGTGCTTGCTGCCGGCATTTATCTATATTTTAATAAATATAATTTTATAAATTTCATTGCCTTAATGTAAATAAATGGTTAATTGAAATACTTATGTAATGGAAAAAAGCTTAGCATATTTTTAGTCGTTTGGTATTTTTCCAAATGGGTTAAAGCTTAAATAGCTTTTTAATTTTTATTCCCCAATTCTTTTCTAAATTTAACTCTTTTCGGTGCTGTGAAATTTTGTTTTTTAATTTTCATGCAAATTCTAATATTTCTTTTTGTGGAAAAATCTTAAAATGTTAAATATTTTTTTTTAATAAAAATATTCACCTGCTACCTTTCAGTAATAATTTTTAATATAATTTTAATAGTAAGGAAAATTATATTTATATAGTAAAAAGAAAAATTATAAATATTTTTATAATTCATAAAAATAAAAGAAAAATGATTTTATTTAATTTAATATTCATTCATTTTAAATAAAATATATTAATTATTAATATTTAAAATGTTATTTATTTATATATTAATATTATTATTTATTTATATATTAATATTATTATTTATTTATATTATTTATGGATTTGTTTCATAATTTCTTTTTTTGTGTATTTATTTTACTTACTGATTTTATGAATTTCTTTTTACTTTTATAATATTCTTTCCTTTTTTTTTATTTTTTTATGTACTTGTTGCCATAGACCTTAAATTTTTTTCATCGGTTGTATGATTGGTTGAATTGATGTTGGGTTCTGGACCACGTAGATTTGATCCGCCGAGGAAGAATGATTTGGCCACAGTGGCCATATTCCTCCAAGAAGTCCTTTTCAAAGGCTTCTAAAAAATGTGGAAACCATCTTTCAAATATTCCAGTTTAATAGCCTTATGTGTTGGGTTCTGGACCACATAGGTTTGATCCGCCGAGGAAGAATGATTTGGCCACAGTGGCCATATTCCTCCAAGAAGTCCTTTTCAAAGGCTTCTAAAAAATGTGGAAACCATCTTTCAAATATTCCAGTTTAATAGCTTTATGTGTTGGGTTCTGGACCACATAGGTTTGATCCGCCGAGGAAGAATGATTTGGCCACAGTGGCCATATTCCTCCAAGAAGTCCTTTTCAAAGGCTTCTAAAAAATGTGGAAACCATCTTTCAAATATTCCAGTTTAATAGCCTTATGTGTTGGGTTCTGGACCACATAGGTTTGATCCGCCGAGGAAGAATGGTTTAGATTCACTGGATGAAATTCTATACCGATTTCTTGCAATTTATAAGTACGGCGAAATAAATATCGCATGCGATGTTTTCCAAAAATGAATTTAACTAAATGAATTTATCCTCACACACGTTTTTATAATGTTTGTGAAAAATATTTAATAGTTATTCAAACTAAAGAGTTATATTTTAAAGAGTTACACATTAAGGAATCTCTTTTTTAGCGTAAAACTATTCTAACTATTAGAAAACGCTGAAAAGTTTTTGATATTTCTTGATGTTATTTGACTTCCGTAATCGGTTTAAACTTCTACCATAAACAGCAATAAAATAACTCCTAAAAGTAGGTTTTAAAATTTAAACTTTTGAATTATTTGCCTCTGTGTTTTTCGTTTTCTAACAATTTCCCGTTATTTTTCCTTCACTCTCTATTATTATGGTGTGTGTATTTTTGTTGAAAACGGAAGGAGAAAAGTACTGTTATTTTTATTATCGAAAGAGCGGGGGGTTTTCTTTACGGAGAGCTTTTCCTTATTTGGTTTTTTTTTTGTTAATTGTTATAGCAAGTTTTCCTTTATATTTGTGTTTGGCTTCATTGTAAACACATGTCTTGAACCTGCCACCGTTGTGGCTCCTCGTTGGGCAAGGCAAAGGGGAGATGTGGCTAATAATAGATTTCTGAAAGCTGGCTTTTTAAAAATGCTTAACATCTCGGGCACAATTTGAAAGTAAAGAAATGAATTAAGTGTTTTAAGGCAACAAATATGTGCTAATTGGAACTACAGAAACATTGCTCACAACACCAATCACGGCAATGCCAATATTATGATCCAATAGAAGAAAAAGCTTGAACACGTTAATGGACTAATAATTTATAAATGCATAAAAAATTTTCTTAAATGCTTTTTTTAATATTTTTTTTTTTTTTATACAATTTTTGCTGTAAAATTTCCTTTTGCCATTTACTTTGGAAAAGACTTCAAATTAAAAATAAATCTGTAAGTTTTTCTTCAAATTTTTTTTCCTTTCTGCTCATCAAATTTAATTGAAATTATGATTTCAAATATAATTTAGAAAAAATTATTTTGAAACAACTAGAATCAAGTACTTGTTTGCATTGTTTTTTGCTTAAATGAATACATCAAGCACTTGGAAAAGAAATTTTCCCTAAAGTATGCTAAGGAATTTGAGATATTGGCCTTATAAAAATAAGTCAAACAAAGCAGCAGAAAAAAAATCATGTTTTGTGTTATTAATGACTTTCAGTTTTACTTCCTGTTTACAGGGAAAAAAAACATTTCAATTATTTGACGCTTTTATAGCACACAGTTTTCAAAATATTCTCTCTTTCTCTCTCTCTCTCGTTCTCTCTATCTATGTCTCTCAATTTCGCTCTGTCTTTTCTACTACTCCCTAAATTATGTGAGGTTTTTCTATACTTTCTAACGTTTTAAGAAAGATTTTCCCTGAACATGCGCCGGCTTTTGCTATAATATTTTAATCTTTGTCGCTGGCTTTTCCTTTTTGTTTGTGTGCGAGTGTATTATTTTATAAAAACAAAATCACTACAAATATTTCGTAAAGAAAAGCAGTTGATTTTATGCTGCGTAACGCATGGCATCGGTAAAACGGAAACAAAAAGCGAAATAGAATTATTTATACTTAAAGAACGTGTTTGTTTTTCTTAAAAAAAAAATATATTAAAATTAAAAAATATACAAAGTTAAGAAAATAATTTTTAATAACTAAAATTGTTAAATTGTTTAGAAGAATTTTTAACGCCATAGAATATGCAGTACTTTATTCGTTTTTGAAGTATGTTTTTTTATTTTCAAAACAAAATAAATAACCAAACAATGAGATTTTTAAAAAGTGCTATTAAAAGCCTAAAAATAGGCTACAAAAAAAATTTTAAAATACAATCATTTCATTTGTAAGTTGCGTTATATTGTAGTGGAGTTTTTCTTCTTGAATAAAAAAAATAGTTTATCAAAATAACAATTCAAAAAATTCTTTGATTTAAGGAAATCGTAATGATTTATTGCGTTAATAATATTCGTTTGCGTAGAACTCACAAAACTTCTATCAAACTATTGAAATTTTATTGATTTTTAAATTTGATTTAATTAAATTTGTGCAAGAGCTTGATTAAAGCGATGGAGCCATGAAGCTAGAATATATTTTATTATATCAGACATTTTAAAATCTTTTGAACAAATTGTGTAAAATTCTTCAGTATATAAAAAAAACCCCAAAATATTATTTAACTCCTTAAAATATGCCACAATTTTTTTTGTTAAGGAAGGCAAAGTGCACTAAAATTTGTTTAAAATTGGAAACCATTTAGAATTGCTTGCTAAAGAATTATCAATTTTTTTTTCTTTATTGAACTATTGTCGATGAGGATAATCATTTTCATACTTCAAGGAAAATATTCTTTTAAATTTAAATTTTTTTTTTTTTTGAAAAGTTTTACCTAAAATTCAGTTGCTTTATAAATTATATATAAATATTTATTTTTCTTAAATAATTATGTAAAGTTTCACTGATCGCAGAAGTATCTGCACATTAAAATAACAAAGCTTTAGAAATTTTAAATAAAGTCATGTGAACTTTTGTATATAAAGGAACTTAAACCAAAAAATAGACTTTTACAAATAAGGAACCGAAAATATTACACTTTTAATTTTTTTTTTAATAATATTAGTCTCGATTTGTTTTTTTTTTTTTTTTTTTAATTTTGAAATATATCCCAAAATATTGCCCTCAGTTTTCTTTTGACTTCTTTGTTCAGTTTTTATATATATTTTAAATTTAAGTTATATAAGTTATTATAAGATTATTTAAAATATTTTTTCAATATTTCCTTTAAAACATTTTAATTTTGAAATAAAATTACAGAATTATATTTATATTAAAATTAATATTTCCGTATGAAAATCATTCTATACAAAACTCTTCAAAATAATAAAAAAAGCATTTAAAATCAAATAACTTAAATTAATTATGCTTTAAATAATATTTCAAAAAGCCTAAAAATATGCTTTAATATATTCTCGGATTTTTAGAGTGACAAATTAGGTTTTTGTTTTGTTGTATAAAAAATATTAATTCAAATTTTAGTTCCTCTCTAAAAATTTCAAACAAAAATTTAATAAATTAAAAAGATTAAAATATTATTGTTATAATGTTTCATATAAAAAATAATTTTTTTTTTTTTTTTTTTTTTTTTTTTTTTTTTTTGAGAAATAAAATTGCAATACATTGCAAAAGCATATACCCATAATTTATTTCTTCTTCTAAGAATGGTTATCAGCAACGTTGTCATTAAGGCAGGCAAAAAATATAAATCGGTTTATGCCTTAAAGTATACTACATTTTTGATTTTGGTTTTCTATTTCATTAAATGTTTTACTTCGAGTGATTTACTGTAGAGTTTGTTAGTTAAATTTCATTGAGCTTTAATTTTTTTCTTCATACATTCTTTCATGCAGATTTTGTTCTCCTAGAAAGCCTAGATTTGGGTAACACCGAGACATGAATATGTTTAAAGCTGTTACGAGTACTCTTCCCATAAAAGCAAGTTTTTTTTTCTCGTTAAACATTCACATTTTTAATTAAAAACAATGTGAAATTAATTTTTTCACTTTTAAAAAATCCGATTTTTTTTTCATTTTGTTTAGCATAAAAATTTTCAATTGGTTCTGGGAATTTTTAAGCATAACTTAACATGCTTAAACTACAGACCCCCAATTTTTTCAAACTCTCAAGCCCACAAATTGTTGGTTTTCTTATTAAAAGCAGGGGCATACGAAACTCTAATTGGCAATATTAAAACTGAATTTTAATAAAATTGTAGTACCTAAAAGTATGCTGCACAAAAAAAACAAATGAAAATTAGAACACAATTTAAAAATCCCTATTCTAAAATTGCTATTTTTATATGAATTTTTATATGCGAGAAAAAAAATTTACAATTGCAATGACAAATTATATGAATATTTGCTATAGATCGGAATATAAGTAAATTGGAAAGGTATTTAAAAGAGTAATTTGTTGAAAACTGAGAACTTAAAATCGAGTATTTAATTTAAATCGTTTTATGTTCCTGCAGTAACTTTTCAACATTTAAGAATTTTTAATTTCTTTTTTATTAAATAACTGTTTGCCCCACATTTTCCATTGTGCAGTTGCATGTTGTTGCAACTACAAATGTTGAGCAAGAGCAGCATATGCACGGATCCTTTTTTGGTGTTATATTTAATCCGAAATTTGTTGTTTGCAGGCTGCTGCTGTCAAAATATATTGTTTGCTTGCCTAAAAATGTGTTGCATGCTCTAAGGCTGTGTGGCATATTCACTTTCATACAGTGCATGTAAGGCTGGCCCACACATGGAACTTATTACATGCAGACATAAAAACAAAAACAAAAACAGAAAAAAATATGAAGAGAATTATATGAAATAATTTTTTTTTTAAATTTTAAGTTCACTGCGTATCTAATTAAAAGAGTTTTAAGAATTTTACATAATTTGCTATGTGAAAAATTTGAAGTAAAACATTTGGAGGGACCAAGGGGAATTTTTCACTACCAACTTCAATAAACTTCCAGGATCTTTTCGGCTACCTTACATTTTCTTTTATTTCTTTTTTATTGATTAGTGTGGCTGACGTATGTAAAAAACAGGGGAGTTTCAATATTTTTGGAACTTTTTTGTGGTTACTTTTTCTTTCTGTAACCTCCAATAGGTGACAGCCGCTATTCAGGCGGTGTAATGCTCTGAAATTATAGGAAAGCCGAATTGGTGGAGAAGACAGAAAAGTTTTGGACACGGCCTCTGTTTTCTGGTAGCCTTTTTTATAGATTGAAATAATGGTGCAAAAGAACTATCGAAGTATATACTCTGATGTGAATTGCTTATTAGTAAGCCTTCACTTCTTACTGACTATGCCTTCATTACTTGCACATTATAATAGAACCACCGAAGGAGGCCGTATAAGCTTAGATGTTCCTTGTCCTTAATGTGAATTGATTACTAGTAAGCCTTCACTTCATACTGAGTATGTCTTCATCACTTGCGCATTAGAATAATTAAGGAATATGAAGGACATTTTTTTTGGAATTTTTTTGTCTCCTGTATGTTGGGATCGAACTCACAATCTCAGCTATTGTTGGTTCACGAATTATGTTTCAATGAAATGTAGGGAATCCGGAATCGAAACTCATTATTCAAAAAGTATTTGGATGCCTTTTTATTAAATATATTATTTTAATATGATTTCAAAATGTATTGCCAATTTGGCACATGCTAATATAAATATCCTTATTCTCATCACTCTGATTGAAGCGTTTTCCTTCTAAGATAGTCAGCCATTATTGCATATTTCTCCATTTAATAAATCGTATTAAATGTCACATCATTATTATCAACAACTTGATCATTATTATTATTATTTTTATTATCTTTTTAACTTGAGAGTCTATCATGTCCTTTATTTCTGTCTCACACTACTACATTTGTTATATGCACAGGACAATCTGTTTATTTGCTTTATTATTATTTTTTTTTTGTTTTTTGCAAAGCAATTTTTGTATACTTGATACATCTGTACATAAATATATATAAATTATAAATCGATTTTTGTTTTATTTATTCTTGTCTACTCGTGTCTTTTATCACTTCAAGTCTCTGGACAGCGTCGGCGAAAGATAAAAAGACTGATTTTGTCCACATATGAGCTTGTATATAAAATAAATATTACTGAACCTTTAAATAAAAGAATTAAATAAAGAAGGTGGCAATAAAAATAAACTTCCATGCCAATAGATAAATAATTTCTGGAGTAAAAGGTCTCATACTACAGTCACATACGAGCATATGAACTTTTTAATTTGCTTCCTTGTTCTTCCTGGTTTTATTTTAATAATGTCTACCAGGTGTCTGGCAGGAATTTTGTCCCCTTGTAGAAGTCAAAAAAGGAATTTAAACTACAGCAAAAAAAACTATTCGCAGTTGACTGCAAGGATATAATGGACTAACTGCCACAGTGACTGATAGTATCAGAGACTAACCATTGTGGCGGAGCCATAAATAACTCAACATTTTTGCCTCACGATTTAACTCGTTTGATTTATTCAACGAAAATGCTTTGCTACTATTTTTGTCTTTGTGTAAATACAATTCAGAATGTGTGATAAAATAAAGACAAAAAAAAAAAAAAAAAAAAAAAAAAAAAAAAAAAAAGAATTTTGCTGTCACAAAAATATATAACAAGGAAAAAATTAAAAAAAAAAAAAAAAAAAAAAAAAATTTAATTACAAAAATTTTATTTATTTGAAAATTAATTGGATATAAAACGAAACTTATATAATTGAAAAAAAAGAAGACATAATTTGGTCTCGGAAGGAAGGGAAGTAAGGAGCTTGGGATGGAAAAGGTTCCCTTAGTGAAGCAGTATGGTGGACGACCTCTAAATGAAGGAAAAAAGGGGGAGTTAAAAACCAAAGCGGAAGAAAGTAAAAATAAAGAGGATGCGATCAGAAATTCCCAGCTGGGTAAGCAATTTATGGAGGCTGTGTTTGACGAAACAGCATTAGAAACAAATGAAAGAACTGAGGAAGAGTTGAGGAAAGTAAGATGGGAGGATGAAATGCAGGACAATGGGATTTTTGACGCTGGTTTCCAAGTTGTCCAAACCAAAAAGAGGAAGTTTGCAGCGGAGGTATTTAAAAATGTTAATGAAAATAGTAATAAGTCTCTTTATAATGACAATAATAATAGATTTGCAATATTAGGAAATTTAGATTTCGAAGCGGAAGAGGGAATTAGTAAGAGTAATGTAGGGAACGGAGGTCCTGGTATTAATAAATGTAAACGGACTGGGGTTAAGGCCGGGATTTCTTATTGTCCGCCGATTTTTCTAGAGAACGTGAATGTAAGATCTTTGGTTGAGCAATTGAAATTGAAGGGGATAAGATTTAGAATTAGGAATCAGTCCCAATTTAAAAGTAAATTGTATTTGGAGGATGTGGCTGCGCACGCAGAGATGATGAGATTATTAAAAGAAAAGAATATTTCGGCATATACTTTTACTCCTAAGGAGTGTAGGAGACAGAGTATTCTGTGTAGGGGGTTATATTTCAGGTCTGATGTTGAGGAAATTAAGGCTGAGATTGACGAATTGATTCCGGACACTGTTGAGTCCGTTTCAAAATTTTCTACAGAATATTCGAAGAAACAGGGGATAGACACTGGGCTATTTTTGTTTTCACTGAAACCTGATCGGAGAGTTAACGAATTGATCTCGTTGAAGGTTGTATTAAATCAGGTGGTGTCATGGGAGAAGCCAAGGGCGGGTGTTAAAATTCCTCAATGTTGGAGGTGTCAGCGATGGGGGCATTACTCTAGGAATTGTAGTCGCCCAGTTGCTTGTTTGAAGTGTAGTGAGGGACACGGTCCGGGGGAGTGTCGTGTTAGTAAATCGAGTGAGGTAGTACCGTATTGTGTTAATTGTAAGGGGGAGGGTCACACGTCTAATTATAGGGGTTGTCCTGCATATAAGAGCTATGTTGCCTTGAGAAAGAGGTCTGTGGAGGAGTCAAAGAAGAGAGTGGAACAAGCTAGGAATAATGTTGCAGTTGCGGTCAAACAGTCTGCAGTTGTTGCAGATAGAACTTTTGCTAGCCTATTTAGTAAGGTGCCAACAGTGAAAAGGCCAGAGAAAACACCGTTGATAGAGGAATTCTTGTTGGTTGCATCATCAGTATGTAGTACGAGTCCCTGGACTCTGGAGGACAGAATTAGGAATTTTTTGAGTACTTATAGGTCTTTGACTAAGGACCAAGCAAGGAAGGAATGTTTGGAAATAATGAAGGATATTCAGAATACATATGGGCCGTAATTTTCTCAGATTACTGACTTTTAATGTTGGCTCTCTTGTACACGTGGGGAGGAGGTTGGAACTGAATTTGTTACTGGATCAGTTTAAAATTGATATTGCTTTTTTACAGGAAATTCATTTATCAAGGGATAGAAATGTATATCTTGATAATTATTCGGTGTTGAGGGACGACAGCTCTTTAGGTGTAGGGATTGCTCTTAAGAGGGGAATGAGTTATTCTAGGATTTACATTCCGAGTATTAGATTTTTGAGTGTGTTTATTGAGGTTAAGATTTTAATCAATGGTGAAATAAGGAGAATTCTTTGTGGTTCGGTATATTTTCCATCGAACTTTAAGCGTGAAGATATTTGTGGAGGACTTTCTTCGATTTTAGTTTTTTCAAATAGTTATGATGGATTGGTCTTGGGAGGTGATTTGAATGCAAAACACGTTTCTTGGGGTGATAATGTGAGTAATTTTAATGGTGAAGTTCTTTCGGCTTGGATTCGAAGCGAGGCGTTTTCTGTTGCGAGAATTTGTGATGCGTATCCCTCTTATCCGTCGGGAGAGTCGCATTTGGATCACTTCATAGTGAGCAATAATATGTTGGATTTTCAGGACCGGAATTTTGAAACATTTACATTACCTACATTCTCCGATCACGTTCCCTTGGGTTTATATATGAAATTGCCAAGCTTTAATTGTATTTTGGGTACTCCGGATCAGTTTGTGTCTTTGAAAGGAACTGATTGGGACACGTTTAGGATTGATTTGATTGAGGCTATTTTAAATCATTTTCCTCCTAAGAATAGGAATTTA
Source organism: Ormia ochracea (assembly GCA_963402855.1). Classification (NCBI taxonomy): domain Eukaryota; kingdom Metazoa; phylum Arthropoda; class Insecta; order Diptera; family Tachinidae; genus Ormia; species Ormia ochracea. The sequence goes on along the minus strand of OY727107.1, from coordinate 16,373,616 downwards.
TCTGACAATGAAATAGATGCATTTATTGAGAAATTAAATAGTTCTGTGAATTTTGTGATTCAGATTCATTCAAAAAAGTTGGAAAATAGGAAGCGGAGATTCGTAGCTTCGGATAGATTAAAGAAGATGCTGCGAATTAAATATAATTGGCAGAAGGAGTTGAAGACAATATTTTCTAGGACGTTTAATAGAAGAAATCCACAGTATTTATTAATTTCCAAACAGATTGATTTGATCAAAATTATGATAAGGGAGCAAGTTGAACGGGAGCAGGCTAAGTTTTTTGATGATAGATTGATGAAAATAAGACCTGGTCCATGGGCTTACAGGGATATCTTTAGGATAATTGGAAATAGGAATCGTTCTGATTGTAAGGATATATCGGTGAATGGTGTGCGAATTGAGGGGTTGGGTGATAAGTTACAGGTTTTCAGGGATCATTTTTCGGCTGTCTTTGGGCATTCTGCTACTAATGCGAATACTGAATCAATATCTAAGGCGATAAGTGATGCAATCTCTCAGGCTGAGAATCCGATTTTATTTAACGAGGATTGGACATCTTTGAACAGTGGGGGCAGATTGGGTCTAATTGATTTAAGGTATTTGATGGATGTTTCGAAATTGATAAATAATAAGAAATCGTGCGGTATTGATGGAATATCGAATTTTATACTGGGGAAGTTTCCGGTTAAGGCGTTCGAATATTTGACTATTTTGTTCAATAACTGTTTGAATAATTGTTATTTTCCTAGGGAGTGGAAAATTGCTAAGGTCATTCCCATTCCAAAGCGGAAGGGGATTAATGATGTGAATACGTTTAGACCAATTTCTTTACTGTCTAATATAGGGAAGTTATTTGAGAGGATAATAAGGGATAGGATGGATGTAGGATTGAGTGATAGTTATATTCCTGATAAACAATTTGGTTTCAAAAAAGGTAGTTCAACGGTGCATGCACTCTTGAAGTTCCATACTGATGTGGTTCAGAACTTAAGGGAAGGTCGATGTACTGTAGCTGTGTCTCTTGATGTCGAAAAGGCTTTTGATAAGGCGTGCCATGATGGTATTTTGTATAAAATGCTAATGATCGGATTTGATAAAAATGTGATAAAACTTTTCAAAAGTTTTTTCGACGAAAGGAGATTCTGCGTAGGTATTGGAGGAGTGGTGTCATGTCAGGGAGAGGTTTCTTGTGGTGTTCCACAGGGTTCGGTGTTGGCGCCTCACTTGTACAGCATTTTCGTTCATGACTTTCCCCATGAATTTTACAATTGTAAGGGTATTCTGTTCGCTGATGACTCTCTTCTTTACACTCACGATGTGTCTCCTGAGGTGGCACTGCAGCGTATTTCATTGTATCTGAGGAATGTTGATGAATTCTACTCTAATTGGGGAATAAAGATTAACACCGAAAAGAGTAGTGCCATTTGTTTGAGAAATGCTTCTGGGAAATGTAAATATTTTGTGGTACCGGAGAGCAAAAGATTAAAGCTGAATTTGAATGGCAACAATATTGCATTTAAGGATACAATGAAATACCTTGGTGTGAACTTTAATAGGCTTCTGAAATTCAATGGTCACGCGCTGTACAATTTAGAGAGGGCAAATCGTGTGAAGGGAATATTTGCGAGATTATTTAACAGCAGGAGTTTACCGGTAAGGACCAAATTGCTTTTGTACAAGGTGAGCATTCGGCCACTTCTTCTTTATGCCTTTCCCATATGGTTTGCCATATCAAAAACCTTGATGGAAAAGATGGAGATTTTTGAGAGGCATATTTTAAGGAAATGCATAGAGAGGAACTATAGGCATTTGAATAAAAGATTCTCGAATAGATATGTGTATGAAAAGGCAGGATTGGATCCAATTTCATTTTATGCTTTGGGTTTAATGAAAAGGTTTGTGGAGAAATTGCCTCATTTTGAGGGTAAAGTGATTAGGGATATCTTATCTACCGAGAGAGAGTTCAATTGGTCAAACACGAAATACATATCCAGTATAGGAATTTTACAGGAACAATTGAATAGTTATCCCGGTCTTAACTTCTACTCACGTATTACTCCCGGCATTCATAGGGGCTGATTTTTTTTTTTTTTTTTTTTTTGGTTTTGTTTAGTTTTTTTTATGTTATTTTATTTTTATTATAATTTTTTGTTTTATTAGCTATTTTATTTTAAGGTTTAGTTTTAGTGTAGAATTTAAGTTTAGTATTAAGTTTATAAATAATAGATCCAACTCTATTAGTATAAATAAGTGCCGGGAGCAAGCACTGATTAGACCATTAATTAATGTATTTATAATTATAGTTTATAATTATTCTTAGATTGGATAAGCAAGTTGCATAGGCAAGAACTAGTAATGTAATTAAAATAATACATAATAGTTTTAAGTTTTCAAGGAAAAAATAAATATTTGTAAAAAAAAAAAAAAAAAAAAAAAAAAATGTAATGAAAAAAAAAAAGAAGCCTCAATAAATAAATAACTAACTAACTAACTAACTAAAGACAAAAAAAAAATAAGAAGAAATTCAGCCTTGCGGTAGGCAATATAAATTTAATCAAAACGGCCGAGCGTAGGCTATACAAGTAGGGAACATGAAAAAGCAAATAAAAATATTAATAAATAATAAAACAATATAAACAATAAAATAATATACAAATAATGTATGAATCAAAATCCCTGGTTTAAAGCCACCTATAAACATGCTATAATTTTTGGTATATTATTTTAGCAGGAATGCTAGTACAGTATACTCCATCTACGAGTATACTCTCGTGTACAGTGTACTCGAAATGAACGGGAATAAGTTCAGTTTTCCAAGAAAGAGTTCGCCATAAAGAAGTTAGTTATATGTGGGTTTTACTGTATGCTAATGTGCAGTCGAACTTCTCTCTCTTGAATTGCTATAACGAAGCCGTCCCTATTTTGAAACCCTATCAAAAGTATTGTTTCCATAAACAAATTCAAAAAATTAATATGTGTTGTTAGCTTGAAAGCATATAACACTGTGCAACAAATTTAAATTATATATTTTCAATGGCCGATTCGGTTTTGGGACTAGTAGTAACACGCCTTATAAAACTAATACAACTGCTTTATTTGAAGTAATAACAGCAATGTAGAAGCTAAATCCACTGGTTTATTGGAAATATTTTTTACTCCCAAACGAACTTAACAAAAAAACCACTGCGTTACTATAACAGCTACATCAGTAAAACATAAAAGTTACGACAACAACTATATTATAAATACAAATTAATTGTCCAGAGAGCTTCCTTCTGTATTTAAAAGAAATAATGCTGAAAGCAACTGTGTCAAAAAACAACTACGTTACCGAGAATTTTAACACTTTAAAACTATTTTGTAAGTTTATTTTTGGTCCGCGTAATTTTGCTTTTTCTCCTTAAAGTATTAATTCTTCGAAAACTACAACTTTATCTGCATTAGAAATTATTTTACACTTCATAATAATTTTTATCCCCTCACCATAAATTTACTTGTATATATAAAGTGTTTTGAAAAACTTACTTTATATTAATTTTTTTTACAATGCAGGTACCTAAAGTTTACAAAATGGAAAGTTAGTCCATTTACAACGGAATTTTTTTCAGAAAATATTTTTATAATTGAGTTATTTTTTATATATAATTATGTGTAAAATTAATTTTTTTCAAACTAAAATTAATTAATTTATTTCTTTGTTTATTTAAAATACACAATAACTTTCTGGTTGCTCTATAGAAAACAATTAAATTATGTGGCGGCAATATTTGACACATAAACAAATACATTAACATACTACACTGACAGAAAATCAAAATTTTACTGGAATACGTACTGCGAATTATTTTGATATTTAAGAGCACCTTTTCCAGAAAATTTATAAAACTATAGTAAAAATTATAGAAAAGTAAAATTTCTAATTAATTTAATTTTAAAATTTTAGATGAGATTAAATACCGATTTATTTTGGTAACGCAGTTGTTCTAAAAATTAAAAACTATTTAGCATTGAAAAGGCTTTCGTAACGCAAGTGTTTTCAAAATGCATTTAATTTAAAATACATAATATATTTAGTTGTTTTAGTAACGTAGTTGTTATAATAAGTTTTTGGTTTTATTAGCGGAGTAGCCTTTGTTAACGTAGAAATTTTGGTATGGCAGAATTTAGTTTAAATAACAAAGTTCTTGGAGTAACGCAGTTGTTATAATAATGAAAATCTTTTATTTTCGTAATACAGTTACTTTAAAAAGGGCAGTTGTTTTAGTAGCGCAGTTATAATAAGGCAACTGTAATGTAATGAAAATTGTTTCGGTAACGCAATGCAGTTTTATTGTGTGGTAACTGTAAGTTTCGTGGTTGGTTTAGTATTACAATTGCAACTTGTTGTTTATAATAGTGCAATTCTCGGCTGTAACGCAGTTGTTTTATAGAAAATGGATGATTTTCTTAAATTTATTTCCATTAATACCAGATGCAATTTCCAATAATGCCAGATGGGGGAAAAAAATTCCTACAGATGACTTTTCACATGATCGCTTTAGTAAATTTTTCTTACGTTACTAGTGGTCGTATAGTTTAAAAATAAAATCGGTGCACTTTGATATATATAATATAAATGAAGGAGTTAAGTTCATGTATACCAGCGAGAGCTTTATTGTAAGAGTGAGGTCGTACTGATGGTTTATTATTTAGTTTTATGAAGCAGGTCTCTGTAACATTTTGTTTCTTTATTGCATGCTCGGGTTTGCGATGTGTCCGCTTTATATGTCAAATTCATACGTCAAGGAACGGATGTTTTGTTTTTTGGTGTATTTTTATACAAACTTTTTGGTTTACGATGTATAATATGGTAATATATTGAGCCAACAATTAATAAGAATAAGAATAAGAGCTTCATTTGCTGGCTGGGTACCATACCCTGAATACTTCTTATAGAAAAGAATTTATATAATAAACATTTAATGTTTTATGTTTTAACTGCGTCGGCGTCTTCCTTTTGCCCGCCGTAGAGCCTAGGCGAACACTTTTAATGCGCTCACGAGTGGCAGACAGTTACAAAAAAAATTGTTTATTTAATTTTCTTGCTGCAAGTCCGTAGCTAATAATGAAGACCAAAATACAGGTGACTCTCTTTACTTGCATTCCGACGGTGTTCCGGTTTTTTTTTGGAAGTTTTGTGCGTTCTACGAAAAGTTTATTACAACAGTTTTTACCCTTTCAACCTTTTCTAGACATTTCTCTCAGTGTAAGTTTTGGTTTTCTCTATTTTAATTAATTTTTTCCAGTTAATGAATACTCACTCACAATCAAAAAAAGCAAAAAAGAAATATTGTTTTTTTGTATACCCGTAAGCCGTAATGCACATTGAACTAATAAATAAAATTTAATAAGAAAACAAAAAAAAAAACATCGAAAAAGTGAATAACGTGTTCAACCTAAAAGTATGCTGCAAAAAATATTTGTTAACAACGATTTATATGAAAACAAAAAGTGATTAAAAACCACAATAACAAAAAACAAATTTTGTAAACTGTAAAATAATGTTTTGCAATCAAGAATTAAATAAACCAATAAATCTTGTGCACAAAAAAATAAAAGAAATATGTGAAAAATAAATCAAATGATTAAAAAAATCAAATCTATAAAAATTAAAAAATTTTTGTGTTAAACGAAAAAGAGAAATTATAACAAAAATAGAATGAAAATGTATTGAATACAGCATATCATTGGGAAGCAACGGAAACGTTAAACAAAAATTGATATTTGAATATGATGGATGCCACCATGATGCTGTGTGATGAGGCGCAACAACAGCAATGTTTACGCAAGAATAGTTGTTCCCCACCAACAACGGGCAACAATGCGACTTTGCAAAAGCATCAAAAGCATCAACAGCAACAACTGCAGGAAATTATGATGTCACAAACGAATTCAACAGTCACGAGTTTGGAATTAACACAGGCACATGCGAACGGCTCACTCAATACATGTGTAACGTTAGCTGGCGGTAACGGTGTTGGTGGCAACAATAAAAATCTACATATCTCTACTCACTCTAATTGCTCTTCCGTTAATTCTTCCCCCTCGAAAATCTTATCATCGGCATATCATCAACAACAGCAACAACTTCATCTCCATCACACACTCGCAGCTGCAACATTGCAACACATGCATCATTCGCCGCAACAGCATCCAGCCATCGTCAACTTGAAACAATGTTCCTCGCATGTGCATGCGGGCGGTGGTGGGTCCGGTGCAAATATTTGCTGTGCTGCCAGTGGCTGTTTAAGTGGCGCTTCAACGCCACCATTGCATCATCATACTCTGTATCCGGGTCTGCTTATGGCATCCTCATGTTATGCTGCTAGCGGTCCCAATTCGTTGGTCAACTCACCAGCCATGGGCCGCCGTAAACGTTATACCAGCAATTCTTCTAATTGTTCAACACAATTTAACAATAATTACACCGGTTTGGATGCCGACTCATTGGACGATATGCTAAGAAAGGTATGTTGCATATTTACAGGAGGTTAAACAAATCCATGAAAAATATAATGATGGAAAAGTATGAAAACTTCAATATTTACATCATAGAAACAAAATCCAATTTATTTTGCACGACACATCCTAAAAGTATGTTATAAAAGACTTCAATTGACAAAACATTCATTGCAACTTACATATACTTTTTTTTACACAAAAAAAAAAAAAATGGTAACACTTTTAACCCATTTTATACCACCGTTGCGTTTTCGCAACACCATCTTTATATGCATATAACACCTATTTAAGCCTTTTTATCTGCACGGTTTTTTTTTCTATTGTTAGCTTGGGGGGTTAGCTTTCCCATTTTGCCTTTAGAAATGAAACACCTACTTTGTGCCATTAATTTTTATAGCCCTCAAAAATAGTCCAAAAAAGATCTTTTTCGAAAATAACAATATATATCTTTTGTCAAGAGTTTATGATGCCGCACTCAAGAGATATGCGATATTAAACAATCGTATCAAAATTAATATGTAATGAATAAAACTAGTTCATTATTAGGGGAGAAGTAAAAAATTTATTATATGCCTGCTAATTTCCTCGCTTTAGTGTGTCCAACTCTGATTCGCGATTATTGGAGCAAATTACACTTAAGGATGTGGCTGTGCGCTTAATTTGGAAAAAGTTTCAATATTATTGGCCCCCAATAAAAAGAATCCTTCTGTCCCAAAACGCTTCTCAGGCAAATCTGCGATAAATATTAAAAAAAAAATTTCACAATATCAATTAATTAAATTAATTAATACAAGTCTTTTTAATATTTAATTAAAATAAGTTGTTCTCTGAGGAATCAATATTGGACAGCAAACTTCCTTTAACTTCCTTTGAAAAATTTGTAAAATCTGAAATAATTTGGGACAAATTATTTTTCTTAAAAAAGTTAAAAAAAAAACATTTCTGGGGGCTTGTTAAACCCCATGCCGTTTTTAAACCAAATTAGTTTGGGGCTTCCTAACTTAGAAGGACTGTGTTCTTTTTCGAAATTAAAAAAAAGGATATTTTTTTGTTTTAAAACTATTTGGACAGATTTTTTTTTTGCTTCCTAAAAGACAAATCGGGTGTTTAAGTGGGTTGGATGCATGGCTTGAGGCAATAATGAGCCGATTTCAATAGAATTGTTTGCTTGCTTAAACATAGAAAATAATCCAAACACTAATTTTGTAATAAGTAGAATTTCTAATATTAAAGTAGAAAACATTTCACATCTCTGACTATATGAACTGAAAAGCTTCGGGTAACTAAATAATTCTATCGCATTAACTTTCTTACTTTACTGAGAAAATTTATAGTTTCTCTAACCGAAATTTTATTAACCTTTTTTGTTAGAATTCATTTACTTTGCTTAGAGATTTTTGGCCATGTTATCCAATTTTATTTTAAATCTCCATTTGTTGGTATCTGGTGTATTAAAACTAATTGAAGTGAACTCCCCTAAGAAACCCTTTTTGTGCTTTTCCTATCAGTTTGTTATCAATTGTTTCCTGTTTTTCCTTTTTTTTCTGTTTTTTTCTTAATGTTAACAATGTTTACATCGTTTAGTTAATGATTTTTTTTATGTCCTGTGCGCCAAAAAGTATGTGTAAGAAAATGGTTTTGGCTGCTGGAAATGATAACATCTCTACACCATTCACATTCACATGTAACAGAATTGTATTTTGGGATTAGGGCTCCACATAGTGGCGTTCAATTGGCGAAAATGTTGCCAATGACTGGCTTAAAAGTGATAGCGATAGAGATATCGAAAATCGCTTGAAAATATTTAAATTTAAACAGATACTTTAGATTGCGAGATCAAGTCCTTTAAGTGGTAGCAAGAAACTCCTTAAAATGCAATGCTACCAGCCTGCTAAAATATAAACCTCTTTTACAGAGGCGGCCCCTTTCCCTTAATTTTTTATTTCACTTCAGCCTGATTTATTTTATATTATTTTCATTTTATTTAAATTTTAATTATTCATTTTCTTAGGCTTTAAAACCTAAAAAACAAACAACAAAAATAAAAACAAATAAAAATAAAATTAAATAAATAATATAAATTTAGTCCATTAAGATTACAATAAAAAACAATTTCTTTTTATTATTTTGTTAAAAAAAAAATATTAAATAAAATATGATAAAGAAAAAAATAAAAAAATTTGTTAATTTTATTTAATTAAAATAAAAAGTGGTTTTTAGTTTTATTTACTGTGTTTCATTTATTTTATTTTATTTTATATTATTTTTTTTTCACTCTATATAATTTTTTGTTGTTTACTTTATTGCATGTATTTAATTTTACTGCATTCCGTATTTATTTTCTATTTAAAACACATTAAATTCTTGGAATTAAAAATCATAAAAAATATATAAAATGAATGATTTTGTGTGTGATATTTTTTTAATTTATATTTAATTGCATTTATGCAGAAATTTGCATAATTTTTTGTTCTGTCGTTTTCATATATTTTTTTTTAGTTTATATCATTAGAACAATAAGTTTTACTTTTTAATTTTGAGGTCTTGTTTATTTTACTTCATTTTATTTTATTCTATTTTATTCTATTTTATTCTATTTTATTTCTTTAAAATTTTTTTCGTTATATATATTTACTTTATATATTTTTATAGAATTTAAAAAAATACCCCAAAGGGTTAATATCCCACACAAAATCCTTTCAATATATATTTTATATTACATTTTATATATTATAGTTTACATAATATATAATATTACATATTTTTTTTATTAATTTAAAAGCTGCAAATGTTTCAAATGTTTTATTTTATATAGTTTATATATTTTTGTTGATATTTCATAATATTTATATATCTTTTTATATATAAAACTTGCCCACACAAAACTATTTCTATATATGTATATGTTATATATTAAATATGTCATATATATATATCGACCGAAGAGGCAATAATTTTTTACAAAATATTTATTTATATAAATAAATTGTAATATATAATTTCGTTCCATATTTGCTTTACCGCGTGCCAAAGCGCTTCATTGCTCGTTGGTTGAATTTGAGCAACTCCTTTTTTAATATCTGCCCATAAATTCTCAATGGGGTTAAGGTCTTGGCTCTGGGCTCTGGGCGGGCCACTCCATCACATTGATATTGTTGTCTTTAAACCACTTTGTGGCAAGTTTACTGGTATTTTTAGGCTCATTACCTTGCTGGAAGACCCACACCAGCGGCATTTCGTCTGAAGCATAGGGCAGCATAACTTCTTGAAGGATGTTAACATAAATACTTTTATTCATTATGCTTCTTATCCAATGTATGTGTCCTATCTCATAATAAGAGAAGCATGACCTCTCCATTATACTAGACCCACCGTGTTTTATAGTTTTTATGGTATAATTTGGGTTTTATTCGGCATTAGAGGTTTTCTAACATAGCAACGTAAACCTTTCCCACCAAATAAAACAATTTTGGACTCATCTGTCCAAAGCACATTTCTCCACTTTTCGGCTGTCCAGTACAAATGAGAGGTTGCAACTTTCAACCTTTTAGAAACGTGCTTACGAGAATAGGAGTGGCACTTTTCGGGGACTACATGCATTTAACTTGTTGTCTCGCAGTCTCCGGCTAATGGTCTCGACACTTTCAGCTACAGTAAGTTCCTTCTTAAGCTCTGTAGCTGGCTTCAATGGATACTTTTTTGCCTCTCTGACCAAACGTTTAACCATTAAAGGCGACAAGACTCTCTTTCGTCCACGTTTTGTGAAATGATCGATCATTTCTAAAGAACCGTTAACTAAGTTTAGTAAAAAAATGTCTGGTAACACGAGTAAACACGAGTACTACGTCATCGCTTAGTTATATTCAAATAATAAGCACAGAAATTATTTTTGCATTAGTATGCAAATGGATTTCAACGTTTGTGCTTTTTTTTTGACCGGCACTGTATATATAATATATTTATAATATATATAATAATGGTAAATATATTTATATATATAGATATATATACATATATATCTAATAAAATATTATATTATATAAATAATATATTATTTTTATATATTTTTATATATATTTATTATTATATGTTATTTTATATATTTTGTAGATTCTCCATTGTATTCATATATTTTTATGTATAAAAATAAGACCCATGCCCAAAAACTATTTCTATATATATGTATATGTTATTATAGATTATATGGTATATTTTATATTTCTCAAGTATATATAAATATATAATTTAGTTATTTTAAATTAATTATTATATCATATATATATATTATATCATATATATACATATAAATAATATGTAAATATAAATGTTTTATTTTATATATTTTTGTTGATATTTTATTATATTTATATATATTTTTAATTATAAAACTTCCCCCCACAAGAACTATTTCCACATATATGTTATTATATGTACACTATAATCGCAATATTGCGGACACCTGAAAATCTGGACAACGCTATAAACCGGACGCTTAATTTGCTGCCATTAAGTACTCTATAATCCGGACACCAACCTTTTTTGCTACCTCAATAATTCGGACAGGATTTTATTACTTTCCCTTTTGCTATAAAAAATAATTATAGTAAAAGTTTTTTGTCAGCTATTTTATCAAGTTCAGAAAATCTCGTAGATGCTCTTAAAACTTTTACATTAAAAAACGTGCCCTTTTTGGGTTGCAATGCTTGGGTTAAAGTTGGGGCAAATATTCCTAAAAAGTACTTTAATAAATAAATTTATGAAGACGAATAGGACACAGGCGATGGAGTTCCTCTTGCAAGACTAACACACAGCGATTCTGCTGCACCTGACATTCGAATTCTACTCAGGCAAATGCTCGGTTTGAATGACGAAGTTGAGGTTGAGACTAAAGAAGAGGAATCATTTATTGAAGAATAGTGTGATAATAATCCAAAAATACAGCATTCTCAAGCCATGTCTGCTTTTAGTACCTCTATGAAATATTGCGAAGAGCAGGAATTTCCTGCGGGGATATTTTAGAACTAAAAAGTCTCCTAGCCTCTGCGTATAAAAAGCAAAACGATACTCAACTCCGACAGATGAAAATATCGAACTATTTGTGCAACAATTATTATAATAATTTTATAAAAATTAATTATTTTCACTCAAACGTAAATTAAATTTATTTTAAAATTAATTTCTTGCAAATAAAAAGTAAGTTTGCTTTACAGAGTAAATATATACATATTTACAAAAGACTACTTTAACTGTTCTCTGGTTTGTTCACTCGATTTATAAAGTAAAAATATTTATTTTATATCACTTGATTTTTATTTAGGCGGACTATCGAGATTATATTGTATTTATAAAGAAGAAATATTTATTTTACACCACGATTTTTATTTGTCCATACTATCGAGATTATACTGTATTTATGAAGTAAAAATATTTATTTTACACCACTTGATTTTTATTTGAGCGGACTATCCAGATTATACTGTATTTATAAAGAAAAAATATTTATTTTAATTACATTTCGTATTACTTTTAATCGTCTATTATTTTTGAATATTTTATTTTATTTTTATTTCGTAGCAAAATTAATACTTTATTTAATTTCTTATTATATACTTTTCTTTCACTTATTTTTTTTTTTTTGTTATTAATTAAAAAATTGCCTGCAAATCTGTCGGGAGTGTGAGAAATTAATATTTTTTAAAAATATTGTATTTTTATTTTAGTCTTTCATAAATTATTATTTCTTTCGTCCTTATCGCAGTAATTCAGGATCCCTGTTTTCTTTATTGCTATTCATATAGTTTCGGTTCATTTACTCGTGTCTCTATTGTTGCTGCCCTTCTTAGGAGACAATATTTTTTTTTGTTTGTATTTTTTTTTTTTGCTTTTTGTTTTTTTGTGCAAATTATTCGAGTTTGCATTTGTTTATAAGAATAAAATCCAACGACTTAAAATCAAATAAGACAGATATGAATAGAACTATTATTACTTTTTAAGGTTCCCTCTTTGTGAGTTGTTCACATTTCCTATTGTGTGTCTCCTCAGCAATAATTTGAAAACTTTTTTTTATGTTTCTTCCTTTTTTCTGTATATTAAAGATTGGGTCACTTAAAAATGTTTTTTTTTCGTGAGTTTTTGTTCCGAAATATATTTTCCTTCTTTTCACTTTTTCTTCGTTTAGTTTTGTTAAAAATGTATAAGAAATTGAAAAGACAGCTGGCACTTTTGGTCATTTACTTTTTATTGTGGCGCAATTTATTGCTGTAAGATGATGACATTTGTCAAGTGGTATTCCAAGGCAGTCTGTTGTTAAGGGAGGCAATGAAAAAAAAGGAATATTTGATTTGTAAGAGGCTGGAAAGTAGGCTGCAAAACATTGTTTCGAACGTGTGTGTGACACCGAAAATGGAGAATTTTTTTGTAAGCAATACTCGTGAATACTCGTAAGCGGCAACGAAAAACTAAATTATTATTTTTCTTTCTAATACGTAATAACGTAGCTGCTTTAGTTCCCACATAGCTGGCTGCTAAATTATACAATTTTACGGTGTGTAGCAGCACCCTAATAAATCTCTTATTAATAAGTTGTGTAATATGTATGCCTAAATATATGCTATGAAAAATGAAAAAGTTTTAATAAGACATCAAATTTGTAGGGATGATCAATATGAGTTAGTTATTATTTAGTTATATATTTTTGTTACTGGGTTTCGCTGTAGAGGCTTCTAAACAACTATTTCTCTTAAGAAAATTTAAAACTAAAAAGATAAATACATTCTGTATTGTTCTAAGGTTTCGGTGGCCGCGGAGCTACATTCTACAGGATAATGCAACAATTCAAAATATAAGTATAGAAGTTAAAATGAAAATAGAAAAAAGTAAAAAAATATTAACTACTGTGAATGTCGGGGGTAACAGATGAGCAGACATTTCGACCAGGCAAATATTGCGTGCACATTGGACGAGATATTCTGAATATCACTGCTTTCGAATTAAGCCACATTAAGTAGACATTTCAAGAATAACCAATCGCTACTGTAAAATCTTTATATTGGGCATGTGTTGCGTTTCCAGTCTATGAGATATTCTGAATTCCACTGCCTTCAATATAGAAAGAATGGGTTATCATGGATATGATAACCCAAATTGGTAATGAATATGGAAAGAATGGGACGAATGCTACCCAAAGCAGTTTGATTTTTACTGATAAATTCTTGACTTTTCTAAATTATACAGAATGTGATTATTAAAAAAAATCTTACTAAAGTTTATTCCGAGGAATTTCATATTGTCCTTCAAGCTTTAAATGTTTGCTTTCCTGCACCAGTTAATATTTAGACTTCCCGGAAGCATTTCGTAGCCAATTGCATTACACTTCTAGGTTTTAATTTTCCAATCCCATTGAGAAAAGAATTCTACAAAATTTTCAAAGTGTAATGAAAGACATTGAAGTGGAACTAAAGGAGACTCTGTATGAGCATAAAGAAGAGACTAATCAGGGAAATGCATTCTCTCATGAGAAAAGTCATAAATGAGGTACCAAAACTGGACTTTGTTGCACATTTTAAGAAATCGCGCCCTGACCTGATAACAATCTGTACGTAAACTCCCTATCTATCCAAGAAACTTTGAAAAATTTGTATTGAAACAAATTTTTCGGTAAAATATAGTCAAACCGAAATAGAATGAAGTTAATTTTGTAATGCAGTGTAAACTTTCAAAACTGAAGAAGAAGCTTAATAAAATTTTTTTAAAAGGCATCAAATCCAAGTTGGTAATAACTAATTACAAAAAATCGCACTACCAAGTTTCTATAAGCAGGAAAAGAAAATGTCTTATTTCCAGAAAATTTACCACCACTAAAACAAGAGAGTCTACTTTGAGAGTAAAACTTTGCTTTTAATTGATGGAAATTTAATTCGTATTTAGTAAATTAATTTGAAAGCCCGTAATGTAGTTCGTTTCCTTTCCAAACTTCATATAGGAAGTTCCATATAGAAGAAGTGTAAGAAAATATTAAATCATTTTATTTTCGTAGAGTGTGTGTAATATATTATTTTTAATTTTAAATTTCTTTATGAATATACCACTTTAGCTCCTTAAGGTATGCTTTAATTTCCATTTAGGTTCCATTTGGCTAAATAATTATAATTGTTATACCAAATCTGTTGTAAGTAAGTATTTTTATGAATATAACATTTTAGGTCCTTAAAGTATGCTCTAATTTATATTATTGCTCTATTTGGCTATTTAAATCGTTTATAAATCAATATTTTTATGAATATACCACGTTAGCTCCTTAAAGTATGCTTATATTTCCATTTATTTTCCATTTGGCTAATTAATTGTAATTGTTATAAAAAATCTGTCATAAATCAATTTTTGTATGAATATAACATTTTTGCTCCTTAAGGTATGCTTTAACTTTCATTTATGTTCCATTTAGCTAATTCATTGCAATTGTTATACAAAATCTGTTATAAATTAATATTTGTGTGAATGTAACACTTTAGCTCCTTAAAGTATGCTTTAATTTCCATTTAGGTTCCATTTGGCTTAATATTAAGCTTCTATATTTTATTTTGCCTTGTACTTTTCACTCCCCTGCTACGGAGTGCTTACCCCCTTTCCTTTTTCGCTATTAGCCTTGGCGTCAAGCTGTCTAGTTTGCTTGAATAAAACCCTCAAGAAATCAAAACCGCCCAAAAGCAAACTTCACCTTCTTATTCAGGCAAGCATAACCACTAATTTAGGAGCATTAAAACAAAAAATAATAATATTTCATATTGGCACTGAGAAATTGGCGAGGGCAACTGAATTTATACAAAAATATTGTTAAGCAGGGGAATGTGAATACAAATGCTGGCTGGCAAACATGATTAATAGTTAAGGAATAAACAGCAAAGGGAGTGTCACGTTACAAATTACGAGTCCTTTTTGCAATGCTTTTAGTATTTATAATCCCAAAGTGTTGAAAAGTCTTGTTGCGAGTTGATAAAGAAAATAGTTGGCGCAAACCTAATAATAAATGCACGTAAAAGTGGCCAAAAATATTTTATGAAATTCAGTTAGGTCGTCTGGTTTAGCCAGACTGTATTGTTCTCATACACGTAAATGCTGTGCTGACTGAAAAATAGTTTAGAAAATATTTTAATTATTAATAAAAATCAGTTGGGCTGTATTGAAGTAGCTGTTTTCTACTTAATTAGCATTTTGTGTGTAATTTATAAGATTCTTCGTTTAAAACATATTTAATATTTAAATTAGTGTCACGCTTAACCTTTGACATTTTATTCAGCAGTTTTCTTTAATTTTTAATGCATTTCTTTTTCTATTAAATAAAAAATACTCACACATTAAATGGCATTGAGATCAAAAAAAAAGAGGGGAAAAAATGAATGGCAAGTTTTAAAATCTCTTCAGGGATATACGAGTATTTCTTCTGTTAGAGACGGTTGTGCATCCTTGAAAGCGTAAACCTGAGAAAAGAGAAATATAACATTTGAAATATTAAAACGAAAGCAAAGTAGGCACGCTGGTCTATATAAAAGCCATAAAAATATTGAAAATAATAAATCTGTAGTATATTCGTAGCCTACTTTTATTTGTTTGTTTAACTACAAAAACGGAAGCATACTTTTGTGGGTGGCATAAATAATATTTCAAATGTTCGCAAGGCTTGGTTCTGCAAGAATTGCTCATTTATTGAAGGATATTTAAATGAAAATGTAAATAAAAAATATATATAAATATATAAAACAGTGGCGTGAGCACAATAGGGGGCCATGGCGGTGTTTCTCAAATAAAAAATTGAATTTTAATTTGGTTTCTTTTGTATATTCGTGTTTCCGTTGACGGAACAGGAAATACTAAAGTAGCCAAAAAAAGGAAAAAGAAAGCCAAGTTACCATATCTTAATTGTATAGCGAAAAGTGTGCATCTTTAGAATTTTCGTAACAAAACTGGCAGATGTATGAAATTGTTTTCCGTACTTTCAATATATTTTTCTAAACTTAATTGTAAATTTTATCTCAATTTATCCTACAAAGTATTTCATTTATCAATTATTAATTTTTTTTGTTGCATAAAATCAGGGATACTATACTTGGCAGCACTAAATGACAGGAAATTAAAATAAATTACAAGAAACAGTAAAAATAGTTTCTCTGCTTAATTTTTGTAAGTCAAAAGCAATACGAGTGGCCCGCATGATAATTATCTAAAAGATCAATGCCAATAAAGAATTATTTTCGTTACTTTTTTTTTTGGTTTGTTTGTGAGTGGAAACACGTTTTTACTTGCCAGCTCTGAATGACATGAAAACGAAAATGTCAAACACAAGGCAGAGTTACTATAGTACGTAGGCGAATGGATAGTAAAAAGCCCATTAAGCCGGAGGTAGCGTGTTCGATTCCTGCCCAGGTCCTGTTTGTTTTTCTGCAGACAAAACAAAAGATTTTCATATTAAATAAATTTACTTATTAATATTTATTTAATATGTTTTTATTTCATCTTAATAAAATTTATTTTACAGAATAATTTTTATTTTTTTTAACTTATTCACAGTTTTTATTTTTTATTTATTTTTTTTGTTTTTGAGTTTAGCAACAGTTCAAAACTGTTTATGTGCGCACCTGGTATGCAGTTATTTCTATATTTTTTTATATACATAAATGATTAAAATATCCCAATGCGTTGTAACAAAATACTCTTTTAAATAAAAATTCAAAGTAGAAAAACGCCAACTCCTACAATCGTGTGCAAATAAATCACAACGGAAATGAAAAGTTCAAAGTGTTACACAACTAAAATAGCGTAACGTACGTACGTATGCCGTAAACGAAAACTTATAACAAACACACTTTCTTATGAAAAGAACTTTCAAACAAACACACACACACACACACACACACACACACACACACACACAGTAGCAGTCACAACTCGTTTTAACTTACAATTGACATTTGCCAACTAGATCCGTTTTTGGCAAATAAAAGAAAAATGAAAACTGGCGGGGGAGCAACTTGAATGGCTAAAAGAGAGTAAAGAATGTACACCCTACAATACGAGTATCATTTCCATAATATTGCGAAAAAACTAACTGCCTCCAGTTACCAGAGAAGCCAACGAGCACATCGCTGTTTTCAGTCATCCTCCCCCTCCGACTACCACTTCAGTGGAAATACCTTTGAATGCTACTGTGACAATAATATGCCGGAAAAAATTACACTTTCTCTTATTTTTTCTATCTATAATTTGTTGTGTTGCTATTGTTGTTCTTGTTGTTGCTGTTGTTGTTGTTGTACCAAAATCTCGTTATAGCTGCTTTGACAAAAATATTATAGGAAAAACAAACTAAAGGCAAAAGCGCGACAATTTGGCATAAAGTTTTGCTGCTACTGTTACTGTTACTGGTCCAGCTGCTGGTGGTGCTGGTGCTGGTGTTGGTGCTGGTGTTGTTGCTGGCAATCAGTATACGTAAAACAAAATAGCTCTTAAGGCAGAGCAGCGAACAACAAAAATAACATTAACGCCATAAAATTGTATAGTCAGCGTGCCGAAAAGTCATAAATCTTCTAACATGGCTGGTGGTCTCGGTCTAGTGTTACATTAAGCAGGCAGTCAGCCACTCTATGCCTCCCCTGTTCCACTACGAGTATTGTAGAGCCCACGCAATAAAACAAAATGGTCTTTAAAACTTAACATTGAAACAGGAAAATTTATAGAATTTACAATCAGTTGTTGTATACAGCTGGGCCCGCTTGGAAAAATGTTAAATTCCCAAATTTTATTAAAAATTAAAAACAAAGAAAATAATTTAAATATTTATTTTTATTTTTCTGCTTTAGTTGTGGGCAAACAAATTACTCATATAAGGCTCGTAAAAAACTATTATTCGCTTTGGAAATGTATACACTGTAATTTTTCAAACATTAAATATAATCACTAATTTAATATGTACGAATATAAAATCTCATCTCTTCTTTATTCGGTTCATTATTCGGCTTAATAATTTCTTAAAATTTTTTTCACTCACTGTATATCCTTCTATTCACACAATATTTCGCCAAAAATTTATCATAAAATTAGAATATCGGGAGTTTTCATTAATTATAATAATAACACACTTGAAATTCAAATAATATGCCCCATGCGCCTGCCCTGATACATCGTGTACATCGTGTAGCCTTTCGATGTTGAAGTACTTTTTCGCATAATAGTACTTTTTCAATATTCAATTCCAATTCGTCAAGTGTTTGTGAATTGTTCACAAACAGCAAAGACTTCGCATAACCCTACAGATCGCAAGATCTGGCCTATCAAATCGCTGGTCCACACTGTGGAACTATGGAATCGTTGAATTTTCCATGTAATAGAACCATTCTATCTCGAGTTGTATGTGAAGCCGCACCGATTTGTTGAAAGAACATGGCGGTAGGGGATCATTATCATCGATATTTTGAAAAAGTAATTCTTCAGGCTATACTGAATTCCATTTTATAATTGGCCCCGAAAATCAGTATGACGAGAGCACCAGGTAGCCTCTTTAATTGCATGCTATATACTATCGATGACTTTTTTCCGAAATGCCCATATTTTGCTTATTAACAAAGCCATTCAGACAAAAATTTTATTTTTATCCGAAAACACCATTTTTCGATACATAAACTAAAAATGGATCCCCTTCGAGCTGCTCTATAAAATTGTATTCAACATATAAACTAGTAGTTTTATTTTTTAAAGTAAAAAAAACAATTTCTCTGAATTTTTATGGTATTTAAATTTCAAGTATGTTGGCAGCTAATGGAAAGCCCCATATTATATTGCTTAGAAAAATGTTATAAGATTCTTTTTACAATAATGTAATTAACAATATTATCTATTATATTAATTAATAGAATATATATTCATTTTACTTCTTTTTTTTTTGAATTATTAATTTTTTTTATATAAAAACTGGACTCAAGTTTTTTTAAATATATTTTTTTAATATATTTTAAATATATATTTTTTTAATATATTTGAAATATATTTGTTTTTTCTATATTTTAAATATATTTTTTAACATACTTTAAATATATATTTTTTAATATATTTTAAATATATTTTTTTAATATATTTTAAATATATTTTTTTAATATATTTTAAATATATTTTTTTAATATATTTTAAATATATTTTTTTAATATATTTTAAATATATTTTTTTAATATATTTTAAATATATTTTTTAATATACTTTAAATATATTTTTTTAATATATTTGAAATATATTTTTTTAATATACTTTAAATATATTTTTTTAATATATTTTAAATATATTTTTTTTATATATTTTAAATATATTTTTTAACATACTTTAAATATATATTTTTTAATATATTTTAAATATATTTTTTTAATATATTTTAAACATATTTTTTAATATATTTTAAATATATTTTTTTAATATATTTGAAATAAATTTTTTTAATATATTTTAAATATATTTTTTTAATATATTTTAAATATATTTTTTTAACATATTTTAAATATATTTTTTTAATATATTTTAAATATATTTTTTTAATATATTTTAAATATATTTTTTTAACATATTTTAAATATATTTTTTTAATATATTTTAAATATATTTTTTTAATATATTTTAAATATATTTTTTTAATATATTTTAAATATATTTTTTAATATACTTTAAATATATTTTTTTAATATATTTGAAATATATTTTTTTAATATACTTTAAATATATATTTTTAATATATTTTAAATATATTTTTTTAATATATTTTAAATATATTTTTTTAATATATTTTAAATATATTTTTTTAACATATTTTAAATATATTATTTTAATATATTTTAAATATATTTTTTTAATATATTTTAAATATATTTTTTAATATGCTTTAAATATATTTTTTTAATATATTTGAAATATATTTTTTTAATATATTTTAAATATATTTTTTTAATATATTTGAAATATTATTTTTTTAATATATTTGAAATATATTTTTTTTAATATATTTTAAATATATTTTTTTTATATACTTTAAATATATTTTTTTTGATATACTTTAAATATATTTTTTTAATATATTTTAAATATATTTTTTTAATATATTTTAAATATATTTTTTTAATATATTTTAAATATATTTTTTTTAATATATTTTAATTATATTTTTTTTAATATATTTTAAATATATTTTTTTATAATATATTTTTTTAATATATTTTAAATATATTTTTTTAATATATTTTTTAATATACTTTTAATATATATTTTTCTTTATATATTTTTTTAATATATTTTTTTAATATATTTGAAATAATATTTTTTTAATATATTTGAAATATATTTTTTTAATATATGTGAAATATATTTTTTAATATACTTTTAATATATTTTTTTATATATTTGAAATATATTTTTTTAATATATTTGAAATATATTTTTTAATATACTTTTAATATATTTTTTTAATATATTTTTTTAATATATTTTAAATATATTTTTTTTAAATATTTTAAATATATTTTTTAATATACTTTAAATATATTTTTTTAATATATTTTAAATATATTTTTTTAATATATTTTAAAAATATTTTTTTTAATATATTTTAAATATATTTTTTTTAATATATTTTAAATATATTTTTTTATAATATATATTAAATATATTTTTTTAATATATTTTTTAATATACTTTTAATATATTTTTTTTTTATATATTTTTTTAATATATTTTTTTAATATATTTGAAATATTATTTTTTTAATATATTTGAAATATATATTTTTAATATATTTTTAATATATTTTTTTTAATATAATTTAAACATATTTTTTAATATACTTTAAATATATTTTTTTAATATATTTTAAATATATTTTTTTAATATATTTGAAATATATTTTTTTAATATATTTGAAATATATTTTTTTAATATATTTGAAATATATTTTTTTAATATATTTGAAATATATTTTTTTAATATATTTGAAATATATTTTTTTAATATATTTGAAATATATTTTTTTAATATATTTTAAATATATTTTTTTAACATATTTTAAATATATTTTTTTTAAATATTTTAAATATATTTTTTAATATACTTTTAATATATTTTTTTAATATATTTTAAATATATTTTTTTAATATATTTGAAATATATTTTTTTAATATATTTTAGATATATTTTTTTAAAATATTTAAAATATTATTTTTCCGTAGGTTTATTTGACCATTTTTTTAACTCTGCTGAACGCTCACGCTATTTTGAATTAATTTTTAATATTAACAATTATTTTTTTTAGAATTCATTTATCTTAACGATTTTTCAAACTGCCGTTTTTTTTTTATATGCAAACGCTTTTTTTTAATTCTAAAGTTAATTTGGAATTTTTATTATATATTTTACGTTACTCCCATTTAGTTGCTTTTAAATTTGGAACACATTTTCGACTTTAGTAATTTTTTCTTTTAGCGATTTTTCATGCAGGTATTTTGAAAAATTTTCGTGTTGTTGCTTGTTGACGATTTTTTTTTTGTATATACCTTTTTATATATTCTTGAGTTTCTTATGTAGGCGTGCTGATTATTTTAACGATGTTTTTATGCTCGATTTTTAATACATTCTCGATTTTTTTGGAATTTTTTACATTTGAAGGATCAGTTATAGGCTGTAGGGTTCTTGAAAATCGCTATTTCTGAGCACATAATAGAATACTCCAGTTGAAGGTCTCACATTAAACTGAAGCAATCTATAAGCAATCTTTTGATATCCAAAACTAAATTATATTTATTTACCAAACCAATAAATTATTATTTAAATTATTAGTGTCTAAGAAAGACACAGAGAAAAAAGTTGTGATTGCAGATCAGAACACACACGCTGCAATTTTTAAGCGTTTTTATACATTTAGACTAAAAATTTTATTCGTCTCCTGTGAGCTGTAAAGCACCATATCGTATTGGTACTTTATCTGTAAAAAAGTGATCCTTAAATTATAGAGAATTTATTGCGACAATTGGAAAATAGTTTTTTAATGATTTCATTTTATCGCGGCATACTTTTTAGGCTACATATTTTCATTCTTTTTTTTCTATAAAAGTTATCGCATGCTGATGCCTTAATTGTGCCTACTACTCATTTGCCATAAAATTTCCTCCCCAACAAATTACATCAAAAAAAACTTTATTTCTGTCAAACGAAATAAAATTATTGTCTATTTAACGGCTCCCTTAGGTCAATATTTTAATGAGTGTAATAAAAACCATTGCTCAACACCTTGTTTTTACGTTAAAGACGATAAGACTGGGAATGAAATAATAACAAGAATAAAACAAAAAAAATTATAATTAACGCTTAGAAAATTATATGGATTATATGGGCCCAATAGGATACCATGAAGAATGAATATGTCTTACGTAGTTATGTCCACATTAAATAAAAATGAGACAAGGACTTGTTTCCAAAACTAAAACAATTGGTTAGTTTTGTTTTTGCCTCACAAGTAAGAAAAATGCCATTAAACTCCTAAAGTTATGCTCTAAAAATTATTAAATAATTATTAACCATTTTTGTTAGCGAAATGTTGGTAAATAATATTATGTTCGATTTCATATATTTAAACAAATAAATTGCATATTTAACAAGCCCCAATATATGCAATGCATTATATGTTTTTCTGGCCACTTTTGTGAAAACTGTATTTTATTTAAACTGTCTAATTATATGAAATTTATGACCTCTAAACAGGTGAATTTATGTTTAGAGGAATATATTATGCCAACCGCTACCAGTGCGACTACTCTGCTCACTGCAGGGACTGCATAACTAAAACCTACTTTTGCAATCAGCCAATTATATATATTAAAAATAAAATATGTTTTTCGTATGTTCTCATGTGCCACAAAGTATTTTTTTTTGTATATTCTGCTATTTTGTAAATTAAAGCAAACATATTTTTAGGCGGCCTGCACAATGTTGTCTTATTTGGAATTGTGTTTATTGTTGCCTATTATTGCTTTAGAATATTATTATAATATTCCTATATTTTTATTTATATATATATATATATATTTCTGTTCTGCGGTTAGCATATGGAAAATAGGTTGCTTATAAAAAATTCACGCGAGAGCACATTCATTTAAAATTATTTGGAGCATACATTGTGGGGCTAAAAAAAAGTCATGAAAAAAATTCTTTTGTCACGAGCACATATTATAAAGTGCGACAAAAAGCTCCTTTTTTATTAAAATCTTATTGAAAAAACAGTGATTAAAATCGCATAAAAAAAAATTCAAATGATTAAAAATATAAAAAATGTAGTTTTTTTCTTAACTAAAGCTCGTAGTTACCATGCCAGAAGCAAATATTATTATTCTGGAAAACAAAAATTTTTTTAAACGTAAAATGAAATAGGGATTATATTGCGGATTATGGAAATCTTAATGTAAAAGTTCTCGAAAAGTTCCCATCACCTGATTTTCTCAGTCTCTAAATGTTGCCGGCCACACTTTTTTCAACTGCGAAGTAACATTAGCCGTACTTCTCCCCCCGCCAAATATGACCGATTAACTACTTTCAAGCAAAACAAGTAACTTCGCCAAGAATTTTCTCAAATTTCCTCAAATTGCAACACTGTAAATAAAATTTTTTTTTACAAATAAATTATATTTAAAAAAAAATTGCGTTTATAAACTTGGAAGCCGTGTAGTAAGCCAAATAAATTAGGCTTCCTTTAGGGGTTTTTAAATTTGTGAAGCAAATGCCTTAAACCAGTCTGTAGACGAGCAATGCCGAAAGCCCTTAGTAGCTCTCTTAAGATTGCGATACCGAAAAAATTTAGTCGACTACCTCATTTCGTTGGAGAAAGCTCAAAAGTCTTGTACGAAATGCCTTAAACCAGTAAAAAGCCGGGCATAGCCTCTCCGAAGTCTGGATGCACTAGCATTCTCTATAGAAAATCGCTCTGTTAAGATTGCGATACCGAAAAAATTTAGTCGACGCAAGTCTTGTACGAAATGCCTTAAACCAGTCTGTAGACGAGCAATGCCGAAAGTCCTTGGTAGCCTCTCCGAAGTCTGCCTGGACAAGCCTTCTCTATAGAAAATCGCTCTCTTAGGATCGCGATAACGAAAAATTTTAGCTGACTGCCGCATTTCGTTAGAGAAAGCTCAAAAGTCTTGTGCGAAATGCCTTAAACCAGTCTAAAGACAGCCAATGCCGAAAATCCTTAGTAGCCTCTCCGAAGTCTGGATGCACAAGTATTCTTTAGAAAAAATCACTCTCTTAGGATTGCGATACCGAAAAAATTTAGTTGACTGCCTCATTTCGTTGAAGAAGACTCACAAGTCAGGTACCAAATTCCTTTACTACACAGCGAAGTCCTGCTAAATACCAGAAAGGCGCAAATCCTTAAGCAGTGCAGAACTCCGTAGAAATGTAATATTCTTTTTAATTTATTTTAATAGTTTGAATTATCTGCCCTAAGCTTTTTTATAATTGAGGAAAATTTAACAATTCCTAAAAAATGATTCGAAATGTTTAAACCCAACAAACACTTCTGCTTGCGTTCTTCATATGATGTCTGCTCTCAGCCAATAATTGAGAGAAACGTAATTGTGGACTTGCGCTCTTTTTAGGCATAAATTTGAATTAAATTTTACGTTTTTACATATCGCAGTCTCAATTGTACTTTTACTTAATTAGCATTCACACATCCAAAAAAAGCAAACTTTCAGTGGTTTCGACAAGTACAAACATTCCGAAGATTCACATTACCGACTTTATTCAATTTACGAGATCATTTAGAATAAGTTAAGTGAATAAGTGAAGTAAATAAGTAAAATAAGTGAAGTGAATTTTTAAAGTGAATACTTTGTATGATAAACTGAGAGACGCTGCTAATGGACAAAAGCTGTTAATGGATTATTTCTCCACCGGTTGGCATGATAAGAAATATCAAATCCACATTTCCTCCTCCTCGTGCTGATAAGGCTCAATTATACTCTTTGTTAATTTATTCAAAAGGATGCAATTGAAAACTGTTTTCTGAGATCTAAAAGCTCTTTTCTACCTACATTGTACCTTAATGTTGGGGAATTCCTTATTTCAGCGAGGCTTGACATAAGAATTATTGCGCTACCTGCAGAAGGTACTGACACACTATAAGACACACTTATGCATAAATATGAATACATATTTAATGCTAAAATATCCTTATGAGTATGTAATGGTTCTGTTTATAATCTTAAAAAGCTTTTTTTGCTCCTCTTCTTTTCTATTATTTTATTCCAGCTAATTATTTTAATAGCTTTTGTTTTATTGTTTTTTATCTCTTGCATTATTCTGTATTCATTAATATTTTTTCACGTTCACTATTTAATTTCACTAGCTGTGTGACTCACATCCGTTGTCTGTGGCTCTGTCAGTTCTTTGTTATTTTTTAATTAAAAAGTGAAGCACACCTTTAGGCGCTTTCAACTTGATATATGAACTTAAACCTTTTCCACCATTTTAAGCTTGCACTCAAAATTATCATTTAATGATGCGATTTCATGGACTATTCAGCCACTGGATTTTCTTTACAGCATCGGTATAATAAAAGAGAATAGAAAAACCGTGAAAATGCAGGTACCAATTCAACCACAAATGCACTGCGCACCTAATGAAAACTTTGACTCGTTTAAAAGCACTCATACAAACATACAATATGGTTGCAAAAAAAAAAAATATATAACTAGACGCGACCAGCATTGCGGTGAAAACCATTCAGTTGTATATATTTTTCCTGGCGTTTTTGTTCCCAGCTATATATATATATATTTTTTATCTATTTTCCGCTGCTTTTATACTGTTTGTTTAGATGCTATTCAAGCATTTACCATTATCTCGCCATTTATTTGCTGTTGTGTTGTTACTTTTCGCAAACAATATACAAAAGTTTTTGCCAACAAAATCCTTCTATAATGTATGCTTGATTTTTGTTGTGCCAGCTGCGCCTAAGTGTATGCTTTGGTCACAGTAATAGTATACACTTTTTGGTTTTCATTCCCATTTGAGGTGTTTCCTCTTTTTCCATACACTTAATGACAAAGCGTTGCTCGAGTTCATTATGACTTTTAGAATATTGATAGAAAAAATACTAAAATTTTTGGGGGCCAATTGATGTATGATGGTTTGGCAGCTCACCTGACGGCATACAACTGAAGAAATCCATTGCTTGATCGTAATATTTTGTATTGACATAATTTGTAAAAATGCATGCTTATTAAGAGTTAATAATGAAAATGTGCCAGTATATTTAAGATTACATTGGTCTCCAGTCCAAATTTACAGTCTTTTGCCTTTCAGTATATCATGGGTTTAGGGTTCGTGCTAAGGGAAGAACCTTCGAAAGTGCAAAACTTTTGTTTTTTTTATACTTTAAACGCAAATTGTTCGGCAGAATTGCGAATGCACCATTTGGAGGTTTCCACGTTGCAACTGCTGCTGTTCCACAACCTGTACACGATGTCACCGAGAATGAGTAAGTGGGGGGTATGTTGTTAATGGCAGCATACTCGCATATTGCTGTTGTTAAGACATTAAGCTGAATATGTCGCAATGGCGCCAATATTTAACTAAATGGCATTGCCAGTGTAAATACTGTGCGCCTAAAAGAATACCCCATTCTACAACACTACTTTCGCCTCTTTCCTCTTAAGAGTTTTAAAGTTTTAGATTTTCTGCACCGGAAAAAGAAGAATTTATATTTACCAAATCTGTAAGTTTAATTAAATTTCAGGAAGTTTTTAGACGAAAGAAGTGCAATCAAATATTCATAAACACATTGCAAAATATAAAAGTCGCTGCTTGTAACAGTTTTCTACCCCTTCAGAAATATTTACAACACTGGCTGAATTAAACCACAACTTTGTTTTTGGCTTTTATATATAAAAATATATTATATGTGTAGAAGAATGAAAGCATGTGGCTGCATGTATGCAAAAGGGAAAATGTCAAGTATATGTTAAGGCGCGTGTGAGTGTGGCAGTAGGAATATTTTGTAAGCGCTTAAAAATATGCAAATTTAATATGATTTTAATTTGACTGCAAGCTGTCTGTCTATTGAGTTAGACTCGCAACTTTGCTAAAGACAAGAGGAGAAGAGTTAAAGAAGGCATTTGTTAGGTTTTTGCTTTTTTTTTTTGTTTTTTTTTTTTGTTTTTTGTTTTGGAGCATAAAATTTTGTTTGTGTAGTCATATGAGAGTATAAGATTTTGTGCACGTGGATTGTTATAAAAGGACATTTAGCCTTAAGGAGTTTTCATTTATGCATAATTGTTAAACTTGTTCCGTGTTTTTTCGTACACGAGATTCAAAGAAATGAAGAAAACCTTTTTGTCGTTTTTATTTCAATAAAATGGAATCATATGAAAATTTTATGTAAATTTTAACAATAAAAAAGAGATTCGCTACTTCTTTCCGCCCCCCAACCATTTCTTTAATGGCCATTAATTCATATAAAGCTGGTGTTTGTTATTCAAATTAAAGTCTTCGAAAAAGAGAGCAGGAGGGCACAGTGCCTTGGCTTAACAATACAATTACTTTAATGGATGACGTTTTCAGGTAAGATATTTAAGAAATGATTACAATTTATGTTTCAGTCCCTTTAGCAGTAGAGACTTTAATGTTTGAATTTTAATATTGAATTTCCTTCATTGAAATGTAAATTTAATTACATTTTCTCTTTCTCTTCTTCTCTTTTTAGGTAAGTTTTGTTTGGACTCTAAAGCCCTGAGAGGTAATTTAAGAAAAACAAAATTTTTTTTTCCAATTTCTTAAGGCTTACAAATAGTATTTGGGGAGTAAACAAACATTAATCATTACTGTTGCTTCCGTAGACGCTTAATAATAACCAGCGCCGCCATTAGACATTGTCTTTATAATTTGATTTTTTTTTTTTTTTTTTTGATTTAAAAAAGAATTGATGATTTTAGGCGCTAACCTTATTATGCAAATATTTAAAAATATAAAGCCAGCCGCTATTTCTGCTGAAGACATGGCTTGAACCATATAAACTTTTCGCAGAAATTTCCTCAATTTGCACATATTCGATAAAAGAAAAAAAATAAATTTTTAAAACATGGAGTTGAGTAACTTAAAAAAAATATCGCATGCAATAATTTTCTTCAAAATTACGAAAATGTTCAAACACATTTTCAAAAGTCTCTAAAAAATGTTCTTCACAGCCATTGGTTCCACCGCGGAAGAAGGCTTGGTGCCTGTTAAGGTATTTATTTTCATACAGACAGATTTTTTTGGAATAAAGCCTCACACTAGATGTCAGTTATTTTCCAGCAATACTTTCGCTACACTTTATTTTCAATAAATCTGAATAATACCGGAATTTGTCTAAAAGTTTTATTAAAATGGATTGTTGCAAAAAATAAAATAAAAAATAATTTCTTATATTCCTTGAAAAGGTATTAAACAATTTTGCTAAACTATTAAAAGTTAATAAATTAAAAATATACAGATCCGCAGCACAATATATATAGTACTCGTATTACCAGTATCATAATAATATAAGTATTCCGTAATAATCTCTCCCCATGCCGAATTTATGCAAGAGTGAAGGGGCACCATAATTAAAAGAGTATTAAAAATACTAAAAGTATCAGCCGGTGCTTTAAAAAGGAATAGCTTAATGTAGACTTTAAACTCTGCGGGGTAAAAATTTATTAAAAAGAGAATTGAGGTACCATATCCTTCTCCTAAAAAGCACTTTTTTTTAAGCAAGTAAATATTATGTAGCAAATAAAAGTAAATAACGCGGGAATGTTCGTAAATAAAAAAAAATTTTCTGATTAGGAACACCCTAATCTAATCGCAGTGTGGCATAAGAAGCAGTGGAAGAGATTTCCGGAATTGCGAAAATAAAGAAAAAAATATTTATGGAAAGCAAACACGATATTTTTTGGAAATAAATTAATAAATTATATTTTATTCAGGTCCTCGATAATGTAGTGGCCAAACCCAGCCTATCTCCGCGATCTCCGGTTTAGTAGGCTGTGCATTATTCATTCGCCTACGGAGGCGTTTATTAATCTTCCATTCTTATTTTCTACGTTTTAAAGTAACATTTTATTTTTGGTTAGTTTTTATTTGTTTGATTTATTCGAATCATTTTATTCGAATAAGAATTTTTGCAAATATTTTTGTGCGGCATAGATTTTAAAAATAATTTCATGAGCCTTTTTTTCGAATCATTGTATTTGAGTAGTTTTATTCGGTTAATTTTATTCGTTTTATTTTATGCGGATGATTTTATACAAAATATCTTATTATAATTGTTACTTGTATTGAAAAATATCTTCTTTTTTTTGTTGAATTAGAATATTTTTAATTACTTTAGGCAATTAATTTGAATTATTTTATAAAAATAATTTCCTTTAAATAATTTTATTCACATATTTTTTTTATTCGAAACGGTTTCTTCTTTTTGGTATCTTTGAATCATTTTTTTTAAATATTAACTTTGAATCATTTTATACGAATCATATTGCTCGTATTCGATATATTATTATTTCTTCAATTAATTCTATGCAAATTATTCTCATTTGAAAAATTGTTATATTACTTGAACTGGAAAAGAGTGGTGAGTGCTGGTCTTAAAAATATATCATTCCCATACTGGAATCAAGTTTTGCTGATCGAAGAAGAAGATCTAAGAAGATGCTTCCATCTATCATTACTCTTTAAAATATTCATTTTGACTGGAAGTTTTTAAAAGTAAAATGATTTTTTAATACAACTCAGTTTTATTATAAAAAAGGATACGTTTTTTTTTCTCCATAAAGAAGTTGAAATAACCCAAAACTCTTCAAGCATACTTCTAGGATCACCGGCATTATTCTACTACTGACCACTAATGCATTATACGTGTATCTATGAATACAAATCGATACAGCAGTTGTTGAACATAGACCAAGATTTTTCAAAAGCTGTCACTTCTATGGTCTCTAAAGTAGGCTTTTAAAATTATAATTTAAGGAGAGATTACATATTTTTATTTACATATATGCGCAAGGTATCATGATGTAGACTTTGGAAGCAATTTTATTTCTTTTGCAGTAAAAACTCTTAAAATAATTTTTCCATTTCTTATTCCATCCCTTAATGGAAAAGTTTAAATTAAACTATTGTATTACATTTTTATCACGTTTAATAACAACGTCTGCTATACGATTTTTTCCCTCAACCGTATGCCCTACTTTCATTTTATCCTTCAATTCTTTAGAAAAGGAGAAAAAGTAATAATAGAAATTATTAGGAAACTAAATTATTTCATTCGTACTTATTAGCCTAGAAACATTTACCTAAAAGTATGCTATAATTTAGTTTCTTTTGATAATGATATGTTGGTCAGGTTTTGTTTGTTTACTCTTTTTTTTAACCCTTTTGTTCCCAATTTTATATAATTTTTGTACTTGTTAACCACTCCACATACTCGTATGGTAAATATTCTGTTCTCTTGTTTCTAATTTCTATTGGTTGGTTGCCTTTTGTCTATGCGAAACAATTATACTTTTGGGTTAGATAAGAATGGGAAGAGAAAATGAGTTATGCGAGTCGTGCAGTACATAATTATTTGGTAGAGTAGAAAGAGGTAAGTGGCTGGTAGTCTGCTTCTTCCAAAGGATTAATATTTTTTTTCCTTTGTCCTTTACTTTGCTTTGTATGAAATCCATGTTCGTAATAAGTATTCAAAGCTCATGTATTGTTATATAAGAAATTAATTTTTTTTTTTTTTTTTGAAAGCTGTTTTGGGAATGCAATTTAAGTGCTTTCTTTTCTTATTTACTAAATGGAAGAGGTCTACAAAACTATTTTTTGTTCACTTCATTTACACTGAAGGTAATGAGAACTGTAAATTGATCGCGTACTCGTACAAGTAAAGTATTTTTTTAATCTACATTTAGAACATATTATTTAAATAATTTCAGTTTTCTATTTAAAAATTGTATGTTTAATAAGCAAGCTTTAAGAAATGCGAAAATTAGTTTTTTATGGTGGGAACAGTGTATGTGGAAGTGGGAACAGTTTGTTGGGAAGTGGGAACAGTTTGTGGGAAGGGGGAACAGTATCTGTTGGAGTCGGAACAGTTAGTAGGGAAGTGAGAACAGTTTGTAGGAAAGTGGGAACAGTTTATGTGAAATGGGAACAGTTTGTGTGTAAGTGGGACAGGTTGTCCGTAAGTGAGAACAGTTTGTGGGGCAGTTGGGAACAGTTGGGAACAGTTTGTGGGGCAGTTGGGAACAATTTGTGCGGTAGTGGCAATAGTTTGTTGGGAAGTGGGAACTCTTAAATTTTTGCTTCCCAAATCCTCTACACAAGCAATAGTCTACAAAATATGGATTATTCTGCTTCAATACGATGTTGGGAACAATTTTTAAAAGTGGGAACAGTTGAAAGGTTCGTAAATACCTGAAATTTTTTCATATACCAAAATATAAATATGAGAGAAGTAATTAATCTTCGTAAAGTGGAGGAAAATTCTGTAGATATGTATTTTCATTGTTTTACTTAATCGGTAACGGGTAATGTCAATATAAATATTTATTTCAGCATATGACGGCAGAAAATTTTTTTAAAAAAAAACCAAAAATTATATATTTCTTTAATTAATCCATTTGTGTTTTACATTACGTTTAAGTTTAAGAGAAAGAATACTCTTAGAAGGTATCTACTCCTAATTGATAGTAAAAAAATAAATGTTATTAAAAAAAAGCTTTACGTGTACTGCTGGGTCCCTTTCCAAAATGGGAAGAGTTTGTCTTTAAACTAAGAAGGAAATATAAATTATGCTTTCTAATTTATTTGCGATATATTTTTAAAATTTTCTTGTTGGTTTGAGTTTTATAAAACAAATTATATTTAATTCTTTACCTGGTTTAGAGAACAAAGACTATTTTCAGGCTGAGAAAAGCATTTTTAAGTTTTAAGGTTATGTTTTATTTAAGGTTGATAATTAGAAGTGGGAATGGCTTACGTCATACGTATAACTACAGTTTTGAAAATATGAATTATATTTTGTTAAGTTAAAATTAATTTCTCTATGTGACGGAAACATTTTTATATATTGGGTAGTGGAAAAGGTCATTTCGTATGTTTGTCAATAGAAGTACTTGCAGTCGTATATCTCCAGTGCTACCAATCACATTGTGTCATTAAATTCAGCTGTACAAAAATGAGTAAAAATATTAAAGAAATTCGCTGATAGTTTTGAATAAAAAAAAGGGAAGAACGCCACGCAAGCTACTAATGAAGTTTGTGAAGGTTAGAGACGATATACTATATACAAGTACTTTTTCTGTGGGAACACTTGCAGCTATGAAAGTAAAATCAGATTTGAATGCCTGTTTTTCTTTTATTTAATTTTTCCTTACCATTAAATATATATATTTTTTTATTTTAATTTTTTGATTACGTAAAATAATAGAATGTGCGCGTTGAAATCTTAACCATAAAGTAAAGTTGAAACCAAATATATTTACCGGAATAGTCAGCAGTCATTACGTTCAAAAGTCCTTTTGTTCTTTACAAATGTTGGTTCTCGCAGCCACTATATTTGGCTTGGATTTTTGTATCCTTTTTTTTGGCTTGGTTTTTTATTACAACCGTTTTCTCTTCTTTGTGTTGTGGAGGCTTTTTTTCTTTCCTTTAAACTTATTTTACTTTAATTTGGTTCTGGTTATAATACTATATATAGCTTGAGTGAATTTTGATATTTTCTGCTACTCGTTAAGTTGCATTACAAAACGGAGACAGCCAGTGGCAGTTGTTTGAGCTGCTACTTATTTGTTTGCGGTTAAGTAAAGCTTAACCAAACTTTCAACAGTTTGCCGCAAAGAGCATGTTTTATTATATTTGTAAAAATATATATTTTTTTTAATTTTTCTCGAGTTATACAAACAAAAAAAAAAGATTTTGCTTAAAATACGGGAATTAAATTAAAATTGTTAAGCGGCTCCGAAAAGTATGCTATATTTTTACACATTGTGTCTTTTTAGCTAAAAGAAAATTTAAAAGTTCATATTTTAAGAGTCCACACTTTTGAAATAATGCTTACAATGCAAGGAAGCATTTTATGAAACAATGTAACACAAAAGAATTACAACACCCGGGGGAGTAGGTGCAAGGCAACCGAGTTAAAAGGAAATTATTTTAACGGTTTATTATGAGCAAACCGTTAAAATGATTATTATTATTTTTATTTTGTTTTAATATTTAAATAAATTCGTGAAAATTGCCTGGTAAAACCAGTTCAGCCTCAAAGCTTTTGCCTTGTCTACAGGAAAACATGCGGGGTCTGCATAGGAATCGGGGTCTGCGACTTGCTGTTTAGTAGGCTGTTCATTATCCATTCATTCGCCTATGGAGGCAGTAAAACAAGAGTTGGGAAAAAAGTGCAAAAGTACAATCCTGGCAAAGCTCTAAAACGTCATTCCTTGCCATTCAACCAAGAAATTTGACTCCATTAAAGTCAATTTTATTTTCCTTTATAGTCCGTATACA
The DNA here is from genome assembly GCA_963402855.1 of Ormia ochracea. Taxonomy (NCBI): domain Eukaryota; kingdom Metazoa; phylum Arthropoda; class Insecta; order Diptera; family Tachinidae; genus Ormia; species Ormia ochracea. Next base: position 16,339,530 of record OY727107.1, on the reverse strand, counting down.
ATTCTACTTCTACAAATCTACTTCTTGAGCGAATATCGCAAATACTAATAAATTTTGTCACTGCTAAAGGATTATTAATTTTCCTTCTTGAAATTACATTGTCAATGATTAGGGAGGCGTATCAGCTGAGAGCAACTAGTAAACGATTTTGAAAACAATATTTTCAACAATTAAAATTAATTAATTAATGATTTATAAAAAATAAGCTTAGAAACAAGCAAGTTGGAGCAGGACCAGGTGTTTAAAAATATAATTAGTAATCGGTGGCCATATTTGAAGCAATTTGTCTTAACTGGACATGTTAGCATGCTAACATTTATCTGTTATGCTCAGTGACTTAAGGAAGGTGTGATACATTTTAACATTAAGCCTTATAAGGCTGCAGGAATACGCTCTCCGACTATACATGGCTTAAGGATATGGCTTCGATGCCGAATTATACTCAAATGCTTTAATATCTAATGAGACAATTGCTGTTGAAATATTTAAGGCAGTAAGCCATATTCGCTGGCCACTAACAATTGCCGGTAAACTATTAACATCGATCATTATATAGATCTGAGGCCATATATCCTACGTTGCCGGCATTACGAAGTAGAGCTTTCCCATGGAAGGTAACGTGTTACGAGAGGCGATTAATTAGGCGACAATAAACGTCACTATAGTCTGCTGGGGCTGCTAAACAGCCGCATAAGGCAGCATATGTTTCCTGATCCCTTTTAACAAACAAAATTTTAGAAGGTTCGGCCTACTCCGTATCTAGCCAAATCATTAAAAATTTAGCCGATTGCGCGGTTTAGTAAATATTAAATTAGTTTTATAAATGGAATTTAACAGCAAAGTCTTACACAAATGATCTTTTCATAAAAGTAAATAAATATTAGGTATATATCAAATATATACAGTCGAACAAGTTTATAACGAACTGCACCTACTGCACCTGCTTTTCATACAAATCACTACGTTTATAGCGAACACGGTTATAGCGAACTAGTTTTTCTGAGACAATACAAAGATTAAAACGAAGTAAGAAAAAACTAGTTTAAAAAAATCGCCACAAGTCAACACATTTACGCAACATCACTTCTCAGCTGTTTTAGACTATTCAAACAAAGAATCCAAACAGCTGATTGGTTTTATAATTTTGAGAAAGTCAAAAAGTGCAATATGGTTAAAAATAAAACAAATTTGATTTCGATTCCAACAAAAATGCAAATTATTAATAAAGTTGAGAAAGGAAACAAAAGTAAAGAACAAATCGGTGAACTTTATAAAATTCCAAAATCAACATTATCCACTGTTGCCATTTTTTTTTTCTGTATGGATTTGATGAATTTTTTTACTACGTAAGATGTACGGCTCCTTTCATTTCGTTATAACCGTGTTCGATTGTATGAAATGTGTTCTAAATCGTAAAATAAACACGAAAGAGTAATAAGATAAAGCCTTTTCCAAAGCCTGAGGCCTCTGCTCACAAAAGGCTTGAAATACGGAAATACTTACACCATTTCCCACACTTGTGCATACTGACACGCATCCTTCTTAATTTATTCTTCCTTATTTAATTTTATATTTAATATGATCAAACAAAATTTCATAATGACTTTCTTCAGGAGGATTTTTAACCGTTTCAAAGTATCAAATCTTTTAATGGATTTATTGCAAAGGAATTTTAAATGAAAAAGGCATCACAAGGATCTGAAAAGCTCTAATATAATTTCATATTTTCAAGTTATTATTTTAATGACAATGAAATCTTCAAATTGAATATTCAAATATAATTTCCTTTGAAATGTATTAAGAGAAATGTATGTATGCGTGTGTGTGTGTGTGTGTGTGTGTGTGTATTTGCAGAAGGTGCAAAGTTAACGTGTGTATTTGCGAAGACTGACATTAACATGTGTAAAGGACTCGAACAGAGGCCTTTGTACGTACATACATATTTCCATACAGAAGGTGTACATATGAATGCATTTAACTTACTGAATGTTCAATTCTGCACACTCAATCTGATGAAAAGGAAGTCATTCATGTATAAATAACAAATTTTCCGAACAAGAATCTTTTAAATGAAAATCGACGTTATACTTCGGGGGTTTTTGAATCAGAAATCTTTTCAATTATAGTTGTGAGTTTTTACTTGAATTTCGTAATTTTTCTACGTCTCTGTTTGCTTTTGTCTAACATATTAATAAACATGCATGTGCATGCTGAGACTTTCCTAAAGAGTTTTCTAAATAAAGGAAACTTTCTGAATGCTTCATTACTTTGGCAAACTTAATAAAGTCTGCAACATTTTAAACATAAAATATAATTTGCAGAGTTTGTTGTTCTCTTAGTAAATTGAGTTTTTATTATTATCCTTTTTTTTTCTTATATTGTGCTGCATATGTTAAGGCAGTTTTTAAATAAGATTTTGTAGTATGAATGATATACATAATAAAAAAAAAGGAAATTCGTAAGCGAAAGTATTTTAACAATTGTGGAAAAAATTAACTGTTGCGTTTTAATATTGTTTGTATTTTTTCTAGAAGCTTAATATGTAACTGATAACAGTGGTAACACTGTAAAATAATGATTTCCGTTTTAACACTTCCTGCTTATAATTTTGTCTGCTGAACTATTTTGCTCCATTTGAACTAATTTATATAAAATGTAGCAAATTATACAGTTCTAATTACTGCTAATGAGCAGTCCCTACACTGAAATGACATTAAAAGCATTAAAAATTCATTTAAAAAAAAAATCATTCCTTATGAATTCATTCATTTATATGAGCGAATTATAAAATATTTTAATACTTTTTTTCTTAAAATAAATTGATCTCTTAAGACCTCTTTTCTACATCGATATTCAGAACCAATTCATCCTTAACACATAAAAGATTGTTAACACTTAAGTGGCTAAACAAAATAACTGAGAATTACAAAATATTATTAAATGGGTCAAGCAAATTGATTTTTTGGTATTTGATAAATAATTTTGCATTGAAAAGTTTTTTAAAGCTTTTCACTTCCGATCCCTTAACACATAAACTATCGTTAAAAAAAAGTGTTTCACCTATTCTGTGTTTAAAAAAAAAAACAGTGTCTTGGCAGGATTAGAACCTGCGACCTCCGCTTTATTAGGCTGTGCGTTATCCACTCGACTACATTATGCTATAAAAGTGAATTGTTATGTATGTAAATTATATTTTACCGAAACTTTCTTTAAAATATTAGATAAAATATGTTGATGATGAAATGAGTAGAGGTGCGGTCAAAAAGGATAAAAGAAGAAGATAAAAATGGATTTAAAATATGATGAAAGAATGGTAAAGTAAATAAAAAAGTTTTATTAAAATTTCACAAAGAAGAATAGAAAACTCAAATTACTATAAATTCCGAAAATCAAAAAAAAAAAAAAAAGATGGAAATTTTGAAACCAATTCAGAGTATTTTCATTTCGGAAGTACATGGAAAATGTACAAATTGTGGTCTGGTCTACATATCTTCGTCATGTAAACAATCCAATAACAAATAAAACATCACATGCTAAGTACAGCACTTGGGGGAAAAATACAAATTTTTATTTCTTTTATAAGTATCGTAGGTATCGACCTTCATCGTCCTTTTGCTATTTATATACGTATTCGCCAGTTCTGCAAACCACATTTCCTAAAGCTTTCACTGATGCTGCTAAGTGATATGAAATTACAAAAATATTGTATGCGACAAGTTTGCCTTAAATTTTGCATCCATTCTTTTTTTTTTTTTTTTTTTTTTTTTTTTTTTTTTGTAACTCCTAATCTAGTAAATATAATGTAAAAGTGATCGGGGGCACAATTATTTTTATATCTCATAGCAAGCCATTTAAAGTCAATTAACTTGCGGTGCTTTAAGGCGGCTTAAATGCTTACACGTGTCTCACGCTCACCTTCGAAATTGGTCGGGCTGTCTTATCTCTTTCATATTTACTCATTATTATTAGCAAAGCATAACATATTTACAGGCACCACAATGAAAAATTGTCCTTAATATTATTAAATGATATCTTGTCAATTATATTTAAAACCATTAAACAGCTGCGACAAGTTTAGGGCAGAACTTTTTCTTAGAAAAGTTACCAACAATTTAAAATTTTATAGCACAACTGATGTTTTTTTGTTATCACTTTAGATACGTTATTACATTTTCTATAGCATACTTTTAGCGGCTTTTTATATAAAGCATCCTACTCTTTTGTTTTATTGTTAAGCCAAACAGCCAGCATATTTCATACGTTTTCTTGTTGTTGTTGTTGTTGTTGTTGTTGTGTTTGGTAATAAAAATTGGGGCTTTTGTTGCTGTTCGCTTTAATACATTTTCTGCCACAATTAAAATTGTTGGTTTCCTCATATAAATTATTTTTGAGCAAAATATTTAAACGGAAATCTGTGTAGCCTCTTTTTGGGCAAAAAAAAAAAGAAAGAAAATGCTTTTTGTTGATTGTGAGTGAAATGTTTTTGTTTCTAAATATTGTAGCATTGAGCATCCTTTTTGTTTTAATGGCAAAAGGGAGAAGTAGGGGATCATATGTGTGTTTGTGGCTGCTAATTATTTCCTTTAAGCCTAAATGATAAAAAGACAAGATTTGATTTTATTACATGGCAAATTCGTGTTGCTGTTAGAAAACTTTGCGAGAGCTTTGGAAACTTTATAACCACATTGCCCTCCCCCCAAAAAAGAAGCAACGACCATTAGAAGAATTAAGCCTTTTCCATTTATTGAGCTTTAAATCTATATTAAAAAATATCTTTTCTTAAATAGTTTTTAATTAAAAGTTCTTTTTTAAAATAATCCTTTACGCATGGAATACATTTGCTTAGATACTTTTTTAAGATTATAAAGCCCATGTCTATTTACTGCGTCCATATATAAAATAATCGAAAGCTACTTGTTTGCTTTTGCAAAAAAAGCCAAAAAACTTTCCGTAAAATAATTCCATTTTCCTTATATTGCACCATAAAAATCTGATTAACAAAAGGCCATAAAAATAAAATACCCTTGCATACATTTAGGGGTTTTATCTAACAAACCAGAAAACTAGATAACGAACAAAATGCAAACATTTACCAACAAAAAAAAAAAAAAAAAAAGAAAAAAATAAATAAATTTAGCTTTAACAAATTATCTAAATATCCCCAGAGACTAATCTATTTTAAAACTAAATATATATTTTCCACAACAAAATCGTTACGAAATCATACACAGAAAATCTTACAAGGCATGACAAAAATATAACAGGGAGACAAGACTTTAAACTGTCATTAAAGCGAGAAGGGAATGCAAAAACAAAAAAAGCTCTCCAAACTCAAAGCAAAAATATTTTTGCACATTTTGGCACAAAAAGCATAAAAAGGAAAAGGAAATACTCGTACAACAGATATAAAATAACAAACACCATTATCTTTGAACAGAGTGTTACAAAACCCACATGAGACCACTTTTTAAAGCACAAATTTTTCCCTTTTCAAATTTTAGCAGCAGAGCTCTCTCGTCCTTAAGTTAATTTTAACAACTCAAGCTGAAAATCAGTAGATTTTCGTGTGCTGTGAGTGTTTCGATTTATTTTTTTCTTTTTCCTTTTTTTACTTTTTTAGAAAAGTGTCGTCTAATGAAATAAAATCAAACTGCAGAAAAAGTTTAGAATTTTTTGTCAACAGCAATGAATAATTAAAATGTTCCCTTGACTAGAGCGAAAGAATTGCTACGAAAATATAAAGCACAACACTCGGCAGCGAAAGATTAATAAAATTTTCAAAAGAGCACCGGCAACCGGGGTAATTAATCAGCAAAAAGTTTTTAAAAAGGAAATATTTCCAAGAAGAAGACTTTTTTGAACTGAAAATAATTAAAGCTGAATTCCATTGAGATGTCCTTATACAGGACTCAAAGCCAAGAGACTAAATTAAAAAATTTTTTAAATATAATAATTTAGATAAATTGCAAACAAGTTTATTTTATTTAAACTTGAAACTTTTTAATTTGCTTATTTTAGATTTCATATCATATCATATTAATTCTTATAAGGATCGTTTTGTATTCGTTGTTGAGATAACCGCCGCTATGTCGCCGCTAATCTCATCGAAGGTCGGCTTCCAGAAATCGGAAAAAAGTATAGATCCTTGGGCTGCTCCGTGTTCTTTGCCCCTCCGGAGTGTATTAGAGGAGTTTGCGGTCGCCCATATAGCTCTGCTAAAATGCCAACAGATACGTGGGGATATGGAACCTCTCCCGAAGTGCTTTCACGATGTCCGCCCACCGTAAGCTATTGAAGGCGTTACGTACATCAATGGTAGCCGTAACTATTATTCGCTTTGGGTAGTAGCGTCTGCTTTGTGTATGCTCGAAATGGCTCACCACATCTGTAATGGCTCCGAAAGTCGTTTTACCTCTTCGGAATCCATACTACATTTCCAATAGCCCTCCGGCCATACCAACACAATAGCTTTTCCGTAGGAGTACTTGCGTATTAAATGTAGTTGCTACAAAAAGTCTCGCTTGATATAATATTGTTGGAGTAGTGTTTTATTCGGTGCTACTGTTGGATCCGTATGATCTATCATGATCTATCACGATATTATTCTAGGTCGGCTTGCTACTGAATACACTGCTTAAGGACGTACGAGTAGTTGCTTATTTGTTGCAGTGGCTACCAAAGTGTCGCTTGATATAATATTGTTGTTGGACTAGTGTTGAGTAGGTGCTACTGTTGGATCTGTATGATCTATCACGATCTATCACGATTTTATTCTAGGTGGTCCTGCTATTGAATACACTGCTTAAGGACGTACTACTAGTTGCTTATGCGTTGTAGTTGCTACAAAAAGTCTCGATTGATATAATATTGTTGGACTAGTGTTTTAGTCGGTGCTACTGTTAGATCCGTATGATCTATCACGATCTATCACGATATTATTCTAGGTCGTCTTGCTACTCAATATACTGCTTAAGGACGTACGAGTAGTTGCTTATTCGTTGTAGTTGCTATCACAGTATCGCTTGATATAATATTGTTGTTGGACTAGTGTTGAGTCGGTGCTACTGTTGGGCCCGCACGATCTATCACGATTTTATTCTAGGTGGTCCTGCTATTGAATACACTGCTTAAGGACGTACGAGTAGTTGCTTATTCGTTGCAGTGGCTACCAAAGTATCGCTTGATATAATATTGTTGGAGGACTGGTGGTTAGTCTGTGCTAGTGTTCGGCCCGCAGGATCAACCATATATTATTCTGGCTGAGCTCACCATTCTATACACTGTTTAAGGACTTAGGAGATTAACTTAAAAGTAGCCACGGACTCGGCCTTTAGGAATTTTCTATATTTTGTCCTTTGCATTTTTTACTTTGGGCCTTTTCTTACGAATATCCTAATTATTATGAGATGAGCTCAAGTATAGCAACAAAGTCATTGGCAAAAGCTGAAATCCTTTTGGTTTGCAATTGCTATGCTCGACTTTATTCGGTACTGAGTACACCAAATGGCACGTACTTAAGATAATTTTAAACATTTTCAACTTCTTTGGGGAAATGTTAAATCCACTATAAGAGCCTCCATACTAACCAAAGCTCTTTCGGATTCTGAATTCGAAAAGTGTTACTATTTGGTGAAAGCTTTGCTACTCCAGCGAGTTACTTTTATCTTAGAAGTTCCTTGCCCTTAGCTGCGAATTTTAACTTGATAGGACATTGCTCTGAATTTTTACATAAACTTTCATTGGGTTACTGGGCACAGTGTTTTTCTAAAAGTTATTCCCCTGCAACTCTACATTTATATTTAAAGGCTTTTTACGGTTGCCGTTGTCTGTTCTTCCTTCTTTAATGCAAAAAATAAAAATAAAAGTCTTAAGGTGTATTTATTGTTGTTACAGTTGGCTGCTGTTTTGCATTCATGCTTGTAGGTTTTATTTTGAGGTAAGAATTAAAACTAAAAGCTGCCCCATAAAGTATGCAACACATATGCTATCTGCTCTTGCAAAAGAGAAGCTTATAATCTCTATGGTTTTAATTAAATTTCTTTGGAAATTTATTATATTTATTTATGCAAATAATTGAAATGAATAAGAGAATAAAAGCACGTAAAAATATCAAAATTGTTTAATTTAAATAAAAACTTAATTGGAAAAAAGGCGAGAGGATACGTTGACAAATTAATTGTTTAACAGCATTTAAAACAGAACCAACAAACTTAATATTAAATTAATGTTGCTTTAATTTCGCTGCAAGCGAAGTGAATAAAAAAAAAGAAAAGAATTATTATAATATTAAAGCTAAATTGAAAGCAACTTTGATTACAGATTTTGCTTTTGAACATAGCAGACGTGTGTAATTTTGCTGTCACAAAAATATATAACGAGGAAAAAATTAAAAAAAAAAAAAAAAAAAAAAAAAATTTAATTACAAAAATTTTATTTATTTGAAAATTAATTGGATATAAAACGAAACTTATATAATTGAAAAAAAAGAAGACATAATTTGGTCTCGGAAGGAAGGGAAGTAAGGAGCTTGGGATGGAAAAGGTTCCCTTAGTGAAGCAGTATGGTGGACGACCTCTAAATGAAGGAAAAAAGGGGGAGTTAAAAACCAAAGCGGAAGAAAGTAAAAATAAAGAGGATGCGATCAGAAATTCCCAGCTGGGTAAGCAATTTATGGAGGCTGTGTTTGACGAAACAGCATTAGAAACAAATGAAAGAACTGAGGAAGAGATGAGGAAAGTAAGATGGGAGGATGAAATGCAGGACAATGGGATTTTTGACGCTGGTTTCCAAGTTGTCCAAACCAAAAAGAGGAAGTTTGCAGCGGAGGTATTTAAAAATGTTAATGAAAATAGTAATAAGTCTCTTTATAATGACAATAATAATAGATTTGCAATATTAGGAAATTTAGATTTCGAAGCGGAAGAGGGAATTAGTAAGAGTAATGTAGGGAACGGAGGTCCTGGTATTAATAAATGTAAACGGACTGGGGTTAAGGCCGGGATTTCTTATTGTCCGCCGATTTTTCTAGAGAACGTGAATGTAAGATCTTTGGTTGAGCAATTGAAATTGAAGGGGATAAGATTTAGAATTAGGAATCAGTCCCAATTTAAAAGTAAATTGTATTTGGAGGATGTGGCTGCGCACGCAGAGATGATGAGATTATTAAAAGAAAAGAATATTTCGGCATATACTTTTACTCCTAAGGAGTGTAGGAGACAGAGTATTCTGTGTAGGGGGTTATATTTCAGGTCTGATGTTGAGGAAATTAAGGCTGAGATTGACGAATTGATTCCGGACACTGTTGAGTCCGTTTCAAAATTTTCTACAGAATATTCGAAGAAACAGGGGATAGACACTGGGCTATTTTTGTTTTCACTGAAACCTGATCGGAGAGTTAACGAATTGATCTCGTTGAAGGTTGTATTAAATCAGGTGGTGTCATGGGAGAAGCCAAGGGCGGGTGTAAAAATTCCTCAATGTTGGAGGTGTCAGCGATGGGGGCATTACTCTAGGAATTGTAGTCGCCCAGTTGCTTGTTTGAAGTGTAGTGAGGGACACGGTCCGGGGGAGTGTCGTGTTAGTAAATCGAGTGAGGTAGTACCGTATTGTGTTAATTGTAAGGGGGAGGGTCACACGTCTAATTATAGGGGTTGTCCTGCATATAAGAGCTATGTTGCCTTGAGAAAGACGTCTGTGGAGGAGTCAAAGAGGAGAGTGGAACAAGCTAGGAATAATGTTGCAGTTGCGGTCAAACAGTCTGCAGTTGTTGCAGATAGAACTTTTGCTAGCCTATTTAGTAAGGTGCCAACAGTGAAAAGGCCAGAGAAAACACCGTTGATAGAGGAATTCTTGTTGGTTGCATCATCAGTATGTAGTACGAGTCCCTGGACTCTGGAGGACAGAATTAGGAATTTTTTGAGTACTTATAGGTCTTTGACTAAGGACCAAGCAAGGAAGGAATGTTTGGAAATAATGAAGGATATTCAGAATACATATGGGCCGTAATTTTCTCAGATTACTGACTTTTAATGTTGGCTCTCTTGTACACGTGGGGAGGAGGTTGGAACTGAATTTGTTACTGGATCAGTTTAAAATTGATATTGCTTTTTTACAGGAAATTCATTTATCAAGGGATAGAAATGTATATCTTGATAATTATTCGGTGTTGAGGGACGACAGCTCTTTAGGTGTAGGGATTGCTCTTAAGAGGGGAATGAGTTATTCTAGGATTTACATTCCGAGTATTAGATTTTTGAGTGTGTTTATTGAGGTTAAGATTTTAATCAAAGGTGAAATAAGGAGAATTCTTTGTGGTTCGGTATATTTTCCATCGAACTTTAAGCGTGAAGATATTTGTGGAGGACTTTCTTCGATTTTAGTTTTTTCAAATAGTTATGATGGATTGGTCTTGGGAGGTGATTTGAATGCAAAACACGTTTCTTGGGGTGATAATGTGAGTAATTTTAATGGTGAAGTTCTTTCGGCTTGGATTCGAAGCGAGGCGTTTTCTGTTGCGAGAATTTGTGATGCGTATCCCTCTTATCCGTCGGGAGAGTCGCATTTGGATCACTTCATAGTGAGCAATAATATGTTGGATTTTCAGGACCGGAATTTTGAAACATTTACATTACCTACATTCTCCGATCACGTTCCCTTGGGTTTATATATGAAATTGCCAAGCTTTAATTGTATTTTGGGTACTCCGGATCAGTTTGTGTCTTTGAAGGGAACTGATTGGACCACGTTTAGGATTGATTTGATTGAGGCTATTTTAAATCATTTTCCTCCTAAGAATAGGAATTTATCTGACAATGAAATAGATGCATTTATTGAGAAATTAAATAGTTCTGTGAATTTTGTGATTCAGATTCATTCAAAAAAGTTGGAAAATAGGAAGCGGAGATTCGTAGCTTCGGATAGATTGAAGAAGATGCTGCGAATTAAATATAATTGGCAGAAGGAGTTGAAGACAATATTTTCTAGGACGTTTAATAGAAGAAATCCACAGTATTTATTAATTTCCAAACAGATTGATTTGATCAAAATTATGATAAGGGAGCAAGTTGAACGGGAGCAGGCTAAGTTTTTTGATGATAGATTGATGAAAATAAGACCTGGTCCATGGGCTTACAGGGATATCTTTAGGATAATTGGAAATAGGAATCGTTCTGATTGTAAGGATATATCGGTGAATGGTGTGCGAATTGAGGGGTTGGGTGATAAGTTACAGGTTTTCAGGGAACATTTTTCGGCTGTCTTTGGGCATTCTGCTACTAATGCGAATACTGAATCAATATCTAAGGCGATAAGTGATGCAATCTCTCAGGCTGAGAATCCGATTTTATTTAACGAGGATTGTACATCTTTGAACAGTGGGGGCAGATTGGGTCTAATTGATTTAAGGTATTTGATGGATGTTTCGAAATTGATAAATAATAAGAAATCGTGCGGTATTGATGGAATATCGAATTTTATACTGGGGAAGTTTCCGGTTAAGGCGTTCGAATATTTGACTATTTTGTTCAATAACTGTTTGAATAATTGTTATTTTCCTAGGGAGTGGAAAATTGCTAAGGTCATTCCCATTCCAAAGCGGAAGGGGATTAATGATGTGAATACGTTTAGACCAATTTCTTTACTGTCTAATATAGGAAAGTTATTTGAGAGGATAATAAGGGATAGGATGGATGTAGGATTGAGTGATAGTTATATTCCTGATAAACAATTTGGTTTCAAAAAAGGTAGTTCAACGGTGCATGCACTCTTGAAGTTCCATACTGATGTGGTTCAGAACTTAAGGGAAGGTCGATGTACTGTAGCTGTGTCTCTTGATGTCGAAAAGGCTTTTGATAAGGCGTGCCATGATGGTATTTTGTATAAAATGCTAATGATCGGATTTGATAAAAATGTGATAAAACTTTTCAAAAGTTTTTTCGACGAAAGGAGATTCTGCGTAGGTATTGGAGGAGTGGTGTCATGTCAGGGAGAGGTTTCTTGTGGTGTTCCACAGGGTTCGGTGTTGGCGCCTCACTTGTACAGCATTTTCGTTCATGACTTTCCCCATGAATTTTACAATTGTAAGGGTATTCTGTTCGCTGATGACTCTCTTCTTTACACTCACGATGTGTCTCCTGAGGTGGCACTGCAGCGTATTTCATTGTATCTGAGGAATGTTGATGAATTCTACTCTAATTGGGGAATAAAGATTAACACCGAAAAGAGTAGTGCCATTTGTTTGAGAAATGCTTCTGGGAAATGTAAATATTTTGTGGTACCGGAGAGCAAAAGATTAAAGCTGAATTTGAATGGCAACAATATTGCATTTAAGGATACAATGAAATACCTTGGTGTGAACTTTAATAGGCTTCTGAAATTCAATGGTCACGCGCTGTACAATTTAGAGAGGGCAAATCGTGTGAAGGGAATATTTGCGAGATTATTTAACAGCAGGAGTTTACCGGTAAGGACCAAATTGCTTTTGTACAAGGTGAGCATTCGGCCACTTCTTCTTTATGCCTTTCCCATATGGTTTGCCATATCAAAAACCTTGATGGAAAAGATGGAGATTTTTGAGAGGCATATTTTAAGGAAATGCATAGAGAGGAACTATAGGCATTTGAATAAAAGATTCTCGAATAGATATGTGTATGAAAAGGCAGGATTGGATCCAATTTCATTTTATGCGTTGGGTTTAATGAAAAGGTTTGTAGAGAAATTGCCTCATTTTGAGGGTAAAGTGATTAGGGATATCTTATCTACCGAGAGGGAGTTCAATTGGTCAAACACGAAATACATATCCAGTATAGGAATTTTACAGGAACAATTGAATGGTTATCCCGGTCTTAACTTCTACTCACGTATTACTCCCGGCATTCATAGGGGCTGATTTTTTTTTTTTTTTTTTTTTTTGGTTTTGTTTAGTTTTTTTATGTTATTTTATTTTTATTATTAATTTTTGATTTATTAGTTATTTTATTTTAAGGTTTAGTTTTAGTGTAGAATTTAAGTTTAGTATTAAGTTTATAAATAATAGATCCAACTCTATTAGTATAAATAAGTGCCGGGAGCAAGCACTGATTAGACCATTAATTAATGTATTTATAATTATAGTTTATAATTATTCTTAGATTGGATAAGCAAGTTGCATAGGCAAGAACTAGTAATGTAATTAAAATAATACATAATAGTTTTAAGTTTTCAAGGAAAAAATAAATATTTGTAAAAAAAAAAAAAAAAAAAAAAAAAATGTAATGAAAAAAAAAGAAGCCTCAATAAATAAATAACTAACTAACTAACTGAAAGCAACTTTTAAAATGTATTGCCTGCTTTTGGGCGAATAGATATTTAAAAAGCAAAATACAAACTATTGATTGTTAGCAATTCAAACCAATAACTTTTAAGTGAAACAATTTATTACACAATACATATACCATTTACTTGCCCTTCCCCCTTTAAACGCCCACTTTTTGATTTCATACGACGCATATTTGTTAATACTCTGCTTGTCATTGTGCTGACTAGTATACATGAAAACCTAATTTAGCATTATCGCTATGCAATAATTATTAATGCACGCATTTTGTTTATCAATTGCCATAAATTGTACAGCTCATAAAAAGCGTCAATAAAATAAAGCATACTTTAAGGGTTGCATGCTAATTTGGTATTTATCATTAATAATAATTTCGTATACAATTTGCATATCAAATGCAACATAGTTGGAAACAGAATAAGATATTTTGAACCATTAAGACCATATCGCTATTGACATGGAATGGGGAAAAACAAGTTTTCAACCTCCTGTCAGCTTTTAGCCCCAATACCCGTACTCGTTTCGCAAAACCTAAACTTAAGTGAATAAGAAAATATATATTTTTTTAATTTACATATAATGAAAATTGCATCCGCCTTCTACATTTTGAGAACTTCAAACTAAACTTTCTTGTGGCTTAAAAAAAAGAAGTGTTTATGACTTGCTTTAACTTCACTCCAAACTTTTCAATCATTTTTTTTATGAGATTTCTGTTTATGGCACAATTTTTCTTAGAAACTTACAAAGTTTGGGGGAAGATCTGGTACAAAAGGAGAAAAATGCAAATAAAAGAAAGTGTTGATAATATTTAAACACTTTCAATGCATACTTAAAGCAAAAGCCATAAATGAAAACTTTGTAATGCCAAATGCACTGCTGGGGAAGAGATGGCTGTAAATAAGTTAACTTTTGTATTGTGTAGATGTTAAACTTTATAAAAGCACAAAAAATGGGGGCGAATAAGTTGTTATCTTTGGGGAAAATTAAAATATAACATTCTTATTAAGCAACGTTTAAAGTAAAGTATAACAAAGCCCAACTAGTTATTGACTTATATACCTTTTTCTATGGGAAATCACTATTTGCTATTCTGCAAAAGGGATTTAAAAATAAATAAAAAATTTAACAACTTTATATTGAATAAGTTCTCGACTTTTTAGCTTAATTTTCGTCTATTGGGATGTCTTTTTTTTTTGTAATCTATTTCGTAAAATCATTACTTAACATTCATGGCCATGAAAACAGCTGTTTCTGTTATTGTCAATATGGCTCTGCTAATTGCAATTATTTCCCCTCAAAGTATGGAAACGTTTTCGTTAATAGTCTGTTAACTTAACAGTATTCAAGTTTCACATGCGAAAGCAAATATTTCAAACAGGCCATTTATAAATATTATTTTACAGCGATTTTAGAAAATCCGTATATAAAAATTATATTTTCACGCTTAACAATTTTTAACGATTTTTTAAAAGCTTAAGCCTGCATAGATTATAAGTTTCAATGCGGAACGAAGATTCTCAATGTGGGAAAATGTACAGCGTACATTAATTTTTTCTCCATATTATATAAACAGCATGGTCCATACTTTCCCCTGTAAACGATATACAATGTAGATAATTATTTTAACCGATAATTGTAGCTTGTTTTGCAAAATAAATATAAAAATATACCTCTACAGTATTTATTTATTTTTACGAATTTAGTTTGCACAATTAATTTTTAACGATTTTTTATGTGTTAATGGTAGGACTATACAATTATTTTTATTGTGGGTGTAGAAGCTTTTTAGACCCCAGATATATTTTAACAGATAGTTAAAATCATACATAAATTTTGCTTAACAAATACAAGAAAAAATTCTTTTGTTAATAAAACACGTAATAAGACACGTAAGTGTTAACGATATTTCCTGTGTTAAGTATTTAGCATTTGCAAGTAGCGATATCGAAGGCAGCTTTTGAAGAATATGCAAAGAAATCTTAAACGACAATTGTAGCTTATTTTGCTGGACAAATATGAGAGGAACATTTAAAAGGATTTGCTAATTGTTAACCATTTTTTATAAGTTCACTATGTCGTGAACGATATAAATGCTAAAGCTAAAGCTTTTCAGTCTAGAAAAATATTTCAACAGTTTATCGCTAATAAAAATTAAAAAGGAAACATTTTATAGAATAAATTTATTTTGCACGTATTTATTTAATTTACTGCACTGTTAACGATGGCTTACGTGTTAAGACTTGACTTATTACGATATCGTAAAAAGATTTTCAAGGTACAGAAATATTGTCATAGATCTTCATAAACACTTTTGCTTTTAAAAACTTTTCATAAATTTTCCAAATCGCCCAAAAATTCTGTTAAAATCAATTTATCTTATTATAAAACTATTTATTATTTTTTCACGTTTTTTGTGTCCTTAAACTACAAGTTCTGCAGGAGAAAAAAGTTTGTTTTGCAGAATTTCTTATTGGCCTAAGATTCTCGAATTTCTCTATACTTAGAGAGGAGGGGTAGTTGCAAGGAACTTTTTCAAGGCTTAAATTTTAGTTGACAGACAGATTGCTTTTCTGTTTGTTCTTATAAGTTAATTGATTAGCGCAAAAGCTCTCAGTGCAAAGCTGACAGTTTTTCAGAAATTAAACATTTAAAAGTATGTCACACGGGGGGTTGGGAATCTTTTAAATCAATTTGCGTAAAATACAAATCGCATTAATCTTCGGTTTGCCACAGCAAAATAGCGCGATGGCCGCAAGGAAAGCGAGCCATACGTTAAGCAAAACGCCTAATTAGTTTAAACGCCGATTGAACTCCATGCCTTCGGGCAATTGGCAAGCACCATTCCAGTACTTCAGTAGATATATAATTCTTTTCCAATAAATTTATTTTTGCAAATAACAATTGTTTGAGTTCCGTGTTAAAGCTGGAATCGATAACACTTTGCTGTTATAAAATTTTCCATTTATTGTTTAAAAAATATTTATTTATTTTTTCCTGCAAAATTTTATGTTGTTGCTGATAATTTGGCTCCTGTTTTTTATTTTATTTTGTTTTTTTTTCTTTTGTTTTTGTTTTTGTTATTTCTTTTATATTTTTATTATTAAAACTTTTCGAAATACGAGTAATTTATGTTTATCGTAAAATGTTGATGTTTAAATTGCTTCTCTGTGCCAGCATTAGTGTGTGTAGTCGTTTTCGTATTGAGCTTTTAAAATATTTTTATAGCATAATTTTAGGAGTTCATTTTCATTCTTACACTTTTACTTTATTTTACTGGGAAAGAAAAATTTGTTTTCTCGTCAAGTCTTATGGGTTTGTTAAAAGTTTTATCCAGCTATCGAAAAATGATCAAAGCACACTTGCTATTTAATGGAAATGGATGATTTAGGATTACAAGTAATTTGGAAGTTAAAAATATAAACGCACAAGCAGTAAATTTTGTTTTATGGTTAGTTGCCGTTTGGCAACTTGTGCTTGATTGATTCTCGTGCATTAACTTAATGAATTTTGTCTTCTAATTTCATAAACGGAAAAGTTAAGGATGGATTCTTTTTTCCAATAATTTAATGTATATACTTTTTCTATTAACGAAATATGAAATTTATTTATTGATTTATTTATTTAATTTTTAAGTTGGTGGGGAGAGTAAAAAAGTTTTTATCAATGATGATATAATCAATCATACTTCGGCTCTGAACGCATTTGAGTAAACCGTGTATTGGTCTGGATACTGTGGTGGTGCACTTTTAACAGTCTACTGACTGCTAGACAAAAGTTCCTAATAAGATGCTCTGCATAAAGGCAAGCTTTTCAATGCTGCTTCTTTTAGCATTACTTTCTCCATAGATTTTGTTTTTTGTAACCAGAGATGGTGTGTTTATATAATTTATAAATCATGTTTCCTAAATCTTCTACTACAATGTAGAGCTTCAACTTAAACACTTTTTTAAATTCAAGTTATAAGATTACCTTAAATAATTACTTTATACAGCATACTTTTAGGCACGGCCTGCTAATTAACAACCCAGCAGAGCAGCAATACAGAGTGCTTGCATATATGATTTTCCACGAATTATATAAATATTCTATGATTACTTATGATAGTTTTAATATGTAAATAACTAAAGTATGAATTTGTTTATTAAAGAATTTAGGAAAACGAGGTGCCTCCTAAGTAGTTAAAATCTCGTGTATGTTCGTGATCGATAAACTGAAAAACTACTAGACCGATT
Source organism: Ormia ochracea (assembly GCA_963402855.1). NCBI lineage: Eukaryota > Metazoa > Arthropoda > Insecta > Diptera > Tachinidae > Ormia > Ormia ochracea. The sequence continues at coordinate 16,321,986 of OY727107.1, read as the reverse complement.
TTGACAAAAAATATACATGTATCTTATATGGGCCGTGAGCAGTGTTTCTGTGTAGTTTAAAGTTCGTACCACAGATGGCGCAATATTTAGTTTTTTTTTGTGTTTAGCCGTATAAAGATTAGCCCGATAACCCTATGCTCTGTTTCGCTGAAAGCGTTGGGTGCTTAATAGATGTGTATTGGATTTAATAACTCCAATACCGAATTATACCTAATCTATTTTCGTGAAAAAAATAAATTAAAAAATAAAGTTTAAAAAGTAAATAAATATCTCTAATTTTTAATCTCTATTTGCGCGATAAGCCTATGCTGTGTTTCCCTGAAGACCTTGGATGCTTAATCGGCGTTAAGTGTCTCGCGTCAACGCGTACTTGGACCCAGCTAGTATATTTTATAAAGGTATTGCTAAGACTAAATATGGCGATGTTAAAATATAGATTTTGAAATAAATATCAAGCTTAATTTCCGGACACAAACCACATGATTAAGCAGACTTCTGTTAACGTACTAACATAGCTCTGTTAGACTTGTAATTCAGTGAGTGCACATTTTAAATGGAATTCTGACCACATTTACTTATGAAAAAATAAAAATTAATGGCGGGGCAAGTGGGCAACTTCACGTGGTTTGTAAACACATTTAGAAGTTATACAAATCCTTAGAGAAAAAGTCCAAATTCCAAGAGAACAGAAGGAGTTTGGCGGGCAAAAATCACTAAGGCAGCAGACGGTACAAAAATCGTAAAAACGTATAAAAATGGTAAGAAAGTGCGTAATGATGATGCGTAATTTGATGATTCCGTTCCTCTGAAAGTTATCCTTAAATAAAATTCCAATTTTTTTTAAGCTGAACTCGCGTTTACATTACTTTTTATAGTTGATTCTTTGTCTTAAAAAACGAGTATATTTGTTATATATTTGCCACCAATTAAATAGCATAAAAAATTATGATTTTTATAAAGTAGCTACCTTAGTGATTTTCAGCGCCCCAAGTCCGTCCGTCCTCCTGAATTGTAGACTTCTTCCCTAAGGATTTGTATAACTTCTAAATGTAATAAAAACTTAAGTGCCGCTGCGTGTTTGTAATGGATTGTGGTGTTTTTGCAAACTGCTTGGAGTCGCCCACTTCTCCCAGCAAAAATTTTTTTATTCCATAATTTAATGTGTTCAGAATTCCATTTAGAATATGCACTCCCTGAATTACAAGTCTAACAGAGCTATGTTAGTACGTTAACAGAAGTCTGTTAAATCATGTGGCTTATGTGCGGAGTGATAAATTCCGAAATGCAAACTTCACATACATGATTTTGAATTCAATTGTAATTTGTGATTCAGTAAATTGTCAATGAATAAATTGTTTTCAAAGTGTTTGGCGATTTTCCGCAACTAGTTTTAACTGTAATATTTCGTTTATGTTTTCCGCCTACAATTATGGCTTTTGAATTAAAAATAGGCAATCAACACTTCAGCCAAACACGGTTTGCATTATAAAAATTAATTTTATAAATTTTCATGAAATAAATAAAAATAAAAAAAAATAATGAATTATGTTTTCTCAGTTACAAATTTGTTTAAAGATTCCAGTGATAGAAGTTCTTATGAGATTATAATATTATTTAAATATTTCGCTAATATCCTGCAGAGCTTTTACTCACTACTCTCTGATTTTATGGTTGTCTGCTATTCAAATTAATTGTAAGCGAGTATGCATGAAACTGTATATAAGACGTGAGATATTACGTTTTTACTCACACAGGCAATACAAAGTTGTAAACCAATTGCTTGTTCTGCTTGTGTGGTATAACTTTGCCAAACATTAACAGAAAAAGACGATGAACTAATATATAGTTTTCGAAATGAAGTCCGTCTTAAATATCAAAAAAAAAAAAAATTATTTTAATAATTCTAGAAAATCTTTTAATTTCTTATTCTATAACTTTTAATTATTTAATATTTTTCTTTCTGTATTTGAGCGGGAGATTTTATTTTATTTTGTTTCTTGTTATAAAAATATTTCGCCAACGTTTAATCAGTTTCTGCAAGAAATTTGAATAAATTTACAAAAACTAATGACAACCAATTAATTTCAAATATTTTCTTAAATAATTAAATCTTATGCTTTTGAAAATTCTTTGCTTTTCCTTCAATACTTTATTAGAAGACTGGCTTCATACGTTCTTCAAATATCAATTTTTCTTTTTTCCAATGCCGTACCTGCTGCATTTAACCTTTTTCATGTTATTGCGTGTGTCTTCATTAAAGTTTATTGACTTTGATTTCTTGTTAGCAGAATATATATATATATTTATATACATATATATGTATATACATATATATGGTTTGCTTTCTCTAAAAAGAAATACTGCAAAGTGCAGAAGAAAAACTTTCGCGTTCATATTTTTAGTACTTTTTTTTCTGCTAAATCACAATTCTTAACTCCCAAAAGTATGCTACAAATTCGTAACAAACTACAAGAAAACATATAAAGAAATACAAGAAAAACTCACATAGATAGACATCTTGAAAGTCTTCAAAGAAAATAAAAGAGATGCCAACGAAAGCAAACTTTGGCTATTAAGCTTCAAAAACTAAACTAATACTTATTTGGCTTTTATATCGACCGAAAGCACTTTAAACTTTTATGCTTTACTGCTCACGATATTTTTTCCTTAAATTTCCGTTTCAAAATAATATACAATAAATGTAGCACAATTTCAAGCGAAAGTAGATAAATTTACCACAACTTAGTGTTGAATTTGTTTTATTCAATCACACTTCTTTCTCCTCCCTCTCTCCAACCATCAAGCGAATATAGACATTTCAATTAATATTTTCCTTAATTATGTTCGCTCATAAACTTCTTTCATTTTCATTATATAAAATTCAATTGACGTTTTTTACACAGCAAACTCTTCCCGTCAAAAGCAGTGTGTTCTTCTTCTTTTTTTTTCTAACTAAAAAAACATTCACTTTTAGAAAATAATTAATTATCTGTTGTTAAGTTAAATGTTCTTACATAAAATGCAATTTATTCTTTCTCAACGGACTTGCAACAGGATGAAGAAAATTTGTTTGATGAGCAAAATAGTTGGCAAAGAAGTTTTTCTTTTATAGTCAGCTGGCAGGAAGAGGAACTATTTTAAGGAGTTACTTTAACAGAAATGAACAGTTAATTAATTTTGATACAGTTTTTCATGTAATTCTTGAAAATTTAAAAACTTTATTACATCCAAAAAAAAAAAATCGCGTAAAAATTAAGTAAATAAACGAACAGCTTCCAGTAGATTCTTTTGTTTTTAATAAGAAGAGCAGAATTAGACTCTTTAACATAAATCTTAAAATTATAGATAAATTAATCTGATACTTTCTTGTAACGGGTTATCCATTTTGTGGTTTCAAAAGTTAACGTAAGTAAAACACATATAAAATACTTTTTTTCAAAATATTTCTTTTTTATTATAAAGTTTGAACGTTGAATTAAATGGCCACTACGCGAGGTGTTGCAGGCATTGATTCTTTTGAGGTAATTTTCGACCACTTTTTGACACATATTGGACACTAGGCGAAAGGCCGCCTATTACCCAACACACAACAGTTGTGTACCTACCTACCTGTTGTGTACCTAGTACACAACAGTCAATGGTGCCACAACAGTCTAATGGTGTCAAATCGCATGATCTTGCTGGCCTGTTGATGTCGCCACGACGAGAAGTTACGCGGCCAGAAAATTTCTCTTGCAATAAAGCCATTTTTGCTCGATTTGTATGGTATGTGGTACCGTCTTGTTGAAACCATATATTCTCCAAATCGTCTTCTTCAATAGCAGGGGAAAAAATGTCGGTTATCATATGACCATAACGCTCCGAATTGACGAATCGTCATTTTCGAAGAAGAAGGAAGATCCAATGACACCTTCGGACCAAAGAGCGAACCAAACTGTGACTTCTTCTGGATGTAAGGGGCTCTCTTTAATTACTTGAGGATTCTCAAAACACCAAATACGACAATTGTATTTATTAATATAACCACCGAGTGCGAAATGTGCTTCATCGCTGAAGAAAATTTTGTTCGAAAAATCACCCTCCAACGCCGGTTGCTCAACCAGTTGACTTCAGTTGCTGTGTGAGCTGGATTTTATGTAGATCTAGGTGTAGATATAAATGCAAAATACCCCTTAATGTGCCGTATGTGAGAACGACGAGGAATCGACACATTCGGGTCTTCGGCAACACTTTCACTTACAGCAGCGATATTTTCAGTGGAGCGAGCGAAATGTTGATGCCTTACAACATTTGTAACCGCCCCAGTCTCTTGAAATTTCTTCACAATTTTTCCATTTGCTTGCGTAGTTGGACGATTATGTCAACCACGATATGTGGCTATAGCAGAGTCACCATTTTTGTAGTATATAGTATTTTTTATATATTTATATTTTATTTTTACTACTATATATTGTAGTATATAGTATTTAGTAGTGTGATAGTTAACTGATCCATTTTCGTCAATGTCAGACTTTCAACTGATTGGCAGAAAATTGGCTTAACAACTTAGTTAAACAGATGTCGAATTCCAGTCCTATACTTTTGAAACCACGAAATGGATAAGCCGTTAGTTTATTCACTTCAATTAGTATAAGATTTTATCTGTATAAGACTTTGCAAGGTTTGTTTGAAAGCATTATTCTAGAATCCGATATTATAATATATAGTATTATTATTTTAGTGTAAAAGAAAAAGTCTGTCTGTAAATCTTAACGCAATAGCTTATGTTCGCTGTATAAGGCTTTCTAGTCTTTCTATAAAATTATAATAGTCCTAATATATATATTATATACCACAGCTTATGTATTAAACTAAATGTTCGCCTAAATAGATGTAATGTAAAATTATTCAGCCTCAAAATACAGTGTTTGCCAGTAGTATAACACTATTTGTATATAATAAATAGGCTTAGTGCAATTTGTACAGTGACGGTATAAGAGTAGTATTATGGTGGAATGTCCTTAGTATAAGACTTTGAAGAAGTAGTATATCGCTTTGATATTTCATTAGATTACAAATTTTGTGCATATTTTATATCAGAGAAATTATTTGTTAAAATTTTTATATAAGAGTCTGTAGTCCAGTGTATAATACTGTGATATTTCTGTGCTTTTTTTTTGTTGTTGTTGTAAAACAACATTGCATATAAAAACACAACTGTACGTATTCTCTTATGGAGTAAATAGAAATAAAAGAGAGTTCTTAAAAAATACAGCATAACATTTAGGCTTAAAATAATGCTTCAATATAAGCATCTTATAAGATCTTGCGGCCATCGTATAGATCGGTTCACTATTCGTATTAGTAGATATACTTTCTATTCAATGATTTTTATTGAATCAACTCTCTAAATTTTGAATTGAGTCTCAACTTTGTTCATAATTGAAAATTCAGCTGAGAGCCTTCCTATGACTATAAAACTACAATTTTTTAATTTTTCAATAAAAATAATTACTTATACTTTTTATGCTACACAAAGCCGTACGCAAATATTGAAAAAGTGTAAAAAAGGAGTCGTTAAGCTGAATAAAATGTACTAATTTTTTAAAAACTTTTTAATATATATATTTTTTTAATTTTTAATATTTTAATCCTTTTGCTCACAGCAACTTAATCAACGTAATATAAAACTTTTATACATCATTTTTTATTATCTATTATATATCATATCACTATGGATATAAAGAAATAAAGATTCTGTACGAAGAATATATTTGTAATTAAAGATAATGCTGGCCTTTCAAAAAAATTTTCTTTTATGTCAAGTAATTCAAAAAAAAGGACCTGCAAGGATTTTTTTTGTAAAATTACTAACAATTTTCTAAAAATTAAATTAAATTAACTAAACCTTGCTAAAACATTTCTTATTATCTGTTTTTGCCTACACATGGTAATATGTGGCAATTAAAAATAAAAGAGATTATATAAAATACAGTATAACCTTAGGCTTGGCATAATACTTCAATATAAGCATTATATGAATTATTGCACATTTAACTGCATAATTATAAAAATTACATTGAGTATTTAACATAAGCCACAAATATTTTAATTATGTATTTTGTTAAATATGCAGATCGTGTGTTTGTTATGTAGAACATTTAATTAGCTGTAAAAGGTAAATAGATATTTTACCAATGCGTATGTTAAATTGGCTTAATCTCAGCCAGCTCTGAATGATTTAATAATAAAGGATTTTAAACTGACCTGACAAAGACTGCAGACAGCTTTTTCAGACCGGTTTATAACTTGTTTAAATTTTGTTGCATAAGCTGTAGGATTAAGATGTTTTCTAAAAATTAAAAAAAGAAAAAAAACTTATTGTCTGCAACTTAAGCTAACCGATATCATTTTTGTTTCTTCTAATTGCAGGTACGTTCAAGTTGTTTTAAGTACATGGAAAACAGTAAGTAGAAAAATAGAAAACCTAAAAGCTTTTTCTAAATTTGTCTTATTGGGAAAATAATAAATAATATTAGAAAGTGAATAGAAGGAAGTTGGAATGACTTCCCAGTAAGAGAAAAAAATTTTAATTAAGCCAGGAGAATAGAAAAGATTTAATGAATTTTATATATTTTTCATGCATAATAAATCATAATAATTTAAAAAATTTTCTGCATTTTCTTTTTAAAAAAAGGTTCTACTAAAGAAATATTGTCAAATGCTTTAAAGCTTTTAATTTACACTGTCCACATAAGCATGTCGTAGCTTTTCAAAGCAATTGAAACTAATATCTGTTGCAAAGTTATTATTCTCATTTTAATATACAACAAAAGTAAAGCATACTTTAGAGCGTAAATGCAAATTTTAAAATTTTTACTCTCCTTTACAGCTCAGTATTTATCAAAAATATTTATAAAGAAGAAATAATATTCACCAACCATTTTATATAGCAGAACACAAAAATTTAAAAGTGCGCTTGGCAAAAACCAAAATACCAAACGTTTACTTTAATTAAAAATATTATACTATGAATAGCATCACCACAATAATGTCTATTCACAATACATAGAAACATAATAACTAAATTATTATTTAATTTAAATTATTGTGTAATTTTTCCATTCTCTCTTGTTATGAAAGTGCCAATTTACATTGTTCCCGTATTTCTATTTTCATTCTTTTTTCAATATGATATTATTATTATTTTCAGTTTATTTTATTATCATTATGAAGTAAGTGTGCCTATAAAATATTTATCAAATTATAATTAAAAGAAAACGTGACATTTGTGCATAAACATAGCACACACCAACTGCATAAATGCCTAATAGTATGCAACAAATATTTCAACATACATATAAACCCTGCCAAATGGCATACTATTACTCATAACTTTCATATACTAATTCCACTATGCGAGTTAGTTGTTATATTCTGAACCTGATTAATTCATAATTACTGTTGACAATTCATCATAATTTATATATATTTCCCGCACAACTCTGTTGTTACTGCAAAGTTCAATTAGTTGGCTATAAATGCGAGTGTGCCCTTCTGCGGCCATAAAACACTACTCATTAGCTTAGTTATTTAGTAAAATATTAGCAAATTAGTTTAATATTTCAGCATTAGTTTCATGCAGTGGTTTAGCTTATTATGAACTTTTTATTGCCTATAATTAGGCAAAAAAGTTTGGTTATTCTATTAAAAGTTTAATGTATAATATATAACTTTAATATATTCTTAGTAATTGCAAGTAATATACTTTGAAATTGATTGTTAGGAATTGTGGTTTTGCTATCTGAACTTCATCCGTATTGAAGGAGCTCATTATTTGTTTTGGGGCGTTTTCCCTAATTAATAAATAAAAGAATATTTAGGTAATATTCAAAGGGGTAAAACGTAATTTTTTATTTTGTAAAAGCTTTTTGTAAAGCTTTCATTTAAAACATTTTTTATTTTTAGCGCCAGTCATAAAACTCTTGAAGCCTTCAGTTAATTGAAACTTCTAGGGATGTAAATTAAAATATTTATTCAAAATTCCCGTCTGGCATATTTGTGAGATGTGCAAAGTTTGGAAAGGACAACGTGTTAAACTTTACAGTTCTTGTAACTAGTATATATTCGAAGTTAATTTAGATTTGAATGCCTATTTTCATAACTCCTAAGGCGATGCACAATTCTGAACTCCATTTTTAAACTTGTCGAACACTGAAACCAAAAAATGTAATTAACATTGTGGTTCATCTACGTTTTTTTTTTTAATATGAAGTAGGAACAAAGGCTTAATCCAATTAGTTGCAAAGCCAGAGGAAATGAAGTTTTGGATCAGATTTATAGAAAGGTGGAAATACCACATCATACCTCTTTAGTGGGGTACACTGACCGCATAGCAGTCAGGAAAATTTTTTTTGCAAAGAAAATTTTTATTCAAATTGAAGTACTGATTTCAAGCACATTCTCTTCAGCCAGACATCCAAATATGTACTTCATTTCTTTGTTCCGCTAAAAACTGATTCAAAATATATTTGCAAAATCTTTTAACTTTAAAAAAAAACTTTCTTGTTCTTTATAATCATGCAGTGTAAATTAATTAATTTTTTTTTCTCACAGTAAAATAATTTATTTTTACTTCTTTTTTTATTTGAAAAATAAAACTCCTTGAAGTATGCTTTACTAATCAATACAAAACTATTTTAAAGTGTATTTTCTATTATTATTTATTCAGTCTATTATTTATTGTTGCAGAAACTGACTACAGCCTATTCCTGTAGCTCTTCTTTAAGATTTAGCTTAAAACTATGCCGACAGCATCTTTAAGTCTGTTTGAATTTGTGCTTTTTTAAAAAGCAAGCCGAATAGTTTAGTTAGCAATTGTAAAGCCTAACAATATGCTTTAAATTATTTAACAATTTTCTTTGATTGTTTTTTTAAGTACGTTCGCCATATTAAAATTTTACATACACACTTTACCATACACACTTACACAAACACAGACACTACGAAATATTAAACATTATGCCCACTTACACACACACACACACACAACATAAGCAGATGTGTTTTGATATTTCTTTCTAACAACCACTTAAATACGTGTAAGTTTCCCTATAAATGTTTTCGCTAAATTTCATTTATTTTTAAAATCATGTAGAAAATGAGCGGAACAAGATGAAATAAAAAAAAAGAAAATAAATACATGTCAATGACATTATAAAAAGCGGAAACGCATAAACACAAGTGTTGACATGTTATTTTCCTTCGCATACCACTATTGTAGACAACAATAGTAAAAACAACAACAACAATAGTTACAGCAAGAAGCTTTGAAACCTGTTTTAAATTTTACTTGCTTAAAATTCAAAAACAAGAGACCGTCTTGCTCGGTAACACTGCATGTTGTCACAGTCGTGATAGTCTTTACTCGACTTTTTTTTCCTTTCTTTTACCTCTTCCTTACATTTTACTGTGTATGGGGGAACTGCTACTAAGCAAGTAAAAAATCTTATGAAGTACAAAAAAAAAAAAAAAAAAAAAAAATTCCTACAACATGTGGCGGTGCGTTACTTCAAGACAGCTTTCAATAGGTGTCAAGTGGCGTTATTTTCACATTTTATTTTATTTTATTTTAATTTTTTTTTTCTTTAATCTGGTCCTTATTTATAAAATGATTTTAAAGTAAAAGGAATTTTCTAGCAAGAAAATGTTGAACATTTAACACAGAGAGAAGAAGGTTAGAGAGAATGATTTATCATTAATTTTGCGCTTGAAAATAGGCAACAGTTTTCAAAATATTTCATATGATATAATTTGGCTATTCAAATTTAATGCAGCTCGTTGAATGTTGTAGAATGAACTTAATTTATTAATCTTGTATATGTTCGCCGTCTGAACTACTTAACTTTTGCTGCTAAAAAATATTCCCGGTGATTGTAATATGGACTTGAGTTATCCTTTTTGCAAACTTTACAATTATTTTTTAAAATTCTTCCCACTTGACTACTCTCGCCATTTAAAACGAGTTATTGTTGTTTTTTCACTTTCGTGTTAAGATTTGTATTTGGAGCTTAAAGTTTCAGTACAGTGAAACACAAAATTAAACAGATACAATACTGTGTTTATAATGAGCATTAAAGTCTTTTTTTGTGGTAGTTGTATTTCCATCAAGTACGCAGGATTTTAAGATAGCGGCAACCTGCTCAATTTTTTAAACAAAAAACGCTGCATACTTTTAGGCATTCTAAAATGATTTGCATTGTAAATAATATTGCACAACTCACGCAAAAATATATTTTCAAACAATGTCAATTATTTGTAGTTATTTTTTGCTTATTTATAATAAAAATACACTCGCCAGTCTTGCAAATTGTTGCTTGTTAATCATTAATGGAAAATAATACTGACAACAAACTAGCAGTTAACATTTGTTCGATTTAACCACACCACATTTGTTAAGTGTCAGATGGAAACCAGCATACAATTTAATGCCAATGATATGTTGGTTTAAATAACGTTTTCTCTGTGATCTCCGTTGCTGATATGGCTTTAAGAATTTATTTTATTTATTTTTTTATGCGATTGCATTAAGTGTAGAGTACTAAAAGATTTTGATATCGTATATGACCAAAGAAGAGTTGTAAAGGATATAAAAAAATGGTTCTGCGTTTGGTTGAAAAATTGTTATAAAATAATTCAAATTATAGAATATTTTCTGCAAATCGTTGGTCCTTTTGACAGTTGGCACTCGCTAAAATATTGTAAAAACTAAAGAAAAATATTTATGACAAAATATCTGGATATATTTGTGTTTTCTTGGCATGCCTCTACACTTATATTAATATCAGCATACATAATAAGCAAACATTCATAAAAACTATAGCGATGACTGTATTTGGAATCCCTGAGAAATCAATAAATACTTTAAAGGTCCTGTGTTAGTGGTCGAAGGTCAAATTTATTAAACTAATTAAGAGTTTAAGTATTAAACGGAGAAGGAGAAGATAACTTGCTGGCAGGTAATTGTAGCATTTATAATTACCAATGTTCTCTCTTAAGAATTTAAAATGAAGGCCTTCTTCTCTTAATGCTTCCGAATATTTTAAAATTGTTCTCAAGCCTTTTTAAAACTAAAATGGCTTTTTTTCTTCGTTGTATTATAATTTCAGATTATAATGCAAATTGTTTATAAATATTTAAATACACCCCCTAAAAGTATACTTCACATTTTTAAAAGTTGCTTAAACTTTCATTCAAAATTGCTCCTGGGGAGTATGCAACATATTTTATTTGTTTACTTTAAAATATGAGACTATTATTTCTTCTCTGCCTAGACAGCAAGGAAACCCAAATTCTCTTTTCTTCATAATTTTACCAATATTTCGTCTTGCTGTGGTGGCCTCTTCTCGGACTTTCCTTTGATCTTTTGGAAAGATATTTGCATATACACAAATACTCATAAATATATAAAATTTCTTACTTAACCATATTTCAAATCTAAAATATCATTTTGTCTTGGATATACTAAATTCCTGTTGTTTCATATTCACTGAAAACATATTTTGTGATTACAACACAACTGAAACAAACATTATTAGTGGAAAAGCACACCTGTGACATAATAATGAAGGCAAAACGAGCCTAGAAATGTATAATACATAAAGAAATAAGTGTCAAGGCAGGGCAAGCGAATTGATGGAGGAGCATTTCGTATATAGATGATTTAAAATGAAATAAAAACTCAGTCAGCAGAAAATGTTTTGCAGAAGAGAGGAAAGAAAAATTGTAGTCTACCTTGAGGCGGCGGAATTTCAAGTTTTTGAAATTGTGTTTATCTTACGGTAAATTGTTTTGTAGTTTCTAGTTTAAATTTTTAACCATAAATTTCTGAAAAAAATCAATTATCTGAGCTCTTTCCATAAGCATTTTATATGAAAACGAAATAAAAAGCTGGAAAATTTAAATTGAAAAAGTGTGACTTAAACTAAAAAAAAAAACGAACTACCTTGCAAAGAAACTTATAATTTAATTTAAATTTACTTTAATCGATTAAACCATTATTTAAGTAAAGAAAAAATAGTTCAAAACATCAAGCAGTTAATCGAATTGTCTACTCCATGTAAACGCCCCGCAAAAATATATGGCTGTACAGAAAAAATTTATTGTCATTTGTTCGTCCTTTTATCATCTACTTTTTCGATTTTATGCCATTTACTTAAAATCAATTTCCTACACAGCAATTTTAACATGATTTGCCTTTTTTTTATAGTTTTCTGCATGGAAGTACGTTGGTGATTTCGTTTTTTGGGTTAGAAAAAATTATAGTTTTTCTAACAAAAGTAGTCACTTTTTTATTTTGTGTAAAGCAGGACATTGTCTATTGCAAAAAATGCTAAATGATGGTTTGCTTTGTTTTCAAATCTTAATGTTTGTTAGGCAGTTTGATTTGCTTTATCGTCTTTTAGTTGTGTTTATGACAGTTTTCTGTTTTGCTTTACCTACCAGCTGCCCCCCTCCCCCCTTCTACCAACGATGCTCCTTTCTGGCCCTGTGGAAAGTTGTAATAAAAACAATCAATAGTCTGTTTATTTTTGTTGCTAATCAGATAAGTCCTGAGATTTAACTAGCACACTTGGAAACAATGGTTGGCTCAATTTTTCCTTTCTTCACATGAGAGCCTTAAAGTAGGCAATAGTTTGTCTTGTTTAAAATTCAATTTGTTAGCTAGACATGGGCTTAAAAAGTTTCTTTCTAAGCGAATTTAAGTAGGACACTTCATGGTTGGCAGGTTTTTTTTTTTTTTTTTTTGAGAAAAGTAAAGTTGCCATTGTAGAGACCTGTAAGTAGGCAGCATTTGCCATTCTGGATAATAAATATAAATATTGAGCCATGGAATTCATTTTGTTGTTTGTGTATACAAAACATTTTCTTGCTTCTTTGAATGGTTTCTTAGGTGAATACGACTCAGAATAAATAAAGTCAGAAAATATGAATTTTATATAAAAAGTATGAAAACTGATTTCAAAAAACATAATTTTTAAAAGTTTGTATTCTTTTAGGAAGGAGTATTAAAAAATCTTAATTAATTATTGTAATTAGTTTTTTTGTACTTCATACTAAACTACTCGAAGGTTTTAGAATAGACTAGTAGATTATTATAATAAAGAATATTTTTTGTGTTCAAATTCTAATATATCGAAAGATATTATTTTCATTTACACTGAGAAATAAAAGTGATTAGAGAAATTGTTTATTTTTTAAATTATTACATATTACATATTTTCTTTACACCTTCTCTAACTTCTCCCTGATGGCATAAAAACTTTAAAAAAATATTAAATTACATACTTTCTTTTCTTATTTGTATGATTTTTTTTTATTTATTTCTCACTACTGTCTGTCCACTCTCTGTTAGTAAAATCTATTACTTTGAATTGGAAATTCAGAAAATTTTTAACAATTACTTCACTGCACTGAAAAAAATATAAATGTTTTAATAGTTCCATTGAAGTTGAAACTTAATTGATGATTTAGTTCGTTTTTATCTGCAAGTACTGCTACATTTTTAATTTCGCTTTCTCATTCCTTATTTATATCCTTTCACCACCCAAAAGTAGGCCATCATATTTAAGCATACATTTTGATTTGTTATTCCAAGTGACCTCACTGGAAATCAGCTTAAAGTGAATAATTTAAAAGTATTTCCTCCTTACTTGATTTATAGCAAGTTTATTAATTTTTTTTCTCTCTACATTTTACAGTTCAAAAACTACAGCATGCTTTCAGGCTGTGAAAGTTTATTTCAATTTTTGCTGGCAATAGTAATTCTAGACGGTTTAGGTTGTTGATATGCTTGCCTTCTGTGGCAGATGCAATTTCACAAAGAGATTTTTAGCTATTATTGCAACTGTGTTGAACGGGGTGAAAGATGGAGAGTGGAAGTACTTTTAAATAAAACGGAAATACTTTTTATTCTGTTTGACTACAGTTAATCTGCTTCCGCTTTAAAGCACATTCCTATTTTGCATTTATTCTATTGGCTTTTGTTGCTATTCCCATTCTGTTGGGAAAATGTGTTTTCGTTTTTTTTTTTTGGATATTCATTTTAAAAATATACCGTAAAATAAAATAATTTTTGGCTTTTCTTCCTGCCAGCCAGTCTGGCAAATTATATTTTTGCTTATTTATACTTAAACAATTTTTAATGTTCTTTGGTTTTCTTTTAGGTAAGCTTTTCCATCCATTTTTTTTTTTTTTTTTTTTTTGTGAGCAAAGTTTTATAAAAAGCAAAGCTAGACCTTTACAGCAGGGTCTGGCATTAAATCTGCAGTGGTTTGTTTAAGTCAACCAAGCGGAAATTTCCTACTTTCATTGCATGACATTAACTCGGAAGGCAGCCGCACGCATAACTGTTGTTAAGCGGAAGTAAACTACAAACGGAAATGATTTCGTACAAGTGGTTAAAGTGTTTTAAACAAGTAAATAATGAAATGGTTGTACACTGGCAAGATGTCAGTTCATTTAAATTTCTCCAAAAATATTCACTTAAATTCTTTACAATTTTCCTTTAAATATTTAGATTGACAGCAATGTTGTTGCGTTTTATTTCGTTTTATTGCGTTCACTTTGCTTGTAAGCGTATTAAGGTGCAATTAGGCAAAGTTTACTTTTAGGCATGCAACTGCATGCTTAAATGGCACTGAAATGCTGTCAAAAATTTTGCATTAAAATGTCAATCAAAATGAAGAACGAGAAACAAAATGAACTCTTCAGCAACTTTGATGGCAAAAATATTATTTTTTTTTTTTTCACAAAAACTACATGTAAATTAAATCTGCACAGGCAGTAAATGTATTATTAATTAGTAAAAAAAAGGACATGCGAAATTGCTTAAGAGGAATATTTCTACAAAATATTTCACTGTGTTTGATAGATAATAATTACTATGCGAAAGAGAGCAGACCGAACTTAATATCGCATGATTAAGGTGCAAAACCAAACGTTGTGATCTCTATTACATAACTCACTGCATACTTTCAGGCTAGCTTTACAACCAGCCTACCAAATATTTATTATTATTATTGTTATTATTATTATCATCTCAACAATGCTTATTGTTTTTAGAGTGTATTATTAATTTTTATCGAAATTTATTATTAACTGCAAAGCAGACATGAGCTCATTTGATTGTATTGAAATCTATTGGACACGTGTGCGTGCGTACGTAAATGTGTGCATACGATAAAGCGGTTTGAGACAAAGTGAAGTGTTGGAATTGTTATAAGTTATAATTGAACACAATTTGTATTTTATTACTTTATATCAATAGTATATTTATTTAAGCTGCTCATAAAACTATACGTTGCATATTTTATATGCGAGTGTTTGTATGTGATAAATTATATTTATTTATTTGCTATTGTTATACTTATTTGTTATTGTATTATTTATAGTCCTGTACTACTAGAGCAACAAAAATAGAGAAACTAGAGAAAAAAGATGACCCTTTTTTGTATAAACAAAAGCATAGAAACTGGCTTAAGGATTAAGCAGAGATACATGAGTCCTGTTGTTATGGTGTGCATGTTTTCTGTTTCATCTTATTTTTAGTTCGTCTGTGGGCTGTTTGCTTTTTATAGCCACGCAATAGTAACACTAAGTTGGTGTGTGTGTGTGTGTGTGTGTGTATCTAATTTTATGTTGCATTTGGTCACGTTTTCTAAGTTTCGTGTGGCATCACGTACTTCTGCTCAATTTAACAAAGTACGTAGGATGTGAAATGTAGTCAGTCATCAACAGTGGCAACCAACCAACAATTTACTGATTCTTTTTTATTCTCTTTTCTTTTATTTATTTATTTATTTTTTTTCTTCTTTTTTTTGGCAACTGCTGTTTTGGCTTATTGTTGCTAGTTGTTGTGACGTTGCTTATAATACTTCTGGTGCAACTGCTGCTGTAATACAATGAAACAATTGTTATGAGATGTGATATCGTACATAAATTATGACAAATGTATAGGTGTCTTTGTTCTGTGCGTATGGGTGTAACCATAAATTACGTGTGTCGCCATTAAATGGAAAATACCATATTGATTGTCAAAACTGATGCTGGATAAATTTCTGAAAATAGAAATACAAAAATTTATGGTATAATTTTAGGCGTAAGGTAAAGAAATCTCAACCTTGCATTTATGAGCAGGACTCACAAAGAAACATCTGCAAATGCCTCTGGCTAGGATTCGTGATTTTGCTTTTGAACATAGCAGACGTGTGTAATTTTGCTGTCACAAAAATATATAACGAGGAAAAAATTAAAAAAAAAAAAAAAAAATTTAATTACAAAAATTTTATTTATTTGAAAATTAATTGGATATAAAACGAAACTTATATAATTGAAAAAAAAGAAGACATAATTTGGTCTCGGAAGGAAGGGAAGTAAGGAGCTTGGGATGGAAAAGGTTCCCTTAGTGAAGCAGTATGGTGGACGACCTCTAAATGAAGGAAAAAAGGGGGAGTTAAAAACCAAAGCGGAAGAAAGTAAAAATAAAGAGGATGCGATCAGAAATTCCCAGCTGGGTAAGCAATTTATGGAGGCTGTGTTTGACGAAACAGCATTAGAAACAAATGAAAGAACTGAGGAAGAGATGAGGAAAGTAAGATGGGAGGATGAAATGCAGGACAATGGGATTTTTGACGCTGGTTTCCAAGTTGTCCAAACCAAAAAGAGGAAGTTTGCAGCGGAGGTATTTAAAAATGTTAATGAAAATAGTAATAATTCTCTTTATAATGACAATAATAATAGATTTGCAATATTAGGAAATTTAGATTTCGAAGCGGAAGAGGGAATTAGTAAGAGTAATGTAGGGAACGGAGGTCCTGGTATTAATAAATGTAAACGGACTGGGGTTAAGGCCGGGATTTCTTATTGTCCGCCGATTTTTCTAGAGAACGTGAATGTAAGATCTTTGGTTGAGCAATTGAAATTGAAGGGGATAAGATTTAGAATTAGGAATCAGTCCCAATTTAAAAGTAAATTGTATTTGGAGGATGTGGCTGCGCACGCAGAGATGATGAGATTATTAAAAGAAAAGAATATTTCGGCATATACTTTTACTCCTAAGGAGTGTAGGAGACAGAGTATTCTGTGTAGGGGGTTATATTTCAGGTCTGATGTTGAGGAAATTAAGGCTGAGATTGACGAATTGATTCCGGACACTGTTGAGTCCGTTTCAAAATTTTCTACAGAACATTCGAAGAAACAGGGGATAGACACTGGGCTATTTTTGTTTTCACTGAAACCTGATCGGAGAGTTAACGAATTGATCTCGTTGAAGGTTGTATTAAATCAGGTGGTGTCATGGGAGAAGCCAAGGGCGGGTGTAAAAATTTCTCAATGTTGGAGGTGTCAGCGATGGGGGCATTACTCTAGGAATTGTAGTCGCCCAGTTGCTTGTTTGAAGTGTAGTGAGGGACACGGTCCGGGGGAGTGTCGTGTTAGTAAATCGAGTGAGGTAGTACCGTATTGTGTTAATTGTAAGGGGGAGGGTCACACGTCTAATTATAGGGGTTGTCCTGCATATAAGAGCTATGTTGCCTTGAGAAAGAGGTCTGTGGAGGAGTCAAAGAAGAGAGTGGAACAAGCTAGGAATAATGTTGCAGTTGCGGTCAAACAGTCTGCAGTTGTTGCAGATAGAACTTTTGCTAGCCTATTTAGTAAGGTGCCAACAGTGAAAAGGCCAGAGAAAACACCGTTGATAGAGGAATTCTTGTTGGTTGCATCATCAGTATGTAGTACGAGTCCCTGGACTCTGGAGGACAGAATTAGGAACTTTTTGAGTACTTATAGGTCTTTGACTAAGGACCAAGCAAGGAAGGAATGTTTGGAAATAATGAAGGATATTCAGAATACATATGGGCCGTAATTTTCTCAGATTACTGACTTTTAATGTTGGCTCTCTTGTACACGTGGGGAGGAGGTTGGAACTGAATTTGTTACTGGATCAGTTTAAAATTGATATTGCTTTTTTACAGGAAATTCATTTATCAAGGGATAGAAATGTATATCTTGATAATTATTCGGTGTTGAGGGACGACAGCTCTTTAGGTGTAGGGATTGCTCTTAAGAGGGGAATGAGTTATTCTAGGATTTACATTCCGAGTATTAGATTTTTGAGTGTGTTTATTGAGGTTAAGATTTTAATCAATGGTGAAATAAGGAGAATTCTTTGTGGTTCGGTATATTTTCCATCGAACTTTAAGCGTGAAGATATTTGTGGAGGACTTTCTTCGATTTTAGTTTTTTCAAATAGTTATGATGGATTGGTCTTGGGAGGTGATTTGAATGCAAAACACGTTTCTTGGGGTGATAATGTGAGTAATTTTAATGGTGAAGTTCTTTCGGCTTGGATTCGAAGCGAGGCGTTTTCTGTGGCGAGAATTTGTGATGCGTATCCCTCTTATCCGTCGGGAGAGTCGCATTTGGATCACTTCATAGTGAGCAATAATATGTTGGATTTTCAGGACCGGAATTTTGAAACATTTACATTACCTACATTCTCCGATCACGTTCCCTTGGGTTTATATATGAAATTGCCAAGCTTTAATTGTATTTTGGGTACTCCGGATCAGTTTGTGTCTTTGAAGGGAACTGATTGCACCACGTTTAGGATTGATTTGATTGAGGCTATTTTAAATCATTTTCCTCCTAAGAATAGGAATTTATCTGACAATGAAATAGATGCATTTATTGAGAAATTAAATAGTTCTGTGAATTTTGTGATTCAGATTCATTCAAAAAAGTTGGAAAATAGGAAGCGGAGATTCGTAGCTTCGGATAGATTGAAGAAGATGCTGCGAATTAAATATAATTGGCAGAAGGAGTTGAAGACAATATTTTCTAGGACGTTTAATAGAAGAAATCCACAGTATTTATTAATTTCCAAACAGATTGATTTGATCAAAATTATGATAAGGGAGCAAGTTGAACGGGAGCAGGCTAAGTTTTTTGATGATAGATTGATGAAAATAAGACCTGGTCCATGGGCTTACAGGGATATCTTTAGGATAATTGGAAATAGGAATCGTTCTGATTGTAAGGATATATCGGTGAATGGTGTGCGAATTGAGGGGTTGGGTGATAAGTTACAGGTTTTCAGGGATCATTTTTCGGCTGTCTTTGGGCATTCTGCTACTAATGCGAATACTGAATCAATATCTAAGGCGATAAGTGATGCAATCTCTCAGGCTGAGAATCCGATTTTATTTAACGAGGATTGTACATCTTTGAACAGTGGGGGCAGATTGGGTCTAATTGATTTAAGGTATTTGATGGATGTTTCGAAATTGATAAATAATAAGAAATCGTGCGGTATTGATGGAATATCGAATTTTATACTGGGGAAGTTTCCGGTTAAGGCGTTCGAATATTTGACTATTTTGTTCAATAACTGTTTGAATAATTGTTATTTTCCTAGGGAGTGGAAAATTGCTAAGGTTATTCCCATTCCAAAGCGGAAGGGGAATTAATGATGTGAATACGTTTAGACCAATTTCTTTACTGTCTAACATAGGGAAGTTATTTGAGAGGATAATAAGGGATAGGATGGATGTAGGATTGAGTGATAGTTATATTCCTGATAAACAATTTGGTTTCAAAAAAGGTAGTTCAACGGTGCATGCACTCTTGAAGTTCCATACTGATGTGGTTCAGAACTTAAGGGAAGGTCGATGTACTGTAGCTGTGTCTCTTGATGTCGAAAAGGCTTTTGATAAGGCGTGCCATGATGGTATTTTGTATAAAATGCTAATGATCGGATTTGATAAAAATGTGATAAAACTTTTCAAAAGTTTTTTCGACGAAAGGAGATTCTGCGTAGGTATTGGAGGAGTGGTGTCATGTCAGGGAGAGGTTTCTTGTGGTGTTCCACAGGGTTCGGTGTTGGCGCTTCACTTGTACAGCATTTTCGTTCATGACTTTCCCCATGAATTTTACAATTGTAAGGGTATTCTGTTCGCTGATGACTCTCTTCTTTACACTCACGATGTGTCTCCTGAGGTGGCACTGCAGCGTATTTCATTGTATCTGAGGAATGTTGATGAATTCTACTCTAATTGGGGAATAAAGATTAACACCGAAAAGAGTAGTGCCATTTGTTTGAGAAATGCTTCTGGGAAATGTAAATATTTTGTGGTACCGGAGAGCAAAAGATTAAAGCTGAATTTGAATGGCAACAATATTGCATTTAAGGATACAATGAAATACCTTGGTGTGAACTTTAATAGGCTTCTGAAATTCAATGGTCACGCGCTGTACAATTTAGAGAGGGCAAATCGTGTGAAGGGAATATTTGCGAGATTATTTAACAGCAGGAGTTTACCGGTAAGGACCAAATTGCTTTTGTACAAGGTGAGCATTCGGCCACTTCTTCTTTATGCCTTTCCCATATGGTTTGCCATATCAAAAACCTTGATGGAAAAGATGGAGATTTTTGAGAGGCATATTTTAAGGAAATGCATAGAGAGGAACTATAGGCATTTGAATAAAAGATTCTCGAATAGATATGTGTATGAAAAGGCAGGATTGGATCCAATTTCATTTTATGCTTTGGATTTAATGAAAAGGTTTGTGGAGAAATTGCCTCATTTTGAGGGTAAAGTGATTAGGGATATCTTATCTACCGAGAGAGAGTTCAATTGGTCAAACACGAAATACATATCCAGTATAGGAATTTTACAGGAACAATTGAATGGTTATCCCGGTCTTAACTTCTACTCACGTATTACTCCCGGCATTCATAGGGGCTGATTTTTTTTTTTTTTTTTTTTTTTTTGGTTTTGATTAGTTTTTTTTATGTTATTTTATTTTTATTATTAATTTTTGATTTATTAGCTATTTTATTTTAAGGTTTAGTTTTAGTGTAGAATTTAAGTTTAGTATTAAGTTTATAAATAATAGATCCAACTCTATTAGTATAAATAAGTGCCGGGAGCAAGCACTGATTAGACCATTAATTAATGTATTTATAATTATAGTTTATAATTATTCTTAGATTGGATAAGCAAGTTGCATAGGCAAGAACTAGTAATGTAATTAAAATAATACACAATAGTTTTAAGTTTTCAAGGAAAAAATAAATATTTGTAAAAAAAAAAAAAAAAAAAAAAAAAAAAAATGTAATGCAAAAAAAAGAAGCCTCAATAAATAAATAACTAACTAACTAACTAACTGCCTCTGGCTAGTAATGTAGCCTTGTTTCCAGCTACACTCTAAAAAATTTCGATTTTGAGTAAAAAAAAATTATTTATATAAAAAAGCAAAAACATATTTCTTAAATGTTAGTTAGTTAGTTAGTTAGTTATTTATTTATTGAGGCTTCTTTTTTTTTAATACATAGAATTTTTTTTTACAAATATTTATTTTTTTCTTAAAAACTTAAAACTATTATGTATTATTTTAATTACATTACTAGTTCTTGCCTATGCAACTTGCTTATCCAATCTGAGAATAATTATAAACTATAATTATAAATACATTAATTAATGGCCCAATCAGTGCTTGCTCCCGGCATTTATTTATACTAATAGAGTTGCATCTATTATTTATAAACTTAAATGTTAATTCACTTATAATATTAATTTTGTCCTCTCAGCTGTATAGCATGTCAAAGAATTCGGGCATACTTTTAGGATAACGGAATAAAAGGTATTAAAGAAATCAATTTTTGGAAATGATTTGGTAATTTTATTGGAACAAAACAAAATATTTGGTATAACCGAAACCACAATAATCAGATTGCAGCTGGTAGCGTGCCATAGTGCATGTCTTTAATACTTCATTGCACTTTTGAGAAATATTCTTTTTTTGCTTCGTATCACTCATTTTATGTCTTAACATTGCTTTGTTATATGTTTTTAACTATTTAATTTACAATTAATATGAAATAAAAAAATAAGACGTGCCTTTTTTAACCGGGGAATTATAATGTGTACTTGTATATCAAAGAATTCGAGCATACTTTTAGGTTAGCGGAATAAAAAGTATTAAAGAAACCAATTTTAGGAAAAGATTTGGCTCTTTTATTGGAACACAACACAATATTTAGAATAAGCTAAGCCAAAAGCTTGAAGAATCTTTGAAATCTTAAACCGTCCCATGATGGGTACGGGTTTAGTCTACTTCCCCTTTTACTTCCTCCTAAAATATGCTACGCTTAAAAAAGAGGAAATATGTATTGAGAAGGCATTCAAGAAATGTATGATGGGTACGGGTTTAGTCTACTTCCCCTTCTACTTCCTCCTAAAATATGCTACGCTTAAAAAAGAGGAAATATGTATTGAGAAGGCATTCAAGAAATGTCTTCACAAAAGCCTGTTCGTTTGCCTTCTTCTATTTAAGTTATTTTATTAAAGAAAAATCTTATTTACTTTGTATTTATAAGTTTCATAAATTATTCTAATTATCGATATGCATAATATCGTCATTAAACTCCAAAAATTATTCATTGTAAGTTCTTTCAACAATAAAATGATTATTACTCATTCCCCAATTAAATATGGAAAATCTTAACATAAAATACAATTGTGACGTGCTTAATATTCTTCCCTTCGGCGAGCAGCCTTCTTTCATATTAATCATTAGAAAAATAAAACACAACAAGTAATAACTCATATTTCATTCTTTAGAAGTACGTAAATCAAATACAATTAACGTTAATTAAATACACATTGAAGAAGGCATAACCATTTAATATCAGAACTTTGCAACCACCGCCATTATTATCAGCGTAACCAATTCCATGAAACTCTTATTTTAAGTACTTTGTCAGTGTACTTCCTCTTCCACTGCCCCCTAAAATATGTTACGCTTACAAAGAGAAAATATATATTGAGAAGGCATTCAAGAAAATGAAAAATAAACAAATATTGTTCAAAAAGGGGGGAAAGCTTAAGATGTATTACCCAATTTCTTTCTGCGAAAACCACAAAACCCTGGTATGAATTCAGAGAAAACATTTGTTTAAATAATGTTGCTCTGGTAGAAGGATACACAGGGGTTGCTTTGCCAATGGAATGAAAAAGACATTAAAAATTTCTTTTTCAATTAGAAGGCGTTATACTTTAAGCAAATTGTAATTAAGTTATAACGAGCTTTCACTCGCCTGTAATGCATTATAAATTGATTAGAAAGGACTAAAAAATTTTTCCGTATTTCTATTCTCTAAACTAGTGCTAACTTTCAGTGCAAATGTCTTCGGTAATGAAATAATACTTATAGATTTCTTAAATTGCAATACATTAAGAAAATTAAATGTTTTGTAATTTATTCTACATTAATTAGAATTTAAATAAAAAGCATTATGGCACCACACGTTTGTCCATTCTAGTCTATTTTAATGCCATCTAAAAGCACTTTAGCTAAACTCGATTTGATTCTCCATGCATTCTAACTTGATTTAAATGATTTTTAAATCATTTCAAATGACAAGATATATCTATTCTAATACGAATTTTTTTTAGATAATTTTTTACCTAATTTTTTTAAAGTCACAGTATATTAAAACAATACCGGAATTCTCTCAAATGAGTTAACTCCCATATAACTCACAAAAAAACTTTTGCCTATGCGGGATGAATATTTATTTTCTCTATAAGAGATTTTAATGGATTCATTTGATTATTTTAACAATTACAAGTTATAGCAAAATTCAATAAAATTATATATATCTCTGTATATATTATTATAATTTATATAACTTTATATATTCAATTATATATAACTACATATCACATAGCTCAGCTACACTCGTTCAGTTGTCATTATGCTGTTGCTCAGTTGTCATTACATAGTCGCTGAATTACCATTGCACGATCATTCAGTTGTCATTACACGATAGTTCAGTTGGCATTACACAATCGCTTAATTGTCAATACCCAGTCACTCAGTTGTCATTGCGGGATCATTCAGTTGTCACTACAAGGTCTTTGAATTGCCGTTACACAGTCGCTCAGTGGTCATTACATAGTCGCTGAATTGTCATTGAACGATCATTCAGTTGTCATTACACGATCATTCAGTTGTCATTACACAGTCGCTCAATTGGCATTACACAGTAGTTCATTCGTCATTACACAATCGCTAAATTGTCAATACCCAGTCACACAGTTGTCATTGCGCGATCATTCAGTTGTCACTACAAGGTCTTGGAATTGCCGTTACACAGTCGCTGAATTGTCATTGAGCGATAATTCAGTTATCATTACACGATCATTCAGTTGTCATTACACAGTCGCTCAATTGGCATTACACAGTAGTTCATTCGTCATTACACAATCGCTAAATTGTCAATACCCAGTCACTCAGTTGTCATTGCGCGATCATTCAGTTGTCGTTCTTTCGTCATAGCGGAATTGTCAGGAGTCATTCGGAAAAAGAAGTCGCAGTCGGAATAAGCAGCCGCCCAGTCGTGGAAGCAGTGAAACAGTTAAAAATATTATTTAACTTACTTTAAATTATAACTTGAATTATTAACTTTAGATTGGACGGTTCTAATATAAATAAAACTACCTAAATAACAATAATTCTTATATATATGTATATATTATTAAATGTTATATTATAATATGTTACAAAAAAAATTAATTTTTTTAATATTTTCGTATTTAAAATATAATTGCAGTCACTCGAATTTTTACTATCGAAATGCTGTTTCGCAAATGAATACTCTTGAATTTTCATTTAAAATTTTTCAACGTTTCCCCTCTTGTTTATTTCTTAGCAAAATACAATTTTATAGTGTAAAGCAAATAAAGGAAAAAACATTTTCTACTGATTTTCCATATTAAAATTTGAGAACGCCTAAAATCGTTATTTGTTTTCATCACAAAAAAAGAATATATACATATATATATATATATATATATATATATTTCTATACAGTCTGCTGCCATGGTTTCCCTAAGTCTTCCTTTTTTATTTTTCATTTAATTTATTTACTTTATCTTTTGCATTTTAAAATTATTGTGATGGTTAAGGAAAAGTTCACATGCGACAATTTTAAACCATTTTAATGGATTGTGATTTGAAAGTCTTCCTCTGAAGCCTTAAAAAAGGAAAGATCAATTTTTATAATTAAATGGCTGTTAAGCAAAAATATTCTTTAATTAACTGCTGTTTACAAGGCAGCTTAAAATAACTAGTTCTGCAATATTTGTAGAACATTTAAATGATATTTTTCCATTTATCACAAACCAAATAATAGCAATTAACACAAACACATTAAGTCACGTGTTGCTTCAAGTTCCCCTCCTGCCCCTTATTTATTTTTCCAATCACTTCAATAGTGTATTTATTTTCTACGCAAACATACACCACCACAATTACCAACCACAGGACAATACTGTAAAAAGCAAACAAACATTCAGACAGACGGACAGACATGCAGACGGACAGACGGACAGACAGAAAGGCAACCATTCGTTAACCAACATTTCAAGGGTTGATTTTCTGTAATTTTTGCAAATATTTAAGTTGAATATGTATGCGATTGAATATATATATTATACGATTGTTTTATATCTTCTTTTGTACATCCTGTTTTTTTTTTTTGGCACATTGTAAATACTTCACTTAAAATGAATTTATCATGTGGCAATGCGTGGAGGGGAAAGAAGAAAAACGTTTTATTTTCCTCTTCTTGCTTTCATTTGCAATTGATACGAAACAAATAAATGACACGTGCCTTTTTTAACCAGGGAATTATAATGTGTGCTCGTAGATCAAAGAAATCTAGCATACTTTTAGGACAGCTGAATAAAACGTATTACCGAATTTTATTGGAACCCAACACAATGTTTGGGATAAACCAACACAAAAGTCTAAAGGATCTTTGAAATTTGAAACTAGTGCAATTATGATCACTACTGCCATGACGGCGAAGGGTTCACTGAAAATCGGCCGGCGACTTGCGAAAAAGCAGTGAAATAAAAAATCATAGTTTTTAGTTTTTCTCACTTCGAAAACTCGGTCTACATACAGCTAATAGTCTATATTTTAGGCAGTAAGAACAGTACCAACTCAGTATTTTTATTCATAAATTTAGTGACTCGTAAAATAATTACAACGACGGTTCCAATATGGAAGTATATATATATACATTATAAATTAATATATCGTGTAGTTGCTGGAAATAAAAATTAACAAAACTTTGTAGCTTTTGAGTTTCAAATTACATATACAATATAATATATAAGCAAAATACTTTAATATACAATTACTTTCACTGTTGATGTATAAATAGAAATTTCAATTTTAAAGTATATACAAAGGCGCGTGATATTAAATAAAGTGAAAATTAAGAAGATTAAATAAAACAAAAGCACGATAAAACTTTTTATAGTTTTTAAACTACAGAAGTTCGCAAAAGAGAAATAAAATAGTTCTCATAATGCAAAACGAATTTGTATAAAAATTAAAATTTAGAATATATTAACCATTAAAAATACAAAATATATAACAATTGGAATATAAATTATAAATTGCTCACAAATATGTCTTGATTTATTGAAATTAAAATATGAAATATAAAAAATTATATATTAGAAATGATTGGCATGGAAGTTAAACATAAAATAAAAGGAGTTGAAAACTAAAGTAAATTAGATTAAAATAAAATAAATTAAAAACAATTTTAAATTAAATGAAAGTAAAACAAAATGTTTTAATTAAATTTAACTTTTATTTCTTAAATTCGTTAAAAAATTCAGTACAGCGAAAAACAAAGAAAAATTGTTATCGAATGTAATTAAATTAAAATAAAATATAAATTATAAAATTTTATTATTATAAATTATAAATTACTAAATTTTAAAAATACAAACTAAGTATGACACTTTAATAATAAAAAAATAAATAAAATAGCAAAAATAATATTAAAATAATATAAATAAAATAATAACAAAATTAAATCAAACCACATAAAAAAATAAATAAAATAAAACTAAAATTAAAATAAAAATAAAACCAAAATGAAATAAGAAAATAATATTAAAATAAATATAAAAAAATAATATTAAAATAAATAAAATGGCAAAAATCATATTAATAAAATAATAATAAAATTAAAAAAATCACATAAAAATAAAATAAATAAAATAAAAATAAAACCAAAATGAAATAAAAAAAATTATATTAAAATTAATGTAATACAAAAATAAAATAAATAAAATGGCAAAAATAATAAAATAATATAAATAAAATAATAACAAAATTAAAGAAATCACATAAAAAAAAATAAATAAAATAAAACTAAAATTAAATTAAAAATAAAACCAAAATGAAATAAGAAAATAATATTAAAATAAATATAAAAAAACTAATATTAAAATAAATAAAATAAAAAAATAATATTAAAATAAATAAATTGGCAAAAATAATATTAATAAAATAATAATAAAATTAAAAAAAATCACATAAAAATAAAATAAATAAAATAAGAACAAAATTAAATTAAAAATAAAACAAAAATGAAATAAAAAAAATTGTATTAAAATAAATGTAATACAAAAATAAAATAAATAAAATGGCAAAAATAGTATTAAAATAATATAAATAAAATAATAATAAAATTAAATAAATATAAAAATGAAACAAAAATAAAATTATATAATAAAATAAATATAATTCAAAAAATAAAATGAAAATGAAAAAATAATATTAAAATAAATAAAATAAAAAGCAAAAATAAAATAAATAAAAAAAATATATTATTTAAAAAAAAATAAAACAGAATAAAAATAAAATAAATATAATACAAAAAAAATTAAATAAATAAATCAAACATTAAATTAAAATAATATCAAAATAAATAAAATAATATTAAAGTCCATAAAATAAAAGAAATAATATTAAAATAAATAAACTAAAAAACAATAATAAAAATAAAGTAATTAAAAAAAATATATTATATAAAAATAAAATTAAATAAAAAAAAATAAAATTAAAATAAAATAATACAAAATATAAATGAAGTAATTAAGAAAAAATTAAAAAAGTAAAAAAAATTACGCCACTGCATTTACGGATGTCACGCAGATTAATTGTTAATAATTTATTTTTAGGATATAAATTAAGAAATATATTTAAATTAAATCTTTTCTTTTACTTACTTTTCCTGTCAGTGTACTACTTAATCATGACACCAACACAGCTGCACAGTGTATTTGGTAATCTCTGCTTCAAAGGATTGAAAATTACCTCGGGGAATTAATTTTGAAGAATTTAGTGGCAAAACATTTTTAAATTTTATAAAATCATGAAAAATGACAAACTTTATAAAGGGGGCGATCCCCTTTTTTGTTTCTTGGCACACAAACAAAATTCTCAATTAAAGTCTTTATTCGCTTTGATAAAGAAAAAATTATTTTCTGTGCGGTTTGCTGCCATGGTTTTCGTAAGGAATCCTTTTTTTGTTTTTCATTTAATTTATTTACTTTTTCTTATTTAGCTTTTCCAAATTATTGTGATCGTTAACGAAATGTTAAAATACGTCGAGGAATTGAGCAATGCCGGGTTTCAACCCTGCTGTCTTCAATTTCTGCTGAAGATGCGCCGTTGAATTTTTTACAACAAAAAATTTGCTTTCCTTACATTTTAAATAAACTACGAATTTGATCTTATTAAATAAAATTAAAAATTGTGTAAAGTAAATAATAAAAAAAAATTATTTTATTCTCTCTTTTTGACCTTTAACTTTTCATAGATTCAAAACACATACATAATTTTAAATAAAATAAAATCAATGCCATAAAATATGCAACACGTTTCTAAACACATCTTAAATACAAAATTTTACTCTTCAGGAAAGTAAAAAAAAAAAAGCTGAATAAATTTAAAATTATTACAAAAACAACCTGCTCGTATTGAAAGCTACAGATAAGAAGTCAAGCACAGCAGAAAAAAATCTACAACTCACTGTAAGTTAATTTAAAGGATAAAAGTTACAATGTGCCAAATTATGTGAAGAAGAGAAATAACTGCAGCAACACTGGAAAAAGCAAAACATGAGAAAAACACTGTTAAAGAAAAATCTTGTAAAACGTGATACTGATTTGAAATTCATGCGGCTACTCAAAGGGTGCATAAAGCAATCAAATCAACCACAAACAAATTCATTCAAACAAATCTTGCGACGTGTAAAGATGTGTTAGTACCGAATATGTACTCGTACGTATCACAGTTTAAAGCCGTAAATATTTATTTATGTCGACAGGCAACTGTGTGCTGTTTCTTTGCATGTGTGGCATGTGCATGTATTAGTGGCCATAAACCACTACAGTTTTTCATTCATTTCCTTTTGCATATTTTATGCGAATGCTTGTACGAAGGCCTGCGTTGTGTTTGTAACTTTTCTATATTTTTATACAAATACAGCACACACACACGCACAAGCAGGGCCAAACGCACACACACTTGCACATACACGTTGAAACACGCCCGGGTATTTATCATGTACTTATCCTTAAAGTATTTTTTTTTTCTTTTATTTATTTTTATTACCCTCTCTGCTCTCTCACTCTCCAGCAATCACTCTCACACATCTTTAGCATAAATTATAAATGAGCTGAGCACAGTACAGCACATAGCAGTACTTAGTGTTGTTGTTGCTTTGCCATCATGTATTTCTTTCTCGCCTTTAACGCAGCATTTGCTTACAAAATTCAAACAACAACAACAACAAAAACACTTTTCCTGCATTTGTGTGTGAATTTTTCATGGGAATAATGTGTGTTAAACCAAAACGAAAATAATAATTTTGTAAGTGGCACGGCAGCATCATAAAAGAAATATTTTTTCCCTTTGCTGGGGACGAGTATGTGTCTAAAAAACCAATTAATTAAAAAAAATATATATACTGGAATGTTCTCTTCAATCACTGTTTGGGAAAGCGATCTGGAATCACAAAACTTTTTTTATTCTTATTGGCATTTCGAAAAGGGATTTTTTCCAACAGTTTGTTTCGAACAGGATAATAACTCACGATATTCCACATGGATTTTATTAGATGGTCAAAAATTCCTCTTCTTTTTCTTCTTCTTGAAAACAGCTCTTTTCTACAAAATGTCTTTATCAAACAGCTGATTCACATGAAAAATAGTAATTTCTTGAAAAGTGATTTAGTAAAAGCCGCCTTAAGACTGATAATAAAAAGGACTTCCACTTAAAACATGAATTGTATGGAAACCTGTAGCTATAATAAAGTGTGGGGCATAAACTGAGTTTCCAATGGAAAAGGAGTCTTCAATGCATTCTTAGGCTTATGATATGGGAAAAAAGTTGCTTTAAGTAACTGTAAAGAATACACTTTGAGTGTATTGAGTACGATTATATTCCAAAAATATATAATGACCTTGAGTCTTGAAATAATGAAATTACTATATTCAGTAGGGGAATTGCGAAAACATCAGATTGTGTAATTGTTATGCACATATTATATATTTAATTTTTGAAAATATTTGAATTTTTATAAAAAAAAAGTTGAGATTTCTAATTTATAAAGGCGATTATTGACTAGTATTGTCTGTGATTTTACGAAATATTTTTTTTAAAGTAATTTAAGTGCTTAATAATGAAAATGTAAAAACTGTCCTGCCATGGCAATATAAATAAAAATACTTTGTAAATCACAGCCTACTAGCCAGAGGTCGCGGATTCGATTCCTGCGGGTTGGCATTTGCCGAATAATCTGCTTATACTATACGAATGCTGTTGTGTTTTAAAATTAAACCTTTGGGATTAATTTTTTTTTATTTGCCCGGAAATGAAAAGAAATTGCTCATACAGAGATACACATTTCGCTGATTAATAATGAAGTATTTCACCGCATGCCAATCAGAATAACTGTAAGCCATTTACATATTTTTCATTTGGCATAACAACAATTTTTATTACAAACTACGATATTTACGCAACACGATTTTCAACTACATACGTTATTACACAACATTCGAATATATTTTATTAAGGTCATTTGATGCCCGCAATAGATTACACCAGCAGTGCCCTGATATCAAAATCCACCCACTTTCTTTATAGAGTTTTATAGTTGCCATTTCATTTTGATATATTTAGCAGCCTTTCTGATTTCATTTAGCATCAAGTACAGTAATAAATGAGAAAACTCAGCAAGTAATATAATCCTTTTATCTTCAGGTAAAGCAAAAAGTTTTAAATTTATTTGACACTTGATTATTAATTCAATTGATTTTAAATTTTTTAGCACTCAAATTGATTATTTGCTTTCAGCAGCGCCTAAAAACACACTTTGCTACAACTTACCAACAACCTTCAAAAGTTCAAAGTTGAGCAGAAAAACATTAAAGCAGGTGTTTTATTGGAAAAAGAATACAATAAACACGTAAAAGCAAATGATTGGAAAATAAGAGAAAGAAAAAAGATAAAAAAAAGTTCCTTTAACAACAATTTGCATCAGAGGATAAACAAATATAATGAATGTATGCAAATATCAGCATATTCACAAAGCATACTTTTTGGCTCGCGGTTGTAACAGCATACATTAGCGGTATTCAATTCTTAGTGCAAATGTATTGTGATATAATTGAATTTTCAAATATTTTATGCAGTCCAACAACAAAATGCAAACATTTAGAGCCGCCATGAAATCGCATTTATACAATGCGCAATAGCTATTACTGTTTCTCAGAAACTTGTATTGCATTTGCAACTCTGCTCTTGGATCAGCTGATATTAGTAGTTTCCAACTAAATAATAATAATACTCGGTTAATACTGCTTTTTACACTACGTATGGAAAATAGTTGCAACTACAACAATCGCAATGAACAACACAGCGACCACTGACTACCGCTAGTGTTCATTTTTTCGCTTACACAATTCCGAATCTTGTCTGTTGAGCTGTTAAATATTTGTTAGATTCTTTTACAATTTACTCCTTTGAAGTCTCCTGTGAACAAATTTAATTCAATTTTGGCTAAAATAAACAAGTGAATGTTTACATTTCTATAACCATTTTCTTTCTTTTTCATTTATTTCCACCAAACAAATATTTTACATTGGAAAAAGAAAATTATTTGTAGCATAAGTCAGGGTGCTTAAAAAAGAAAAAGTTGAAAAGAGTTTAAAAAATATGTTGAAAAGCACATCAGAGACATTCGCAAGCAAAGAGAATTACATTAGACGCACAGTATTGCAACCGAAAGTTCATTGTCATATACAGAGTCTACAATTTAACCTTAACCCCTGCTTGCATGCAATAGTTTTTCCGCACTTGCTATTGCATATTTGCTGTTAATGCTGTTATAACGTAACGTTATGTGTATTACAGCTAAATACATACACAATTTATGCAGTCAAAATAT
This sequence comes from Ormia ochracea, assembly GCA_963402855.1. NCBI lineage: Eukaryota > Metazoa > Arthropoda > Insecta > Diptera > Tachinidae > Ormia > Ormia ochracea. The sequence goes on along the minus strand of OY727107.1, from coordinate 16,289,618 downwards.
ATATATATATATATATATATACGTTGTAAATTGATAAAGACGTCAGTAGGAATTGTTTACTGAGCCACAATATTTTTTCTAGAAGAAACTGAAAAAAAGAAATACTTGATAAGATATATATCGGGATAGTCTCTAGCAGGCATGGTAGGTCCGAAAGGATTTGTAAAATATTGAGGCAATTTTATAATCTCTCAGGACTTTCCTATAACGATGGCAAGTGTCTAATGGTAGCTTCAATGTTAAAGAAAAATATATTTATACTGGTAAATCTGAAATCGCTTAAATAAAAGTCATTCAGTATTTGCATTTCTTATTGCATACTCTGGGGCGTATAATTTTTTTTTTTTTCAAATAGTAAGCAGTTTACAATTTTAATTATTCTTTGTCCAATTTTACATCCTTTGCTATAAAAATTAAAAATTAAAAAATTGAATATAGTTGATTTATATATTAAATTATACCCGGCTACAATATCCAGCTCTTTCTGGCTTTATTCACTTGGAATTTTGACTTTAATAAAATACTTTTAATTTGTATTAATTCACGATCTGTAGGATAATTTCAGAGTTTTGATACAGGAGTGAAAAATACATCAAGCGACTTTTGACACAATTAAAACTCGTTGGTGGAGCAATTTGATATAAAGAGAAACACTACAGCAACTTTGACGTTTAACAGAGATGTAGGGGTGAAAATATGCTATATTGTTCAGATTCATTTCACTCGAAAATCCATTACTTTGGATTTACTAGATTTCTAATAATGAAACAGCATAAACAACGCCCCACTGTTGTTTAATTGCTGCTTTAATTATGGATACATTCCACTTGAGCTAGTTGGCGAAAAATGTGAAATATTTTAAAAATATATTTCATGTATTTAATTTAATGTTCTCTTTTCTCTCTAAAACAAATTTTTTGGTTTCGGTACTAATTTCAGACCTCTTAAAATTTTGTAATATTTTTAATATTTGCCATTTTGTGTTACATGGTAAATAGCCTTTTAAATGAAAAAATTATTCCGAAAGCTTAAAGTAGACTTATATACCAATATCTTCCCTGCTTCCTGGTTAGTGCTTTGGCAAAGCACATATCTAAGCTTAGGCATCTAGGTGTTACTAAAAAAAAGTGGTAATCAATCGCTACATAAAATAAAGTTCTATTTATCAATATTTATAGTGCTTTCCTCGACATTATGGGAATGCCCATCATGCAATAATTCTTCAATGTCAATTAAATTAACGATTTTTTGGTTATTTTATTGTCAAATATTTTCACATAATCTGGCAACACTTGTAAGAAGTGCTTCTCGATTACTACACAGCACAGCTGCTTGAAATATACTCTACACTTGAAGCTTTTGCTACTAAACGCCCTTTGAACAATAATATTAACATTTCATAATATCCAAAAATAAAATAAAAATCTATTGCATACCTTGAGGTGCTCACTATGTTTTTGCAACATTTTTGTGAGTAATCCTGTTAATATTCGTACATAATATTTTTCAAAATGATCGACTTTATTGTATAAAATTCCCATCCAGCTTCCTTTGTTTCTCTGTCATTATTTCGCTAACACAGTCTATTTTATTTTATAGAAATCGTTTCAAAAGCAGAATCACTAATATAGATGTACCATTTAGATAATATTAAGTTTGTACTTATACCTTTATAATAGTTTTTAGAAAAGGAGAAAAAAATGTAAAGGGAACGACAGCAGACGCTTGTATACCTTCGGCTTGAAGGGGATCTGCTTTTAAACAATTGTCCTTATCCAGTTTTTCTCGTACATTTAACTAACGAATGTGTCTGCACTTTTTTTAGATTTTCTATTTTTTAAATACATTCCCACGTATGTTTCAGTTTTTTATTCAAACAGGAAATGTCTGTGGTGAGTTTCTTTTTTCCTTTTTCTATATATGTATATGTATATATATATTATATTTTTTGCTTTGTTTCGTATAACCCCTGTCTGTCTGTCTGTCTGTCTTTAGATTTTAAATATTTTTCTGCTTGAATTTAGTTTAAGTTTGAGAGACAGAACAAAAAAAAATTTTATGTACTGCGTATTAATAAAAGTTGAGGAAGAAAAAAATAACTCGAAACCAAACCAAATTTACTTCAACACAGTTATTTTGTAAGTTGATTCCATTTAATTTTCATTCAATTTGATTTTCAATTACTTCCTCTTGAATTAATATTAAATTCTTGCTCTCTATTCCTCGGCAGGATTTCTATTTAAATGTTTGTGTAAATATCCTTTCATACATTCAAGATGTGTGTGTATGAGTGAGTGTTTAGTATTGATTGCAATATTGTGCGTGCTTTGTCAGTGCTTTTGCCTGCTACTTTTCGTTTATTTTGATATATATTTTTGTCTTTGGTGTTTTCACTATTTTCTTTTCCTTTTCCATTTCCTTTTCCTTGTAAAGAACAATGTAATCATGTTTAAAACATGATTATTTACAAGTAATGTGAAGCACATTATGAAAAAATTTGAAGTGTAGAATTCTCTTGTCGTATATCATATCGAGTTGGTTATTGATATTAAATTGTGTGTGTTTTTCTTCCTGCCGTGCATTCTAGAAACTATAAAAAAAGGATATTGAACAAGAAAAGGATTTAAATAATGATTTACTGGCCTGCGCTAAATAAAGAATTTTTATGGTTAAAAAAAATCTCCGATTAAAGTATTTGGTCCCTGATTGGGACAATTTTCAGTTTGACTACGTTTTATTGCGCAATAAAAGTAGGTAAAATAGACAGCAATTAAAAATTGAACTTAATTCAACTCTAATAAATAATTGGAAAGTGTATTAATAATTATTATCCAGCATTGCCATCATTTACTGATGCACTACTTTCATCGAATGGTAGAAGGTCCTTGACTGAAGGATTTAGAAAGTGCGGCCCCTAATCAAACAGTTTATATAATTTACATGGGTAATAATATACATCTAACTATACGCCCACTTTTCTATTAGAGTTCTTCTACGGGAGTTTTTTATTGGGAAAGCAAAAAACTATTTATGAAATCTTGTTCAAAAATAGCTTTTATAGCCATTAGTTGGATATCTGAGGCACTGGGAAAATTAACTCCGCCTTTACTACCACTATTGCTTTACAATAATTCTATAACAAGGCCCTGCGATGAGGTCGTTAAACCAAAAAATAATTTTAAAAACTAACAAAACTTGTGAAGCCTTTTGTTTGCGTACAGAATAACAGCCAGGATCTAGGCAGCGAACCAACCTACGCGGTAGATTTAATTACTAATTGCTCCCCTGACGAGATCCCGTGACTAATAATCTTAGAAACAAATGTGCTCTCATATACTTTTATATGTGGCTAAAATGGATCCACTTGTTTGTAATCATTCTTATTCTGTTTAGGCCTCTTTATATCTTTCTATCAGTATTTCTATACATTCTTTCCCATCTCTTTCTGTTTTTATCATGCTTGCTGCATGAACTCACGTTCTTCCTATTTAAAAGTAAACGGCTTATTACATCAAAGTTCAAAACATATGATGCCATTTTATTTTATAAAGTTATAATAAAGTATTAAATCAAATGGAAACGGTTTAAAGTTCATAGCACACGCAAATGGCATGAGCCACACCTACGAAAATTTCCCTTATCGCATAGTATTGTCTCAATTATTTCCCATCTATGTTTTAAAATATTTAAATGAAATACAAATGCAGGCACAGCTCTGGTCCAGTAGTCAAACAAATGAAAATCTGTTAATAAACGCAGCATTATAATCAGTTTATGGAATGAACACATAAAAATTGTACCTAAAAGTATGCATTAACAAACAAATGAAAAACAGATGCGTGTATGATGCGATAAATATTTTCTATTACATTTTATTTGTAAACCACGATCCAAATTTTACGACTTCAGAGATTTGTTTAGTCATAAACCAAAAACCGAATATGAAATGCGTAGCAAATGAGGAAAAGTTTGGAGAATACTCATTACATAAAAGGAAAGAATTGAAATGCAGCAGCAGCATAAAAAATCAAACCATTTATATAGTACAATATACGATGCCCAGACTCCAGAGAAAACCTGAAAAAAGATTAATAAAAAAGTTAAATATTTAAGAAATAACAGAACAAAAATTTCATTCCGATTTTATTATCAACGGAAAATAAGTTAGAAAACAACCAAAAATAGAAACATAAAATTTTATTATCCTTGATGAGTTTCGAATAAAATTAAAATTGCTTTTTCGTTTGCTGAAAAGCCAACAAATGTTGTATTAAAAAAATGAATTTAATATTGTATTAAATTTATTGTACTATAAAAACCAATACATGCACATGCAAATGTTATGCAGTGCAAGTAAGCACTGCCTACATTTAGGCAACACAAATTGTTTTTGCCGTAATAACAACAATCGCTCCCTGCAATGGCAATAACCATAAAATTTGTTCTCCAGCCAAAATTAATTTATGCTAATAAAATTTAAATTAATTTTGATTGCTGGCAAATGTAATTAGCTTATGCCGAATGCTCAATACACTAGCACCACCTACCCCCAACCCCATTACCTGTCTTGTGTCGTGCACGCATACGAGTATATGCCAACTTTGAATTATGTTTTTCGTTTTACATTATAATCCGACATTAAATCGCATTTGTGTTTAAATTAAGCAACACAAAAACAAAATATAAAAACATTCTCAGCATCATATCCTTTACTTAAGCACTTTGCTAATGATCTAAGTAATTAGCGCAGTTTTCAGGACATTTCTTGGCGGTTTTAGTAAATTCCAACAGCCAGGAAGAGACACGAAACAGTCTTAATTATAAGGAAATTAATATGTATTAAATATAATTAAAAGGCCATTTTTTAACACAAGCAAAGGAGTCACATAAAATATTTGAAGCATACTTCTGGGGGGAACTGGTTTAATTAGACAAAGAAGATAGACAAAGCTAACGCAAGTTTAAAATAGCAATTAGAAAGAGTATTAATTAAATTAAAAAATATAGAAAAATTGTTTTTTGTTTCTTTTAATAAAGTTTGTAAAAAGAATTCTGATATTTTGTAATATTTTATTTATTTCTTATCATTTTAGTATTGAAAAAATAAAATTAGAAACTTCTGCACAATTTATTCTGCATAATAATTTATTTATTATTTATTAATTAAAAAGTATTTAAATACTGTTTTAAATACTGAAATCTTGTTTTCAAATTGTTATCTCACTTTAACGTTTAAAAAAAATTTATAAAACATATTTTTAATTCTTAAAAATTTCCCGATTTAATTTCTAATTAATAGAGCCATCTGCTTGACAAACTGCTCATAATAATTATTCAATTAAATGATTTTTAAAAATTTTTTATAAAATACTTATTTTAAGGAAATCTTTAAAAAATTGGATAATGAGATCGGAGACCACGGGTTCTATTCCTGCCCGGACCCTAGTGGGTTTTTCTGCAGACATGCCGAAATCTTTGCAGATTGTGATGATTACAAAGCAGCTAGTAACAAAAAATTATTCGAATAATAGATGAATAAAGTATAACAATTAAATTTTAATCTTAAACAAAACATAGTGAGTGACACAAAAACCACTAAACGAATAAGTTAATCGAATAAAATTTTAACACTATTAGTAAATTTGTTTAAACAAAATTTAAAATATTCGATTAAATTTTCGAATTCCCCATCTATGGCTGATAGTCACTTATCAAACAAAAGTTTGCGGGAAAATATTGTGCAATAAAAATATTATTCTATCATCTAAGAAATTCCATGGCATACCTTAAGTGCAAAACTATGACATTTAATCAGGAATCGAATAATTGGAACGAATGAAATTATGACAAAAGTTTTAAAATATGTTTTATCAATTGTGTGATCATGTAACTGCCAACAGCTGTATTTAATTATAAAAATAGTCGATGAAATCTCCAAATCCCCTTGCATTTTATTCGGATAAAATTTTTTCCTTTGACTTCGAAAGCAGGGCTAATAATTTCGTTTTATTGCGAAACTACAACTTTCGTTTTACGTAGAACTGCAAGTCAAGGAAACTTCGTTAACCGATGAGAGTGATATAAAAATCTAATTCGCTGCTTCGTTTGATAAAAATATTTCCGGCATAAAGAAGTTAAAGATCATACACGTGCAATCAAAGAGTTTACAATTTTTCCTTAAAATTTTGTATCCTTTTTATTTTGTGTATCCTTGTTTTAAATGTTGTTTTGCTCAAATTCCCTAGTAAAGTTTTTTTTTTGGTTTTTTTTTATTATATTTTTTGTTTTTGTTTCTAAATTTATTTCTATTTTTATACGCATCTGCCAGATAAACTTTGATTTCATATAATCACAATTAAAGCATATTTTTAGGCAACACTGTTTACAATATTTTTCATTTATAACGAAGTAAAAATACTTTATTTTACCTTAAATCTACTCCAATCCTGAAACCTTTTATTTTCTCATATTCATCCTTTTCATGTTGTTTCCTTTCATCCTTTAAAAACTACTTTATGCCATTGCTTTTATTATTTTAATCTAACATTTTCCCATCATTCCAGTCAGCAGATGAAAAGAAAACATAACAAATCTATCATAACGAGAACATCATCAGCAGTAAGACAACAAATACTTCAAACTACTAAGAAAATCTTTATGGCTTTTCTTCAGATCAAAAGTTTTTCGTTTTACTACATGTTGGTCCTTGTTGTTCCTCCATCTACGCATATTTTTTATGTTTTTCTGTTCTGCCATGCTTTTAGGAAATCACAAATATTTTGATAGAAATCTTTTATGCACCTCCTGCCAATGATTTACAGATAAGTTATTCTCCAGCCAAATAAAATTCTATTTGAGACTTGATAATAATTATTTTCTTCCTTTATTTTCTTGCTCATAAAATTGGACTCATAAAGGTGTTTTGAATTTGTTGGCTAAATTAACATAAAATAAAAAAAAAAATAAAATACTTGGGTAACATATGCAGGATAATTATTATGATGCTGGTAAAAGTAATCTCGCAGTGATTTAAATTGATATCCTTAATTATGCAGTGAAAATATTAGAATTTCATTAAAGAAAAAGTCCTTTAAAAGAAACTCTCTCTGTATGTCTTTCTCCTTAAGGATTTTTTTCCACAAAGCCTTAAGGTAGACTACAGTTACTTAAGAAAATTAATTAAACAATTATTATTTATTTTATTTCTTTGCAGGTACGTTGCAAACTAAAGCAAAATTATAAAATAATTGTAAGTAATTCAGACATGAATTGAAAAAACCATAAAAATATTAAAGAATTAAATTTTTTTTAATCAACAAAAAAACTAACTAAAATTCGTTAATTTTAAAGTCTTTTATTTTTTAAACCACATTTAATTTAATATGTTCATTAAAAAAAAACTAATTAATCAAACTAAGAATGATTAACTTTAATAAATGGATTGGGGATTTACCCAAAAGTACTAGCACTGCAACAATGAAATCCAATAATTGAATATGAAAAAACTATTAGCGATACAATATTTAATCGAGGAAAAAGGACATAATGAAATTCGATGAGATAACCGCTACCACAATTCTTAAAAAAAAAAAAAAAACTTGTCAGTGGCTGCCTTGCAAATTTTTTTTAGCTGCATAATTAGACAAATTCCATTTTTGATTAAATAACAGTGTCAGATCACTTACCAACCTGGTAATCCTTTTTTGCTCAGAGATTCGGTTGGATACCTTGCAGAGACACCATGTATTAATCGGAATCCTTTTTTGTAAATTCGTTTTTAATCGCGTTCAGTAGTTTTGAGAAACCAGACTGGCTAATGATAAAACAGGATGGGAGGAATGCACAGACCATGCGGCAAAAGCTTGTTATGCGAATTGAGTTTGTCGCGGTTATTAAATATAGACTACAAGGCACACCTACACTTCATATCCTTGCCACATATGTAGCTGATAAAGTCTTTGAATTAAAACTTCTACATACTTACTTTATTTCGTCTGTGATAGGCATACAAGTTCCTACGCCGTGCAAAATATCTTGCAGCAATAAGTTTCTAGGTTTTATTATATGGAGATATAATGTCCTGACAATATAATATTTCTGGCTTGAGGAGAGACTTTCCTGCATACCTTATGAGCATAAAATACTGCTACCTGATTCCTGGTTACAATTACGTTGGACTTTGAACGCCGCGTTAATCCCGAGGTTTTTGATCTTTCTCGAGAAATTTCGCCTTCAACGAAGACGACATATAAACGGCTTTTCAAAAAGCTCCGAATAAATTTATTGTACTAAGCTTATACACCACAGACTCGTCCAACATGGTGTCGAGGGAAAGGACTGCAGTGATTTTGCGTTTTCTATTATTGTTTTCAATCGCTTAATTTGATCAGTGGCGGACAGCTCTCCGCGGAATCGAAATACTTCACAGTTACCAATATGGTTTTCTTGTATGTAAAACCAATTTGTAAAATTACATTTCAGAGAGTAATTCCTGATATGTTTGCATATCTCCGAGAGTGCGAATTATTTATCATGTTCATTAAGCAATTAATCGTTCATGCTCCCTATATAATTCGAATAAATCTTCAAGGAAACTTTAAAGTGCATTAAAATTTTCTTAACTCATCAATAATAAATATAACCAATAATAACTTAGAAACTCGCAATTAATCGATTAATTATTTTCTCTGTATTTAGTGTCGTGTCGCGGAAGGTCAGGCTTCACCAACCTACACAGTCGTACGATCTATTCACTTGCTATTTTAAGAACTCTTATGAAATGGCGTTGTATTTGCCACACTATCGTACAAATCTGATGCAAACAAATGTGTTCTTTGCAGATTAAAATAAATGCAACTCCCACCATTGTGTAGGATAGTCAATCATGACCTTTAAGTCGCTCGTAACCTCGCAGCCAATTTGAAAAACATTCATATGTAAACTCGTAATTATTCGGTTGTGGTTTTTTACAATTAAAAAATGGAATTTAATAAAATAATAAATTAACTGCGAATTCGATTAACTGCAAATGGAGGTATTCTAGCTTGCAACTAAATAAATGAATCGATTAAAATTTAAATAAAATTTTTTGTAAACTCTCTTTTGGAGAGTTCGATTAATGACAAACAATATTTTTATTTCCAGGGAAAAAGTTATCGATAATAAATTATGTTATATTATGATAATGAATTAGTCGATTAAAATTTGGATTACATTTTTGGTAAACTCTCTTTTTTGGAGAGTGTGGGGAATAACGAACGTTATTTTTATTTTCTGGGAAAAAGTTGTCGATAATAGATTATATTATAATAATAAATTAATCGATTGACTACAAATGGAGGGGGTCTAGCTTGCAACTGAATAAATGAATAACTTAAAATTTAAATAAAATTTTTTGTAAACTCTCTTTTGGAGAGTGTAGTGAGTGACGAACGTTATTTTTATTTTCAGGGGAAAAGTTATCGATAATAAATTATATTATAATATTAAATTAATCCATTAAAATGTAGATGAAATTTTTGGTAAACTCTTTTGGAGAGTTTGGTGAATGACAAACATTATTTTTATTTCCTGGGAAAAAGTTATCGATAGTACATTATATTATATTATAAAAATAAATTATTCGAGTAACTACAAATGGAGAGGGATTAGCCTGCAACTAAGTAAATGAATCGATTAAAAATTTAAATAAAATTTTTTGTAGACTCTCTTTTGGAGAGTTCAAATAGATTTTAATTTAAATGTTTTCAGTTCACTTGATTCTGATAGGTTTTTAATAGCACGACGCAATAATTGCAAATTCCTTTCAAAATTCGCTCCCTACGCCTTGAAATATGCTTTAATTTTCCGCTCAATGTGTCCTCTTAGAAACAATATTTATTCGCACAGAAGATGAGAATATATTACAAATGCAAATATAATTATTCGAGCTGTTACAATGCTCGTGCATCTGTTTTTTCAAATCAATGAGCCAATAAACGATTTACAAACAATTTTATGCAAATTTTTTAATGTTCGCACGACAGACATTTCACATTTTTCACGAGAAGAAATTTTAAAGTTGCGAGTAACTGATCACAATAAAAGCATCACCTTAATGCCCCTTTCCCTACTAAAAACGAAAAACAGGCAAAAATAAGAAACAAAAAGAGAAAAAGAAGAAAATTAAAGGAAGCAAACGAAATGTTTTAAAACCCCACAAGTGATTAAAATTAGAAACAACAAAAACAATATAAAGTGACTGGCTGGAGCCAACAAAGAAAAACTTTTATTACCCGCGCCATTGGGAAACTGGTCTAAAGCTAATTTTACCATTTTCCTTTATTATTACGACTGCGAACAGCATCACGATGATGATGATGATGTTGGTAATACGTGCGTAACCGCCAGTAGTTTAGATTATATCCTTTTATTTTTAAATTCTGAAATGAAATCCGAAAATAAAAAATCTTTATGCTAAAATTGAAATTCATAATGGAGTTTTAGTTGCAAATGGTCGTAAAGGAAATAAGTTCAATTACCTTTTCAGAAATTTAAAATAAATATCTGTGCCTAAACATCTAATGCATAGCAAAGAAATAGGAAAGCAACTAAAGCACACTTTTAGGCTTATAAGCTTGCCTATTTGTCGGCTTTGCAAAATAAATATTTCCGAAGACAGAAAGTAAATGGAAAAAGTTTTTCTAGTTAAATGGTGTGTAACGTATTTTCTGCATTTTATTTTTAATAACAATAAAAAACAAACAAAAATAAAAAACTTTATAGGAACAAAAAAATAAAAAATAAAATAATAAAATGCCACGAAAAGAATTAAAACTTAAATCTTTTATATTTTTATATTCAAGGCAATGTTGGTGTCCTTAAAAAGGTTTTTATTTGACAAAAGTAGACAAAAGCAATTCAAATATAGTAGAGAGTGTAAGTACATATAGGGTGTTGCAAAAGAAAGTTTATATTCTAAGAGTTGTTAAAATTAAAGTAAAATTCGATGAAATAAAATATTTATTAGCAGGATAATAAGGATAATGGTTATTTGGGAATTTATTTTTTACAAATAGTGCTGCCTAAATGAAAATATGGTCAGTTGAACTTTGTGAGGGATGCGATTTCGAAGAAAATATATTGTTTTAGCAGCGCCCCTGAAATTGGCTTTTCTTTTATATAATTCTAAATTCGAGAACCTTTGAGAAGCCTATAGAGGTCCAATTCGTTGGCGAACAATTAATAAAATGCTATCAAAAACATTTCGCTTTTGCGAAATGGGGCCATTAAAAAAAATCACTCTCCAACTATATTTCCAAATGTCGATCTGCATGTGGCAGACTCCGGTATCCTTGATTCAAGCATGCTCTTGCCTGAAGGCTGAGGCAATGCACAGTTTTTTTAATTTTTTTTTTTTTTTGGATCTACTAATTTCAATCACATTTTATGATCTGATCCATTACACCTCGGTATTGTTTAAGATTGCCTCATCCAAAAAAAAAAAACAAAAAATATGGGTTCAAAAACATTTATCATTAAAGGTAAATTTCTGGCTTGTTTATTCGCGTGGGGAAAGACCCACTCATCTCAAGCTCTCTTGAGTTTAAAGGCAATGGAATGTATAACTTTTGTAGTCTATTTTTGCAGTTTGCGGTCACTCGATATTGCTGTAATTGTACAAATAATGCTTATCGGCAAAAACAAAAAAAAAGACAATGGCAGGTTTCCTTCCAACTCTATAAAGATAATAGATGATGCTTCCAGTGCTGAAATGGCTTATTCTATATTCTTATCGAAATACGAATAGATGATTTAATAGTTATGGTTGTTTAATGAGAGTTACTGTTTGGGCGCACTCGGTAATGGAATGAGTTTCCGAAGCTGGGCTTTTTGGGTATACAGAAATATCTTGGGGAATTTTCTGGCAATGGATGACTTATACAATTTGACCATCTCTCATAATCCTTTATGTCAGTCAGATATCGGTCACAATTTGGACTCTTGTGACTTGACAGCGAGTTATAACTTTCAAAAGCTCACTTTAAGCTTTCTGCCAATACCTGAGATCGTGTCAAATATTCTGCAAAAAGGGGGGCATTCACAGTATTGGGGTTACTTGCTCGTTTGTGCATGGAGACCTAAACACAGCATAATTCCGTGGGTGCTTCCTCAGATGGATGATTGATTGTGTGCTCCTTAAAAACACACAAAGTCTTTTCTAAGTTGTGTGAAATGCTCATGAATCAGCTGAATCGTAATGGAAAAGGAAAAGTAATGCAATGATTCCCTAAAAATGGCAATTTAATTATCTCTTTGAGGAATGAATTATTTAATTAAAGTCGTTTCATAAAAGTATATATTGTTTTATTTTAAGGTCAAGTACTATAAAATTTTTTTCCTCCCCAAAAATCCAAAAAGTCGTTATTTTTCTCAGCTCTTCTGGCAGTGAAAAATATTTTCTGCTTTTATACTCGTTGTGTCATATTTTACCAGCTCCCAGCCAGTGTTTTATAGCGTGCTCGTCTCATTTTATGATTGCTTTCATAATAAATATAAATCTTCATTCTTGCTTTGTGTCATCACTTTTGTGTTTGCGTTAAAAACTAGAATTATTACATATTTTTCGGCAGCTCTTTCTCATATTTTTCGAAGCTTTTTTTTTTTGTTCTTGCTGAAGTGTACTTAAAAAATTTATGAATTTTTAATAACATATTTTAAAAAGCATATGAAAACTTTGAATAGTTTTGCTTTTATTCACAAATGAAAAAGAGCAATATTTTAGTATAACTAAAGTCATAAATATTTCAAAGCATACATTAAGGGGCTTTAATACAACATACCTAAATAAATAACAAAGAGTTTTGTTTGTGAAATGTGTATTATATTGTAATGAACTTCAGTGTACAATAAATATTTTAAATATTTATAATAAAATTATAATAAAATATTCCACTTGAAGCACATTAAATACAAAAAAAATGAATATTTCTTAAAGCGCCTGAAAAGAGACTACGAAATTATGTTTTTTTTAAAGAGGGGAAAATTGCCGAAAAAAGCTGCCATTGAAATTATCAATAGAAAAACCAGTTTTTATTTTTAAATAAAACAAAATAAAATAAGAATTATAAAAAGAAAAAAATATATTTCTCTCGAAAATTAAATATTTACATGGAATTCAAAAACTAGAAAACTTTCTCTTGCTGTTGTGGTCACAGCTTCGGTTCTTAAGGAAGAGCCGTATGGATGACTCTGTCAATTCAATTCACTTTTTGGATTCGGTTCATGAATTTTTTTTTTTAATCATTTATTACTTATTGAATGTTGGAATCATTAAATGGTGAAATATTTATTAGTCACTGGTAGCTCAACGTTTACCAGCAAACAATTTGTATCGAAGTTAAAATTCGTCGTTCTTCTGTTGCAATATTTCAGATTAATACTGATTTTCTGATTAATACTGACAATAATATCGATTTCCGCTGAAAGTATATATTTATTCCGGTACCCCTTCATTCTGGTGCCACCTTGTTCGATCTTGGTATTGAATAGCGCTTTCTCTGGCAATACTTTATAGCCCCCGATATATCTGTTGCCGAATAAGGGCCGACTTATGCGGCCTTTCTCTGCATACTGCTTATACACGAGATAATTTGTCTAAATTTTGGTTCAGTTGGGCAAGTTCTAGTAGTTCTATGCAGTATAGTATTTATATATTTGAATGAATTTCTGGCGATCTTCCATTTAGTTGTTTTTAATTGCAAAAGCCAATATTTTTTTGAACCAAAGAAGCATGCCCTGACCCTACTTTTTTTTACTGACTTAATTTGCCAAGCTTGTCCTCGGTTTGTACGCAGGAAAACCCCTTAGTGTCTATGCAGCAATCGAATCCGCGGCATCCGGTTTAGTAGGCTGAGCGTTATTATTAGACTCTAGTATGATTTTTTAATGATTCCTTATGATGTCCTTTATCGGATAATTACAAATTAGTTACGATGTGCCATTTCTTTATTGGAATTCGAGTTTTTCTCTAGCGAAACCTGCTGGCAATTTATTTTTAAAGTTTCAACTTTCATTTATTTCTTTTTTCTTAAGTTAAAAATTATTATTTAAGCAAAATTTATTATTCTTTTAGTTTGTGTGTGTGTGTGTGTTAGTGTGTCTTATAAAAAATTGAAATTAAAATTGTTTATGACTGCTGAAATCTGTTTGAAACGTGTAGGACCATCATTATACTCATCAGTGGCGACTTTGACTCTTTCCTCAGCTGCGTACAGACACAAAAAGGACTGTCACACAATACTGTCAAATAAATTTGTTGGATTTTTTTATGTTATCCTTCTTCTCCTTTTGATGTTCTACTTTTATTTTTTTTTTTTTTATTTTGCTTCTCTCTTTTCCTTTCCTTCAATAAAAATGTGCCAAAAATATTCTTCTCCCTTTTCCATTTTTCGTTTGCAGCAACTACAAGCACTCTTGAGTACTTTTACAAAAAAATAAAAGAAGAAGAGGAAAAGCAGGATTTGTAAGCTCATAAAACAAGAATGTAGTGTCAGGGCGCAGTATGAACAATTTATTCTTAATAAACAGCATAACTGCAGTAGAGGCTACACGATATATTAGGATTTATAGAAATGAAGATGAAATTAAATTTATTGCCTTTAAATACAAAAAAAAAGAATAAAAAAAAATTTAAATGTAAAAAATAGTTAAACAGTTTCAAGTGTTTGAATAGAATAAAATTTTGTGCAAAAAGCAAGTTTATCATACTTAAATTGTTTTAAATTGTTGTGCAATTGAAAGTTTTTTTAAGCCTTTAAATATGCTTTGAATTTTTATTAAGTTGGAAAAACAATATCTCATATATATACATAACTTCTTATCAAATTGTATTAAATAATTCAATGAAAAAGTTCAGTAAACTGTTTTTTTTTTGCACCGCAAGTTGGTCCTTTTATTAAAACAATTCCTTTTAATAAAATATATTTTTAAGGTCTACTTTTAATTTACGCTTGTAAAATAAAAATTATTGCCTTTATTTACTCTCACATATATAATTTAATTTTGCCCATATTACAGTTGAACAAATAAGCTGTTTTATTGTACAATATATTTTAATATAATATATTTTAATATAATATATAATCTATTATATGAATTTATATGTAATATATTTTATTACATATATATTTTTATAAAAATATAAAAAATAAAATATATAAAATAATTCCAATTGCCAGAAATTTGCTAAGTTATTTTTAAAGCTTTCAATATCTGTCTTGTCACGCCTGAAAATAGGCTTCAGTTGTAAGAATAAGAGGTTTGACTATAGTAATTAATTTATGTAAAAAAAAAATATTTTTAAAAGTTATTTTTATTTTTCTATTTTGGCTTGTCTTTCTTGCCAAGATGGTGTCATTAAGTATTTACAATTTCCTTTCTCCAAACAGAAACTTCAAAATATTTCTTTTAGTGTGTGTGGGTGTTCAATTTTTTTATTTACTTTTCATCCAACTATTTCAAAACAAAGCTGTACATACTCGAGGATACACTGGCATTTTAAGTGTACGAGTGTATAATGATGAACATTTTACCGCCAGATATTTTTAAACACTTTTCAACACGACTTTGGAGGCGCATTAGTAGCCGAACTTTAAGTAGAAAGAAGAGATGAACTCATAAAATAATCGTTACTTTTTAATGTCGACAATCATTGAGTTTGATTGTTGAGAGGGTTCCACTACGCAAAAGAGAAACATTTTCTGAAGGATGTGGCCTGCCAAGAGCAGCAATCTGAAATTGCTTTCCGCTTTCTTCCTTCTAAAATTTTAAAGGTAATACGAATGTTAACAAATAAACAAGTAAATATTTTAAAGAGTTTACCTAATTAATAGAAACAGTAAATGAAAATTTACAGCATACTTTCAGTCGCAATAAAATATTTTTAAACACTTTGTAAATAAATTAAAATTTAAAGCTCAATGTGGGAAACTGTAATTAAAAATAAAATAAATAAAATAAAAATAAATGTAAATAAATAAAACTTAATAAAAATTATAAAAAAACATTAATAAATAAAAAACATACTTAAAAAATCTCCATAAAATATACTTTATAATTTTAAAATGGTTGAATAAATACTAAGAGCTGACATCTAAATTTTGGTCATGTTTGGCTCCAATTTCTATTATACAAAAATTTATTGGCATGGCTCCATATAGTCCACATATTTCTTAATTTTAAATTGCGTGTATGCTGTATTTCAAGTCTTGTTTCTTTCATAAAATTTAATATCAGTTATTTAGAAATGTGTATTTAATTTATATTAAAGTGGCGTAAACTTAAACTTCAAAATGAATAGATAAAAAAGTGAGGCATACTTACAGGATAGTCAAAGAATTTAATTTGAAATGGTTAAAAGTTGATAAATGAAAAAATAAGGCTGCTGCATAGTATTAAAAGAGCTGGAAAGAACTTTTTTATCTTTAAAAATATTATATTCAAAATTTAAAGCATACTTAGAGGGCCTTCATACAAATTAACTTACAGTTTCTTAAACTTTTTAGCAAAAGCAAAGCTTATATTCTTACATATTTATTAGTTTGAGTAAAATTGGACTTGAGTTTAAAAACTGACAAATAAAAATGGAAAACACGCTCATGGGAGCTGGTTAATATCAAATGATCTTAATGTTTATTTTGCAAAAAAAATTTATCTAACAAAATCGAATAATTGTAGGAGTTACAGGAATTATTTTTTAACAAACATCAACTGCAAAGCTTTCAGCTTGTCCGCAGCAGAGCACACAACGTCTGGGAATGAATCGAACGTGCCTACAGAGCCATTTGCCTGCAGGATCAAATTCCTAAAAGTTCTCCTTGATTATTATTTTTAATAACTTTTCTGAAAACACGAAATAAACAATTTCACTGTATTTTTCCATAAAAATATTTAATTTTAGAAATTTCTGTAAATAAAATAAATTATTATTTAATTAAATTCAATTTGCTCATGTAGAGCTAAGAATGGTCATTTAAAGGCACCTCCTTATTGCTGCTCTGCCTTATTTCTCTTCCCTTCATACACGTTGTCAAAAATTACAATTGAATTGGAATTTTTCGACTGCAATTTACGACAGAGATGAGAAACACAAAATTAAAAAAGAAATCTATTGCTTTCCTATTCAATGTGCATGTCTAATACAATTTCATTCCACTTATAATGCAGCATGAGCCATGTGAGGCGTGCGGTGTACATTTCATACATTGATACTATTTATGTTAGAGCTCAAATATGGACACATGTGAGTGCGTGCATTTACAAACATGCATCATAAGTTAGCACTTGATAAAAAGCACTAAATGTTTGCTGCACTTAGAACACTGCCAACCGGCAACTTCTTGAAGATGGCCTCTCTGCAACTAACCCCCGTCTCCCATATGAGTATTTTGATTTTGTACATCTTTACTACGTAAATTTTGTGAAAATGTGTATGTTGACGATGATGATGCTGATGATGGTGATGATGATGATAATAATGACGATATTTTTGTGTGCAGAGACACATCTATCCAGCCAGTCAGTTGGCTGTTGCCTCCTTTTCCAAATAAATGAATTTTCCAAATGCAAAGACACGTTTCAATTTGTATGCTTTTTGGCGCCAGTTGTTTTGTTTTTGTTTAAAAAATGATGCCTTTACGTGCATCAAGGTATTTAAACTGTAGTTTAGTGTATAGGTTTCCTTGTCCCTGAGCATTTAGCTGGGAAGATTTTAAAATATTAAACGGAAATCACTGCTAGAAAGTAGGAGGATATTCAAATATAGCTCCTTCGGGAAATTTATATTTATGCTAATTTAATAAATATGTGAGCATATTTTTAGGCAGAGGGTCTATTGAAGTGATAACATATATGTATGTGCAAGAGTTAATATCTATGACTTCATGCGTATCTTGATCATATTCCATCTGGAGGCCTCTAAATAACACTGGAACTTCTCAGACTTGCTAAAGAAGAATCCTTGCGCATTAAAGAGATGAATTATGAGTAATTTTCTACGAAAATACTTTAAAGATATTCAGTGGCAAACTTACATTACAATAGCCTGAAAATATGCTTCTACTATTTTATATTGAAAATTTTTATTTTCCAGCGGTTATAATGCGCTAGCTAGAACAACGCGCCAAAGGTCAAATGGGCTTTTGTTTATTTGTTTTTTTTTTTAATAATTTAATTTCTAATTTTTTTATTAAACTAATCTTTTTCATCGGCTGAAATTTTTAAATATTTTTAATTTTTTATTTAAATATTTATTATTTTATTTTCTTCTTCAAATGCAAAATTAATTATAATTATATTAAATTAAATTATTTTTATTAATATTTTTTTTTATATGTATAAATATTTAATGATTTTATTTTCTTTTATAAAAAATAAAATAAAATTAAACATTATTTTGTAATATTTTTATAATTAAATTTCTTAAATATTTCATTTTTAAATATTGATATTGATGAATTATAACTTAATTTATATTAAATTAAATTATTTATTATTATTATTGTTATTTTTTAATGTGTACAAAATAAAAAAAAAGTTTTTAATATATTTATAATTAAATTTTTTAAAAAATTTCTCTTTTTTATAAGTATTGATTCAGTTTTAAATATTTATATTGATTAAATATGATATAAATTATATTAAATGAAATAATTTTTTTTTATTATTTTTTAATATATATAAATATTTAATTTAATAATTTTTTTATTTTCCTTCATAAAAAATAAAATAAAAATTAATTTTTTTTTTCATACTTTTATAATGAAATTTTAAAATAGTTTTTTCTTTCATATAAATATTGTTTCATTTTTAAATATTTATATTGATTAATTATAACTTAAATGATATTAAATTAAATTATTTGTTATTATTGTTATTTTTTAATATGTGTAAATATTTAATATTTTTTTTATTTTCCTTCATAAAAAATAAAAGAAAAATAATTTTTTTTTTATTATTATAATTAAAATTCTTAAATATTTTGTCCTTCATATAAATATTGTTTCATTTTTAAATATTTATGTTGATTAATTATAACTTAAATTATATTAAATGAAATTATTTTTTATTATTATTTTTTAATATGTATATATATTTAATTTAATAATTTTGTTATTTTCCTTCATAAAAAATAAAATAAAAATTAATTTTTTTTTTCATACTTTTATAATTAAATTTTAAAATATTTTTTTCTTTCATATAAATATTGATTCATTTTTAAATATTTATATTGATTAATTATAACTTAAATGATATTAAATTAAATTATATGTCATTATTGTTATTTTTTAATATGTGTAAATACTTAATATTTTTTTTATTTTCCTTCATAAAAAATAAAATTAAAATAATTTTTTTTTATTATTATAATTAAATCATTTAAATATTTTTTTCCTATAAATATTGATTCATTTTTAAACGTCTACATTAATAATTTATAATTTAAATTATATTAAATGAAATTATTTTTTATTATTATTTTTTAATGTGTATAAATATTAGGGAACTTTTTTTTATTTTCTTTCATAAGAAATAAAATAAATATAAAAAATTTTCTTTTAATATTTTTATAGGTAAATTTTTTTAAATATTTTTCCTTTCATATATAATTATATATAATAATTATTTATTCATATTTATTTTGTTTTCTTGTCTTTTCATAGCAATTAAAAAAATATTTTCGTTATACTTAATTTTTTTGTTGAATCTCTTTCAGCGGTAATATTATTTTTTATTTTTTTCCTTCCCCCAAAATGAATTTTGATGTATTTTTAAGTTTCAATCTACTGAAATGGATAAAAACTTTGCTTTGTATGGACTTTAAAAAATTATTATAAATTTTTTTTAATTTTTTTCTAATCTGCTAAAATGTTTTTTTATTTTTTTAAATAAATGTTGACTGCATTCTTATTTCCAGAAAACAGTGAGATAAGTTTGCCTCAAGATAAAGCGTAACATATTTCGGAAATTGCTAATGGAGTCAAAACACTTGAAACATTTTCTATGTTTCTTTTCTATGTCTGTCTGCCGGGCGAAATGCACATATATTCGAAATTGTGTCTTCAAACTTCTTCCTGCAAGCTTCTTCTTGCTAAATATGCCTTCATTTTCGCGTCACATTTCTGTTCGTTAGAACACATTAGTAAAGAAATTAATGGAAAGCATTTTCTTTATGGTTTTAAAAATAAAGCACACTTGAAGGCGCGCAATTATTTCTTGCCAATATACAGCTAATAAATGTTGATTTTATGTCTATGTTAAGGCGTAAATAAAGTGTGAAATGATATAATAATGAAATGAAAGCACACGAAAAGGCGTGTGAAATTATTTTAATATTCACATGAAGTGAGCATGTGCTTGCAAACCCCATTAATAAAAAAACCCAACGAATTACATACAAATATTTTTTAAAAGGATTTTCATTTTATTGTTTTATTTTATTTTATATGATTTCAATTACATATTTTTCGTTTTTTATTATTTAATTTCGTTTTATTATTTTTTTTTAATTTTTTTAATTTAATTTTATACATTTTCGTTTTGCAAAATGGTTGCATTAGTCAGAGGTTCGATACCTGACCAGACCATGCGTATTGTCCTGCGGGCAACCTGAAAGTTTTACAAAATTAATTTGACTACAAAAAACATAAAAATTTTTGTTCAATTTTGTTTCAAGTTGGTTTTTTCTTCTTCGTTCAGTGCATTCACTTAATGTTTGGATATCCTTTCGCATGCCTTTTTTCTCTCAGTTCGTCTAAAAAACATCTTTTAATAGCATTTCGATATTACGAGCTCAACAATTTAAGAACCATTGCACATGCAAATAGTTCTGTGCTTTTTTTACATTCAAGTGGCCCCACTCCATTTAACTTTTTCCTACGGTATTGCATTTTTATTTCGCTGGTAGTTTTTTTTCCTCTCTGTTTTGGTTCCTTATAAAAAGTAAAACAATACGCTTCAATTGCAGCACATACCTGTGTTGTAAGGAAATTAAATGTGCAAAAAACTGTGAAGGGAGAATGAATTGGAAAAAAGGTAATGAAATTGCTTGATTGGAATTTTATGAGTGTCATTTGGTAATAGTTTGTTTGTACTTTATATACACTTTTTGTGCTCAAGGATATTTTTGCTATATACTTCTAACCGAACCAGCTTTGAAATGTTTCCAAAAAACAAGCAATAATATTTATTTCAGAGGACAATGGATTATTATAAAAAAAAGAAACATTAAGAAAAGGGTCATTTAAAGGTGAACAAAGTGTAAAAAATAAAGGATATTCAGCTATTAGCTAAGATAACATTTGCTCAAAAAGAATTAGAAAGAAATAGAAAAAATTATAATGTAAAGTTTTTATTTAAATTTATTTTTGATTTAATTTATTAAATTAAATAATTTCTGTATACACCGTAATAATTAAAATTTTTATCGCGCTCCTTAAAGTAGGCAACACACTACAACTAAAGAAATCAACGAGTTTATAAAACATTTCTGTTAGAAATCTTTCATAAGCAATACAACCGAATAAAAAGAAATCGCAATTATAAATTTTTACAATATAAAATACTGTCAACGAAATATGGGAGGAAATTTTATAAATAAATTTTTTTATTTATTTAAATAAGATAAGATTATAAAATTCTTCCCAGCATGAGCATTTTTAGAGAAGCCTTTCCAAATCTTCCTTAAAAATCAAATAAATTTATTTACTGAATTCCAATATACGTGTCGTTGGCAGTTTTCCAACTTCTTCACAAATTATCATTTATTGGAATATTTCATTTCTACACCTCATACTCGTATATATAAAGAATTAAAATCTTGAATTTTAAGTTTTCAAAATTCGTAAGGGAACACCTTTTATAGGTTGGCAAATTTATTAGTCCTTTAGTTGGTCACATATAAGAGAGTTTATTGTATAGTCTTACGGAGGAGTTTTTTGGCATGGCTTTTAAAAAACTCCGGAAGGTAGGCAACAATTTTTAATTTTAATGGAATCTGACGACTTCACTAGAAACTGTTCCTGCTTTATTAGAAATGATTTAGGTAATGTCAAATGTAAAGTAAAATAATTTATATACCAGTTGCGAATGTTACCCCCTCTTTAATGCCCCTTTCCATTTAAGTTCCCAAATCAACTTTACTTTTCAAATAGAACGTTTTTTTTAATTAAATTTCAAACATTTTCCCTTCCGCAAGCCATTTTTGCTCACTTTATTTTATATTTGAAAAATTCTTCCTCATACGCGTACGCTCTTCGAAAAGCCTCCCGGGCATTTATGTTGCAACAAATAATGTTTCCACATTGCAAGTAATATGAACGAATTGGTGAGTGGGTGGGTGTGTGCAACTTTCGGCTGAACTTTTAACTTTTTAACTATTAAACGTTCAATGAATGCAGTATTTTATGCGAGTATTTCACTTCACTATTGAAAATTTAGTTATTGGATATTTATTTGTTTTACTCCCTTTTGTATCCACAGAAAAGTTAACCGGTTTATATTTGTGTAATGCAAACTCTTTTGTGTTCGAAATGTTGTAAAAGTTTATGAAATTTTACAAAAGAGCTAATGAATGTTTAATTACAAATACTATTTTGATGGAAAAGGTTACCGTAATTTTAAAGTAAAACTCTTACAACAGCACAAAAAAAAAGACAATATAAAAAATGTTATAACATTTAACAAAAGTCTTTCAGTCAATTGACTGCAAACTATTAACTTCGACTGTGAAAATTAAATTTCAACAAGAATAATAACACACATCATAACGATTTGCCTTCTTTTTCCTTCATTTGCATGCTTTTTTTTGCCAACTACTATCCTTTTTATATTAAATCTTTTATATCTAATTAAGGACGTTTAAATGTCATGAAAAAGTAAACATAAATATTGGGCGAACCATTTCGCTAACAAATATTATAAATTAACTTCACCTTTCTCCTTTTTTGTGGCTTGAAATCAAAATTCTTTTATCAGTTCTTTCGTCTAGACATTCTTGCATTCATTCATTTCCTATAATATACCGTTTGCTTGTACAGCAAATGCTAAAAAATTATTTTCAGAACTCAAAATAATATTGTTAACAATTTATAAAAATATGTTTTCAAGCTGTGCGGTAATTTTTAGTTCAATCGGTGTAATAATATGACGAGCCACCATATATCCTTTATTTTTAATATTAAAAAAATATCGAAAAGTTGCTTAAAATATGACAATAAATTGTAACAATTTTTAAAAATATGTTTTTAGGCGTCACAGTAAATTCTGTACCAAACGATGTGCTAGCATGAGTTCGTCGCCTATATCCTTTATTTTAAATATTAAAAAATATCAGACATTTTATTCTGAACTCAATGAAAATTGGTAACAATTTATAAAAATATGTTTTCAAGCTGTGTGGTAAATTTCATTTCAATCGGTCTAATAATATGTCGAGCCACCATATATCCTTTATTTTTAATATCAGAAAATATCGAAAAGTTTCTTAAAATATAACAAAAATTTGTAAAAGTTTTTAAAAAATATGTTTTCGGGCGGTACAGTAAATTCTATACCAAACAATGTGCTAGTATGAGTTCGTCGCCTATATCCTTTATTTTAAATATTAAAAAATATCAAACATTTTATTCTGAACTTAATGAAAATTGTTAACAATTTATAAAAATATGTTTTCAAGCTGTGTGGTAAATTTCATTTCAATCGGTCTAATAATATGTCGAGCCACCATATATCCTTTATTTTTAATATCAGAAAATATCGAAAAGTTTCTTAAAATATAACAATAATTTGTAAAAGTTTTTAAAAAATATGTTTTCGGGCGGTACAGTAAATTCTGTACCAAACGATGTGCTAGCATGAGTTCGTCGCCTATATCCTTTATTTTAAATATTAAAAAATATCAGACATTTTATTCTGAATTCAATGAAAATTGGTAACAATTTATAAAAATATGTTTTCAAGCTGTGTGATAAATTTCATTTCAATCGGTCTAATAATATGTCGAGCCACCATATATCCTTTATTTTTAATATCAGAAAATATCGAAAAGTTTCTTAAAATATAACAAAAATTTGTAAAAGTTTTTAAAAAATATGTTTTCGGGCGGTACAGTAAATTCTATACCAAACAATGTGCTAGCATGAGTACGTCGCCTATATCCTTTATTTTAAATATTAAAAAATATCAGACATTTTATTCTGAACTTAATGAAAATTGTTAACAATTTATAAAAATATGTTTTCAAGCTGTATGGTAAATTTTATTTCAATCAGTGTAATAATAGGCTGACTCACCATATATCCTTTATTTTTAATATTAAAAAATATCGAAAAATTTGTAGCAACTTTTAAAAATATGTTTTCAGGCGGTACAGTAAATTCTGTACCAAACGATTTTAATTTTAAATATTAAAAAATATAAAACACTTTATTCTGAATACAATGAAAATTGATAACAATTTATAAAAATATGTTGGTAGTATGTGTTATAATGATATACCTGTTATGATTAATTTTTCAATTATATTATTTGCTAGACAGAAATTATCAATCGAAAGGACATCCATAATTGTGTTGCATTTAGAAAACTGTTATTGTATAATAAATTTCTTTTCAATACCTATTTTTGAATTTCCTCATTTTATTTCTTTGCTATAAATTAACCAAGTTGATCTCCTTTATTTGCTACAGTTGCATATTAAATTACTTTGCAGCTGCCAATAACATCCTTTGGCTTATCTATGTTAATTTGCTTAAACTACTGGTATCGGGTGCATATTTTCAGTCATTACTATCGTTATCCTTAAATTATTATAATAAGAATATTAATAACAGTTAAATTATGAACATTTTACAGCTGACGGGCAAATTTTTGCCAGAGCAAGGAGATAAACTCTAAAATTGCGGTTTCGTATACATGACTCGCGACCGTGAGTATTACAACAAAGAACAGTATTTTCAATGCATGGATGTGAATAAACAAAAAGACAGACAGGACAATAAACTAAGACCATTTCAGCATTAATTCTGATGCTTTCTGCAAATAAGAAAATGCAAACCAGAAAAAAGAATTTTGCGAGTTTCGCTAAAATTGAAGATGATGGAAATATTTTTAATTAAATTCTGTTTTGCAGCTTTTCATTTTTACTTGATAATAATATGCGTTTAATATATTTTTATGATGCGCATTATAATTTTCACTTTATCTTTTAGTTACAGTCGGTCCTCTTATTCAAATTTCAAATGTCTACGAACTGCCATCAACATTGACGTTGCGGCTGTCAGCCAGTGTATCATCATCAGTTTTATAGTCCTGCTAAAATAAATGTTAATGTCGATAAAGATGAAGATGTTGATGGTGATGGCTTTTATTTTTGCTCTTATAATTTGTGCAGAATCAGCTTAAGGAAAAGCACGGCTTGGCAACTGAAGGTTTTTTAAGGATTCATGTGTCTGTTATATCTTCCTTTTTTTGTATTTTTTTTTTTTTGCGTTAATAAAGTGTTTTTTTATAATGTTTACGCAGCCTTATTATGATGTTGCACAGGAAGATATTCGGAAATTGAAAAGGAAATATACTGTTTGTATAGTAAATGAGTTTTGCTTAAGATATCAATATCTAAGTAAATTCTAATTTTTTTCTCTCCTCCATTCTTGGTTTTCTTGTAAGCAAAACCAATTATTTTCGCTGGAATTTTAAGTTTTTAACTTAAGATGGATGTCCTTGGAAACTTTTTCAAAATAAATTTTCACTCTTAACTAAAAAACATGTTTTCCGAAGTTTAGTAAAAATTATTTTAATTAAATTTGTAATAAGAAATAGTTGAAAGGACATTTTGAATCCTTTAATAATATGGTCACTTTGTAATTTAATTCACATTGCAATCTCTTTGCCTCTGTAGGCGAATGAGTAATAAAAACCTGCTAAACTGGAAGTCGCAGGTTCGATTCCTGCTCGAGATTTTCCTGTGTTTTGAGTGTTTTCCTGCAGACAACCCAAAAGCTTTGCAGTTAATGTTTGTTTAAAAAAAAAAGGATTATAGACAATTTAGAAGAGTTTTCTTAATACATTTTAAAAAAATATATTTTATTTGGTTTTTCAAAATATATATATATTTTTCTCTCTTGATCTGAGAAAAAAATTCTCCGAAATAAAGCAAATTTATTTTAATTGAAGAAGAAAAGTATTTTAATAAGTTTTTTGCATTTTTAATTTAAATTGAGTTAATTAAAAGTTGAGTGGAAATAATATTTTTTTATTGGAAAAATATTTTTTTTCTTGGTTTCAAAATAGTAAATATTTAACAGGACAATGTTTTTAATAAAAATATATTTTTTATATTTTTTTATTAAAAAAAAATGTTTTGCAGAAACTAAAAAACTTATTTTAATTAGATTTGTGAAAAAAAAAATATTTTAAAGGATATTTTTACTCCTTAAATTTAAATATTCTCTCCTATTGATTCTTCTAAGGATCTCCCAATTTAAAATTAAAAATAGATTAATGTAAAGATCTTCGGAAGAAATAGCAAAGGATTTGAGGTGAATAAGTTGGGAGTGTATTTTCTTCTATTACCCACTGTATGTGGACAAATATGTAGGACAGTTTTCTTCTCCTGTACAGCATTGCATAACGCCAGGGGCAAATTCAGTATTGGAGGGTTAAAACCAGATTACTTGCAAGAATTTTATTAAAAATATGAAGAGGGAAAAAGAAAAGTAATTAAATTACGCAATAAAATGTTGTTTTTGGTTCGGGTTATAAAACATTTACGTGAAACTGCTCAAAAACAAAAGCAAATAAAATGTTCGTAAAACACTCGCAGGTTCAAGCATGTAAAAATTCATTTACACACATTTTTTCTTGGGCTCTGTTACACACTAACTTAGATTAATGCAAACACATACAAGCATACTCATGGACAGTTGCAGGAGAGGCTGCTGTTATGCCACTAACTCACACGTGCACAGCCCCCATACACGTATGCACATTAAAATAACAATTAAAATGTTTATTGTAAACAAAGCAATGAGCAGAGCAATAACAGAAAAGTAAAACAATGAAATAATAATACGCACACACATTCATGCAGGTAGGTACGCACACATATATACATACAAATGAATTTTACAATTTAATGAGGCTGTAGAACAGAAGTAAGAACAGCGAGTAAAGAAATATACAGATCAATGAACAATTTTGTGAAGGCATGCCAGAAATATCTAAAACCGGCAATGGGCCGCATATTCTGGACTTAAATAGGTTTGGTCGTATATATGAGATATCGTACTAAATATCGATGACCTTTCTAGAATTCTAAAAAATTAATTTCTGAATTTTATTTATAAGTGTTTAGAAAAGATAAATTCTAGAATTGACTTCAAATGAATTTTCACCATAATGCGATCTCTTAGAAGGCGGATATAGCCTGGTATTTGAAAAGGCTCCAAGTTTTATTTTTCGATACGTTTATAAGCAACTGTTGGAGTTGTAGTGGCCATAAGAAAGTCATCACAATAGCGTCCTGGTCTGGAATTAAAAAAACGAAGTAAATCTACCTAATTTGCGCTCACCAAACTGAAGGCGTGGCAAGCTTTTCAAAGCTGTGGGCACATAAGCAGTATGAGAGCAGAAGAAGAAGTGTGATGACATCTTCACTTGTCAGTTTAAATCTCAGTCCAGCCAAAATAACTTTTCTATATTCTTTCGATAAGTAATTTGTTTCAAATACATAATCGGATTGAAAAATTAATTTTAAAATGTAAAGCAAATTTTTCGATAAAAATTATTAAGTTCGAAAATTATGTTTGCTGGGTATCTTACACTTGTCTACTAACACAATTAAACTTAAGAAAACTTTAAGCAAAGGAGAAATATCTTAACGCCAACACCATTTACATGACCAGGCAACAACACAAAGTGAACAACAATAATGTTCCTGTGAAGGCCGTGGAAAGCAAGACGAACCAGAGAACATTTACTGCACAAAAAAGACAAGCACACATTCAAACTTGCTTCGTACATGCTCGAGAAAATAAAATAGAATTCACGCGTGTGAATGGAAATGCGACAATTGTAAAACGTGCAAATGAATTTAATTATTTTGTTATTGTTTATTTTTTTCTTGTATTTTTGGAGACCTGATTTCATATGTTTCACTCGTAATACAGTTTGTCAAGAAATTATTTTCACGGTAGAGTAGTTCCCTTTTTTTTCTTTGTTACTGCGTCCCAAAACTCAATTCTGATTAAAGTTTTAATGCCACCATAAGAAGTGTATGTAAAGGCAAACTTGCGTAAGTTAAATGATTTTAATATAAGTAAATGATTTGGAAGAGTATTACAGAGTCACTTAAACAGATAGATAAATTCCTTAGTGGCAGTTGACTTCACTTCTTCGTTACTGGTTTGCAAAGAATTTTCAAAGTAGAATTTTTGACAATGACTTTTTATTAAAGAGATGTGAAAACAAAAAGTTTAGTCCTTTTTAGCGACATTGGTAGGAAAAATTGGTGTTGTTGTACCGCGGAATTTTTGAGATTCGTTTAATTTGTTAAATTCTTAACGCAGCAACAAGTTTATACTTACAGTGCAGAGAAAAAAAATTTACCCCAATTTGCAGCAAAATCCCGTATTTAACCTGAATTTTTCTAACGAAAGTAATCGGTACTCACTAAAGTAAAAATAATCACTTACACTTCGCTTACAAACTGTATTTCATTTTTTGCAAGCAAAAGATACATTAATGAAACATTTTTTTTTTTATTAAAAAGGTAAACATTAAAATGACAATTAAACATCACGATAAAGTAAAAAAAAACAAAAATTTTAACTTTAATTAAAAGACAAGAATTAAGAAAAATAAAAAATTTTGCTTCACATACTTTTCCGTAATTGGAAAATTACAAGGCGAATAAAATGAAAAAATTAAAAGTTCCTCAAATTATGGAGGCATAAATTAAATAATTGCGAGTTGAGTCAATTTATTTGAAGTAATTAAATATTCAACACGACAATCTGTATAGGCATGGAAGACGGGTGAAACTAGCTAAGAAAAAAATGGAATGAAAATATTTTTCTATTCTTTTGCATTGCAATTTAAATAACAATATTCCTTGTTATGTACTTTTTTCATAGAATATATGAAACCTTCATGCATGTTAGGAAATTATTTTCTTTTTTTTAATTTTTTCTTCAGTCAACTGAATTTAGTTTTTCGTGCCCTGTTCTTTGTTTCGTTCCATATATGTACATATATAGTGTGCTGAATACATTTTTTATTTTGCAAAACCACATTTATCTGCCGATATTCAGCTATTTATTTTAAATCATTTCCGCATCAAATAATAAACAACTATTAATATTTTTTCTTCATAAATCAAAATTATATAAAACTTCTATTATATGCTAATTCAGCAGCCTTTATTTGCTACTTAAATTTTCAATTTATGTTGAACACTGTCTTTTTCTTATTTTTTGTTCTAAAATAAGAAATATATCATCAGCTGAATAAGTTTCTAATCTAATTCAACTGCCTGAATGCCATAATCAAATATTCAGCTGTATCAAATAGAAAACTTCTATTATATGTTAATTCAGCAGCCTTTATTTCCTATTTACATTTTCAATTTATGTTGAACACTGTCTTGTTCTTGGTTTTTATTGTAAAATAAGAAATATATCATTCAGCTGAATAAATTTCTAATCTAATTCAAGTGCCTGAATGCCATAGTCAACTATTCAGCGGTATGAAATAGAAAACTTCTACTATATGTTAACTCAGCAGCCTTTATTTCCTACTTACATTTTCAATTTATGTTGAACACTGTCTTGTTCTTAGTTTTTATTGTAAAATAAGAAATATATCATTCAGCTGAATAAATTTCTAATCTAATTTAATTGCCTAAATGCCACAATTAGCTATTCAGCTGCATGTTTTTGTATTTTTTCTATGGAATATCGTCGTTAATAATTTATATCGTCTATCTATATTGTATATCTTACTAAAAACCAAAATCATGCAGAACTTTAATGTTTGATTTATTCAGCTGTTAAGTTTTTTGTTAAAAAATTTGATTTAGCATTATACTGCTGCCAAATAAACTTACAAAAAAAATTAGGCCTTACAAGCTAAGTTTTATATATAAAAAACACCCTCATACTAAAAGCTTACAACATATATTTTTTTTTAATATATCTTACTAATATTTTTTCCTTGTATTGCATGCTGCGTATATGTGTTACTTGTGAAACTATCTGGCTGAATCCCTTATTCAGCTAGGTGTTTTCAAATTTTTCCTTATGTAATAATACACTATTAATAATAGTTTTATTGATAACTAATGGTTTGGCTAATTCAGCAGATTTTATTTGCTTAAAAGTCAGTTTAGTAAGTGGTTGTTTTACAATTTATTAGTATTCAGCTGGCTGAATTTGTAATTATGTGAATTTTATTAATGATTTTTTTTTTAATTTTTTGTTGCATAAATGCAATTTTATTGTTTTGTTATTCAGCTGGAGAAAGTTTAATTCTCCTGCTTATATTTGACATTTACTTGACATTACACATTCCTACTTAACTTATTCAGCTAACTTGCCAACGAATTGCTGAGAAATTTACTCTCAACTTTACTAATGTTGTTAAGCATAATTTGAATTTTTAATTAAAATTCAGCTGTATTGGAAGTAGAAATAAAAACTGCATTTGAAATGCTCTCTGTATTCTGTAGTTTTTACATCCCTCTTTGGCTTCCTGTTGGACCCCTTCGCCCCTACTTGCCGTTACAAATAAATGTTTTTGCTACTCGTCTACTTTATTCCGCTTTCTAAATACATTTTTAAAACTTTTATGAGCTAAACAGTTTTAATTGTTTGAACATGAACAAATTTACGGTGGCTGGATGCTTGCTCGCTGTTACCCTCCTTCAAGAAGTTTCCGCTGATTTTGGTTTTGCGTTGAAAACTTTTCAAAATTGCATTGTAATTACATTTAACGGGTAGCAGATGTTACAAAGAAAACTACTAAATTCCATTTGTGTGTTGTTGGTGTTGTTGTTTTTCTTCTTTTTTTTTGTTCTTTTTAGAAAACTAGAAATTCAGCAAAAAGTTTTTGAATAATTTTTGTAAAATGAGTTGAACAAGTGTTTTAGATAAAGTGTGTATACAAAGTGTACACGATTTCTTTGGATTAATTTGGTTCTCATGTTCGCAATTATTTTTCTCTGTTACTAATTTGTTTTAAATATTTCTATTTCATATTAAATTCATTTAAAAAATTTTTAAATATAATTTTTAAAAACTTTTTCAAATATTTATTTTTATTACTTTTCTTTTTCTTCTCTTTGCAGGTGAGTTGCTATTCCTTTTGGACCAGCTAAAACGAAAACTTTTCCAGCAAAGCAAGTACAATATTATTTTAATACTTTTTTATTGCATTTTATCTAAACAAATACACGTTATAACTTTTTCGTCTGGATTTGTGTGTGTGTGTGTGTGTGTAGGTGTGTGTAGTCTTGCGAAATTGTCTAAAAGCGTTTGGTTTCGGAGCAAGAGGAAAAGGAAGGGAAAACTGCACCCTCAGTTAAATGTTATTAAAAAAAAAATATTCAATAATTCTTTATTCCACAAAAAGGCGAAGAAAAGTTTTTAAAATATATTTTCAAGATTGAGTAACCGAAACTATTATTGGAAAACTAAACTTTTCATGGAAGTTCAAGCACAGATTTGTGCGAAAATACAGGCTAGGCAAGGTTTTGTTTGAGGAAATTGAATATACTTCCTTTTGGCAGCACTTTTTTTTGTAAAGCAAATAGTTTAGTCAAGGAAATTCTGATATTCAGCAGCATAAATTTTAAGTCATTTATAGTACAATAATTATCAATTCAAGACCAAATTTCTACGTACCGCTAATTGAAGCCTTATAAGCCACAAAGTTTAAAGTAAATTTTTAGTTAATTTATAAAATATATAATATAATATAAAACTTTTATTAAAAAGAAAAAAAGATAAATTCAGTTTCAACATATTAGAGCTTTTTTAATTATTGTTCAGCTCAGAAAATCTAAGTTCATTCGATATATTTATGTCCGATATGAATTTCCTACTTTTAATTTTGATTTAAGCCGAGGTAATCAATAATTCAGCTGAGCAAAGGTAATTTCAGCTAATATATCTATATCCTTAATAGGTTTCCAGCTTTTAACCTTGCTATTCAGCTGTGAAGATTACCTACACAGCTCAGAAAGTCTAATTTCAGCATATATATTTATATCTGAAATATGTTTCCAGCTTTTAAATTTGGCATTCAGCTGTGGCAATTACCTATTCAGCTCAGGAAATATATATTCAGCATATATATTTATATCTGAAATATTTTTCTAGATTTTAAATTTGCTATTCAGCTGTGAAAATTACCTATTCAGCTCACGAAATCTTTTAAATTTGGCATTCAGCTGCGGCAATTACCTATTCAGCTCACGAAATCTAAGTTCAGCAGATATATATATATAGATATATATATCTGAAATATGTTTCCAGGTTTTAAATTTGGCATTCAGCTGTGGCAATTACCTATTCAGCTCAGGAAATATATATTCAGCATATATATTTATATCTGAAATATCTTTCTAGATTTTAAATTTGCTATTCAGCTGTGAAAATTACCTATTCAGCTCACGAAATCTAATTTCAGCATATATATATATATATCTGAAATATGTTTGCTGCTTTTAAATTTGGCATTCAGCTATGGCAATTACCTATTCAGCTCAGGAAATATATATTCAGCATATATATTTATATCTGAAATATCTTTCTTGATTTTAAATTGTTTATTTAACTCTTGTAATAACCTATTAAGCTCAGGATATCTAAGTTCAGCATATATATTTATATCTGAAAGGTGTTTCTTGATTATAAATTGGTTTTTCATTAGTGGCGATTAATTATTCAGCTGATGGAATCTATATTAAGCTAAAGAATTTATATGTTAAACATCTTTTCAGCGTTCATATTTATATTTCAAATGCGCTGACAATTATTCAGCTGAGACAATCTAAGTTCAGCTGATATATTTATAGCCAAAAGGTATTACGTTTTTTTAAATTCGTTATACCAGTGCTGTAACTAATAATTCATCTAAGCAAATCTAAGTTCAGCTTATATATATTTGTATCTAAAATATGTTTTCCGCTTCTGAAGTGGTTATTCAGCGGCTGTAATTAACTATTCAGCTCTGGAAATCTATATTCTATATTTATATGCGCTAATAATTTTTCATCTGAGCCAATGTAAGTTCAGCTAATATATTTATATCCAAAATATATTACCTGCTTTTAAATTTGCCATTCAGCTCCAGTAGTTAACTATTCAGCTAATGTATTTAATATTATGTGTATTCATAACAAAATGTAAAGCTAATGTAAACAGAAACCAAAAATCACCTGTTAAAAGGGGTTTTAACTAAATCAGTGCTGGTCAGTCGCAGTTGTGAACCTCTAGTTTTGCATTGTCTGATTAAATTTTGCGAATTATTTCAATAAATTTATTAGTTTTATTCATGAATGTGTGTGGTACTCTTTAATCCTTTCTGTGCCAAAAAGCTTTTCCTGAAAGCTTTTTCGAGTAATTTATTATAAACATCTCATTATTTTATTTGTAATAATATAATTAAAGGCAAATACTTGCATCTTGCCGGCAGAAATTACTCGTATTATAAAAATGTTGTTCTAAAATAGCAAAAATGGACAAAAAGGCAGGAAAAGCTTGTCAGATTAACAGGACATACTCATATTCAAACAGGATATAAAAGCAAATAATAATCAACTCTGTGTGCCAGTGCGAGTATGAGTGCGTTAGGGATGTGTATCAAAGCAAACAGATGGCATAAAATTTTGGAATTTTTCTTTAATTAAACCAGCCATTTAACCAAAAAAGCAACTAGAAGCTTTAAAAAGGACTTTTTCCTGCAAGTTTAATTTTGGCTTTCAATATTTTAATTGAAGCTGTGCACTTTTTTTTCCTGGTTCCACTTTAATTTCTTTTCAAACAGTTTGTCTTTGTAACAAACAAAAAGAAAAATAAATGGTTTTTTCCCAAAAATATATACTAAAAGGGTGTGCCAATAAGGCATTTCATTTTCTATACAGATGTTATAAATGAAAGTGTAAGTGATGTAAGATGACAAAAAACACGCTTAACACATTTAATTAAAGTGCTGTCGAAAAGGGACTTGAAACCAGAGGGGATGCTACACCTTCTGTATTTATCATGCATGAGTAGGTATCAATCCCTGATAGTTAATCTCAGCAAAAAAAAAAAATTCTTAAAAATGTGTATTGAGAGAACAATTTTTGGTATAGGGAATGCAAGTAATGCGAAGAACTGAGCTGTTATGTGAGTAGGGGTCTCTCACTGGGGGTTGGTCTCAGCATAAAACTAGAGTCCCTGAAAATCTGAAAAAGAGAGAAAAATTATAGAGCCATGTCAGTGATGCGAAGAACTGAACTCCTGCTCTTCGGCCGAGAACAACTCATAATATTGACATTGAAGCGCACAGTTTTCATGTCTCATTTGTCAAAAGAAATCGACCTATGTTACCATATCGAAACTCTCTTTCATACAAGAACTCACCCTTTGCATTCTCAAAATGAAACCTCTAATAGGAAACCCCTTTATTCTGTTAATTTTTTTTTTTTGCACTGCAAAATAAAAAGGAAAGTAGAAAAGTCAGAGTGTTGAAAAGCAAATTAAAGTTTTCTTTCACTACTTGCTGATGTCATTTTTTTTATTTTCCTCGTATTTGTTGTGATTTGGATTTTTCCCCCCTGTTTTTTTTTTTTGGAAACAAAAAAAATTGTTTCACACTTTTAACGTTTAAACAGGAAAGGGAAACAAGCATACACTTAGATAAATACGGTGTGGTGTCAAAGTTGCGGGTGTTTGGAAACTAAAAACTAACATTAATTTCAAACTTAATCCAGCTTTAACAAGCACGAAAAGCGAATATAAAAGTTAAAGGAAATCAACAATCTTCGTTGGAGTCGAAGGTTAAGACTTTCCACAAGCCAAAAGCTAAATGGAAACATTAGCAAAAATTAAATAAACATCTACGATTAAAGCCACAAGCTTAAATTAATTTAATACCGCATTTTGCTCTGAACTGTAAGCCGTAAGAAAAAGCTTTCGAAACTCATTTTGGAGCTAAGCAGATCGATCTATATATTTAAAATAAACGAGGTGAAAATGTTGTGATCTTTAGTGCAATCCTGCCAACTGCAGGTTACACAGCATAAACATTTTAAATATTCTTGGACCAGTACTATTGCCAGTACTGTACCCCAGGTCGTGCAATGAAGTATACCGTAAATATGGCCAAAGAGTGTTTAAGTGAATACAGAGTTGCTAATTGGTAGATGTTCGCGGTTACTGCAAATATGGCCAAGGAGTGAATAAGTGAATACAGAGTTGCTATTTGGTAAATGTTCGTTGTTTTACTTTACCGGTGGAAGACTGCTGTACTCAACTGTACATTAATCATAAGTGATACTTGTAGAGTGGCAATAACTTTGCCACATAAATATTGAATATGTAAAGTTCTCAGAGTATTACGTTTATAATTGATTCCCATTATCCTGAAAACTGGTAGGTCTCTGGTACAAACAGTTCGAAAACTCTGCAATAAAGCCATATGGTAATCATCCAATTAGAGGAGAATCGTAATGTTTTGAATGCTTTTTGCTCTCTGGTATGTTACGTTGAGTTTACGTTTCGTCAACGGTTACGAAAAAGTGTAAAAATTCGTCCATGCTTTCTACGTTTTTTTTTTCTTTTCTTTCTTTTAGAGATTTTTCTATTTCGAGTTTCTGGCCTATTTTGAACTTTGTGGCCAACTTGATCAGTTTGAGCGATTTTTCGTTATTTGCGCAGTTGGCAACTGGCTGGTATTTAGTATGTTTTGCTGGATCCACTTTTTCTTAAGTGGCCTGGAAAAGCACAAAAACTCTGCCATACCGCCTTTGAATAACACCAATCTGGTAATCTGCTAATCGTCTGAAATCCATACTACAGATCCTTATTAGGTGTCTATAACTTTCACAGCCATTCTCTATTTTTGATAGAACCTTTTCCACGTTTTTTCCTGATATAGCGCCACAATATCTTGTAGTATCTAACAAGCTTCCGCATGGAGACCAGCAAATTACATTTTCTATCTTCATTCTTCTTCTGTACTTTACTTAGCTGTCAGTTGTCAGGTAGCTTTTGTCAAAACTTATTTTAGTCCTTCAGTTTGGAAAACGGCTCTTAAGAATGCTTTTTAACTAAAGCATCCCTGTAGCAGATCCCTGGGCAGATCCTTAATTGCTTCTATCATATGTT
Organism: Ormia ochracea; assembly: GCA_963402855.1. Classification (NCBI taxonomy): domain Eukaryota; kingdom Metazoa; phylum Arthropoda; class Insecta; order Diptera; family Tachinidae; genus Ormia; species Ormia ochracea. The sequence continues at coordinate 16,253,208 of OY727107.1, read as the reverse complement.
AGAAAAGCAATATCAATTTGTATCTTACTATTAAACTCTGGCTCTTCGTCATATATTTAATATTGCTTGTATTATGTAATTTTTTGTAGCCTGACGCCCTCTATTGGCTACAATTCTTAGCCATTACGAAATGAATTTAAAAGTAAATTTAGACTTTGGACCAGCTTCCTAAAAAGGATTTCAGTTCACAATTCCCTTAACAATTGTGTTTACTTGTGAAACACTTCTCCCACTACTTCCTGTAATTACCCCACGAGGTATGCTTTATAAAATGAAATAATTCTAACTTTAATCGAACTCAACGAAGCATTAAGAATTTTTTACTTCTTCGAACTGATTTTGACTAACTAAACTAAGTAAAGGAATGTTGAGCAAACACTGGCACGGCATAAAAAAAAAATTATAATTGAAATTCACCACAAAATCAGACGGGATCAGATAAATAGAGTTCGCAAACGAAGTTAAAATCTGGTTGCAGCCATGAAGGGAAAGATTTTCTCAAACAGAATAAACAAAAAATTTTAAGTTTATTAAAAAGATAAAAGGATAAAGGAAGGTAATAGCAAACATTAAGTAAAATGTAATTAGGAGCTGCAATGCTTGTAATAAGCTTTTATACTTCGCAAATGGGTGTGCTTTGCGCAATATAAAACGTGGCATAAGACGTGGCGTAGAATTTAATTAAAAAGCTGCTTGCATGAAAATGGGATTTTTTTTACTTGTGTTTTCTTCCTTTGTTTTGTATTAAGGATGAAGTGATTTGATTTGAATAAACAACTTTATCATAACTGTATATGACATTAATCCGACTATTAAGTATGCAGATTCCTATAAAACCTAAAAGTATGCAATACTTTCTACTCCTCTCTACAATGCAAGGCGATTTTATTTTTTTTCAAATATTTTTCTAAAGTTGTTACAGGATTAAAAATCCGCTTAGCTTTAGTATTAAAATTTTTTTAGGCTTTATTATGGACATAAGTATAAGTAGAACTTTTACGTTACGTTGCCGGGAAATATATTAATAATTTAATACTGTAAATATAAAATAACTTAATTATTCGTTTTACTTTTCTATCCTACAATGTTATTTTGCTCCCCATATTAACCTCAATAAAAATACTTTTATACTATTAATATTCTCTCTAAGTTTGCCTAAGAACTGATAAGAAAAATCGGAGGTTCTAAAATTAATCGTCACTTTAACAGCCGCAATAAAATCGTCAGAATGAAAAAAATTATCTAAATCCAAAAAAAAAACCCAAACAAAAAATCATCAACACAAGAGCCAAAATAAAAAAGTAAGCAAACCAAAAAATCGTTAAAACAAAAAAATCCTTAACACAAAAAATCGTTAAAATAAAAAATCGTTCAGAATAAAAAGTATGCGACGTAGAAAAGGAAAATTTATAAAAATTTTAAATAAATAAGAAATCAAAGTAAAAAATTTCAACTAAATGAATATATATATATATATATATATATATATATATATACATATATATATGTATATACATACATATATAAATATTATTTTCCGCCTAAGAATGTGCTAAAAAATTTTTATTATAAACAGGAAACGAAATAAAATTACAAAAGTTAAAAATAAATCATTTGTAAACTTTTTTTTTATTGCTGCGATTTTTTTATTATATTTTATTAAAAAGAAGTTTTTAGAATTTTTCCTCCTTTTTTAACAACATTATATTTAGATTTTACATAACGAAATTAATGCAACTTTTCGTTACGTAAATTTTGATATTCTCTGCGATTTTTGGTTTTTTTTTTAAATTTCTGTTTTTAAAATTTATTTCAAAAATTTATTTTATTTACAATTTGAAAAAAAAATTGCCCAAAGGAGAAAACTTTGCCTTAAGGCCTTTGTGGCGGAGAAGTAGTTTCTCAAGTTTGGAAGTATATAAAAGATGAAGTCCGTACAGCCCAAAAATAATAAAATAAAATATATAAATAAAGTATTATTTTGATAAAAAGCCATTCAGTTTAGTCTTTCTTAACGATTTTTCTCTTTTTAGGGATCTCTTTAGTTTGCCCTGTTTTAGCGTTTTTTTTTTTTTTTTGCATTTTGTATTTCTTTTTATAGGATTCTTTTTTATGTCAGCGATTTTGTTGCTTTCCACGTTTTTTTTTTTTTCTTCTTTCTTTTCTTTTTTTTAGAGATAATTTTTATTTTAAGTTTTTGGCCTATTTTGAACTTTGTGGTCAACTTATTCAATTTGAGCGATTTTTCGTTATTTGCGCAGTAGCACTTTTCATTTGATGATCTTTGTTATCTAGCGATTTTTAATTTAATTTAATTTGCAGAGTTTGTTCCGTTTTTAATTATTTTTCTTTTTTAGCTATAACTTAATTTAAGTTTTTTTTGCAAATGTAGCGTTTATTTTCTTATTGGTTTTTTATTTTAGCGCTTTTTCTTTCTTTTTACAATTTTTTTAAAATGATTTTTTTTGCATTATCAGGGTTTTTTTTACTTTGAAATATTTTTTTTTTTTGCATTTGGCGTTTTCCCGCTGTGCCGTTTTTTATGTCAGCGCTTTTTTTCTTTTTACAATAATTTTAAATTTTTCAATACTTTTGAAAATGTAGCAAATGTTAGAAATGACTTTTTCAATGTAGCAAAATGCGAATTTATTTAATTAAAATAATTTTCGTAATCCTCTTTTCAATATCAGTTTACGCGGTAAAAAATCGCGGCATACCTTTTTCAACTGCAGCTCATTACAATTGCACACCAAAAGGAGTTTCTTTTTTTGTAACAAATTATATCTGCGATGAAAATCACTGGACGTGGAAGGTGCCATGGAAGTCTGTCTTCGTGTCAACACATGCAACTGCCAGTGACTGTAAATGTGTATGAAGTTGCAGCCACATTGAACGAATTTATGCTAATCACTGTTCAACAGTGAAAATTAATTAAAATTAAATCGTATGCATCATCATATAAAATGATTTATAAATATGGAAATTATATACAGATGCATTACGAGAATGTGCATGCATGTGATGGGTGGGTGAATGAGTGCGACCGGCAGCTCAAATGCATTATTGCCATGCGTTTTTTTAAGGGAGGGAGTGTGTGGAGCCACAACCAGCGAATATGCAGCAGCGGAGAATTAACGAAATATGACAGCTACATAATGACATTTACAAAACCGGTACTTGTTATAAACAATACGCTGATTTGACAAGACGTAACCGGCATTTACACTTTAATTTATTTGCCTGTGCAAAAGGCTTACACACCCCTCGATTTCCTTTGCCGCCTACTAGCGAGCTTAAATTGCATATAAAAGCAAATAAATGTAATAAATAATCCTGAAAAATATTTAAGAAATCCTGAAGGCTGTAAGTAATGATGAGGGTTAGAAAGGAGCCAAACATTTAATTCCAGCCTTTCAGGGGTTAATTTTTCTAGCTTGGCCAGATGGGTGAAGGGCAGTAGTCTGCAGAGTAAAGATGGCTAGTAGATATTTTCGGAAGTTCTATTACGGGCAAGCCTTCATATGGGGGAGGAGTTTGAAGAGTTACTTGAGAAATGTAGCATATAAAAGCCACTTCGTAGGCCAGTGTATGGTAACATTATCTGCCAGACACGGGGTCAGCTTACACTTAACAGTGCCTACACACTAAATGTTTTCCTTAAATGCGCCAAAGAGATTGCCAGTTTGTGTTTGTTTAGAAAAAATTAAAGCGAAAAATGTTCTTCGCAGCAGCGTTTAAGGACACTCCATAAGGAAGGACTTTAATTTTTTATATAAAGTAAAATAAAAAAGCTGAAATTGCAATTTTTTTATCTGTTAGAAAATAAATTTACACGGTTTTCCCGTTTTTTTTTTTTTTGCTATTTTAACAGTGATGCCAGATGACGGAAAAGGATAACAAGAAGTTAGTGAAGCACAATATCGTTACTGCAAACGAAAATAATTATCGTTAAATTCTGCTTTTTGCTTGATCTGGAACATCTGCTACATTTGCAATTGCATAAAAACTTATAAATTTTGCGTTAAAAAAAATATCTCTTTATTTCGTTCTCTGTGCTCTTCGTCCTTAAATATTGATGCTCATTTAGTTGGTGAAACTCCTCTAGAATTTAAAATGTTTAATTTTGTAAAATGTGAAATGTTGTGTGAGTTAAACATGTCGGCAGTCGTTTGTTTATTTTATTTATCGAAATCCCAGTTAAATAAAAAATGAAAAGGCGCACACACTGAATGAATTGGTATGTGGCACCGAACAATAAAAGCGGAAATACACGTAAATTCACATTTTATAACCAATAACGAAACATGTTAAATCTAAACAATAACGACAGCAGCAATGAGAATCCGTAAACGGAAAACTCCATTCCCTCCTCCCCCTCCATGTTATATTTCTTCTTGTTTTCGTTTGCTTTTTGCGTTTTGCAGGTGAAGCGGAGTAACAAATTTTTTGTTACGTTGCAGAATTGTTTGTTACAAGAAACCAATAACGTAACGTGTGGAAAAATTTTGTGTTTTTCTCTTTTTTGGTTTTATTTTATTTTGTTTAAACTATTTTTAGTAGCAACAAAAATTTGCTTAAACCAGTATTCAGGCACGACTACATAAATTTGCACGCAATAAATTGTAGCAGCTTTTTAGGCAAAACCAACATAAAGTGAATGAACAAAGAAAAAGGGAAATAAATCGAAATACAGCAGCAAATAAATACGCGAAAATATTCATCGCAATGGAATAACAATGCAATACCGCAATACAATAAACACAATGAGTAGCTGATACAGGAGGCAGGATATATAATAGAAAAACGAAAAGCGAAAAACACACTAACTTATTTGCTCACGTGCGCATAGATAATGTCTTACCCAGATTAATGTAAAGCTTTATATCTGTACGTTCTTGTTGCCATTGCCGAAACCCTCCTGCAAGCAGACATCATCATGCTCCCTCCCGCCACCACCATCACCACCACCACCACCACCAACGTCTTCATCATCAATTCATTTAATTTTTTTTTTCTATTCAAGTCATTTAGTTGTTCATTTCATTTTGGTTTATTGGAGTACGAGAGAGTCTTAAGATAATTCGTGGTTTTATGTCATTATTATTTGGTTTATTATTGCTACAGCCACTGCCTCCAACCACCCTCACCTGATTTCATCAATATTTTCCCTTCTTTCTATCTTTTCCTTTCTGTAATACAGTTCACCTTATTGTTAAAAAATTAAGCTTAACATGTTTCAAGGAGTTTAATTTGCTTGACTTTGTTTGTTTCATCGTCTTAGTTGAGCATAATTCTGCAGGATTTCATTGCAATATATTTTTGAAGAGTTTAAGCGTTTAAGCATGAGCAGACTATGTTTTTATTTAAAGCTTAAATTCGTTTTTAATAAAACAGATAAATTAGACTATTTCATTGAGCGAACAAGCAATCGTGTCATTATTATAAATGTGCTGCTTAACAGGATTCTAAAGTCGTTCAGTGTGTCAGCTTTTAACTTCAATAAATTGGCAAATTTATGGCAATAAGCTTAAATAGGCTTATTGGGAGCATAATAGTCCTATTAAGCAGAGAATTCTCTTTAAAGCAAAAAACAAAATGGGTTTGTGGGAAAAGCAAAATAGAAAAATTCCCTACTTTTCAATACATCCAGGATCGCAGTAATCATGCTTAACCGTGGTAAGAAAAATGAGAGTCACCCATTTATGCCACAGCATTAAAATCATCCTTGAGAGATGTTGTGACAAGTAAAGCAAGAGAAATACACTCAAGCAGGATCAGTTCGTCCTTTCAGACCAAGGTAGCAGTGGAGAAATTAGTTTCTATTGAAAATGCACAATCAATCGAAATGATCCAAGTGCTACCACATATGCGTTTAGGTTTGGTTGTTTGCCACTAGCCCTAAACTACGAATTTTCTTCCAAAAGACTTCCAATTTTGGTTGGCAAGAAAAAATTTACTGGCTTTTGCCAGCGAATACAAGAAAGAGGTGTTTCCTGAACGAAAAAGCTCATCTTTGAAAGCATAGCTGACATAGACCAAGCGAAAAGACTCCAAAGATTCTAAATAACATCACTATCTGGTATATGTTTCATGGCCCTCTTGAATTAGCATTTAGAACCCACCCAGAGAGCAGTCTGGTGTTGTGCATTTTTGGAGTTTGTAGGCGAAACCAGAGTGGAAAAAGAGTTCAATGTTTCAAACACGAAAGGAATTTCAAAGGATATATAAAGAATGGCAATCGCCAGAGAGTTTTTTATAATTAATTAATTCAATTATTTATTAGGTGTAAAATTTGCAGTAGGACTTGAGAGTATGCACAAGAAGTTCGGGCAACAAATAGTTTAGCTGAGTGCTCTCATAATCAATCAACTTCCAAATTGGTTGCCTCTGTAGGCGAGTGAATAAGGCTCCGCCTAATTAGACGGAGGTCGCGGTTGCGATTCCTGCCTAGACCCTGCCTGTTTTCCTGCGGGCAAGCCAAAAGCTTTGCAGGTAGACTTGGTTGAAAAAAAAAATTGTGCAATTACTTTTTTGTCCAACGCATGTACAATTTTGGGTTCCATGAAAAATTTGGACCAAATATAGCGCAACCATAGAGCTCAAGAAAATCCCCTAAACAAATTCTTCAAAGTAACTGTTGTCTCATTCTTAATCCTTTGCTTGATTTATTTCACTTTTCCTTTACATCCATTTTTTTTTTATTGACTTGTGTCAATTTATACTTAACATACAGTATCGACAATGCAGGACGAACATGTTGGCTAACATGTTGTACAACATGTTGGATGTGTAGAAGCCAATTAAGTATAAACATATTTTACTTTTATCCTGCCATCTCGTTGGTTCTCTTTTTCTTATGAGGCGATGGGCGTGGCAAACAACTTATTTGCCCCTCTGTAACCTTTTCTGTTACACCTTCTTACAATTATCTTGAGAAATATGGGACTTATAAAGGAGCAAAAAAAAATTGGAAAATGGCAAGCTTTTTTTTTTGATAAAGCACAAAACTAGCCAGAAAGTGAATTTTCTTTCGCACGTTTTTAAAAACGCTATAACTCGAGAACCGCTAAAGCTATCAGAACGAGTACGATACCATGTGGCAGGTTGTTCCTATAGCGGGATGCGTATTATTGATATTTTAATGGCTTTAAATTCAGAAATCGCTTTGTAACTGTAAAGTTTTAAATTTTTTTTTAATTTAAGAAATCATAAATTGTATAAAAATTTCTTTAAGTAGCTGACAAGTTTCTCAAGTTTATTGCTGTTTTCTATTTGCTTCCCTCCAGTTTTTGTAGTCTTTAAGCGTTTAGCTTGGTGCACTCGCTGCCTGTCGAAGGCTCTCTCATAATATACTGGTTAATATTAGATGCTTACGTTCAATTAACTTAAACTGTCAGCAATTAAGTTAATTAAAACTAAAAACCTTCAACAAACAACTACAAGAGAGCAACAGCAATTACTTAGGGTTCGGGCATATAGTATTCCATAAGAGAATGAAAGAACAGAGAAAGACAACGATTATAGATAATTCGTTTACTTTACAAGTTTTCTTTTCTTTACTCTGTAGAAAAGCTACACTTCCAAGCACCCACGAGCCCTTTTACAATTGCATAAGCCTATTATTACCTTAACAAAATATATATTCGGCCGTATATTTTGCTCTTCGTCCAGCTCATTAACTTAATTGCAAGCCATAAATTAAACAATTCGTTTGGATTGAAAGTTGAACTGTTTTCGTTGCCATTCCAGTAAGAGAATTTTCTTAAAGCTTTTGGAGAGATTTATAGCTGTTAAAGTATTTTTATGTTGCTAAATATGTTGCCTATTTTAAGGCGCTTCAAGGCAATGAAAGAATCTTGCCGCCAAACAAGGTCATGGTGATTCAAAACTTTTTTTTGTTCGTCTGGCGAGTTGTCATTTTTTAATTCATGACTTAATCTATTGTTGTTGTTGTTGCTTACGTTACAGCAAAGCATTATTCCTCAAATCAACATTTCGGCACAAAAGCCCGTTTGACCTTGTTTTCGGCGAAAAGACATAGACAAGATTAATAATAATTTATGAGTTTTCTATGCTGCTGGGAATAACTGATGACAGAAATCGTACAGCAAAAAATTTTATGAGGCCAAAAATGAAATAAAAATGAGATAAATGAAAGCAAAAATATATGGAAATCGAACTGACAACCAAAAAAAAAAAAAAAAAAAAAAAAATGGTAAAAATACGTGTGTTGCTGGCGTGCCTGTCAAGTCTACAAAAATTATCACAACAACTGGACAAATTATCTTAAGAATTGTGTCAGCAGAAGTTTGCAGTTGCAGAGCAGAAAATCTGAAAACTTCTACATAAACTGAACAACTTTTCTATTGGACTTTGTATTTTTCGAAAGTAAAAATTTAGAAAATTTTCCATGAAGCATTTGCAGTGAAAGCGCTGCAATTTGAAGCTTTTTAACTTCTACTCCAGCAAGGCAATATGTCGAAAAGAAGAAAAAAGCATAGCGGCAGAGAAGGCGAATATTAGAGAAACGGATAGATAATGGCTAGAGGTAAATTGTTTTTTGATAAGCGATAAGTGGCCAGTAACTGTGCTTTCGACACTCAAATCTTCTAACAAACCTCTTGATAATTTGTTTCCTTTATTTTATGACCGACGGAGAGCTGAAGTCTGCGACCTTAGAAATTTACGCATGATCCCTTTACGAGTTCAGCCAACGACATCAACCTTCAGAAGAAGGCGACAATTCAATTAGCACGTTTTAAAAGAAATTTTACATAGAGCCGGTTTACAATGTGAAAATTTCTAAACTTTTTTCACAGTTCTATTCCTGTTCATACAAGGAAGCTTTAGCTTTGCTTTTTGTTTTAAGTTTTCTTTTGAAAGCTTTTAATTAAATAAGATGAAGAAAAATCGCCACTAAAAAAATATTATGCCACTAATACTAAACTTAAAAGTTGCTCTACGAAGCTTTGCAATGTGTAGAGGTGAATTGGTATTGGATGTGATTTCTGCCACCGGCTGTTATAAAAAAAAGTTTATTAATTGTGGTTGGAACTTTTAAGATTCTTCTCTACTTCGATCCAATGCGTAAGTATGGACCATTCCCCGAGCGCTGGTCGTAAAACAAAAAACTTTCTTGTATAACCAGTTAAGGCACAAACATTCTACACGCAATTTAGTCATAGGTTTGGAGGGGGTCGCTAAACCACATCAAAAATTATGCTAAACACTCCATGGGCATGCGCCTGGAGTTGCAAGTTTTATAACTGCTATCGCATGGATTGGAGCTGTATCGTTTATCCCGGAGAATTCTCAAATATGACATGGTCTTTAAGAATAAACAGGTAGTGTTAAATCGCATGACTGATTAGCAGAATCCCGGGAAAAAAATTTTCTTTTTGCCAAATTTTTTTTTTTTTGCAGGGAAAAAGCACGTTTATTGGAGCTACTGTGAAGAATGTTGAATATTCTGTTCATGAACATTTCCCCACAGCCTGAACTTTTTAACCCATTATCAGCTCTAGTACATTTAGAGCTCAATAAAGTGATATGCAGGATGCTTACGGTGAATGTCCTTTCAAAAAAAATTACATTTCTTTGGTTATACAAAATTCCCATCTGATCATTGTGGAGAACTCTTAACATTGACAACATTGGAGAATTCACCCATTCAGATATATTTCAACTCTGCAATTTCATGAAACCGTGTTTTCACTTGAGCGATTTTCTCAAGTACGCAGTAGCATTATCGCATGAGATAAAAATTAAATGAATTCGATTCTTTTCTTTAAAATTTTTTTCCAAATTTTGAGGAAAAATTGAATTTCTTGTACGAATTATTGCAACATTCGCTGCTGATTTATTAACTTGTGAAGTGCCAAAAATCCACTTTAAAGGACCGTCGCTGTTCACTAATTGCAGCTGTTAAAAAGCAAAACAATTTCCTTTCATCTCTTATTTAAAATGTCTTTTAAGAGGGATTATCTGTTTAAAAAGAAATCGCAATTGTTCAAGTGCCAACTTTAAATGCCATAAATGTTCAACACTAACGATAATGGCGCCTCATAATTATTTATACTGCCGAGATCTCGCCACATTATGTGACACGGTAACAATACGCCAGCACAAGCAATTACAAATTAGCAACGAAAAAAGTAGCAATTAAAAAAAGAAATAATAAAGGCGATTGCAGCGAAAGACTCGTAAGTCACTAAATGCGATTTTCGCTGTTAAAGTTCATATTGAGTAATAAATTCGAAAAAATATTTTGAATATGAAAGTTTCAATATGAAAATGATGGCAGAGTCCTGCGCTCAACATGCCGAATTCGCTGTGTAAATACGTCATACAAAGCAGCGAGAAAAACAGCTGTTACAGTTGGTAAAGGTTGAGTTTAAGAACGTCAAAAGCGAAGGGTTTCGTACCATCATACGACATAATGTTGGCCGACAGAGCACTTCAACCTGTCGCCTGCAAGGCAAACACAATTCATTCAAATCGCTGTACGAGTCTTACGGACGACCGAAATGCAAACTTTAACGTCATATCTTTTTCAATACTTTTTTGGCAACGAATATTCGCAGCCAAAAACTCGTCTTTCGCCTCAATGTTATTTCCATCATGCCAAAAAAGTTATTCGTTAATACTAACTGTGCTTACGATTACAGTATTAAACACGATTAATTTAATCATTTTGCATGTTAGTGTGATTACATTTTAATCGTTTTAATTAATCGATTAAAAAATTTATTCTTTATCTCATTTATGGGTTTTATAGATAAAATTGCCTTAATTTCATTAAATTTTGTCACATAATTCTAATAGTAGAATAACGTTCGTCGTCGTGTACGGTTGATTATTCTTCTTATCGCATAAAAGAAAACCAAAAAAAAAAAAAAAAAAAAAAAAAAAAAAAAAAAAAAAAAAAAAAAAAAAAAAATTAAATTAATCAAATACACAAGGACTACATATTTCTTAAAATTAACAGTTCAAGAAAACGGTATAAAAAAAAAAAATGTTAAACATAAACACTGTTATTGTGCATTGCATTTAAGTGAGGACAGAGACAAATAAAAATTGCATTATTCCAGTGATACGAAAATTAACATTTTAGAAACTTACCATAAAGTTTGTGTTCGTTCATTGGTTGTCGTTTCTATTCTTTAATGGAGGTCAATTCGGCATGCAATAGGGAACAAGCACAGGCAGAAATAGAAAAAAATACCATCAAACAATATATACTCAGTCAACAAAATCAGATACTATTTCAAGAAAATTGTCAACGAAGCCAAAATGAACAGCTACTGTACAATCAATGGCAATATGCGACCAATGGCTGGCAGGATGCAAATAATGAGATCACCCGATTGAATGCGTTCGCATCGGAATTACAAAAACAAATTGATGAGCTCAAGGAAAATCTGCTAAGAGGAAGACCGGCTACTTTTTCGAGGGCTGGAGGATCAAAAACTTATATCTCATCAAAAGCAAGTACACCAACACCTGTTAATGATAAAGAGACTGATTTTCATACAGATGAGGATGAGTTAGCTAAGGAGACTGATTGGATAAGGGTCAAGCATAATACCAAAAAAAGAAAAATGAATACACCACCCTCGCCAGCAGCTCCTAAAAACAAAAATATAAACAAACAAAATAATACTGAAAACACCAAAAAAGAACAGTCACCTCCACCTATCATTGTGGACAATGTTTCTTCATATGAGGATCTATACCAAGAGCTCATAAAAAGAATCAATAACCAAGTTTTTCAAACAAAAATTGTTAATAATACAACAATTAAAATTAATTGTAATAATACAGAAACATACAGAGCTGTAATTGAAATATTAAACAGACGTGAATATTCGTACCACTCATATGAAAATAAACAAACTAGACTCATTAGAGTTATGGCTAAAAACTTGCATCATACATGCAGACCAGAGTGCATTATAGAAGAACTAACACATAAAGGATATAAAATAAAAGCAGCAGTAAATAAATTAGCGTGGAAGCAAAAAACTCCACTTAATATGTTTATGCTATTCTTTGAAAACAGTGAAAATATTGATAAAATATATGAAATCAAAAATATCCTTGGTTGCAAAGTAGAAATTGAGCCAATTAAGGCAACTAAACTTGTCCCGCAATGTAAAAGATGCCAATCATTCGGGCATACTAGTAAATATTGCAACAAACCAGCCAGATGTGTCAAATGTGCTGGTAAGCACTATACAGTGGAATGCCAAAAAAGTGATAAAAGTGAACCCAAATGTATCCATTGCGGAGGAAATCATCCAGCCAACTACAGAGGATGTATTGTAGCAAAGGAATTACAAAAACTGAGGACCAACAAACACCAAAAATCTGAACTTGCTGAAACTAATAAAGTCAACAAAAATAATATTAAACACGCTCCAGAAATGCAGAGGGTAAATAAAACAAAGAACATACAAAATAAGATAACTTACGCCTCGGTCACTAAAATGAACACAGTAGAAAAAAACATGGCAAACAAGCAAAATAATGACATTAACCAAAGTCTACAACTCATTCTGAACAAAATGACTGAACTTGAAAAATCATTTTCAAAAATGAATGAGAGAGTGAATAAATTGGAAAGTAGTAACAAAAAAACTACTCCCAAATCAAAAAAGAAGTAATGGCCAACACAATTAAAATTCTGTCGTGGAATGCAAATGGATTGCCTAAACGTCAAACTGAGGTACAAGCAATCCTAGACATAAATAAAGTGGATGTGTGCCTAATATCAGAAACACATCTAACTAAACAATCATTTATTAAATTTCGAGGTTATAAGATATATCACACAACCCATCCAGAAAACGCTGCAAAAGGTGGAAGTGCAATAATTATAAAAGAAAATATAGCACATTTCGAAGAAAACAAAATTCAGTCAGAAGATGTACAAGCCACGATGATAAGTATTAGAACCAAAAATCAAAATATTACCATAGCTAGCCTATATAGCCCTCCAAAGCACAATATTAAACAACAAAGATATTTAGAACTGTTCAAAACTGTAGGAAATCGATTCATCATCGGTGGTGACTACAATGCTAAGCACACACATTGGGGATCGAGACTTACAACAACAAAAGGAAAAGAATTGTTAAATGCAATTCAAGATTATAAATGTGAGGTCATCTCTACTGGAAAACCTACATACTGGCCTACTGATCCCAGCAAAGTGCCAGATCTGATAGACTTTTTCGTCACTAAAAATTTATCAAGTAACTACATGCAAATAGATGAAATCCTGGAGTTAAACTCGGACCATTCGGCTATAGTATTAACACTGAGCGAAACTATAATTTCTAAGTCAACTAATCCGTGCTTAGTTAACAAAAAAACAGATTGGAAAAGCTTTAGAAAATCATTGGAAGATAAAATTGAATTAGCAGTACCACTACAAACCGAAGAACAACTGGATTCTGAAGTGGAAAAACTGGTCAGTGATATTCAGAACGCAGCGTGGCGAAATACACCTGAAATTAAAAGAAAATTGAAAGGTAATCACTATCCTAAAGAAATAGTTAATATTGTTTCAGAAAAAAGGAAGGCGAGGAAAAAATGGCATCAAACCAGAAATCCACGCGACAAAACCACACTGAATAATTTAACATCACAATTAAGAAATGAAATCAGTCAGTTAAAAAATGATTCAATAAGTGACTTCCTCTGTACAGTGACTAATGACTCAAGTACTGAGTATTCACTTTGGAAGACTACTAAAAATCTAAAGAGACCAATTATGCAAATACCTCCAATCAAAAATGCAGATGGCAGTTGGGCCAGAAATAATGAACAAAAAGCAGCAATATTTGCAAATCACCTTGAAAATATCTTTCAACCCAATGCAGCCAATGACACTGATCCTCTACCTAATATTATAAATCAATCAGAGAGGCCGATACCACACGTCACACTAGCTGAAGTCAAAAGAGAAATCAAAACCAACATCAATCCCAAAAAAGCACCTGGATTTGATCTTATTACTGGTCAAATACTAAAGGAACTCCCAAAAAAAGCGTTATTGAAAATAACAAACATAATTAATGCAACATTTCGCCTACAATATGTGCCACAACTATGGAAATTTGCAGAAGTCATTATGATACCAAAGCCAGGGAAGCCGCCTCATGAAGCAACATCATATCGACCAATATCATTGCTGCCGGTTATATCAAAGTTATTCGAGAAACTGCTTTTGAAAAGGTTGAAACCAATCGTCGAGGAAAAACAACTCATTCCTGATCACCAGTTCGGTTTCCGAAATCAACACTCTACGATTGATCAAGTACATCGAATTACCAATATAATTGAAAAAGCGCTAGAAGAGAAAAAAGTTTGTTCGACAATATTTCTGGATGTTGCACAGGCTTTCGACAAAGTTTGGCATGAAGGGTTAAATCATAAACTGCAAAAGTTTCTTCCTGCTCAGTACTCAAATATCATAAGATCATACATATCAGAACGTTATTTCAGAATAAAGCAAGAAGATGCCTATTCTGATCTAAAGAATGTACAAGCAGGTGTACCACAAGGAAGTGTACTTGGACCAGTCCTTTATCTCCTGTACACTTGTGATCTGCCTACTTGTATAAATAATACAGTCGCTACGTTTGCTGATGATACTGCAATAATGGCCACTGGTGACAACAACATTGAATCAGCAGAAAAGTTACAAACAGCCATTACTGAGATAGAACGCTGGACAGTGAAATGGCGTATAAAACTCAACGAAACCAAATCTGTGCATGTTGATTTCACTAATAAAAGAATCGACCACAAACCAGTCTATATAAATGATCAAATAGTTCCGTACGAGAATTCAGCGAAATATCTTGGCATGACCCTTGATGCAAAACTGAGGTGGAAACCACACGTCAAGAAAAAACAAGAAGAACTCAAATTAAAATACAGAAAAATGTACTGGCTATTGGGTAGACATTCTGCCCTGTCAATATACAACAAGTTACTCTTGTATCAGCAAGTCCTCAAGCCAATCTGGACTTATGGTATTCAGCTCTGGGGCTGCACCAGTCAAAGCAATAGAATGATTATTCAACGATTTCAAAATAAAGTAATTCGTGCCATAGTTAATGCTCCGTGGTACATCAGAAATGACAATATACATAAGGATTTGGATGTGGAGATTGTCGACAACGTTATCAAAAAATTTGCACAAAGTCATGAACAAAGACTTCAACACCATATCAACACTGAGGCTCACCAGCTCCTCGGCAATGTTGACATAATCAGACGATTAAAACGAGTGAAACCTTTTGAACTTGTGTAAAATAGTGAGCTAACTACAGACAAAACATCAAACTCAGTCGCATGAACGTATATAGTGACCAAAATATTTAACTTTAAGAGAAATAAAAAGTATATATCATAGGATAAGTACTTTGTAATTTTAACCGTATCAATTTAAGTTAAAGTCAAATAGCTTATTAGTGTTAAGATACTAGATTGCTATAAAATAAATGCACCAATAGGTGTTGTTTATACAAAAAAAAAAAAAACATAATTCTAATCTTGCTTTAATTTTTGGCCGCACTTCGGAAAGCCCAGAAGACCTTCACGGATTGCTCTAACGTGCGCCGTAAATTTTAAAACAGTTTTCTGAAAAATATTTATTTTTGAGTTATGACTCTTATGACTCTAATGGCTGTGTATGTGCATTACGTTACATATATAGAACAGAAGACCCGAACTATACATTTTCTATTTTAAAGTGAATTTTTTTATTACATTTAAATAGAATTGCCGTCCGAAATCTGAAAAAAGTACCACTTGCTGGCACAAAATTCCTCAACTGCACAGTTTTCCCATTCATTGCCGGTTTTCTGGCAAAGTATGAAAATCTTTAGTTAGGCCCTTTCGCTATTATGGTAACGATATATGCCAACAGTGCATTAATATTTAATGGCTTCTTACAACAGAGAATATGGCCGGTTACCAATTGGTTGCATTTTAATTGCTTTTTATACAACAAACATTAATTTCTTTTTAATAATAATAAAAAAAAGAAAAAGATTGTAATAAAATGCAATAAAAAAGAGACAATAAACACGAGCCAACAAACATTAATTAAAAAATTAAATGACCGGCTGCAATTCGGCATTGTGTAATGATGTGAACATAATCACGACCGCAGGCTGTACTACCACACGTAATATTTTAAAAGCAACAGCGACAGCAGTCGGCGTTTGATTTTTGAAGGTAGACACTTTCGAATGGGTAGTACAGTCTCAAAAGAAAATATAGGATTGTTGAAGGCCGTGTTATGCCGGTGGGGCGTGTAGTCCTTGGCGAGTTTCTCTCAAGAGAAGCTTTCGATATGAGACTTTGAAAGTGTGCATTTGTTTAGCTGACTGCCAAAGCTTATGGAATAGGAAAAGTGCGGCTGGTGTGCCAGTAATAAGTCTAGCCCTAAAAGCGATCTTTTCGCGAGTGAATTGCGCATTGTGAGTGCGAGCTTCGCTAGAATGGCACTCTACTGACTGAAACACGCTTAAAAGATTCTGCAATGTTTGACTTTTTTACGATTTAAATGAGGTGCGTAGTAATATACTCTCCAAAAATGGTCCAACAAATTTTAGGGGCAGGTTCCATAACAAGAAAATCTACATTTGTACCGCCAAGACATCAGAAAATGAAATAGTCTTTGAAAGTTACAAAGCAATACTCTTCATTGTAGGCCAGTGCATAGTGATTCAACGTGCATGCTAAGAAATAACATATACGGATACTGTCTAGACTCTAAGGCCAAAACACCGCGGCTTCTTTTTTCTTAAAAAGCTATAATTCTCTGCCGTTCTTTTCTGTCGAAAAAGGAAGTGGACACTATAATGAGTAGAATATGAAGTTGTTATTTATTATTGAAAGGAATTAGCCGGCTGCAATACTCATTTCACTACATGCTAATGGGGGTCATTGGTGGGGTATTTTTTTTAGTCTCTTAAATTCCATAATTCTTCTGACATTGACAGCACTTTTTCTCTTCATTAAACCCCTTGAAACTATAAAGAGATTTAAGTTGGTGAGAGTAACAATCGGGGTTGCTTAGTAACAATGGGAGTTAGGTGCCTCCGTAGGCGAGTGAATAAGGCTCAGCTTAATGAACTGGAGGTCGCGGCTTCGATTCCTACGTAGACCCTGGGTGTTATCCTGCGGACAAGACAAAAGCTTTGCAGGTAGAGTTGGTTAAAAAAAGTAAGTTGTGCTTTCTGCATTTGTTATGCCGTCGCCGATGGTTTGCTGCCTCCAATGTGTTAACGGCATTACATGCAAAACTACACACTATAATTGTACTGCAGTTGCAACAATTAAGTGAAACAAATAATTATCTTTAAGCATTTCAATATTATTTGCAATAACTTTAAGATTTATATGATGAAATAAATTTTGCGACAAGACCAGCAGTTGCGAGCTTAAAAATGAATTTTAAATGCATTTTGTTATAGTTGTAGTTGTAGTTGTAGTTGTAGTTGCAGTTGTTGTTGTGTTGCTGTTTTTGCTGTTGGTTGGTCTTACTTGCACTGTGCTATTTTGTGAAATTAATAATCTTTTTATTTGCAAGTCATTTGTTGGCAACAGAAAACTTCACATCATGCTTAATTATATTCGATAGACAACACATGCAAGCAAACACACACAGCCACAAACATACGTATCCACATGCACACACACACACATGCATAGAGAGGAGAGTTGCCGAACACGCATACAGTCTTACTGGAATGATAGATTTCAACAGAAACATCAGCTCTCCCAGCAGCACTTGCTGCTCCCTAATCCCAACAAAGTATCCACAGCAACAACTGCAGCAATGCAACAACAACAAAAAGGCTGCCATCGCCGCCACAGTAGTCTACTCATATCAAATTCATACAATAATTTATCATTGTCATGTACAGTTTATATACCCCAGAGAGATTCCCGTATGCTGTCGTTTTGCAGCATTCTTTCCCCACCATTTTTCTTCTTTTCTGTTGTTTGGTTTCAGCATTATTAAAATCCATAAAACGAGAAAGTATTTTGAAAATGGAGAAGGTGTAAAATGCAAAAAAATATTTTTAAATTATGACAACAATTTTCTGCAGCAAAAGTTCTTTTCAAAACTCTTTAATATTTAATGTCGACAGTAGAATCTAAACTGGTTATCCTCTTTTCCTCTTGCGCTCTTAAGAAAGTGCAGACCAGCGGATTTGCCAGTCAGATATTGCAGGCTGATGTTTGAGGTTTAAGAGTTCAGCAGAGATGGGCAACTGACTGCAATGCTGGCGACTTTGTGAGCAAAAAGCTCCCAATCAAAACTTTTCAAGAAAAATTATTTCTTGTTGGTGTAATAAATTTAGAAAAAGTTAATATAATTCTGTAGCCAAAGTACTTTATAAAAAATTTCTTTTAATTGAAACCATATTTTTTACTTTAACTTATGCAATTTAAGGATTAACATCCTGCTGAAGGTTCTTCAGCTTTTAAGCTACGATAACAAACAATACGAGACCATAAAGCAGGTAAAGAAGGAATTAGAAAGAATCATTATGATTCCTATAGAGGAACTCGTTCCTTTTAATGTAATGTTAAAGATGCTGGAAAAAGGATCAATATTATACTGCCAATATCCTGGAAGCATGAAAAAGATTTGCAATAGAAACTAGCCAATTACAAAGTTAGAAATTGGCAGTGAATTTTTAGAAATATTCAGGCTGCACTCAATATTCCGCTTTCAAATTTTTTCACGCATCCTTTTCAGCCTTCCAGCAAAGGCTCTCAGCTAAAACTTATTTTGAAAATGGTCGCCCCAATCTAAAATTTTTGTCTAGTGGGCTCAGATAAGTTCCACATTTTTCAATATAAGTGAGTTAAAGGATTTGCAGTAAATAAAATAAGAACTTGATTGCAGCTTAAGGAAAATCAAGGCAAGGACATGACTTATCCTTGACTAAGTAAAAATTGTTTATAAATTATGGTTACGATTTAGATGACGCGATATCCGCTCTAAGCCATGCCCACTTTCCAAACTAGCATTTTAGTGAAAATCATTTATTTGATTTAATCTGCCATCTAGTTTTTCTATAAAACCATTTTTTTTTTTTTTATTTTTCTAACAAATTGTGTAACTTTTGGTTACAATTAATACTTCGGCATGAATGCGCAGGCAAATACAGAGAAAATTATATATTAGACGGGTGTAGACAAATCATTTTTGCTTTCATGGTGGCTTTTTTGCATCAGCACTAATTTTTTAATTTGTGGCTTTAAATGCAATTCCCAAACCTTCAAATTTGTTTGTATGAGGAAAGTCAAAGCGGGTTTGCTAGTCCATGTATGGATATCCGTGTGACCGAAGAGGGTTTGCCAATAGTATCTATTACGAGAGTCAAGTTGAAAAAGATGAATCGAACTCTTCTAATTTATAAGAGTGACTTCGATTTTTTAAAAACTAGAAGCTAAATCAATAAATATCCTTACAAGGATTAAACCACATTTTAGAGTTGATAAACTCTGCATCTAGTGGTTTACATTGCCGCAGGAAACGTGGCAAGTGAAAAAGCTTTCACTCAGATAGTGAGTTAAGGCATCTAAGAACATTGTTGCAGCTTAAGGAAAATCAGTGCAAGGGCATGACTACCAGGGCTTATCCTTGACCATGTAAAATTTGTATATAAATCATCGTTATACTTAAGATGACGAGATATCCGTTTTAGTTGAGAATTGCATTGACTTTAATAAGCTCTAGGACATGGTAATTTCAAAATGTCATTTCGACACACATAAATATAAAGGACTTAAGGACTTAAATAAAATATCCTGCATTTGAAAATTAAAATTTTGCCACAACCTGAAATTAATCATGTCCAAAAGCCAACTCAGTTTATTCCAGGATATACCACTCCTCCCTTTGAATATACCGAATATACAAAATAGTAAAATAAATTTGTGCTTATAGAAAGGATAAAATAATACTTTATTAATAAATCGGTTTAAGGACACGATCTTCTAAAATTAAAAAACCATTTTTTGTAGCGCAATAATTGATAATTCTTAATCATAAATCCTGTCTAAAAATGTTTTGAAAATTTTTCCGTTAAAAAAGTTTGATACCAGGCATACCCAGCCTCCGCGTATCCTTAATTAGTGAAGAGTCGGCATTCCTGCCATAAGATCTGCTTTTAGAATACTTATGAATGCCGCAATAATTGAAAATTTTTTTTTATTTATAAGTCTTAATTAAAGAAATAAATGTTTATTGCAATAACAATTCAAGGACTCAAAGGATATTTCTAACTTTCTTATGTCCTGAGTTTTAAAAATGTTTGTACAGTTTTCATGAGAAAGCTTTTTATTGCAGTTGTATCCATGCGATCAGGATTATTATCAGAATTTATTATAAATTCTTTTTCTATCTTCTTCTTTTTTGCTATTGTGATCAGCATACAAGGACACTTTGTTGTCTATTTTAAGAAACCACTCTTCAGCTCATTTTAGTTCAAAGTGTTAAAGGACATATCTGTTTTCAAAATAGCCTTGAAAAATAAAATTACATTAACTCAGTATATGTGTTTCTAAACCCCAAAAATTATATGGAATCGGGATAAATTTTGCTTATATTAATGCAAGGACATTTTAGAGAACTTTATGTTCTTCATTCTGCAAAATGCAGTAAAAAGAGCATTACAATTTCTAGAATTGTATTGCAAGATTCGGTGGTAAATTTCATAATAGAACCCTTAAGGACATGCTTACCTCTTATATATACTTTTTTTAAAAAATCAAAATACTTTTAGGGTTAAATATAAATATAAAAATTCTAATAAAGCATAATTGACGGCAAGGATACATCGAAGGATATGCCTGCTCTTATTAACTGAAATTTTTTTATGGGCAGTACCACTTCGAGCAAAAGCTGTAATTGATGCTGTTTGTAACTCAAAACTCTTTTTTCTCTGATTTTCCACGACTTAAGGATGCTCCCTCGTATTTTGTTTAAAAATGCAGCAAATCCATTTGCGGGTTTTTTGTTGCATTTCTGGGCTTTTAATATAGTTTATTGTTGCAAGTGTTGTAACGTTATTATTGAAGCGTTAATTTGTATATAAAATGCTGTCAAAGCAAGAACCAGGCATGCAACAGTTCCACTATACTGTTTAATACTGAATGTCGTGGTTTTATGGCCACTTGTTTTGCCTCCCTCATCAACTGTTACGCAGTGCAGCCCTCTTTCCAAGTACCTGCTGCGTCCGGCTTCAACCAAAATTGATTTTAGCATGTGATTTGATGGAAATTTGATTGAAATTTTTGTTTTATTCAAAAGTTTTTGTGTCCTTTCCCCCACCAGGATTTCCTCCATTTCATTGAAGTGTTGATTGAGTTTTTTGTGTTTGGATTGCGCACCATGAAAGCTTTGATCGCATTTGGAATTAGAGAATATAAAAATTACTTGTCATTTACAGTTAAACAATTTTAAAAGGACAATTTTAACTTCTTTGGCCACAATCATGAAATTCCACGAAATTTGTGTCAATTCTATTTTAGCTTTTAAATAAAAAAAATTATTTTTATTATTTATTTATATCATGAGAGAAAAATTACAATTCTCCTGCTAATGTATTTATCAGGCCATGACTGCGTGGGCCTCTTGGCTCTGTTTCCTTTTCTCATTTTGGAATTTTCCTTGTTGTCTCCTAAAATTTAATTTCCTCAAACACTTTCTTCAACGCTTTCGTTTATCCTTAAAGGAATTGCTGCAGCGCCGCAAACGCTTTTAATTCCTTTTTTTTTTGGAATATTTTTTTTAAGCTTTTTATTATCTTTAAATTAGTTATGTGTTAATGTGAATTCTTTTCATTTTGACAATATCTTTTTAATTCTTTTTCCTTGTTCTGTTTCAATTTCGTTTGTAGTTCTCATTCACTTGCTGTGATTTTCATACGAAAATTTTTTTTTTTCACTTTTTTCCTTTTAAATTTTTAATTTTAATAATTTAATTTTTATTTAAATTTAATTTTTTAATTTTTTAATTTTTTTAATAGCGAAATAATACAATAAAAATAATTCAAATACAAAGTTAGAAATAAATGCAATAAAAATCTATTTCCTTAATTAAGGATTACAAAAGTACTGGGCATGTCCTTTAATTAAGTCGTTAATTCATATTGCGTTTGTGTTTGCTTTGAAGACTAAATTTAAAATATTTCAGTTCGAATTACGTTTGCGACAGCGCTCACTGCCCTCAAGTAATGAATTTAATTAAATGACGTTTGCCAGCCCCAGATAGTCAAGGCAATGCTCACTCACCTTTCGTCAGTTATTAAGTCAAACAATTAGCAACTGCAGATGTTAAAATTGAGTTAAATTTCAAAGGCTCCCACATTTCAAAGAGATAATTAAAATATTTAATGGCTTCAGAGGGCAAAACTATGCATGCTCAATCATCAAAGGCGCGTGTTTAAAATTAATAATTGCAATGATTTAATTCATACCCGGTTTAAATACAACATATGTAAATTCATAAAGAAAATAACGGATTTCTTATCGATATTTTAATGGAATTTAAATTTTATTTGTATCGGAGTTTGTAGTTCATTAAACGCGGCTTTTAACTTAATAATTAATTCAAATAAATTTATTTTCTATTATTTTGTTTTTTTTATGCGAGAAGGAAAGGAAAAATAAATGTAAAAGACAAGAACAACTGCAAATGTATAGCACAAGCAGTGTTGCCAATCAAGTGTTTTGCATCGAGTTCTCTGTAGGAGTTGTTTTATGGGAATTATCAAAATGAAACCATTACATCACATATACATTAGATTTACTTTACATTACAATTACATTCTATCACATTTGAATTACATTACATAACATTACAGTTACATTACATTGCATTTACATTACATTGCATTGCATTTACATTACATTTCTTTTACATTAAATTCACATTACATAACATTTACATTACATTGCATTTACATAACATTTACATTACATTGCATTTACATCACATTTCTTTTACATTAAATTTACATTCCATAACATTTACATTACATTGCATTTACATAACATTTACATTACATTGCATTTACATCACATTTCTTTTACATTAAATTTACATTCCATAACATTTACATTACATTGCATTTACATAACATTTACATTACATTGCATTTACATAACATTTACATTACATTGCATTTACATAACATTTACATTACATTGCATTTACATCACAATTCTTTTACATTAAATTCACATTGCATAACATTTACATTACATTGCATTTACATAACATTTACATTACATTGCATTTACATTGCATTTACATAACATTTCATTTACATTACATTTTAAATTATATTTGAATTACATTTCATTTACATTACATGTGAATTACATTACATTTACATTACATTACATTTACATTACATTTCATTTGCGTTGCATTACATTACATTACATTTATATTTTATTACATTTATATTACATTACATTTACATTGTATTACACTTGCATTGTATTGCATTTACACTATATTACATTTATATTACATTATATTTCCATTACATTGCAGTTCATTTACATTTCATTTACACTATATTTCATTTGCATGACATTTCATTTACATTACATTACATTTTCATTACATTATATTTCCATTACATTGCAGTTCATTTACATTTCATTTACACTATATTTCATTTGCATGACATTTCATTTACATTACATTACATTGCATTTACATTACATAACATTAATGTTACATTACATTGCATTTACATTACATTTACATTAAATTTCATTTGCGTTGCATTACATTACATTACATTTTCATTACATTATATTTACATTACATTTCATTTACATAAACTTACTTTTTAATAAAATAAATAATAATCACAAGCTCATTTAAACAATTTAATAAGATGTTACAAAATTAAAATGGCGGCAGCCAATTTAGGGGAAGCCTGCCGCGGCGAGTGGCAAGTTATAAAAACAAATGGAAATTCTATTATTGAAACAAACCGTCCATACAAACACACTCCCAGCGTTCCCTTTACTGCCGCTTCCCCTTACTTTTTGTCTACCTTCATTTTTTGTATACAATTTTTAATTATTTTTAATTCTTCTCCACTTAAATATGTTAATCTCTAGATAAATTAATATGTCATGTGTAATTAAATTTTAATTATGATTTTAAATAATGTTCAGCAAATGTTGAACGTTTTTAACATTTTCA
Organism: Ormia ochracea; assembly: GCA_963402855.1. Taxonomy (NCBI): domain Eukaryota; kingdom Metazoa; phylum Arthropoda; class Insecta; order Diptera; family Tachinidae; genus Ormia; species Ormia ochracea. The sequence continues at coordinate 16,228,934 of OY727107.1, read as the reverse complement.
ATATTTTCATATCATGTGTAAATTGTAATTTATATAGAGATTATTTATTGTCACATAATATTATTTGCGATTAAATGTGTTTGCTACTGTATGATTAATAGCATTAGCAGTTATGAGCATAAATGTTAAATTGCTTTTAAACTGTATTAATTTATGCACAAATAAATAAATTGTTTATAACTAGTTTTTAAGCCTCTCACAAAAGTTACACTTTTTTTTTCAAAAAAAAAATTAAATATTTTATTTCATGGCAGATTATTACGAAATGCTGGTAAAATATTTAATAAATATTGACAGTTAATGAATGAGTGTAGTTGTTGTTGTTGTTGTTGTTGTTGTTGTTGGTATTAGTGAGTGTTATAATAAAATTTTATATGTTAATATTTTAAAGCTGTTTGAAGACAGTGATCCTTAACTCTTCAAGAGGTCAGAATTAAAAATTATTTTCCCCGACAGGTTTACTCTCAAATGTCTGTTAAATCTCTTAAATCTGAAATAATTCAGAGCTCTTAAAATAAATGTAAAATTTTGTATGGAAAACCAGTAATTTTGACTGCTAAGGTCGTAGATCTGTTAAATATGGCAGCTCTGGTGAGAAAATATCACATTTCTCGGACAAGCAAAAGCTTATGATCAGAGTTGTTTTTACTTCAATCAGCGAAGAGAAAATGGTTTCCATTATATTTATGTGATAGTGTGGCACCACAAAAAACATTTTAATGTGATTTTTTTTAAAATATGACAGGTTTTCGTGTGAATGCATCGTACGACTGTCTAGGAGAGTTAAACATGGCCTTAAGCTGTGCTACCTTTGCCGATGCTTTATTTTTTATCCATTTTGTATATCTGTATTGTGAAAGTAACTGCCTTTACTAAAAAAGGCTCCATTTTTTATTTTATAAATTATTTTGTATATATCCTTTGGCTTATCCTGTAGCCTTACGCCCATAAGACTTGTGGTCTTAATAATTTAATAATTATGAAATATTTATTGAATTGTTTAAATCCATTGAAAATAAAATTTGACACATTAAGCCTTCCACTCCTAATAACACTTTCCCCATTTGTTTCTGTAGTGCAGAGTTGTTATTTTTGGTAGGAATTTTCTCAATATGGAAAAAGGAATTGCTATCAAATTGCATAAGAACTCTCCACAGAGGAAACTCACGAAAATGACAAGAATTATTATATACGAAAATTGTGAGGAGTAACTGCCCGGTGCATTAATTAAATCACCGTTTAATTTTCCCAATGTTAGCAATCAATTCATTAAAATAAGTTCATGTTTGTCACACTGCTTTGTTAGCTTTTTCGAGCTTCTACTGTATTTCAACTTTTAACCCCTGCTAATGAAATATCCCACTGTGTGTTATTTAACTAAATATTTCCGTGTATTTGAACTGTTTTATTTGTTTTTAGCAATCCAAATTAAATTGCGAATTGTGTTCATTGTTCGTACTAAAAACTTTTTTTTTTTTGTTTTAATAAAAAATTGTAATAAATATAATTTTTGTTGCTAAACTTTTGTGGAAACTACTACACTTGCCTGACGGCTTAAATTTTTTTTTTCTTTTTTTTTTAATTTAAAAGTGCAAATTTTTAAAATAGATTCGAAACACTCGCATACGAGTATTTATTGTTAACACAATGCAATTTATATAAATAATTCATGAGGAGAATTTAATATAAAACAGCAAATAAAATATGTTTTGCAATTACATTTAAATAATACCTGCGGGATAAATAACTTTAAAAACCAGCAGGCAGATGATCAAAGTTAATTAATTAAAAAGTTTTTTTTTCTCTCTCTCTAGCTTTTTCAGCACAGAACTGTTTAATTTTCTTTTTGTATAAAAATTGGATTTTAATGAAATGTCTAGGCTTTAATTTAATTTCATTAAATAATTAATTGCAACACAATAAATATTGAGCAAACTTGTATTACAGTATAATCTCGATAGTGCGGATATGTGAAAATCCGGACAAGGCGATAAACCGGACGCTTTATTTGCTGCCATTAAGCACTCTATAATACGGACACCAACCTTTTTTTTTTCTACCTCAATAATTCGGACTGGACTTATTGCTTTCCCTTTTGCAATAAAAAATAATTATCGTAAAAGTTTTTTGTCAGCTATTTTATCAAGTTCAGAAAATCTCGTAGATGCTCTTAAAACTTTTACATTAAAAAACGTGCCCTTTTTGGGTTGCAATGCTTGGGATAAAGTTGGGGCAAATATTCCTAAAAAGTACTTTAATAAAATTCTTTATGAAGACGAATAGGGCACAGGCGATGGAGTTCCTTTAGCAAGGCTGACACGCAGCGGTACTGCTGCACATGACATTTGAATTCTACTGAGACAAATGCTCGATTGAATGACGAAGTTGAAAGCAATGAGGTTGAGACGGAAGAACACGAATCATTTATTGAAGAATAGTGTGATAATATTCCAAAAATACAGCATTCTCAGGCCATGTCTGCTTTTAGTACCTCCGTGAAATATTGCGAAGAGCAGGAATTTCCTGCGGGGATATTTAGAACTCTGCGTATAAAAAGCAAAACGATACTCAACTCCGACAGATGAAAATATCGAACTATTTGTGCAACAATTATTATAATAATTTTATAAAAATTAATTATTTCCACTCAAACGTAAATTAAATTTATTTTAAAATTAAGTTCTTGTAAATAAAAAGTAAGTTTACTATACAGAGTAAATATATACATATTTACAAAAGACTACTTTAATTGTTCTCTGGTTTCGGAAATTCGGATATTTTGATATTTCGAAAACCACTTGATTTTTATTTGTTACGACTATCGAGATTATACTGTGTTTATAAAGAAAAAATATTTATTTTACACCACTTGTTTTTTATTTGGGCGGACTATCCAGATTATACTGTATTTGTTAAAGAAAAAATATTTATTTTACACTACTTGATTTTTATTTGTCCGTACTATCGAGATTATACTGTATTTATAAAGAAAAAATATTTATTTTTCACCACCTGATTTTTATTTGGGCGGACTATGCAGATTATACTGTATTTGTTAAAGAAAAAATATTTATTTTACACCACTTGATTTTTATTTGTCCGTACTATCGAGATTATACTGTATTTATAAAGAAAAAATATTTATTTTTCACCACCTGATTTTTATTTGGGCGGACTATCCAGATTATACTGTATTTGTTAAAGAAAAAATATTTATTTTACACCACTTGATTTTATTTGTCCGTACTATCGAGATTATACTGTATTTATAAAGTAAAAATATTTATTTTAATTACATTTCTAATTAATTTTAATCTTCTATTATTTTTGCTAATTTTATTTTATTTTATTTTATTTTTATTTCGTAGCAAAATTAATACTTGATAATTAATACTTTTCGGAAATTCGGACACCACTTGATTTTTATTTGTCCCGACTATCGAGATTATACTGCATTTTGCAAAAAGCACTCCTTATTAATTATCACGGTTTAACCTCGTTTTTAAAAACAATTTCCTTTCGTTACAATGCGCTGTCAAGTAGCCAAGAAAATGTTTTGCTATTGCAACGCCTTTATGTAGGCTTTAATTTATGAAAGCAAAACATTTATTATTTTAATTGCGAGCTGCAAGTGTTTTTATTTTTTTTAAATTTTCTTACTTTTTATTTAACTAAACAAAACTAATTTTATATATTTTTTAATAGTTCGTTTGTAGATTTACAAAAGCTATTTATTAACAAGAACCTGATTTTTTTTTATTTACATTTAAATTTGTAATGTTTTCTTATTGTGTGCAATTGTATGTGTCAAGTATGCGTATACGGTCATGTGTCAGAAGGCCTCATTTGAGGCAACAGAAATAAAATGTCAAGTAGTTGTTTTCCTTCTCATTGTGGTTTAAGTGTTTCTATTTCAGTTACATGAGTTCACGCAACACACCCCTCATTTCTCCTTTCAACTACTTGATATTCACTTCGAGATTATTGTATACTACTAATTTGAAAATAGCTTAAGAGCCAAATTTTAAAGCTGTGTTTTCTTTAATACAATGTTCTGTAGAAAAACAAAAAGTAGCTTTAAGTTCTAAAGCTGTTTTCTCTACAAGTCACTTCCCAACATTTATATGAATGTATTTGCAAGCCCTCAGCAGTTGACATGGATTCCTTTTATTAACAAGCTGCCTGCCTGCTACTAGTCTAAAGCGCCACAGATGATGACGACACCTCGTTATTTGTCTGATTTCTCTTTTTATTTACCACGTTTCTCACACTAAGAATATTTCTTGTAAGATATTGCACTTGGCCGTTGGCGTTAAATCCTCTCATTGCTTTCCTCATTTTTTATAGCATACTTTTAGGACAAACTTACTGCAACTGTTCCAACATGCTTCAACACTTGCAAGTCAAGTTATTTGGGTCCTGTACTTGTTTACCATTCAACAAAACTTCATGTTTTTTTTTCTTCGTTGGCTTTTGCTTGTTTTAAAACAAACCAGGTTAACGATTTTAGGTTTTTAAATGTTTGATTTTTTTTTTTTTTTTTTTTCTAAAAGGAAATATTTATATACAAGTACAATACAAAAAGTTTTATGCTGGTTTTGTAAACACAAACTTTCTATAGAAACACTATTATTAAAACAAGTACACATTTTTACAAAAGGAAAGGAAATACATATATATTTCTCAACAATATATGAGACCATTGTTGCCCTACACAAGGTCACAACGTCAGCATAGTTTTCATTAGCAGGACTCCTTAGCGAATATCATGCCATTTTATCTGTTACTCTTACATTTAGAAATATTCATACAGGAAATACTTTTATTTCCTATTTCCTTTTCATTTCTTGCTTTCCTGTTTTTTTTTTTTTTTTTTTTTTTTTTTTTTGATTACACTAAAATACAATACGAGTTTTCCTTAAACAGCGAGAATTCCAAATACAAACAATTGACAATCACTATAGAATTTTTGAGCTTATATGAGCCAACAAACTGCTGTGCGTCGCAGGGCCAGATCCTTTCAACCTACTTTCGTGCACAACTCCAAACTGCTGATAAGTTTCTTGCCAGAGGGAGGCAAGACAATTCATGAGGGCTGGTTATGAAGCGCCAATTTCGTTACAATTTAAACTTCATGTGACATGGAATTGTCTTATTTTGCCACATCCCACTGCAATTGCTTAAATTGAGCTTTCAGTTTTTTCATAATGTTGCTCAAGGATGCAATTTTGTAAGTAAAAAAACAAAAATATGTAAACAAAAAATAATGCGAACAATTTTAACATGAAATTTGAAAATTCATCAAAAACATTCCGATGCTAAACTTGAAGCATTAAAGCTTGCAAGCTCCTAAATACATTCAAGGCTTTCTTTGAAAACCACAAAGTAAAATCAGGATAAAAATAAGGATTCCAGTTATTTATACCTTCCCTCGTGATTTGGATAACATTTAAGAGTCACTTCCTAACGACTCCAGCAAACAAAGACACAATAAAATATAAACTATTTAATGCTGAAGAAATTCAAAGGCAGGATGTCTACTGTTAAATGTTTTAGCTTTGTGATCTCTACATATCGACCAGGACTACTTAGTAAAGTACTTAAACTAATTTTGAAACATTTCATAGAAGGAGAATCCGGAAAACGAGGAAGGCGGTTGCGCTAGTGGGAACTGCATACTCTGACAGTAGATACTAAATACTTCGCTTCTGCACAGAATCAACCAAATAATGAATATTTAAAAAAAATCTATAGAATACAATTAGGCGCTTCAACATGAATTTTCTCAAAAAGAAAACGAAGACCTGCGAAACTATAAGCGGACACCTGAAAAAACTGCCTAAAACAAATTGCTATTAACACGCAGTTAAGCCTGAAAAGCTTATAAAAATTCACTTGCTTCCATAACATTGAACCTTGAAAGCCGAAATATCGTAAGTGATAAAATGAAAAATTTTCAAGAGCTTTTTTTTCTATTACATTGAATCTCTATAAACGTTAAATGGCCGAAACAATATAATCAGTATTTTTTTTTTATTAAATTTATTACACTGTATCAAAAGTCGAAATAAAATTAAATACCCCTAATTGGGTATTTTCAATGCCAAGTATGGGAATTGCTTATAGTGTACCGAATAGCAGAAAACCGTCATAATAAATACTTTTACCAACAATTTGATGTTTTTGTGCTAAAAATTAGTAACATTTTTGTTGAAAAAGTATTAATTCAATGAGTTCATTTGCGATTTGGAAATAGTCCTTGCCGAAGATGGGGATCATTGAAAATAATAAATGAATGAAAATATCACTTTTTATCAAGAACTGATTATTGAAACACTTTTAAATATGCAGAATTAATAAATTTTCGCAAAAAATTCTCATTTAGTTTTATTTCCTAACAGGTGATTTTTCATGTGGAAGATGGGAATTCCTAGAGTATTGCCAGAAAAGCTTTACAATTAATATTTTTTTTTTTTTATCAAATATTGATTAATCATGTTTATATAGATATGCGGAGTTAATTATCTTCTCATCAACTTGGACTTATTCTGCGCTAGAATTTCCCATTAGGGGATTTCTAAGGCCAATAATGGGAATATTCTATAGACGTGATAAGGGCGTTCAAAATCATAGAAATAAATATTTTTATCAATAACTGACTGTCTTTATACGCACAAATATGCGGAATTCATAACTTTTGAGAAATATTTGCCTACATTTATTAAATACCGAATTGGGGATTTTTAATTAACAAAGTGGGTAAATAAAATATACAAAATGTGTTTGAGCACCATTTTCTGCCCCTGCGTTTATATGTGCTTTCATTTAAAATTATATAAATTATATTAAATAATTGTCGCTTAAATTTCCTTAAATTTATTCTTATGCCAGTGTTGCAAGGAGGATCCTTTTTGTTTTTTTCCTATTTTCTTTCACTTGCAACTTTTTCTACCTCTTCACATGGCGCATTTTTTCTAATATGTACATAATGCTCGTATGTAACTTAATTTATTTCTTTTACTTTCTTTTGTTTATAAATTTTCAAAAATTTAATTCATTTTTATGTTAATTGAAATAAAGAGGCCCTTTTATTGCATACCGGCAGGCGAACAAAAGCCATTTCTATTGCTTATCATGTGATGTATGTATTATTTAAATATAAATGAATAATTCATAACTTTAGAAATAAATATCTGGCGGCAAGAGTATTATTTTTCATTTAATGAATTTAACATATATTTCACCTCTCGCTCTCGCTCTCTCTCTCTCTCTCTCTGTGGCCCCCATCTGTCTCTCTATTTACCTACATGTATCAAGTTTTGCCTGGCAGTATGCAGTAACATCGTTCGTCAAAGCTAATAAAATAAACAAACTTATTAAATATTCACATTAAGTTAAACCCAAACAAAGTATAAGTTTAAGAACGCGTAAAGTATACTTTATATGTCATAGAAGAGATATTCATATAAAACAAATACTAAAAGACTATCAGCAAAATAAAAAAGTAGAAAAAAATCAGCAAAAGAAAAAAAAAAGCAAAAATATGCTGAAGTGAGCAGATTTTTCATTTTATGCAAGTCTGTAGGACGTATAAATAAATTTGTAGTTCGAAAACAGGGTTAAATATTCAACAACATTTAAATTAGCATAATAATATTGTAGAAGTTTTGCTGTCAGATACATTTTTCATGTTAATGCTTGCCTTAAGGAAAAAGCTTGCTTGGGATTTTATTTCGCAGAGTTTGAAATTTTCTTTTTTAAAATATGAAACAAAAAAAATAGGAAACGTCTTAAATTTAAAGCGGGTCTCTTTAGGGCTAGTGAAACATTAGACATTTTTTCGTAAATTTTGTATTTTTACAATCATGTAAAGAAATAATTTTACATGAGTATGGAAAGCCTTATTGTTGAATTAATAAATAAGCCTTAAGATATGCTACAGATAAAAAGGTTAAAGAGCCAAAAACGGGTCACATAATGTTTAGACAGTAAATGAAAAACAAAAAAAGAAGAGCCTTGCAAATTTAGTTTGAGAAGAAAAAGGTCAAAGTGTTTAGTCTCGGTTGTAGCTCCAGCTATGCTCTGAAATATTTCCATTTAAATTTTTTTTTTAATCGCGCCGCAGTGTCGGATATTATGAAGCAGTCACAAATAAATTCTTAATATTACATTAATAATTTTATTGCATTATTATTACGCAGATCTAACCGGTTGCATGATGTCGGTTACACCAGGCAACAGGAAATGTAACAAGCATAGGCAATACTGTGTTAAAGCGTCTTAAGTTCTACGAGCAATTGAAATAGAAAATCCAGACAATTTTTATATGTATCTTAAGAGCTCGTAAGGCTTAAAAGCTATATAACAAATTTAGCAGCTTAAGCCAATACAACCCTCTGTTCAATAAGATCTGAAAAGAATTTAAAATAATTTTAAAAATTCTAACATTTCTGTAGCCTATATTCCATCTGTGAGCAAAATGCCTTCCTCTATGTGGTGCTGCTAGTCATCAAATATTTAGAAATGGTTTTCTAGGAACTGCTTAACTTTGAGTTGGCAACACTGGTTTACTTAACACTCATTCTGGTACAGGGTGGGCCAAAAGTCACAATGGGGTTTAAAAATTTAATAACTTTTTTGTTTATTTTTTTTTTTATTTTTTTTTTAAGATTATATAAATAACATCTGGAGAATAAATAATGGAGGGATTTACAACTGAACAAAGAACAAGAATAATAGAATTTTATTACTTAAATCAGCGATCAATTATTTTAACGCAAAGAGCATATCGTCGCCATTAATAATTTCAAGAAATTCAGAAATTAATTGGCCAGCGCGTTCGCCAGATTTGTCAGCATGCGACTATTTTCTTTGGGGTTATTTGAAGGAGCGAGTATATGTCAACAAGCCCGAGACAATCCTTGAACTCAAGGCCAACATTGTTGCAGAAATTCGAGGGCTACAGCCACAAATGTTGAAAGATGTTATGGAAAATGCTCTCAAAAGAGCCCATCATTGCGAAGCTAATAACGGCGGTCATTTAAGTGACATTATTTTCCATACTTAGCGTAAAAAAATTTCCATTTTGTACATTTCATAATCTTAAAAAAAAATAAAAAAAAAAAAATAAACAAAAAAGTTATTAAATTTTTAAACCCCATTGTGACTTTTGGCCCACCCTGTATAATAGATTTATTATTATTACTTAATTTTGAGTTGGCAACACTGGTTTACTTAACTGTCATCCTGGCTGACTTATATCAGCGTAAATCTGCGAATGGGCTGAAGCATAATTGATAAATTGAAGACAATCCAGCAGCTGTTCTATAGCAGTTTTAAGGGTTGGGCGCTACAGGGACATGATAAGAAATTTTTTCGTAACGAAATTAGCTGGCGAAATTGCCCGACAGTTTGGCCTGCAACTGATTTCCTCAAGAACGTGAGGAACTTTGCGTAAATAACCTCCATTTTATTCTGTGCAATTATGTAAAGCAACTTGCCTGGAACGCAACTATACTATAGAAAATATGTCTCTTCTCAAATCCAAAAAAGGTCTTTTTACTTAAACAAAAAAAAAAAAAAAAAAGAGAATTTGAAACAGAATTTGAAAAGCAGTGAAATGCATGTTCAGGATCTCCAAACTATTTTATGACGAAACTGAATATTTTCTGATTTGTCATGGAGCAACTATTATTATTTTAAAAAGGAAATTTTATTAATTTAAACTTGAATTTTTGTAAACACTTTTTGATTCTATGCGCCTTTAAGTATGCCAGCCTTTATATGCATGTGTTTGTATACACAGTGTATTCCAGATAACATACAGCCACACACGCACACACACAGACACACACACCGCAGTGTTGACAAAACTTGAGTCTCAGGAATGTGTGTGTATGCATGTGTATGTGTGTGTCTAATAAAAATAAATATATTTTGACTGTACATTTGCCGTTCATTCGCCTTGCCTTGATTGGCCGCCGTTGTTTATTTGCAAAACAGCTCTTGTTTGTACTGTCAATGTCAACGTCTTTATATTTGCTCTCTTAAATTTGAAATTTTTCCTGAAATTTATTTAAATATTTGCCCTAAATAATCTGAAAGGGCTCGGTATGAGCGGAGTTCATGGTTTACTTTTTATATTTTCCCGACTGAAGTGGTTGCACAGGATGTGTGTGTTCAAAGTTGTTTAGGGAGTGGCAAATAAATAAATAAAATTAATATTAAAAATGTTACAAAAAAAAAAAGGATAAATAAATTTAAAATGTAATATGAAGCAACTCAACACAAAGTTTGGTTTTTGTTTAAAAATTTAATAAATATTTATCTTTGAACCTAAAACCTTTTTTTTACATCCAAATATATTAAAACTGCTCAAGTAAGTACAGGGTGTTTTTTTAAGCTTACAAGTTTACATTAAAGTAAAACAAAAAAATATATTTGTGATGAGGACCTCGATAATAGCCGTCTGTCACGGAGGAGACAGGGTTTTAGTTCCCCCGTTGGTCTCAGTACCCATATCGTGTATTACGGTGCAACTTGCACAAGTTTTCTGACCCTTTGCGGCCATACTCCCCATCAGCTGATATTGGACAAGAAATTTTCTTTCAAGGACCTTTAGAGCCTCTAGTATTTTTCTGATAGTATACATTATTAACTATATCTGGCAGATTTCACCTTAAAAAATATTAAAAAATTATTAATTAAAAAAAGCAAAATTTTCCTGTTTGAATGGTATTCAACTCATTCAGCAAGAAGCGGCAAAGAAATAAATTTTCTTTTATAACGAAAAAGCAGAAAGACCACTGCCCTACCTTTGGCAAGGGAGGGAGAGATCACAGTTATATTTCCCCATTCCACTTTATATTAAGTACTTTAACTTCAACATTTCGTGTTTATAATCATTCAAAGTTTTACTGAAGTATACTTTTAGGCACTTATTCATATGCACGAACAAAAATGGAGAGATATTTAAGCCGATTAAAGAAAATTGTGTTAAACATGATTCTTAAACATCAAATAGAAAACGCCTTAAATAGGTTTACCAAAAATTAATTTAAAAAGAATAATTTCTTTTCTTCTTATTCAAAGGCTAAAAGGCAAAATGTCATAAGTGCTTGAAAATTAAAGTTATATTAAATTTATTTTCTCTTTTTATTTATGATATTCTTTTTAAAGGATTTCACATTCCCTATCAATGATTAGTTTTTAACATAATTTAATTTTAATAACTGCAAAAAAATATTAACGCCAATGATGTCCTCAAAAAATAATAGATAAATTTGTAAATATTAACTTTTATTTAAGAAAAATACTCTCGAGAAAGCAGCTAAATAAACTTCCTTGATCATATTAAATGAAATATTCTCGAATCCTTTTAGTTATTTACTAATAAAACACCAGCAAAGGAAACTTTTAAACAATTCATTATATTGAGAAAAGGCTTTACATTGTCAAAATGAATTTTGTGTATTTAATTCTTTTATATATCTATGAAACTTATTTATATTCGATATTTATGTTTGTGTTAGCTCTGATGTTAAAACAAACAACCTTTAGAAATTACCACTTTGTGCATTAAAAATCCCCAATTCGGTATTTAATAAATGTAGGCAAATATTTCTCAAAAGTTATGAATTCCGCATATTTGTGCGTATAAAGACAGTCAGTTATTGATAAAAATATTTATTTACATGGCTTTGAACGCCCTTATCACGTCTATAGAATATTCCCATTATTGGCCTTTAAAATCCCCTAATGGGAAATTCTAGCGCAGAATAAGTCCAAGTTTATGAGAAGCTAATTAACTCCGCATATCTATATAAACATGATTAATCAATATTTGATAAAAAAAAAAAATATTAATTGTAAAGCTTTTCTGGCAATACTCTAGGAATTCCCATCTTCCACATGAAAAATCACCTGTTAGGAAATAAAACTAAATGAGAATTTTTTGCGGAAATTTATTAATTCTGCATATTTAAAAGTGTTTCAATAATCAGTCCTTGATACAAAGTGATATTTTTGTTCATTTATTATTTTCAATGATCCCCATCTTCGGCAAGGACTATTTCCAAATCTCAAATGAACTCATTAAATTAATACTTTTTCAACAAAAATGTTACTAATTTTTAGCACAAAAACATCAAATTGTTGGTAAAAGTATTTATTATGACGGTTTTCTGCAATTTGGTACACTATAAGCAATTCCCATACTTGGCATTGAAAATACCCAATTAGGGGTATTTCATTTTATTTTCGACTTTTGATACAGTGTAGAGAATTTGATAAAAAAAATATACTGGTTATATTGTTTCGGCCATTTAACGTTTATAGAGATTCAATGTAATAGAAAAAAAGCCTCTTGAAAATTTTTCATTTTATCACTTACGATATTTCGGCTTTCAAGGTTCAATGTTATGGAAGCAAGTGAATTTTTATAAGCTTTTCAGGCTTAACTGCGTGTTAATAGCAATTTGTTTTAGGCAGTTTTTTCAGGTGTCCGCTTATAGTTTCGCAGGTCTTCGTTTTCTTTTAGAGAAAATTCATGTTGAAGCGCCTAATTGTATTCTATAGATTTTTTTGGAATATTCATTATTCGGTTGATTTTTCAAAGCAAGTTAAGCAATTTATCATCAGTTTTTTTTAAATGTATTTCTAAATGATTTATTATGCAACAAATAAATTAGTCAACTTAATAACTTTCGAAAGAAAAGCAAAGCAAAATTTGAAAAGCAATAAATTAATAATTGATTGCAGCGATTTTTAAGAACAATCCAAAATAAAAGTTATTGCAAAAACTCTTTAGTTTTTCAGTTTTATAATATACTTAAAAAGCTTTCAATTTAATTAAAATGAACAGATCGTATGATTGATGGTAGTCAAGAGTGCAAAACTAAAAAGGAATTAAAAGGAAAAAAGAATTTTGCAAATACTTCAGTTTATTTTATTGCAGAGTTGGTGTCTTGCACATGGAAAAGTCGGGCAAAAGCTGGCCCACAAAAGCTTTCATAATGTTTAAACTTTATGCAGGTTCCTTGTTTACGGGGCCATGTGTTACATTCCTCTGGCAATAGACGGATAGTTCTGTCTTGATTTTGCCATGTTTCATAAAACCCTGATACACTATCCTACACAGCCGCACTTCGTATTTTAGAAAATCGCCTCGAAATGGCGTTGCTGATGCCATACTATTATACTGTCTTGATTTTGCCATGTTTCATAAAACCCTGATACACTATCCTACACAGCCGCACTTCGTATTTTAGAAAATCGCCTCGAAATGGCGTTGCTGATGCCATACTATTATACTGTCTTGATTTTGCCATGTTTCATAAAACCCTGATACACTATCCTACACAGCCGCACTTCGTATTTTAGAAAATCGCCTCGAAATGGCGTTGCTGATGCCATACTATTATACTGTCTTGATTTTGCCATGTTTCATAAAACCCTGATACACTATCCTACAGAGCCGCACTTCGTATTTTAGAAAATCGCCTCGAAATGGCGTTGCTGATGCCATACTATTATACTGTCTTGATTTTGCCATGTTTCATAAAACCCTGATACACTATCCTACACAGCCGCACTTCGTATTTTAGAAAATCGCCTCGAAATGGCGTTGCTGATGCCATACTATTATACTGTCTTGATTTTGCCATGTTTCATAAAACCCTGATACACTATCCTACACAGTCGCACTTCGTATTTTAGAAAATCGCCTCGAAATGGCGTTGCTGATGCCATACTATTATACAAGAATGATGCAAACAATTGCTTTTTTTGCCAATTGAAGCAAATGTCATAAAAATCTGACCTTTTTCGCCCACACTATCCTATTTTTTCAGCACCGATGTGATATTTGATAAATCGAACGACTGTACAGTATAGTATATCAGCACCTTAACAAACAGCCAATATGAATGTTATGCAAAGGGTAAACACGTTACAATATAATGGTAATGCAGGAGCTGAGATAAATTCTGCAGATCGCATGAAATCCATTTCTGTTTTATTGTGTTCATGGCATCGAATTAAAAAAGAAATTAAGCCGTCAAAATTTCCATTATGTATTTTAAATACAATTCACTTTGCATATCTATTTACTAAAAATTATATGTAAAAAAATGAAATACATGTACGAGTGTGGAAGGACCAATTGAATACGGCTTAATTTTAAATTTTAATATTTCTGTGCATGTTTGTGCTTGTCAGTTTTTATTATTTCCGAAATCAGTGAATTATTAATGAAGCAAAGTGTCATAAGCAATTATGATGAAATGTTCACATTAAATTGCACATACAATGTCACTACTTAAAACTAAATATAAATTAAATTTTTTTAATCTGTTGTTCATATTGTTATAGTTTGCTAAAGAATTTTTGGCAAATCGATCGATCAACTACTGCAGAATTAACACCGCCTGAGCAGGAAATTCGGTTTGAAAAGAATTTACAAAAATACAAACAAAAAATTTTCTTTAAAAACTGTGTAAAGAAAGCAAAACTATGAGTTTATTTTATTTTAATTTATTTTATTTTTTGCCAAAAAGAAAATAAAGGCAACAAAAAAATATTATTTTAAAAAATAAACTTAGTAATAAGGCGCCCTCTATTAGCCACTAGATACTAAAATGTAGCTTATAGTTTTATCATTGGAATTGGTGGTTGTCTTTGCTAAAATACACTCCCAAACACTTGCTTTACTGTAGCCGACGCAGTGACAAGTTGCAGCGACGAGATAACTTAAGTACATTGATGGAGATATTATGAAATTGAAGTTTACAGTCAACCCTCGATATAAAACATCATATATATATTCTATTTAACATAAGAACACTAAAAGAATTTTAAGGAAAGGGTTTCCAGATGACGCTATGAAATGTACATAGACTTCAGCTGAAGTCCCAAAAAAAATCTATTTCAATGTATTGTTACATAAAAAATTAAGAAATTTTGAAAGAAAGAAATTTTTGTTTATTGCTTTCCAATAAAATAAAGCATTTAATGCGTCTGTTTTTTTTTTAATTCTAAATGGCAACGACGCTTTTATTTTATAACTGCTGTTGTTTTCACCATTTATTTTTAATTGACTTTTTTCATTTGCATTTAGGCTGAGATTAACCAGTCAATGGAAAATTTTATATGAATATAAAAGTGTTTAAATTGACAATTAATAAGTTCATTGTTTTGTAATAAATTTTCTACAAAATTTTATAAATTTTTTTTTATCTATGTAATCTTTTATTTTTAATAAACACAAAGAAATTAATTTAATTCCTTCTGAGATCAAAAAATTATGCTTATAAGAAAATAAAAATAAAAAAATAACTGTGATAAAACAAGAACATTTATCATAGATTAGTTACTCTTTGAAAAAATATTGTGAATAGTCTTTTGATGCAATTTCGCTAGTTTCTCAACAACCATGCGATCTTGTAGAGGACTTTTTAAATTTTTTGCATAATTAAAAACCTTGTGAAATCTGTTTGCAAAAATTGTTTTAAATTATGCAGGTATTTTAAACCTTTTGTAACGTTTGATATTTTATTGGGTACCTCCTTCCAGTTTTCTTTATCAGAATCTTCTTCGGGTTCAATTTCGCTGTCCGCATTGTCAACATCAATAGTTATGCAGTCATTCTCGGCATTTGTATTCTAATCAATGCATGGATATTCTTCAGTAGAAATGGGCCTACAGCCTTGTGCTAGTATTTGCAAGTCTATTAAGGGGATATAATCTTCGTCGTCAAACTCAAGGGTATTGTAAAAGTCGCCATCAAAAGCATTTTTTCCATGCGACTGCGACAATATATAAATATTCAAGAATGTCGTATTTTTTTGAAGAGCCTAAAGTTGTTTTTATATTCGAAAGAATATTTTTAACTAGATAGCTCCGATAGTGAAACTTAAAGGCTCTAATAATTTGTTTCATATTTTGTCCATATATTAGAAGTTTTTCGAACCAAATAACGCTCCAAATTATGGCCATAACCGTATATGAGAGTGTCCACTCCTGAAAGGTTTACTTGCATGGAATTTCGATTTTAAATCTTTGTATATTGATAATTGTCCATTGAAGGGAGTTGTCCATCGGAGGGAGGGCCCACTATTGAGAGGTTTCACTATATATAGATTATAATATAATCTCTAGTGTTGATGTAATGCATGTGGGATGATACAACCCCCGTAAAATTATTTACGATCTGGATCATTGTAATAATGATTATAAACAACATTTCATTTCATGTTACCCGATCAATTATACGATAACAACTCTACGACAAAATACAAGTAGAACATATTGATAATCTGAACTGGAGCAATTGTTATTGCTAATAGGCAGAAGTGTTCGCGGAGTTCACCAGTGGAAAATTTTCCGTTTTCTTAACTAGAAATTCTATTTGCTGGCACGTTTTGCTTCTTTGTATCTTCTTTAATTATTTTATTTGTTTTAAAAAATTTTGACTTAAGTTGAGAAAAACAACCGATATAAATTTTAGATAAACAAGTTTGGTTGATATTTTTAATTCGTCTAACTATCTGATAACAATACAATGTGCCGTAGCGTTGTTGCTACATCGGTATAAAAAATGGGCCTTCTATTCCGCACGTTAGTGTATCTAGAAATGTACAAATGTAGACAGTATGCTCTCGCTTTATCGAACTTATTAGACTTACTAATTTATTATCGTGTGTTTGTAGGCTTTTTAAGAAAATGAAAAATTTTTTGTTCGACCTGTTTTCGGTAGAAGGGAAACCATAAGTCTCGTATTTACGTTTTCCCTTTATAATTAATAAATATGTATATACACTTGGCCCATAAAGTCTGCGTTCATCTTAAAAAAATTTCAAGTGATATCAAAAAAACTTGCAAACGTTTTATTGAAATTAAATTTATTATCCCGTATGTATATGTTTTTAAAGTCTATATTTTCAATAGCCTGAAACAAAAGCTAAAATTTTTTTCAAAAACGTGAATTCAAAACATAAATACAAAATAGCTAAAAAGTCGGCCTTCAGTGCCGCCACTACTCACCGAAAAACTTCGGGGAAAAAAGTTATTAAAAAAAAAACATTTATTTAAAATTTTGTTGGATAAGCCACGTGTGTTTGGCTTGGATTTGGCCAAATTTTCTGGTTCCTCAGAATATTCCCCCACCCTGACCGCAGAACGCTTCGTAAAGTTTCTTTGCTTCTTATAACCTGCTAATGAATTTTTTTTTCAAAATACCCCAGAGGTGCTCAATGGGATTGAGATTGGATGATTGCGGGGGCATTTTAAGCTATCTTGGAGCATTGAGCAAGAGCCAAAGCTTGACTACCTCCGCTGTGTGTTTTGGATAGTTGTCTTGCTGGAAGCAATATGTGAATGATAACTCAAGATTTTCAGCACTCTGCTTCAAATTTCAGATATGCCCACTTATCCATCATAGATTCTATAAAATCCATCTGATCTACACCTCAGGCAGCCATGCAACCCCCTACCATAATCCCACCAGCATTATTCTTAATTCTACCGTCTAGATTTTGCTTCTCAAGAGTAGTTACGCGTTTGCGCCATTTTATTTGAAGTCCCTTTATTACAAAAATGCAAAATTTTTCTTATATATGAAAATCTTACTTGTCTCCAAAACTCCGTAGGCTTATTTATATAGGCATTACCAAACTCAAGGCGGTTTTTCCTGTTAACTATGGATATGATAGGTTTTCTAGGGGCCACTCTACCACGATATCGTGCTTTTCTCAAAATTTTTCTCCACAGACTTTCTTGTTAAAGGATTAAGGAATATTTTCAAGAATGTTTTTCGATATTATAATCTGGTTTTAAAACAAAATTTGGTTTTAACTTTAAAACCAATCCTTAAAGCCTGGTTTTACCATACAAAATAATTCTCATAAAACCATATTAAAACCTTTTTTGAATTGGTTTAAAGTAGATTTTATGAAATACAACCCTGTTTTATATAGTAAATATTCAGTGCTACAAAGTTAGAAAGATTGAAAACAGCTGATAATTCATTCGCATTCACGAAATGTAAAATCATTTCAATTTTAGAACACATTTTTAAAATTTCTTATTTTCTATATAAACAAAAACAGCTGTCGTACAGTTTGTCAAATAAATGTGCGAAGAATAATTACAACAAACACCTATTTCTACAAAAAAATTATTTTATCAATAACAAATTTACAAACTGTGTTATAAAATCTGATTTTACCAAAATTGTATGTGAACACAAAATCAGCTGCTTGTAGGTTTTAAATTAAAACCTGGTTTTAACTTTACGTGTGAAAACACTATTATACGGGGATTTACCTTTGCCATAATAACAATTTTGCCTTCTTCTCGTTTAGAAAGTGTTTTTGGGCGTGCCGATCGCGACTTAGAAGTAATTATAAGTAATAGAAGTATTTTGGAAATTATTTAATCGTTTTACCAGTTTTTCACAAACTATTGCCTTCTTCCCACATTTCTACTATTATTTTTCTTTCCGAAAACACTCATTTCTCTTCTTTTGGCTTTAATGTTTATAAAATTTATATTTATTTGAACTAAAAATCCTTTTTAAAGGATCGGGGTTTAGTATAAGCAAATGAAAATAACGCCAAATAGAGAAAAACATGTTTAAAAAATTAGCGATATTATAGGCTTTAAACATAGTGAACGCAGACTTTATGGGCTAAGTGTACGTGTGTAATAGTTAGTATAAGTATTTCAAAGCCTTTTTATAGCCTTTATTTCAGTCTAATTTTCTTTTGACAAGAAACCAATTTTACAGTTAAAGAAAAAATGTACAGTTTACATTCTATGTAAGAGCGACCCCTTAAGAAAGCTATGGCCCGGCGACTGTGCCATGTCACGGTTTCTTACAAACAATTAGAGACGAAATTTTAAATGCCGTCACTAAATATTGACTTTTCAAAAGGCCATAATTTTTTAAAAAATTTTATATATGTACTTTTATTTCTTTTTATTAATATTTTAACAAAAAAACCAAAAAAAAATATAAGCTTAATTTAAGTCCTTGCTAGAAACTTCTTCCTTTTCCAATTTCCTTTGCATTAAATCCAAAACATGTTCTATAGATTTTTAGTCTGGCGGTTTGGGCTGGACTATGAAGCAGCTGTTCCTTTTGGATGGGCGGTATGCTTCGGATCATGGTCCTGTTGGAAGAAATTGCTACAAGATTCAATTTGTTCACAGATAGTTTCAAATTATCTGGTCCATTATATTATCAACGAACACCAAATACGCAACTCCAGCTGAACCGTGTTAGCTTTCCGAAAGACATTTACTTGCCCATCACTTCCAAACAAATTAAATTTGGACTCGTCAGTGAAAAGAACGTTTTTCCCAAACTCTACATCTTTATTTTTATATTTATTTAGAAACTCTTACTTCAGTCGCCTATTTTCCACTTGTCGGTTTCGTGTGTAGAATTCTGCATCTAAAGCGGTTCTCGCGTAATGCGCTTTGCAAAGTTTTTGGTTGAACACGTTTGCTTAGCGTATTACCCATCTCAGCTGACAATTTTTTCGCATTCGCTTCTCTGAGAACATGAGTAACCTCTCGTTAAGGCATGTAATAATTTTTCTTATACTTTCTAACCATTATATTTAATATTTTTCCAATTTCTTTATAAGAATTTTCTTCTTCTAAATGCTTTATTATTAAAGTTTCTACGCAAAGTTATATTTCTTTCCCTTTACCCGTAATCTCGATTCAACGGAACAAGAACGCAACAAGAAAATGCCTAAAATTACTATTTGCCACCTTAACGATGCATTTAATGCAACCCATACACGATACAACCGTTGATACAACTCGGTTAGTAATCAAGTTGTGTGTTGTACCCACAGACGCTAAAACTTCTTCGTACAATTTCATTTTGCAAACAATTTACAGCTGGAAACAACAAATAATAAACACGCTTCCCACGAAGCAAAACAAATTAGGCTTAATTTTTGTGAAGCAATAAAATAATTGAAAGCTCTTTAAGTAAATTAAGTATTTATTGACATTCAAATTTTTTTTAATCTAAAAGATTTTTAATAAACTTTAAAAAATAAAACTTCAATGAGCTGTTTTTAATTGCATATAATTTACTGATATTGCCTATCATTAAATAATTCATCGTAGAACTGTGCTCTAGTTTCATTTCAGCTGTGTCTTCTATTTCTAATAAGTATTCCCCTTGGTTTTCTTTGCTTTTTAAAAACCAAATAGACCGACGACACGTCTTTCTCTCGCAAAATTGAAATGAGAATGATGTACGAAGTCGCATGACTAGCCCACACACGTTGCAAAGCGTTGGCACAAGATCAAAAAATTTTGATTTTTCATACAACCGAGACACAACTTCATACAACAAGTCCACACACGTTACAATCTTGATTACAACCTGCCCAAGTTGTAACAACGGTTTTATTGTCTATGGGTTGCATAACAGAAATATGAAAGAGTAATACGCGGCATGATTGAAACTTTTCTCCAGCTTGTTGTCTTTGTGTTGTAAAAATTACCGTTAGGTTTGCGATTTCGTAAAAATGTTGTTGTAATTTTTACTCTCACATGTTGTCCAATAACAACGCATAGAAAATATTTTTCTTGGATATATGTATAGTTTTCATTAAAATCATAACATGGAAACTGTACTTAAATTTTAGTCTCTGACTGTATATACAGTCAGAGATAAAAAACTAGTCTACTATAGATGTAAAAAACTAGATGTAAAACTAAAACAGAAAAGTTAAATGTGAAAAGTGAATGGCAAAACCTACAGATTACAGACTACAACCAATTATAAATAGCATATAAGTATGCATATGAAAATAAGTATTTTCAAGTCTACATGACCACAAGGCTACACGACCACAGGTGTAGTTGTGTTAAATAGCCATTAACGACCAGAAATAGTGCTGCCAGCATAATAAAAAAAAGTAAAGCATGTGATTTGAAAATGGTTTTACTTTATTTGCCTGGATTAACAATTCACAAATATATTTTTAATAAAAAACTAGATGTAAAACTAGTCAGAAAAGTTAGTAATTCATGTTGGTTGTAAAGGAATGGGAAAGATGTCTGGAAACCAACTAGAAGTGCAATTCCAAGAAACCAAAGTGAGCAGTTAGACGATAAGAACTCTACGGGGAAGTACCAGTACCAGTAGAAAATATTAAGAATTTGAACTGGAGCAATTGATATTGTTCGCGACGTTCACCAGTGGAAAATTTTCCGTTTTCTTAACTAGAAATTCTATTTGCTGACAAGTTTTGCTTCTATGTATTTTCTTTAATTATTTTATTTGTATTAAAAAATTTTGACTTAAGTTGAGAAATACAACCGATATAAATTTTAGATAAAAGAATTGGGTTGCTACTTATCATTTGACAACAATATAATAAAATAAACAAATATAAACAACAATATAAACAAATAAATAAATTAACATAAAACTATTCGGTACACCCATTTAGTATAAAAAGCATGTATTTCAGAAGGGTATAATCAGTCAAATCAAAACTTTTATCTGTTAAGCAGAGTCTGTTGTTAAAGAAAAATAAAATAAAATCTCAAAAATGAAAGTGATTCTCTTAGTTGCTCTCCTGGTGTCCTGCGTAAGTGAAAATTTCTGAAAACCGTTAAGGCGGCAAAATTAATTTAAATTTAACTTTAAATTAAATCGTTAGGTTTACGCCGAAGAATGGACTCCTAAAACTGAAGCAGAACGAAAGGAGATTCACGATCGCTGTGTGGAAAGACATCCCCTCTCGAACGATATGATAAAAAATCTCAAGAATGCTACCGTTTCAGATTTGGAAGTAGTTCAACAATACGCTTTCTGTAAAGCAATGGCATATGGTATTTATAATCCACAAAACCAGCAATTCCACGTCGATCGTATAGTTAAACAATTCAACAGGAATCTAAGTGTAACTGAAGCAACTAAATTGATTGAAAAGGGTATTAGAGAATGTGACAAGAATGGTAATACGGATGCCAAACTTGTTTATTCAGTTTACATTTGCTTGAAGAGAGTTCAGTTGCAAAGCCATATGTAAACTATAAAATGGCTTGCAAATCTGAACAGTTCAGAACAGAAAGGGATATATAAATATTTGATGTAAAAACTTATTATAAAATTATTAACAATTAAAAATATGCAAAGAATACTTATCGAGAAATAAATATTGATATGTTAAATCATGAACTGCTTTGAAAAATGGGAAATCTTATCGGAACTTGGAAGATGTTGTGGACTACTTTTAGCTATATTTCTTAATTAAATTTATTGTTCACTTTTTTGGGATTTCATTTTAATTGTTTAATAAAAAAAATAATTTAACTTTATTTATCTTTCGTTAAAAAACGCCTTCATCGAATAGTAAATCAAAAAGTAGAAAGTTATATAATTACAGTGAAATGTCCCAATAGTTGCCAAGCACGGTCGGCCGTCTTTTGTCCATTGTAGGGAGGTGTTCACTTGTTGGAGGTAAAATAAAAAATCTTAACGCCCTGCTTATGTATGACAACTATAATAAAACTAGTTTTAGTTTTGCTGAGTAGTTGTCAGTTCGGTATTATTATAATTTACAACTAAACAAAATAATTACAACTAGTTAGTTTTCAGTTGTGTTGTAAAATTGTTGGCTATTATGGATTACTTCGAATGTGCCTCTGGGTGCCTCCGTAGGCGAGTGAATAATGCTCAGCCTAATGAAGCGGAGATCGCGGGTTCGATTCCTGCCTAGACCCTGGGTGCTTTCCTGCGGACAAGCCAAAAGCTTTGCACGTAGAGTTGGTTAAAAAAAAAAATTACTGCTTGTTAGTACTGCCAAATTTTTACAACTGATCATTTGCAGTTGTGTTGTGGTTGTCTTGCCGCCGAATTTCCATCGAAATGGAGAAAAAATTGTAAGTTTAATATTTATGAAATATGGAAACAAAAAAAGTGCATAATTGATATTTGCCTTCGGCAAAGAAAAACAAAATGCGCGGCATAGTCTTAACATAGTAGGAGTCGCATTGACTCGCATAGTTGGTCGCATACTGTTTTTTATTTCATTTAACACATAGCAAAATGCATCTTTATTCAGGCGAAAAAAGCTGATGAATCTGAATAATTAATGTGATGATTATGTATGGCAATCGGAAAAAGTTTTGTTGCCTCTAAAGCAACTCACTATTAGGGCAACCGAACTGCAATTTCTGATTATGAATGGCAACTTAAAAAGGTTGCCATTTGCGTTGTGTTGCCAACTGAATATCTCAGAGTTTTGCATAAAGTTGCCAATTGAACCTGAGAATTTTTGACAAAAAAACATATATACTAAAGGGAAAATAAAAAATTTTAACTGTTTTCAAAGCAAAGAAGTTGAAAACGAATCAATAGGTCATTCAATTGGAGATTCTTAAATTGAAGACGATCTAGATACAGCATGAATGATTCGTAAAAACATTATGCGTTCTCTTTCATAATTGATAATGGCAATTTAATTTTTAATATTGTTTTATTTAATATAATTTCAAAGACTGGAAAATTTATATATTAATTTATATATTCAAGTGTAAAGTTTGTTAATTTTTAAAAAATTTTCAACGCTATCAAATATACAAAGAAAAAATTTTTGACTTCAAAATAGGTACTTGAAATTCCTCAACTTCTTGACAATAAGAAAAACTAAATATTGTACATTTTCCGTACCTATTATTTTTAAAAAAAAAACAAAAATAAATACATAATTCATTACAAAAAAAAGTTATTCTAAAAAAAACAGCCTTCCCAGCTATTTATCTATATAACATAAAGTCACTTATTAATATTAAATCAGGAACATTCCAACACATCACTAATTCTAAAAATAAATCAAAGATAAATAAATTTCATTGCAAAACCCTTAACCTTATCCATTGTGATGATTTATGTGGTTACAGGCAACTGGTAATAAGCAGTTGCCTGAATGTGACAGTTTTGTCAACTCAACTAATAAAAAGTTGCCATTCATAATCGCAAGAAAATATTGCAGGCAACTACTAAGGCAACCAAAAAATCAATTGCCTGTTCAAGTTGCCATACATAAGAGCAAATTGGTTGACTTGCATGAAAGGCAACCCACTTTATAGAAAGTTGCCATCCGTAATAACCACCTAAATTCTTGCTATTGAATATGATATAAATGTGATATGATATATTGATATATTGATATATTGATATATTGATATATTGATATATTGATATATTGATATATTGATATATTGATATATTGATATATTGATATATTGATATATTGATATGAATAAACTGCTTGTTTATTTTCAATTGAAAGTTGCTCTAAAAAATGTAGTTGGAGGTGAACCCCTAATCCAAATCCAAATACTACAAAAATATTAAATTTCAAAGTGGAAAGCCCAAAATTTTAGTAGAGTGCTAAACGGTTTATTTATGCGTGTTATTGACTTCTACTCCATTTATTTTCTGTCATTTTACATTTTGTAATGTCAATATTAAAATTGTTTATTTAAATGTTTGCAAGCAAAACCGTAATTTAATATGCGGTGAAGAATATGAAGAGAATGAGAAGTATATAAAACAAAATATTAGAAATTCAATTACATTAGATATATTAGAAGTAATATTAGAAATTCAATTGCATTCAGCGAAATCCACAAAATAATATTTTTATTCAGAAAATTTTATAACTCATTCAGAAATAAAAATCAATAAATAATTTCTTCATATCGGTTTAGTCACATAAATAAATTAAAATTGTACTATTCATATTAAACGTAAAAATTGTATTTCTATTGAAAATCCAATAAAAAAAATTAATTATATAAACAAAAATTAAAAATATATATGTTACATATACGATTCTGTTATAGCCAGCTTCCACTGTTTTTATTTAAATATATGTATGTATATGTATTTGTATGTTTTTATTTTTAACTACACAAAAAAAAAACGAAAAAAAAAATTAAATTCCTAATTATTATTCTTCCCATATTAAACTATAAATAATTAATTAAATTTCATTATTCATTTAATATTTGAAAAAGAAATTGTATTAACATCATGCGGACAACCACTACTTTCCCCTCCAATCTTAATAAACATTATTAACTCTCTTCGTTCTTTATCATGGCC
The DNA here is from genome assembly GCA_963402855.1 of Ormia ochracea. Lineage (NCBI taxonomy): Eukaryota > Metazoa > Arthropoda > Insecta > Diptera > Tachinidae > Ormia > Ormia ochracea. The sequence goes on along the minus strand of OY727107.1, from coordinate 16,203,784 downwards.
TCCCTCTTGCTATTGTATGCGGAATTATTGTTCAGCCAATAATTGTTAATTCCTTATCAAAACATTTCACATGATTTACTTTTAATAATAATTCAATGATTAACTTTATTTATCGATTCTCCTACTCATGCACTTTCTTCTACATTTTTCTCTTTCTCTCTTTTTGTTAAAATTACAGTTACTGGAGCTGGAGCAGAGAGTCATTGAGGCTGAGGAAAGAGCTGAAGAAGCAGAAGATAAGGTACGTACATATAAGTAAATTTAATGCAAACATGCATGAGCATGTATCTGAACGAACGCTTGTATAACTTTAGCAACAAACAATGGTGTTGCTGCTTGGCAGAGCAATAAACAATAAAGACGGAGGGGTATGTAACGGTGTGTATCTAATAAGTAAAATTGGCTGTGAACTGGTACGCCAGGGATGGGCAAATTGGTATAATATTGTTAATATTATGGCGCTATTCGAGAGCCTCGGAATTCATGAAATTCTTTTCTCTCTCTTTCTCTTGCTTTAACTCATTTCCTCATGAGATAGAAAACTGTAATTTTATCTGCTTAAGACCATAATTTGGTATTTCGTAGTACATTCTTGTCTCCCTAAGATTCTTGTCTCATAAGATTGACATCGCAGTTTATTCGCTTATCAACCATATTGTGCTCTCGTTGAAAACATATAGTTGGCTGCAAGAAAATCGCCTATTTCTTTTGATACAGCAGCCATTTTACTCATTTTTATAAGAAACATTTCACAAAACGAACTAAACAATAAAGTTGCGTAACATTTTAACAACAACAACACTGGATTAAAGGAATTATCCAAACGAGGGGGCCGAGGAACTATTCGATATTATTAGTACAGAGTAAATAACACTTAAGAATTTTAGTGTGACTTTGAATGGCAAAGCCTACAGAGTACAGACTACAACCAATTATAAATAGAATATTAGTATGCATATGAAAATAAGTATTTTCAAGACTACAAGACCACTAGACTACACGACCACAGGTGTAGTTGTGTTAAATAGCCATTAACGACCAGAAATAGTGCTGCCAGCAGAATAAAAAAAAGTAAAGCATGTGATTTGAAAATGGTTGTACTTTATTTGCCTGGATTAACAATTCACAAATATATTTTTGTAATGTAGTTTTTTTAAAGGTGTTGCTCCGCACAAGCCCTAAAAATACATCTGTTTAACCGATTTTTTTGACAAAAGTTTGTTTTTTTTTTAAATTTTCATAAAATTACCATTTTCATGCCATTTTCATGCTATTTTTAACGTAGTACGGAATCAAATCAGATTTTCATGTGAATGAAACGTACGTCACTGTAGGATAGTGAAGCATGGTCATTAGGCATATAAGTCGCATAATATTACAATCGAATAAGTGAAAGTAATTTTGGAAAGGTTTTGCTAGAACCTTTTAGAACCTCCTCTAGGACAATAAAATGTTACGTAAAATAATTTAGAGCTGGCAATGCCACTTTAATAGTGTTTATAAGCAGTGGCAGTAAATGCAATAAAGACTGGAGTAGTAGAATTTTTAAGAAGTAGAAGAAGATAAAAACTTATAGAATTATTGAAAAGCCAAGGGTCTCATATAGTTTCATTGCCAGTGGCGTAGCAGTGTATTTCAAATTAAGAAACGTTTGTATGACGTGGCAAATTAATGACAGTGGAATCATGGAAATATGCAACTCCAACTATTTGTGATGCCGCCAAGTACTTCAAAGGAATTATGTTAGTACTTGGCTACAGCACTACATTAATAGCCAGTTGCACTTGGTGTGCCCTATTCGTAGATTCTGCTCTGAAGAATATGTTGAATGTTTACAGCAAATATAAGATAATTTCAGTAAACAAAGAAATTTTATGGATGAATTGAAATAGTTACTGATAACTTAAAAAGGCTTTTGACAGTTCACCAGTTCAAACTTTAAAAGAAATTTGACATTTTCAATAAAATGCGAAATTATACAAGAGCACTGCAAATGTTTTACATTGAAATCGGTGACAGATCCCTATTAACAGTATCAATAACCTCTAAATGTAAATGTTAATCTCAAATGCAGAGAACTGTCCCAAAAATTTTTTTAATAACACAATTTGTTGGAAAAAATAAAAATTTTTAAATATATCCCTTTACTCCTTCAAGGATTTGGAAGAATATGTTTTACTGTCATGTTGTAAAAAATCGAATATTTTTATTTATTTTCATGAACGACTATTTTTCTATTATTGGCAAATATACAGCCCAATTCTGAATATTTCCCGGGAATTTTTTCCCTTTCCTATCACTTATTCCCGGAAAAGAAATTCCCTCATTCTAATCACCCCGGGAACAAGAAAAAAAGTGGGAGGAAAATCAGCAAAAATAAAAAATAAAACAAAAAAAAAAATAAAAAATTCATTTTAATTTCTCGACAAAATTCTGTAAAATGTGTTACAGAATAATTTTTTTTTGGATCAGAAATTTACCTTTTTCCACTCAGTAATATTCTTATTTGGAGGACCTAGCGAATTTAGTTCCTCTTCAGCGCTTTGCCAGAACAGTTGGATATCCTGCTTATTTCCCCCTAAAAAAAACCGCCAGCAATTTCAGGATTCTGCTCCATTAGGGAGATCAAGTGTTGCAATTGTGTCTTATTTATACTTTTTGACCTAAAAAAATTACTTTAAAATACTATTTTATAATTTTTTAATTAAACTTTTTAAACTTACATTTTTACGTTATCTCCCTGCAAAATATTTGAGGAAAAAACTCCCAAAAACTGCTAACTGTTTTCCCCCATTTTCTATATTCATAATACCTACTTTTTTCCCAGGGAAATTTCTCCCTTTCTCAAATTGTGTTTAGAATAGGAGGAGAGACAAAAAGGAAAAAACTCGGGGGAAATTTAAATTCATAATAGGAGGAATGGGGAAAGGGAAATTTTTCCCGGGGAATTATTTTTCATAATTGGGCTGATAATTAACTAATTTGGGTTAGAGGAATCGTCCTTGCATTAGCAGTTCCCTCTAACCCGAACTAGCTGTATTAATAAAAACCAATTAATTATTTTAATACAAAAAAAAAAATTTCGCAAAATGCAATTCTATAAGCCAATTAGTATAATTTGAGACTTCACTTTGCCATCCCTGCATGCGTATAATTAATAAGCGAGCAGAGCAGAATATAAACAAAAACAATTGCGGAGGATATGAGAGAACGAGTGCTTTATGTGTGCAGACTTAACAAAAGCCGTTAAAAAGGATTTCCTAAGCGAAATGCAAAAATTACATTAAAGTTTAATATTTATGGTTTATTTAGGTATCTTCTTATACAAAACACGTGTAGTTGTAAACAGATATCGTGTGTGAAATAATCCACTGATATTTACATGCATACGAGTGTACGAGTATGTGTTATAAAACTACACAATTTTCGACAATTTTTCAACAGGGTTAATTTCCGTTTTCTTGCTCCTCGTTAAAACCAAAAACGTAATCAAAATCAAGAGCAAACACGTGCCACAGACATTTTTGGATAAAAATAAAATAAGAAAAAAAAAAATTAAAGAAAAAAATGAAAGAAAAAATAAAAGAAAATTTGTTTTAAAACAAACAATTTGTTTAAGTCTTCTCAGGATTTTTATTAATGGCTAGGCCGAACAAGAAAAAACAGTGAAATAAATAATAAATAAGGTAGAGATGTATTACAGAAACACCATTTGGCAGGACTCTTTTGGTGTGGATATGCAACAACAGTACAAAAACAATTTGATAACGAACACATTATGGCGTCATTTACTTTGCGCCAAATTACACCCATCAATGCGGCGTTCACTCTTTCCTGTTTAACCAAATTTCGCTTATAATATTGATATAAAATAATTTTTAATTTTTTACTTTTTTTTTAATTATTAAAGTTTCTTAAAGTAAAGGAATACATTTTTGCAAATCCTTAACGCTGTAGAGGGATATTTGAAGAAATATATTTTCTTAAAAAAAATACAGATTTATAATTATTATTTTTATTTTATTTATATATCTATTTCAAAATTAAAAAAAAAGAAAAGAATTAAAAAAAATTTATGTTGAATCTAAGATTATATGGTTTCACTCGGAAAGCTGTGATATTGTAAGAAACACGTAGAAATGGCGCCTGTAGCCATATGGTTAGTATGCATTATCGTACTCTTTAAGCTCTACTAATGATTTAGTATAAAATGTAACCAAACTCAGCATATAATATAAATGATTTCATCCTCAATCACAATAAACATTGTTGCAAAATATAAAGGATAACCCTTTTGAAAGGACGAAAGATTAAGATTTGCCCGGCAAATCTTACCAGTAATTTGTTACACTGTGTAATTACTGATGATCTTTAAACCGTTTAATGACAAACCAAAATTACATAAAGAAACTAAAAATGAAAGGAAAACTAGGCAAGTGTTCCTTCCGGATAAAAAAGGTATGCAATCCCTCTGATATAAATTGTAAGAATAAAATCAATAGATTTGTTCGATCTCTTTTTCATAAAATTGCTTGAAATGAACTTTAACTTTAAAAAAAAAGGAATAAGCTCGCAAGATAACGGACGGCATACCCCTATTAGCCCTATTCTAAAGTTTTAATGGTGAGGCTTGAAAAAGTTTAAAAAACTTTCCGCAAAATTTATTTCTCATTGAGCTAACTATATTTCAAATCTGAAATTTGCAGTGACTTGTTGTTATGAGCTTTAAAAAACTTTTAACGCTCCTTATAAAGCTTTTATAATGCTTTGATTTAGAGCTTTAATTTTTTTTTTTTAATAAAACTTTTATAATGCTTTGATTTAGACCTTTGATCTTTAAAGAACAAAAGACTTAAAAACCCTAGAGCTTTCAATAAACCAAATCTTTAAGAGTGCCCAAATTTTTCATATAAACCCACAAAATATGCAAAACCTGCAGATATAAATCCAAGAACGAAGTATGCTTTAAAGTCTTAAAGCTTTCATATTAATTAAACTTAGCAAAAGTTGTAAGTATATAAGGGGTGAAAATAAATTATTGCCGGAGCTTTTATTTTATTTTTTTTTTTTAGTCGAAAATTATAGTGTTTCATTTGCAAATAGGATTTTATTAAAAAAGCTTTAAAGCTAAAAAAATAAGAAGCAATGGTGTAAAAAGTCAAATTCACAAGCAAAGGGATAAGACTATAAACTTATAAAAGCATCAAATATGTGAGACTTAGCAAAATGTTTAAAACTTTGTAAAGTTTTCTTAAATATTAAATTATTTTAAATAAAGAATATTTTAAAATACAAAATTGAAAAGCTTTTAAAGAAAACTATTTAACGGCAGTACAATTGTTTTGCAATTTAAAACAAATTTGTACAGCTTTCCACTGCACAAGCTCTAAGTCTTATAAAGACTTAAGGCTTTTAATTGACTAACTTAACCTGCAAAGCTTTGGGTTTGATCGCAGGAAAGCATTCAGTAGTAGGCTGTACATTATTCATTCGCCTCTGGACGCACTCCTATGAGAAAAACAAAGTAATTCTTAGCTAAAATATTAAAAGCTTTTTGAAATCATGCAAATGTGTTGAAGCTTTTAAATCAAGCTTTATCGATAGCACACCAACGAAACGTAGAGCAGTAGAAAGTTAGCAAACATTTAAAGCTTAAAAGAGTCTTAAAAAGCTTTAAATTGATGCGCAAATGATAATGTGATCAACGAAACATTTTATAAATCCGCCAGTCTTTAAAAACTAGTAAATGATTTCGCACGAGAAAGTCTCTTCAAAGATTTCGCAATTATTGAAATGGAAATGATTTTGAAATTACAGTCTGTCGTCATGTTGTCTGCTGTATCAAATACTGATGGCACTTTTTTTTTTTGTTGCTATGTTTGTTCTCATGTTGTCGTTATTATTGTTGTTGCAACCATTAGCACCCAACTGAAAATTATAAAATTCCTGTAAAAAAGGGAATCTCTTATGAACCCACCACACACATCAAGCCTGTTCCTCTTCCTACTTGTTGTTGTATTATTTATTGTTGGCAATAAGGGTTTATAAGAACAACAAGTCAATATAAAAAACATACTGCTGCAGGGCTGTTGCACCATACGGTAAAGTATTACCGAGTCAACAACAACAGCAGTAACCCTCAACGAATTACAAACATTTAAACCCCAGTGTCCTTCATCCTGAATTTTAGAATCATTTAGGATAAGTTGTTGTATGGAAATGACGCATCATGCTACACGGTTTTCTGTTTGGTTTGTTAGTTAAAGCCGAAACGGAAATGAACATTAAAAGCACAAAAGTTTAACTTACACTCCCACCTCTGCATACGAGAGCGAGTACGTTTGCAATGAGATAACGGTAGGAAATATAGTGTTCATGCCGTAGCATAACGTAAAGGGATTAACAATCATTTCTAAGCATTGATGTGCACATATTAGGCTTTAGAAATGTTTTGCTTTTATTGAAATACTGGGGATTTGTTTTTCACATTTATTAACAAATCTCTCGGGTATATTTTAGCTTTTGTTAAGGACACAATGTAAATTAGTACGTAGTATGGCTGTTAAATTGCAGTTACGTCTTATTAATCATCCTTCTGAAAATAAAAGTTTAATTTATTATTTGCGGGGAAAATAATTTATGGGAAATAAGAAAAACAAAAAAAAACTTGAATAATCTTATGAAATACAAATTCGAAGTACTTTTAAAAAAATATTAAAGCTGTGAAAGCTATTAGGAGTTTCACTTTAGCATCATTAGAACTTTTGAGACTTTTGTCAAAGTTTTCACTGCATTAGTGCTGCATTTTATAAAATTTTTAATTATACACCTAAAATTTCGCTTAAAAACTCCATGGAGCTTTTTTTCTTACCCCTATAACCTTTATGATTATTTCAACTTAAAGTATTGACTATAAATTGTGATTATACGAGTAAGCTACAAAAGCTTAATAAAACATAATCTTTCCAACCGCCATAAGGGTGTAAATTAAGATGAACATTTTATTGAATCAACATCCCTCTTAAAGACCAATTTCCTTCATCTTTAACGTTCATTAAAGATGAAAGCTTAAGAGAAATGTTAGCTTGATAAGATTTTAAAGTTCTTTCAAGTTTAAAGCTTATAGGAAGTACTCATACATTGCGGCGGATACATAATAAATAAAAAGATTATAAGAGCTTAAAAAGATTATACTGCTAAAGTTTAGGTCATGAGTGGTTTGAGTTGACGAAAAGTAAAAGCTCTATGCATTTTAAAGTTAATTTTTCAAGTTTAAGGTTTATAATATTTATGCGCAGAACGAGTAAAGCTTATTACAATTAAAATCTAATCACAATCTACACTTTTTTTTATTATAATTTAAAGTTGAATAAAAGCTCATACCTACATTTAAGTTCAAAGCTCGGTAAAACTTTAATACATATAAGTAGAGTTGAAAACATACTTAAATCTGTCGGAGTCTCAAGTTTTACTCAAGCTTACATAGTTAGAAGTTATTAAATTCAAGTTCGATAGCAATACAATAAGAATAATACATAACGAACAAGTCAATAAAGCTTTAATACTGAAAAGAAAACCGTTATTGTACAAAGTTATAGGGGAGTGGAGCACTCTGCTTAATGCCTTCAGAAGGTATACATTTAATTGAAGCATGGTGTACATACTGTACACTGTCTTTCTTCGGAATGTAGAAACCATATTTAAAGCTTTTTAAAGCTTTTCAAAATTTTTTAAAACTACAAAAAATAACACTTTGTACAGGCTTCCAATAGAACTAGGCCAAATCCATAGAAAAATAAATTTATAATGCAAAAGAGAGTTTGCGGTTAAATTTATTTCGAATTATTTAAAGCTTAAAGCTTCAAATTAAAGTTCTCATTAGTGGTTTTGCAAATCACTTTTTACCCGAAACTTAACCTGATAATGATTTTGTTTTAATATGCAGCCAAATATTAGCCCAACCCTCAACACGACCACCGTAACAAATTGAATTTCAACATGATTTAAATGTATTTAAAGTTTATCGTCCTTTTTACCCCCGAAACTCCTTCAAACAATTCTCTGCCTGGCTTTTTATCTATGAACTCCTTAAAAATGCTATTCTTCCTTATTCACATGTAAAAGTGTTTAAACTTTTCAAAAGTGCATGTATTCACTTAAGTGTGGGTGTTTTACACAGGAACACTCGTACAAATATTTATACTCATGTGAGTAGATACTTTGCTTAGACGGCTCCCTTGAGAAGCAAACTGGCAGACAGACAAAACAGACAGACTACAGGATTCGAAAATGATTATGATACTGTTTAAAAATCTGTGTGTGCGTATGTGTGTGTGTGTGTGTGTTATGTTGTGTGTGTTTATGAAAAATGGGGAGTTATTGAAATGAATTTATTTATTAAATTTACTTAGATTTACTGGAATTATATAATAATGTTTGGGAAACAAACAAGCCAACACAACAGGGATCCTTAAGGGAGGAATAAACAATTTCCATAAATTTATGACTGGCACAACACAAGCAAAGCTTTTTTCCCTTTAACGCAAGCGAGCTATTAAATACCATACTAGTGAAGAAAGAAGTTATTTCTGGTAGATTTCCCTAACATAATTTTCTTCCCTGCAGGAGTTGCAAGGACCAAAAATCAAAATTGACTTCATCAGACTTTGAATAGATTCAATAAATTTCAATTTCATTCCTGAGCAGTTCTTCTTTTTTCTTTCAATATTAATTGAAAAATTAAATACATTCTTTCCTTTGCTCTTTTATAATTTGATACAAATATAATTGCTCTCATAATATCTTAATGTAAAGGATATTTCATTGTCCATAATGAGTTTTCTGTTCGGAATGTTTCTTTGTTTCCCCCCCCAAAAAAAAAAGAAAAACGTATAAAGTTTGTCTTAAAAAACCAAAACTGAATCCTTACCTTTTTCATGTTTTGTTGAATGACTTTTTTATCGTTGGTCCTGTTGATGTGGCAAGTCATTAGCAAAACTTTCGCTAAGGGATGAACTTCTGAAAGGAAAATAATGAAGAAAAAAATGAGAATAGAAATAAATTACAATAGAAAAAATAATAATTGAAATTCTAAGAAAAGATGTATTATGTCGAACGAAATAAGCAGGACGGCTTTTTTAAGATTTAAGCAAGAAAACTTTGAAGCTTGTAAGTAAAGAGAAAAAAATAAGCTTTAAGGATATTCACTTTTATTGAACAAAAACTTTAATGGAATTAATCACTATTATTTTATTATTTAAAATTGCTTAAAGCATTTTTTAAATTCCTGAAAACATTAAAAAAATATTGCCAATTCATTGGAAAAAATTTAAAAAAGAAAACAAATTTAAGCTTAAAAATTAATTTAATAACTAAACTGAATAAAAAAAGTGAATAAAGCGAAATAATAACTATTTAAATATTTATTTGATTCCAAAATATAGAAAACAAATTTAAAAAGAAAGCTTTTCATAGTTTTCAAATGGCTGCGGCAAACATACTTTTGTTTAAAAAAACTTAACCTCTAAAGCTTTGAGCTTGCCCGCTGGAAAATGCCCAGGCTCTAGGCATTAATCGAACCCTGGAGCTCCGCTGCATTATTCATTCGCCTACGGAGGCACTTCCAAGTAATATAACAATATAAAAAATGATATAAATATATAATAAAAATAAATAATATATAATAGAAATAAAAACTTGTTAAAAAGCTTCATCATAAATGATTTAAAAAAATTTCTATTTGAAAGTCTAAAATGGAAAACACATTATTGGTTTGTAGTTCTCGATTGATTATTGCGATGAGGGCATAACGGAGCCATTTTTTGACCAAATATTATTCAAAACTTTATGCTTGAAGATCTGCTAATGAGCTTTTTTAGCCACAAACGGCATATGAACAAGTTTCGCCACAAAAATTTCAAATTGAAAAGTAAAGGCTGCAAAGAAGCTTTTTATATATTTTTTAAAAAAATAGCTAAAATACATTATTAAGCACAGAAAAAGAGCTTTCTTAAATTCAAAAAAAATATGTGGGATTTTATAAACAGTTAAATTTAAATAAAATCTGAACAAAATCAGTGTTTTCAAATAGAAACTGTAAACCTATTCTTTGCCATATTTTATTAAAAAAAAACTTTGTTGTCTAACAAAAAGCTTAGTGTATAAAAAGAGATCCTGCTGACTCTCATCTAACTCGATAAAAGAAAAGCTTAAAATAAAAATGGCAAAATAAAATTTAAATGTTTTATCAAAACGAAAATTAAAAATTAAAAAAGCTTAAAAGCTTCAAAAGTTTGCCAAAAATTGTATTTGAAACACACTTAATTCTTAAAAATTAATGTTCAGTCAAAATATATAAAAAAAAAAATAATTTGATTTATTAAAAATCGGAAAATGGCTGCCCTATACATTTTATCATTGCCTGGAGAGACATTATCACATTGCCAGGATGTTGTAGAGCCTCTGGGAGCAAAGTAGGTGTTGTTAAGCTGTTGTTAGTAGCCTTTTATCCATGATTTTAACTTCCCTATGAAATATTTCTACAGAGAGCCGAGAAAGGAAGGTTTATGACTAGTGACTAATCCTTCCTCACTTAAACGTTGCAATTAGTAACCACCTGACCTCTTGACTGTCTGAGGTAGGCATCTTATACACTATCTTAGTCATTCGTAGTTAACGAACTCAGCAGTTCAGCCCACAACACTCTTAGACAACAATATAGAAAAATATTTTTGGCTAATATTATAATTTGAAAATTATTCCTTTTAAATTTTTTAGGTTGCAAATTGCTCAGAAACGCCAAAAATTAATTTTGACTTAAAACTACAGTTGTGGGGTTAGCCACCTCCTAAGAGCATTTCACGTCATGTTGAGGCAGATCTACAATTAATCTAAGATCTATTTCTGTTCATTACCCTAAGTTTGGCACAGCTTCAACGATAGGCGTACAGCCAATATTTTTTCATTGACGTGAAATTAAAACCCATATAATTCTATGGGTGGGGGAGGTTGTAGTCGCTAGCCTGCTGTGTCGAATAGTTTTAATACATAATATGAAATTGTTGCAAATATAAATTTGTCTGCATTTCATAGCATAAAGCAATAACAACACGTGTTTCCTGAAAACAATCATGCCCTCATGTACCCTTTTACACTGACATCTGTCGGCTCCATGGCACCAATCCTTGATTGCTCAATTGCTGGAAGCCCGAAATAATCAAATTCAATTAACTTTTAATATTCTGCTGAATAATAATTTCTTAAACTGTTACTTAGATTTAAATAAAAAGTAACTCTTTGCCCCTTGAGTGGAAAAGATGGTGGTCCTCCGTCTAGATTCTCTGTATTTGCTGGGTGTCGTCCCCAGTATATTTCAATGCTTGAAATCCATATGAATTTCTTCAAACTTGTAGAAATAAAAATACTATTTTAATATAATATTTTTAATAGCCCAATACAGATTCCTTTTATTATGTCCTGGCCTAACGTTGTCGATGTATATGTATACCAATAAGACTACAAATTTCATTGCATCTTTAGAGGATTTGTTTACTTATTATAAATATTTGAAAAAAATTAATTTTTTGTATAAAAAAGCTCACACAGAATTTTATACTATTTTATGTAACCGCTTCAGTTGTCAGTCTCTTCTTTTATGTTCGCGAATTTACAGTTGCATCTTAAAGGTAGCCAGGAAATAATAAAAATATTATTACTGCTGAGCATGATCCCTTTTATATTCGAGCTAAATTGGCCTTATAATATAGACGATAAAACCAATAAAAAAATATAATAAAAATAAAAATATTCAAGTTTTATTTTATGATAATTCCACTCATAAAATTTCTCTACTATACTTCGAGATTTAATCGTAAGACAAGGATTTAATTGGCAATTCCCATAATAAACAAAAACAAAAAAAAAAACATTAAATACAAGAAATTAATAAGACAATTACGAATTACATCTGACGCATTAAAAATTAATTTAAAAAAAAATGAAATTGATTCGATAAAACATTATAACTAATTTAAAAAAAAAAAGCCACAAGTGGTTCATTAAGAATTAAGAAAAGTCATCTGGCAACATTTTAAAAAGATATTAAAACAGCGAAAACATACCATTCTTGCAATGCTGTGTGCCTCTCTCTCTCTCTCTCTCTCCATCTCTCGACACACACGCTCTCTCTCTCGTGGTATTTGTGCGGTAGTACAAACCTCTCTCGTTAAATAAAACTCAAAGGACAAAACAAATTTACTCAAAAGAAAAGAGTTGGAATTTTGAGTGATTTTAATTCATTCATTAGCATAAACTTATTTGTACGCTCTATAGAATCAGGAGCAAAATAAAATAGGAAAGGACATGATACAGGAAAACGGCTGTAAACAACAATTGAATCAAAATGAACTGAAAGGCATGTTAAACTGGGGTGGAATTTATTGGTTTTTGTTGTTCTAATAAAACAGCCACACACACACGCACACACACATGCACACATTTCAACTAAAATTAAAGCATTTGCGAAATAGGAATACAGTAAAGATACAATTTTTTGGAACAAAAGAAACTTATACAAGGATATTGAAAGGACGTTTTGAATAAGTGATTTACGGAAATTTCAATTAACTTTAATCATAATTATTAAATTAAAGATAAAAATTAAAAATAAAATTTAAATAAGAATTTTTTTGAAAAGTTGCTTTAAAAATCTAAAGAAATTCTATAGTCTGTCAAAAGCATATCAGAGCAACCCCGGTGTATTCAGAATAATTAGCGAATTTCTTCGAGTTCCAAACAAAAATTAACAAATTTAAGTGTTGTGCCAACTTCTTTGTTTCCATAACAAATGCCATGCTTGTTTAAATATCGGTGATGAAACAAAAATCTTTAATAATATAAAAATTGCTTTAAACTACAAAAAAAAATATCATCCACATTCCACAATTGTGTTTACTTGCTTCTTCACCTTTTGACATTCCCTTTTACTGTGTTTATTAAGAATTGAGGCATTAAAGCGCATGTCCTTAAAGTGTCATACTTTATTACACACATAAGCATTTTTTCATCTTTTTTTTAGTAAAAAACATAAAAACAAAATCAACAACAAAAACAACATAACAATGCACAAAAAAGCCAAATGCAATTTTGTATGCAATTTGTAAAATTATGTGCAACGTGAAGGAATTGTGCAACATATTGCATGCAACAAAAACCGTAGTAAGAGATAAGAATTAAAACAAGCAATAAAAAAAATGTCAGTAGAAACTTTTTTTTGTGCTGAATTACGATTTTTGATAAAACATTATTTGAGTGTCAAAGAAAAAAGTAGTAAAAATACTACTGTTTATTATTTTACAAGCCCACATAACATTCGTCTTATACTTTGTTTTAATGCGCAACTTCGTAGAAAAATTAAAGGATAATTACAGTTAATTATATGAAAAAGATAACTTTATATCAAGAGAATTAGTATCAAAAAAAGTAGTAGAAATACTACTATTCCTTATTTTACAAGTTGGTTTAACACTTATCTTATATCTTGTTTTAATGGAAAAGTTCTTAGAAAAATCGCAGAATTATTGTAGTTACTTATATATAAAAGGAATAATTTTATATAAATAGAATTAGCATTAAAAAGTGTAGTAGAAATACTACTATTCCTTATTTGCAACTCCATTTCATATTGATCTTATATTTTGTTTTAAAGCGGAACTTCTTAGAAAAATTAAAGTATAATTACAATAAATTATATAAAAGGGATACGTTTATATCAAGAGAATTAGTATTAAAAATTGTAGTAGAAATACTACTCTTCCTTATTTGCAACTCCATTTCATATTGATATTATATTTTGTTTTAAAGCGGAACTTCTTAGAAAAATTAAAGAATAATTAGAATGAATTATATAAGAGGAATAATTTTATATAAATAAAATTAGCACTAAAAAGTGTAGTAGAAATACTACTATTCCTTATTTGCAACTCCATTTCATATTGATCTTATATTTGGTTTTAATGCGCAACTTCTTAGAAAAATTAAAGTATAATTACAATAAATTATATAAAAGGGATAAGTTTATATCAAGAGAATTAGTATTAAAAATTGTAGTAGAAATACTACTATTCCTTATGTGCAACTCCATTTCATATTGATCTTATATTTTGTTTTAAAGCGGAACTTCTTAGAAAAATTAAAGAATAATTAAAATGAATTATATAAAAGGAATAGTTTTATATAAACAAAATTAGTATAAAAAAAAGTAGTAGAAATACTACTTTTTCTTATTTTACAACTCCATTTAATATTGATCTTATATAATATTTTAATACACGACTTCTTAGAAAAATCGAAGAATCATTAGTTATTTATGTAAAAGGAATAGTTTTATATAAAACGGATTACCATTAAAAAGAGTAGTAGAAGTACTACTACTCCTTATTTTACAAGTCCATATAACATTAATATTATATATCGTTTAAGAAACGGGAGAATTTTCGTGATTATTATACGTCGACAATATTTTCATATAAAAGTTATTTTAATATTTAATGGTAGTTTTAATTCTTTTAGGTTACATTTTTAAAATTTTTTTTTTTTTTTTTTTGTTTAAAATTAATTCTTTTAAAAAGAGTTGATCATAAAACCCTTAAAAAAGTACTTTCAAAATGGTCTTTCCTAGAGTATTTTCGTGGCTTCGTATATACTCGCATGAAGTGCACCTTACAAGACGTGGGCCGAATAATATTGTTCCATAAGATTAAATATTTCTTAAGTAACCCAAGACTGAAGAAGATTCCCTCTTTAAGCAATCGTGCTCCATAATATAATGAACCGTTAACGCTCCTTTAAGGATTGTTAGAGATTTGAATATCAATAAGGATGCCTTTCTGATATTTTTTTTAATTTTCTTTATTCGCCTCGTTTATTTAATTAAATTTTATTTATTTTTATTATACTTAAATTTTAGTTCGTTTCTTCTTAATTTGCTAAGCGTTCTTTAAGGAGGGGTATCATCAATTACGTGTGGGATCACATAGATTTGTGAAGTTCAGTACGAGTATTCAGAATTCTACTCTGTTCCCAAAATGGACTTAAACACCAATTAAATTGGAAAATAGGGCAATTTTCGGGTACTAGATGGCTTAATTGTGCTTTGAATTTTTATTTATTTTAATGTTTATAATTTAGAATTTTTTCTTTTTTTTGCTGGTTCCAATTAGCATACCGAATAAAAATTCCAGTAAATATTATTAATATTATTATTATAAAATTTAATTATATTTCATTTTATTTTAAGGCTTAATTTATTTATTTTCTTTTAGTTAATTATTAATATATTTTAAAATGCCTTGACAAGTATTTTATCAGAAAAGGGACTCAGAAAGCTGTTTTTTTGTTAGCTGCAAAGAAGCTTTCAATCCTGAGGCAGACTGTTTTTCCTGGAAAGCGTCGCAGAGCTGCAGAACTTTCTTGAAGATGTTCACTTCATTTTCATAAAAATTATTTAACTAATTAGTTAATAAATTAATTTTATAAAAATTTACTGGAAAATATTCTGCAACAGCTGGTTATGTTGCAGAATATCACAAAATAAACAAAAAAAAAATTAAAGAAAATTTCAGCTGTTACTTTTGACGGCAGGAAAATATTTACTTAAGGAAACCACAAACAAATTATTCGTAAATAAAAAAATTATTATTTTTCTTTTCAATGTTTTTAAGAACTTTCTAATAAAGCTTAAAGTTATTAAAATTAAGCAATGAAGTTTGGCACTTGACTTACAGCGCAGGTCTTTTAACACAGCTGAACGGCATTGCCAGCTCAAATTAAGGTTGCCAACTTTTTTTTTTCCTTCATAACTAAATTCAACTAATGAATAAAAATTCTTGACACCATTTGCAGCAACAACAAAAAATTTATACAGACGTCAAGGAAGAAGAAATAGGGAATTAATTTAAAGTATAAAATAAATGAAAAAATAAAAAGTGTAGTGCATCAGAAAATATTATTAATAAAAATGTGTTTTGTGTGGACTAAAATAAGAATATTATAAATTGTATGAAATTTTGCTAAAAGCCAACATGGAAATTATGGGAAAATGCCATAAACCTTGACAAACAAAAAGACAAGAAAAAGTGAGAAAAGGAATGCCAATAATAATCGTAAAATTTCTATGCATTTGTATAAGTACACACACGCAACCACCAACACATGGGAATGCTTGAAAGTGTTGGTGCCGTGCATGCAATAGAAGGGGAAAGAGAGTGCATTTAAATCAAGTAAAAGAATTTTTAGTTTTTAAATAATTAAAATATACAAAAGTAGTAAAAGAACGAAAACTTTATGAATGGATAACTACAGGAAAAAGGTGGGTAAAACTTACTTTTACTTTTACGCTATTTAGAGAAAACTTGCAGCATGTTTTTAGGCTGAATGTAGCATTTGCTACTCGTTTAAATAATATAAAGAAAATCATTTAAAACGATTTTTTTAACGCTACAATTTAATAAATTATCCTTTTGAAGACCCTCCTCGATATATAAATCAATAAAGTTTAGTGTTATTTCATTTTCCTAACGTTTTTTATGTGCTAAAGTTGAATGACTTTGCCCTGAACTTACAAGCAATTCATCATTCAATTGCTTGAGAGTGAAAAACAAACAACATAATGGCATACAAAAGTCTAAAAAGCAACAATAACAATGCCTGGCAATTGTTTAAGGAAATTGTTTTTGTTAAGAGTACATTATAAGAAAAAGGAGGAAGGACAATGAATGAAATGCTCAAAGCATAAAAAAAAAGTTGTTTAAATAAAATACTAGTTTGTGTAGTTTTTGCTTGCAGTATTATAAAAAGCACTACGTTGTGGAAAGGGTACTAAAAGTACTAATTTTTATAAAACAAACAAAAAAAAATATTGCACAAAATTATTTAAATTTTATGAAACTTTTTGAAAAAAGTGTTAAAATAGTATTCATTAAGAAATTTTGCTGATATTATAAATGAAATCTAACTGCGCGTTTTCATTGAAATAGAGAAAATGGTACTTTAAAGGGGGCGGAAAATATTTAGTACTTAAGGAAATAAAACTTTTTAATATTCATTATCAAAAAACCTCTACAGCACAATTTGCTTTAAAGGATATCAGTTATATTTCAACACGACTTTTCAGAAAAAAATAAGAAAAGTACTATTCGTTTCTCAGCTTCAGCCTAATAAAGTACTTTTCATAATTACATAAATGCATATTTAAAAAGTTTAGTTCTTAAGCCTCGTGTACTGTAGGACTTTATTTAAACCACTTATTTATAGAATAAAATACCTTAAGGTTCACATTCATATATAAGGTACTTTATTGAGGTGAAAATGGGAAGAAATTAGTACTTTTTTCTGAAAATTCGTGTTCAGCGTTATTGTTTGTTGACTTATTTAATGGTGACTTTATTTATTAAACTTTCACTTTATTTATTAAACAATTTTGCTTCTAGCCAGCTGATGCCTTCTTATATAATTTTGCAACACTGTTTTGAAAGCGCAAATGAGCTTGTAAATGTGGTTCTAGATGCTTCTTCTGGAATGTTTAGAAACCGACTTTTCAAAAGCATTAAGTTGTAGAATATAAGTTTTACACGTGTAAAGTTATGCATTCAAACATTATAAAAGAGTATACTTTTAGGCTGAAATAAATGTAAGATAATGACTGCAATCAATGGCTTTATATAATATAAATTATCATTAGTAATTAGGAATGTGAATAGATCTGAATCCAGAAACTGTTAAATAGCAGCATTACTTCTTTCACTGAAAGCAGTTTTTACTATTAGAGAGAGTTGCCAGATTATTTGAGGATATTAGACGACAAGCAAAAGTGAAACGGTTACAACGGACATTTCAGGTTTATGACGTGTATTTAATGAACAAGTTCTCAGTCATACAAGGTCGTTGGCCAAGGTCGTATCAGCAACATACTCTATTGGGCAAAAATTGGCAAAAGCCAGTACTGTAAGTACAACAAAAAAAAAATGGAAATAATTTTTCTACCACCAAAGTCATTTTCTAAAGAGCAGGAATGACCCTATTATTTGTATTAGCATATTTTTATGAATGGAGAACTTAAAGAAATATTACGCAACGCAATCAGTGCCTTCTATGCATTTGCAAAGAGAAAATGAGTTGTGTTTTTCCCGATTTCATTAAAATTATAATTGTTCGCAATCGAACTTTTTCAAGGTCGTATTTCGGCTTTTTTTTCTTAACTTTTAAGATGCTCGTAAAAATGCGTTTGAAGGAAATAAAACGAACATAATGGTTACTTCAACCGTGCAGATATCCTTCGGCATATTTTTTTTTATTATATTGTTCGATTAAGTTTTGCAACTACTAAAATAACAATAACAAAAGTACTTTTTTCAAAAAAGTACCGTCTATGAAAACATACGTAGAAAAATAACTTTTTTGAAGCAGTAATTTAAAATGCATTTTCTATATGTTTTCTTGAATTTGCAATACGTTTTATTTTGTATTTTTTTTTTTTTTTTTTTTTTTTTTTGCTAAACTACTTTTTGTAAAAGTACTTTTTTCTAAATTGCTCTGGAACTGGTGATTTTTGAAAGCGTTCTTTTAAAATTTTCTTTGGCAAATAGTACATTTATATGAAAATGTACTTTTAGAGCTTTAAAGTTTATGTTTCTGTAGTCACTTTTGGAAAAGATACTTTAAGGAAAATGACTTTAGCAAAAATTAGTACTTTATACTTAAAGGAAATTTTTTGAGAAAATTTATTTTATGAAAGTTTAATGTTTAAAAAGGGCTCATTGCAAAAAATAAAAATTTACTTTTTTACAAAATACTTTTTAAAATATTATTAATTTTTTTTTAAGAAATACTGTTTTTAAAAAATCTTGTTACACAAATTTCTCTTTTTTCCAAAAAAAGAGTATTTTTTTAAAATTTAGTTTTAAAAAAAATACTTTTTAATTTTGGAAAGGATGTCATTTGAAAGTTAATATTGAAATGGCTTACTCCTTTGAAAGGTACGTTCTAGAAATTTCCATTTTTGAAAAATACTCTACTTTTACTTAAAGGCCGGATGATCCTTTAAATCCTTCACATACATGATTTGATTTAAATTTATATGCTCCCTGCTATATATGCTGAAGCTTCTAAAACACCCCTCGTGCATTGCCGATATCATAAATAATTTTGAATAAATCAATTTTCTAGGTTTGGAAACATTTATCTACTTCTGAGTCCAAACAATTCCAAAAGAAATGATTGATTTGTACAACATCCCGTTTCTTGTTTCACTTAATTTAGTTTGGCTTTTGACTTCCACAAAGAAAACTAAATTTCTGCAATTCTAATGATTTTAAAAGTTTTTCTTTATTGTCTGTTTTTTTTTTTTTTGTTTTTGGCAAATTTTCAAATTCATGTCGCCTAACAACGCCGCAATCCATCAGTGCGCAGAAATTATAATGGGCGCCTCAATAATTCCATGTTTAGGATTATTATTTGTGTAAATTTATGATAATTTTTTTTTTGCGAGCTTTGCGTTATAGACACACTTGTATTTTACTTTATGTTGTTTTGTTCCAACATTATTTTATAAGTGACGGATTCACAGTTCATTAATTTCTTTAAAAAGTGCTCGCTAATGTCTTCACTAGTGATGCTTTTTAAATTAATACATTTCACTACACAATTGAGGAACCAATAGGGCAATGGAAACGATATTTGATGTTCTCAAGTAAATTTACAAAAAAACTGCATGCAAAATATTACTTTTTTCACTGAACGCAGCTTTTACTATTCGAGAGAGTTGCCAGATTATTCGAGGGTATTAGACGACAAGTAAAAGCGAAACTATTACAACTGAGATTTTAGTTTTACGACGGGTGTTGGATGGCCAAATTCTCATTCATACAAGGTCGTTGGCCAAGTTCGTATAAGAAATTTATTTGGATATCAATAAACCAACACTCCGCGTCCATTTTCAGTATAAGTCCTTTACGCCACATTAATAAAATATTTATTATTAATGAATTAAAAAATTGACAAAAACAACAGCTGATTCATTGTCACACACGCAGCAATACTGCTGCCTTATATGCATCACCTTCGCCACCAGCTGTTCGTACTATTACCATCCCTTTCTTCTAACTCCGATACGGAGCATAGTATGATTAGGTGCCATCCTCTAAATGCTAGGCTTACTTTTGTTGCCGAAAGCGGATTTTATTGAAAATCTCTCTAAGCAATGCTTGGAATGCATGTGATTTGTAATTGCCGCTGTTGCAGCTAAAGTTAGCCGGTGTTAAAACCGCTATGAGCTTGAACTCTAATCGAAAGCTTTCACCAAATATTTGGCCAGTTCTTCCACACTGCTATCGTGTCAAATACTGAAATTTTCCCGAGTATTAAATATCTCCAATGCTGAATTCTTTAAAACTGTTTTGTTTAAATCGATTTATTCTCGTACCTCAAATTTGCTTTAAATTGCATCATAAAACCACACGGATAACTGTCTTTGAAAATTGATTGATCTGGCATCATGGTAGGTTCTCATATCAAAGATGATAATGATGCTGCTCGTGACGCCGTCTATTTTAATGAATGTAAATATCGCCTACGTAAAACTTAAACACCACCACATTAATGCGTTCAACTTAGAAAAGATTATTAAAAAAAACCCCCCAAAAAAAAAATAAAAAAAAAACAGAAAAACGTATCTGCTGGATTTCATTAAAAACTTAATCAAAATATATAATTATCATCTCTGTTTGCCACATGCAATCAATTCAAACTGTTGTTGTTCTCTATTTTTATGGACTGCAATATTCATTCATTTGTTCTTTTAGCTTAACAAACGCTGCTTTAAAAGCAAAAACAAAAAAAAAAATAAAAACAATAAAAACAATAAAAACAAATAGAAAATATAGAAAGCATTTCAGACAATAATCACTCAACGGTAGGGAAAAGTGTTGCTGCATTAAGTGTGCGCTGTTTTCTGTGGTTTCTACTGATAGTTAATTAAAAAAATGTACAACAAAAACAAACAATAAACAACAAACTGGGCCACTAGATTCTGAAAGATCCTCTAGAGGAATTAAATTGAAAAAAGACAAACACTTTAATGTAGGTGGTGCACATCGCGGAATTAGAAATACTTAATTGATTTTCAACACTGAACAATAAAATTAATTCAATTTCATATAAAAAATAAAAACAAAGACTAGGGGTTGGGGGTGGATGATATTTGCTATTTGTTTCTGAAAAACATAATTGAACTACAAATTAAAATATTAATAAATATTATTAACACAGAGCAAATAAATATTTATCAACTACTGAAGATTTGCCTCTTTGTAATGGGTGAATGGTAAGCACTTCTTTCAAGCATGACATAAACAGAAAGCATTAATTGTTAAACAGCTTTGTTGGTCGTGATTAAACAAGTAACTTCTCATTAGAACTTATTGTTGAGCATCTGTTTTGAGCAATAAATTGTGAACCTACTTTGAGCAATAAGTTGTGAATCTACTTTGAGCAATAAGTTGTGAATCTACTTTGAGCACCAAGTTGAGCATCTATTTTGAGCAATAAGTTGAGCATCTATTTTGACCCATAAGTTGTGAATCTACTTTGACCAATAAGTGCTTAAGTTATTTTGAGTGATAAGTTGTGAATCTACTTTGAGCACCAAGTTGAGCATCTATTTTGAGCAATAAGTTGTGAACCTACTTTGAGCAATAAGTTGTGAATCTACTTTGAGCAATAAGTTGTGAATCTACTTTGAGCACCAAGTTGAGCATCTATTTTGAGCAATAAGTTGAGCATCTATTTTGACCCATAAGTTGTGAATCTACTTTGAGCAATAAGTTGTGAACCTACTTTGAGCAATAAGTTGTGAATCTACTTTAAGCAATAAGTTGTGAATCTACTTTGAGCACCAAGTTGAGCATCTCTTTTGAGCAATAAGTTGTGAATCTACTTTGAGCAATAAGTTGTGAATCTACTTTGAGCAATAAGTTGTGAATCTATTTTGACCCATAAGTTGTGAATCTACTTTGAGCAATAAGTTGTGAATCTACTTTGAGCATCTATTTTGACCCATAAGTTGTGAATCTACTTTGAGCAATAAGTTGTGAATCTATTTTGAGTGATAAGCTGTGCAACTACATTGAGCAATAAGTTGTGCACCTTTTTTGAGCAATTTTGAGTAGTGCATCTACTATGAGCAGTTATCTTTGCATCTATTTTGAGCAATAAGCTGTGCATCTGCTACAAAAATCGCATAAAATTGTTATTCTTTATTATTATCTGAATTAAAATAATTATTTCGTTTAAAAATTAGAAAACAAAAAAAATCACAGAATTTCCTGATTATAATCCTTCGCCACAAATTTAAGGAAATTTCAGTTTGTGGCTCCGTAGCTACCAAAAGTGGTAGCAAACTCATTGAATGTTTTTATTCAGACCTAAATGTAAATATAAGCCATTGTGCTGAAGTTTTTGCCTTTAAAATATCGAAATCCCTAAAACGGGGAAAATATGTTCCAAAAAAATAATTTCGTATAATAAAGCTGAACTTTCCGCAATGTTTGATCAACAATAAATATAAAGGAAAATATTTTATTTGTTACTTCAAAGTACTAAAAGTCCTAGAGCGGAGAAGAATAAGAGTGGAAGAATTTTTAGTCGCTTACATAATAAATTCAAACAATATTATTGTTACTTTCGGTTTTAAAATACCGAAAATCCTAAAACAGGGGAATGTGTCCCAAAAATCATTCTTTTGCAATAAAAAGCGTTCTAATGAAAATATTTATAATATTTAATTTTTATTTTCAAAAGTAAGATTTTCAAAATAATATATATTTTAATATAAATTGCGACGTCTTCAGGAGAAACGAAGAATGTTTGAGTAACATTTTCCAATAAATAAATATTTTTTTAAGGATTCTTTGAATTTTTCAGCAACGAAAATTCTTCATCCGGGAGTACGTCTTCCCTATCTTTTATTACATAAAAAATCCCCTTGACAGTCCATACACTTGAAAGTAATATTACCTTAAATTGCCAAAATATTGCTGTTACAAACCAAAATCCTAAAACGGGGAAAATCTGTTCCGAAAAATATTTTTTTACATTAATGGTCACTTTGCTGGAATATTTAATCGAAAGCTTTGATTTTCGAAAACTGTTTCCAGCAGATTCTAACACAATTACTGTCTGATCTAATTAAGAGAATTAGTTGATAAATTAAAATAATAAATTAGTTGATCGATCTAAATTAGTTGATACTCTAAAAGGGGGAAAATCGGCCAAAACTATATTTTCTTCCCAAAAATAGTCACCGTTCCAAGTGGATTCTTAAAAACGAGTGAGTGAAGGGAATGATCTTCCTAAAGTTAAGCAAAGTTTGGAGAAGACTTTAAGGCTAGTTAACTAGCATTTACAATGAGATATTTTTTACATTTCTTACATATGTGTGTAATATTTCCTTGTATGGTAATATGGCCGCCTTGGGCAATAAAATTTGGCCACATAGGAAAACGCCTTATATCGCCGGTAAAAAGACATCTTAAGGATTTCAGAACTGTTTAGTTTATGTGAGAAATCATTATAGATTTTGAGTAATCGAATTTAAAAAAATGTGGAACGCAATATTTCCTTGTATGGGCATGTGGCCGCCTTGAGCAATAACATGTGGCCACATGGGAAGTGATACTGCAGAACGCCTTATATCGCCGGTAAAAAGACATCTTAAGGATTTTAGAACAGTTTAGTTTATGTCAGAAATCATTATAGATTTTAAGTAATCGAATTTAAAAAAATGTGGAACGCAATATTTCCTTGTATGGGCATGTGGCCGCCTTGAGCAATAACATGTGGCCACATGGGAAGTGATACTGCAAAACGCCTTATATCGCCGGTAAAAAGACATCTTAAGGATTTCAGAACTGTTTAGTTTATGTGAGAAATCATTATAGATTTTGAGTAATCGAATTTAAAAAAATGTGGAACGTAATATTTTCTTGTAGGAGCATATGGGCTACTTGAGCAGTAAAATTTGGCCACATGGTAATTGGTGCTCGCATACGAAATATTTTATGGAGAGCTCTGAAGATTTCAGCCATTTCTTACAAGTACCTTTTTTACTATAACGAATAAATAATTAATTTGAATGGAAATATTTTCAAAATGCCTTAAAGCATAAAAAGATTTCAAGGCGTTTTCAACAAATATCATTAACTCGCCGGGATATTCTGAATTAATTTTCTTAAAAATCATTTGCTATTTAAAGTAAATTATTTTCCTCATTTTATTTCATTTTAAATTACTCTCCATAATTAATTTCCTCTAATAAAGCACTTTTTAGCAATCATTTTTCGTTTACTAGTTCGCCCTCGGCAGCCTTTTTCTTCTTTTGCGCCAGATTGCCAGCTTTCGGTGGCGTTATTGTCATTATAATTATTGGTCGCGCATTGAAGCCAGACGCCTAGACTGGATGGCAGCCAAATAGTCTGTTATTACTTTTATATAGTATTTGCATTGAACTCCTCGT
Organism: Ormia ochracea; assembly: GCA_963402855.1. Lineage (NCBI taxonomy): Eukaryota > Metazoa > Arthropoda > Insecta > Diptera > Tachinidae > Ormia > Ormia ochracea. Next base: position 16,179,219 of record OY727107.1, on the reverse strand, counting down.
ATGTGAGCGGTAAGCCATCATACAAGATGACGATGTGCGTGTGCCTGGCAGCCTGGCTGCCATCTAACGCATCATGCTAGAGGTTCGTAGCCACCAACAAGAAAAATTATTAATAATCTTCAACATCAGTTTATGCAATGTTTTGTAAAGAAAATTCTGCGACAGTGGCGTCCACAGAAGTACGTGCAAAAATGTTATATTCTTTGGTTTCAGATTCCGAATAAAAAAAAGTTTCGCAATTTTTTTTTTTTAAAAAAGATTATTCATATTTTACATTTAACAAATAAAACATGTCTTTGCTTTGGGTTGGATTTTTTTCCTTCAGAGAATATGTTTGAAGAAATTAAAAATATCGAATAAATATTTTTTTTTTGGGCGATGAAGTATTCCTGCTCTATCTGAGAATAATTTTTTATATTTTGTGTATTATTAAAAAAAAAAAAAAAACATACAGAAAAAATGAATACCACTATTAGCTGAGACTCGCCAGACATCCCTATCTTCTTTCAGCATTATCAGCTGTTTCTTGACGTATACGCCAAAGGCTGGTTAATAAGAAAAACAGAACACGGACGAACAACGACAATGCGACAAATTTTTCTGTTAATGAAGCACAGTAACGAAGAAGAAGCTGCAATAACTGTTAGTTGATCAATATTTTTATTAATAATCTGTTAATATTAATAAATATTCCTCAACAATTTAATTATTAACCGGAACACAAATAAAAATAATAATTAAATGCACTTACTTATTTAGGAAATTTATTCGAAAACTTTAAAATAAAATAAAAAAGTTATTAATGGAACAATGAACCCTACTTGAGCGTTTGAAGACTAAATACAAACATGGTAACACTGTACTGATTTGTTTGTCGTTCGCCGGCACATAAAATGGGGTATCTTGGATATCTGCCTCTAATGCTTAACTGAACGGTGCTCTTAACACTGAGTAAATGCAATGAGTTTTGCTATAGCCTCTGTTCAAACATGAGCTTCCACTCTTATTCAAAAGATTCAGTTTTGATTAACCAACTTGCTAAAGCGTTCGACTTTTTCCATCCGTTACTATAGGTAACCACTAGGGGTAACCAGTGAAGTCAAATTACTAGCTCACCCCAAGAAGATCCATCCCATTGAACTAATAGCGTATATAGAATGGGAGCAGCACCTAGAGTACTACTTGTTTGACAGTATCAGATCGAGGACTAGCCTCAACACGAGACCAGCCACTCAAGAGAAAGCTCCCAAACACCTTTTGGTATCAACCACAGCTACCACGTCAAAACTTAAAGGGAGACCTTACTAACACAGCTTTCATTCTTGCTTTGATGTTGATATCTCTAAACCTACAAGCCCACAGACGAATATAGTCTATCAACCCCACTCTCTTCAGGAAGGCCCCAAATTGCTGCTGCTTCTTAACAATCCTTATACAAAATTTCATGGTTGGCAATTAAAGAATTAGTACATTGAAAATTATGTGATGCTACTACGAAAAATACAACACTGGTTGGTCTTATTTAAGTTTCCAAAAAAAAAAAAAAATCAATCGAAATAAATTAAATTAAAACAATATTTCCAAAAATGTTTATACTAAACAAACCATTAATTAATAACTCGATTTGTTGATTTAATTTTTATTTATTTACTCTGCATCTGGGAAATTAAAGTTATATCGTTTTTACTATCGAAAATCATAGTCCCAAGTAGAATCACTTTCAAAGCACATCAATGGAACTGTTTTTATTTACTCGCATCTTTGGAGGGAAATTTGTAAACGATGTATACTTCTAATCATATAGATATAGAGACCCAGCAGCATGGCAAGACATTTCTAGTTTCTACACATCAGAAATCACGTTTTAGTTTATCAAAAACCCAGTAGCAGCATTAAACCTATTTTTATTTATTTTGAAACTACAAGTTCATTATTTACAAATGCCAGGTACTCAATACACACCGTGTAAAGAAACGGATTCAAATGTGTATGTTTTGTGTTTGGAATTTATTTAAAAAAAAAAAAACAATGACCGCCCGCTTTCTGTTCCTCGCAACACATTTGCAACGAATAGTGAATGCCATTAATATTTATTTACGGCTCATGTCTTATAGTGTTTTTAAGATGAGTAAGTTTCCGCATATGATTCATATACTTTTGTTCATGTGTGGCGCCTAAAAGTATGCAACGTAATGCTTTTTCCTCTTTTCTTCAAATGAATGATTCATTAGGAAGTAAAATACTCGCATAACAAAATTAAATGAAGAATTGCAATAATGAATTAATCTTGTTTAATTTTAAATTAAACAAATAAAATGATAACAAATTTTATACGAGCAATTTAAGGATATTAAAAATAAAAATTTTTAAAGTAGAGAAAAACAATTATTGATATACAAAAATATTTAAAAATTTAAAATTTTAAAATTGTCTTTATAATTTTGAGAACCTGCTAAAATTAAATTAAAAGTCATTAAAAACATAATTAAAAGTTTTATAATTTTTAGGTCTTTAAAAGTACGCGAAATATTAATCCAATTGAAAGACTTTATAATTAAGATAGCTTTTATACATCGTTTTAATTTCCATAAAATTGTAAAAGTAAAACCTTGCAAAATTGTGTTAATCATATCGCTATTCAAAATAGCTACAACTCAAATTTACAATTTAATTAAATATGAAAAAACTTAATTTTATTACTTAAAATTTCTACAATGGAACAGAAAAAATAATTGTATGCCAGCCGATTTATGAGAAAAAAAAAACTATATTCATAAATTTTGAGTTGCACCTATTCTTGGTTTAGGGAGCGATATGAAGCAAATTAAAATTAAGTACAGTTTCCAAGCGTAAAAAATAAAAGGGAATGTAAATACATGCGATAGAATACATTTCCAGCAAAATATATATAAAAACATTCGGTATAAAGTCGAACATGTTTATTATTAAATGTTTAGTAATCTGGCAGCACTGGCATAACTTTACTTACACACTCACTTGTAAAAACTTTGAAAGTAAACAGTTACAACAAAAATTATATTCTTTTCTGGTTTCTGCCATTAACCCACCACCCCTTAATTTATTCACACTCATACTCGTGCATACACACACGCAACAGCCATGCATCCACACAAACATAAAGGAACACAATAAAAATTAAAGCTACGCCATACATACACACATACAGATACATCAGGTATTTGCATTAACGGGAGATTCGTGTAGGAATCAGCGATAATGCCAACAAACACACAGTTTCCAACTTCAAGGTGGAACGCAAGTGAAGTTAATCTTTTTTATGGTCGTTTGTTTACTTGTCATTTATTTCTAATACGAATATTTATAATAATGAGGTCCTGTTTGATGGACTGAAGGAACATTAATATATGTATGAATACTGGAAATGTATTCTATCCCATATAGGTATATTCCCTTCCATTTTTTACGCTTCGAAACTATACTTAATTTTAATTTGCGTCATATCGCTCCCGCAGGCTAATGAATAATCCTCAACCTACTAAACTGGAGGTCGCGGGTTCGTTTCCTGAATACTGGAAATGTATTCTATCCCATGTAGGTATATTCCCTTCCATTTTTTACGCTTGGAACCTGTACTTAATTTTAATTTGCGTCATATCGCTCCCGTAGCTGACTGAATAATGCTCAGCCTACTAAAACGTAGATGTCGGGTTTGATGCCTGCCCACACCATGGGTGTTTGCTAGCATATAAGCCGAAAGCTTTGCATGTTAAATTAATTAACAAAAAAAAAATCATTAATGGATTGTATATATTTTTATTTGTTTATCAATAATCAAATTTGCTTCATTTTGGCACATAAAAGATTAATAAATATTGTTTTGCTGCACTTCCTACTGTTTGCCACCTCAGCGTTCACTCTTGCTTTGAGCTATTTCCTTCTAAGTAATGTGTTAAAAACATAAAATACAAAACATAATATAAATCTGAAAAGGAAAAAGTCAACGAAGAAGCTTTAAAGCTTTTTTTCACACAATAAATTATTAAGTAAACATCGTTTGATATATGAATGCAGCACAGAAATATCAGTTGGCCAAATAGTAAAAACTGCATATGCGTCACAAAATAATTTTTTTTTTATTTATTATTTTTTTAATAATTTTTCTATATATTAAAGTTCGCATAAATTTCCAGTTTGATGCAAGATACAAAGCAGAATAGATACAAATGTATATGTATATATATGCTGCATTCCAGCATTTTCCTGTTTTTCTATTAAATTTTTCTTATAAAAACCCATTTATAATTTTTTCTTCAAGTCCAGTACATCTGTCGCAGATACTTAAATTTTAAAAGTTAAAATTTTCCTATTAACAAGTGGAAAAAATCTTTAAAAAAATATTCGTTAAAATTAACCCTTTTTGACTTACTACTTTATTGCCGCAAAGGGTACATTCATACGTATATAAGTTTACATACGAGAATATATCAGTAGGTACGTATACATGCATACTCTTATAATTAGATACCAAAGAATCTCAATTACAAACTATTGATTTATTATATAAAAACCATTTCAAAATTGCGACCTTTTGTTTGCTGGGATACTCCATAGAAATGAGTGTACACTTGAAGCACTCAAAGTACATTAAGCTTGCGTAGAATTTTTTCCCTTATCTGGTAAGCATTCTTGGGGGAGAGACTGAATGCAGAAAACAAGCACTCCCATGCACACACACATACCCATGCGAGTACACGTGCACACACACACAGCTGCTGACGCTGACATGCTTGCACACACACTCGTGTACTCGTGTACTCGCTTACATTCTTAGACAGAACGAGTGCTGCATGGATTGGTACCTTCGCCTAGAGTTGTTCATTATTTTGAGGAAATGGACTAAAGTTTTAGTCTTGAGTAAATGCTTGTTTAGTGTATAACGGATTTTTAGCCGCAGAGCGTGTGCTAACGGGAATTCACTTCTGCTACAGATGTGCAGTGCTGTCTGTTATAAAAATACAACAAAATCGCTGAAGATGAAAATCTAAAAATATCAAATTGAAAAGTGTATTTTGGAAGAAAAAAAAAATATTGGTGGAAAAATGAAGTGTGTGCTTTTAATAAAAAGACATAAATTTTAAAATCAAAATAAGTGTTTTAAAAATTATTTTTAAAATAAAATGCAATAAAAACTGAAATCCGAAACTCATGAAAAAGCAAATTTAGAGGAAATCAAATAAAAAAAAAAAATACTTTAAATTAATAAGAACTTTAAAGCAAAAAAAAACATCAAACGATTTTTTTGAAGAATTTCAAGTACATCAGAAAAATAGTTGAAACTTTTTTAAGAAAAGTTCTTCAAATAAATTTAATAAAAACACTTTCGAAAAAAAATAAATAAAAAAGTAAAACAGTTTCAGAGTATTTGCCATATAAATTGTGTAAATGAAGTTCCAATAAGAATTGGGGAAATTTCTGGACCAGTAAAAAAATATTTATTCCAATTATAGTAAACTGGTCTCTTCTCTTTATTTTAATCTAAATAATTTTCTTAGACAAAAAATAAGTTTTTCTTATTTCTTTTTCATAAGTTTTACAGACATCGATTTAGCAGCAAAATTTTTCTGCATTTTGAAATATATTTTTTAGATAAAAAAAAATTGTTAATGCCAGTAAAAAAAGATGGACTTAAAAAACAATTTTTTGGAATGCCATACAAATTGTGTACTTGCTGAGACCGCTGGACTTTCCGAATTCTAAAATATTAAAAGTTTTTTGTCTAAGTACTTCATTAAATGAAGACCTTATTATCCTTTTAGGCTTCCTGCTGCTTTAAAACGAAAACCGAATATATAAAAAAAAATATTATTGTTTATAAAGTAAACTGTATCATTCCAAACAATAGACTGACATACAGAAAAAAAAGGAAGTAATATAAATCTCAGTAAATTCAATAAATTTGGGTAAGGTAATGAAAGTCCTTAAAAAATATGGATTTTCAGGATATTTTATAATTCTATAAAATATATAATTTTTTCGGCTTTTACTCAAATTTTTCTTTTATTAATAAAAACTATTTTTCTGAATTTTTTTAAATAAATTAAACAAATTGCTAGTTTTCGATTTTGAATTCGAATTTTCAAACTTAAATTCGAATTTTCGAACTACTTTGCTATATACGTTTTCAAAATCGCCATTCCTGAAATTTATAGCGAAGTAAACAAAAGTCAAGCGTCTTAAATCCAATGAAAATTGTAATTTAAATAATTTCGAAATTTTTTTTGGAAATATTAGAAGAAGTAATAAAATTAGATATTCAAGTAAATTATTTAAATTCCGAAAAGTTTAAAAACCACTTTGAAGGGCTTTAGTGTTTTTGTAAAGCAAGTTCAGGAACTTTGTTAAATATTTATTAGATTTAATTTATGACGTGTTTGAAAGTGTTAAAAATAATTGTTTAACGAAATTAAAGAATTAATTGTAGAACAGTGTCGCTTGAAACAGGACTTTGAATTTAATTAATGAACGTATGTAAAAAGTTTAGGGGGTTTTAAATAAAAAAATATGCCTCCAACAATAATAAAAGCAAAGTTATTTGCGAATGTTTTGAAAAATCAATTTCGAGTTTTCGAAATTAACTTCAATTTATTTTAGCTTTTTGTTTGGTCTGGCAGTTAATTAGGAAATTTTTAAAAGATTGAATCATTTTGCTTAAAATCGAAGTCTGAATTTTAGAAATATTCAGCGAATTGTAGCAGGTTTTTAAATAAATATACATTTTTCATATTATAATCCATGGAATATGTATTCCTGATGACATTCCACAGACTGAGCAAAAACCATAACCTTAGTCCTGTGGCAAACATTGTGCCGGTTGATAATTAAGCTGCCAACAAGAGCAACATACCTTGTAAAATCTAAGCCTACACGAAAACAACTCACCCTCTGCTGAAATGAAATATTAAATATTTAAATTAAGCACATGAGTTTCAAATAACGCAAGAAAAAACAACCCTGCTTAGCCGAAAGGGAAACAAATTCTGGTATTATCAAGCAAACTTAAAAAATTTGTTAGGGGTGCTCAAGGCTAAATAAAAAAGCCGAAACTTTTTCTTTTAGCTTTTACTTCAAACTACGAATGCCCTCAATTAATTATTTGTAATATCATGTAGTCATATTTTACACATACGAGTACAGAAAAGCTGTTGAGGACAATGAATGATGAGACAAAAACTACCCCCAACCCTTAAATGATTTACGGTTTTCATGCCAATGAACTTGAGGACTTCAAACATTTGCTCGCTCTTTGGATGCAACTAATAATCTCTGTTCTAAATTGAATTCCTTTTCAAGCCGCACTAATAATTGTAATATTGCATGATGAGAAATGAAATGTAAGAGGGGGTGCTGAGTAAAAGATTCTTATTGGAACCAACAAATCAGGGTTGCATTTACTTTCCTTTCATCAAAATATGTAAAACACATTTTTAGTTGGTAAAGCCGTTTAAGGAAATTTGATATCGCAACGTTTTAACACAAAATTAATTTAAAGTGTAAACAAAACCAAATTTAAAAAAAAAAGTGTGACTTAAAGGAGCGCAAACAAAATATTTTTCAATTTAACAAAACAAATAGAGTTAAACAGTTTCCCTTCTACACTGAAAAACTAAATTAAAACTTGAACGAAAGAACTTTACTTACATTTTTATTGATTCCATTGGCTACGAGTATATTGTGGTGTGTTAACTGGAGAAAATGGCAGTTATGGCATTATTGCAATTGATCACCTGCTGCGCTTTAGTTACTGCGAGATGTAAGTAAAGAATGAGCGACACCAAACTGAAAATAATAAATAAAATGTAATTTTATGGCCCTATTATGATTCACAACACCTAAGTGTTGTGTTGTCTGCTATACTTTTTCTGATTATGGTTTACAACATCTAGATGTGGTGTACTTCACAGGGGTTTTCTTCAAAAAATGCTTTTGACAACAAAAACAACTGTTGTAAACCATACTCGCAATTTCAAAAATATAAAATCAAATTTACAACTGTTGTGAACCATAATAGGGCCCTTAATTAAACTCCATCATTACCAAATTAATGATTGGCAAATACTTTTTCTTATTATTTTTTTATTTATTTATCATTATAAAATTCAAACATTTAAAAAAAAAAATGTTTATAATTTTGGAACAAATCTTCGCTTAAACATCCATAAAAATTGCTTCGGGTAAACCAAAATCGAACATATACGTAAGTCATGAAATTTGAAAATAACACTTATTTTTTGATCACACCTCGTATATAAATTTTAAATTACATATTACTAAATAGTAGTAATTTTAAAATATAGAAAGTATTAAAGAAATAACTTATTAAAAAATATAATTTTTATTTAAAAAGAATATATATTAGCTATTTGCATACCATAAGTTGCATATGTGCTGCAAGAGCGGCGCAGGAAAATATAATTATATCAAAATTATAACTTTTTATGGCAATCGGAAAAGCTACAAATAATGTAAACAAAAACCTTTTCATTATTTTTGAAAAGTAAAAACAGCCACAAAGTATGCTACAAAGTAAAATATGCTAATTATGTACATTTATTAGTATATCATAAAGATAATCCGAAAAGAGCCAGATGCCTCGGATTTGAAGAAATTGACACACATATATTATATTACTTTATATTTTATTACTTTATGACAAAATAAGCAGCGATATTTGATAACAGATGTGGATGTCAATTCTATTAGGAAATAGCCGAAGGAGTAAAAATCATACTGCAAAACATCGCAAATATGCACTTACTGGGAAATATGTAAAGCAATGCTGATTGTGCTAGAACATACTAAAAAAAATTTGTTAGTTAACTTAACAAAATGCTGCAAATATGCTAATAGAAAAAAATATGCAAACATATGCAAAAATATGCAAAAATATGCAATAAATAAGCAAATAAGCAAATATGCAATAAAGATGAAAATATACAATAATACGCAATAAGGAAGAAAATACACAAAAAATTTACAATAAAGGACAAAATATGCACAAACATGCAATAGGAAATAGAATATGCCAAAATATGCAATAAATAAGCAAATAAGCAAAAATATGCAATAAAGATGAAAATATACAATAATACGCAATAAGGAAGAAAATACACAAAAAATTTACAATAAAGGACAAAATATGCACAAACATGCAATAGGAAATAGAATATGCCAAAATATACAATAAATAAGCAAATAAGCAAAAATATGTAATAAAGATGAAAATATACAATAATACGCAATAAGGAAGGAAATACACAAAAAATTTACAATAAAGGACAAAATATGCACAAACATGCAATAGGAAATAGAATATGCCAAAATATGCAATAAAGAAGCAAATATGCAAATTATATGAATATGCCATAAAGAACAAAATGCGCCAAAATATGAAATAAAGAAGAAAGTAGATAAAAATATGCGATAAAACAGCAAATCTGCAAAAATATCCAATAAAGAAGAAAATATGCAGCAAAGGAGCAACTATGCAAAAATATGCCAATAGAAAAAAATATACAAAAAAAAAACCATGTCAATTACCTTAGAACATACTCGAAAAAAGGAAGAATGTGTTCCAAAAATTTAGAAAAACCTCAAAAATATGCGATAAAGAAGCAAATATGTAAAAAATGTAATAAAGAAGCAAATATGCAAAACTATGCAATAAAGAAGTCAAAATACAGACTAATTATGTTATAAAGAAGAAAATGTGCAAAAATATGAAATAAAAAAGAAAATATACAAAAATATGAAGTAAAAAAGAAAATATGCAAAAATATGCCATAAAAACGAAGATATGCAAAAAATTTATAGAAACAAATCGATACGAGTTTTTATGATAATAAAATTAAAATTGGCAAAGACATGTTTCATGTAATGAAATGTGGTAAAAATATTCGGAAATATCGATACTAATTTTGTCAAAAACAGCACAAACCACTGAAGTCTGCTGAAAAGTATTATGGACTAAGGCGAAGGCTTTGATCCCAAGCGTTTATCTGAAAATTTTTGAATGTATTATTTTTATATGGAATATTTAAGTGATAAGGTTATAATCACCAGTCACTTAACATTTCCCAGCAAACAATTTGCACCTGACCACATACAGCCTGCTTTCCTGGCCACTTTTAGCAAAAGGATATAAATAAGATGCTACCAAAAAAATTAGTTAACTGCACATAAAAAATGGTCTGTCCTCTTTACTACTATATCTTTCTCCTGAATCCGGCATAATAGATGGGATCAGGAGTTGCAGCTACAATCCCTGCCCCAGGCCATGAATTTTTCTCATGCACTTTAACATCTCCTGTATTAATTGCTGGGTGAGCATTTAAGGCGTGGCCTCTGGTCATTTGAAATTTAGTTGCAAACAATTAACAACGTTAATAGTCGTATATATCTGTAGGAAAGGAAGACAATAAATAAAACTGCTGCTTCCACTTTGACAGCCCTATTTGTCTGCTTATTCAGAAGTGCATCCCTTTCCTAATTTGCTATAAAACTCTTTACGAGAGGGAGCCATTCGCTTAGCATGAGTCTTACAAAAATGGAAACCACGCTAATACACAAAGTGTTCCTTTGACGTGTAGGTTGGTATTAATTGAAATTAAATTATCTGTTTCTTTTGTAAGCAATAGTTTTTTGAGAAAGTTAAGTACATGGTGGCGGCTTGCTGCCGCCCCCATAAGATGGAATTATACTCGCATATCGGTGAGCGTGTAAGCAAACTCTACTGTAAACTAATAAATAAATCAATCAATTAATTACTATCCAAACGAGATCAAGTGAACGACGTTAATTTCAATACGGAAATGATTTATTCATAAGAATCACTAATTGCTCTGAGTGTAGGTATATGTGTGTGTGTATAATCACACTATTTGGTATGGGAAGTCCCCCAGCATAAATGTTACAACAAATCACAGGTGATTCTTCTCTTTAATTAATTACCTTTTAATTGCTTTCAAAACTTTTCTTTTGTGTAAAATGAAATAAATTTCCATTTTCAATTCTTTTTATAAACTTTGCAAAACTTTTTTAATTTGTAATTGTTCTAAAGGCATTCTATTTTTCTAATAACAAATTAAATCAATTGAAATTGAAATGTTTTAAAAAGCTTTTTGCTAATAAATCCACTTATGAAGAAGCAAAAGTTTTTAATGGAAATTTTTCTTAACAATGAACACACATAAACTTTTTATCGGAGGGGACAGAAAGCAAATGGGAAGCCAAAATATATTTGCCAATACTAAGACCAGAAATCGGTTGCATTCCAAAGATTTGAAGAAACTTGACAATGAACTTCTGCTTAGCGAAAATCTTTTAATATTTTAAAAGCAGCTTAAAATATTCTCTTCTATTTTCTTTTTACTTTAACTCAAAAGAAACAGGAAGTTGAAAATGAAGAAAGAAGAAATATTTGTCATAGACACCTTTTATGCTGATGGAAGTGCCAAAAAGGTATTCAGGTATTGGTGTGCAGAAGGGGAAAGCGGGAGTACAGTAAAATGTAAAAGGGTACTTAAGCATTTGTTACATTTTTTTCACATTTTAGTCTCGTTTGGTGCTTTTGAGAAGCGCGAGGAACTCTTGTTTAATTTACACTTGAATGCACATTTTGTCATAATTTTAATGGAGCTACCAGCCACCCCACCCCAACCCTTTTTCGAAATATTAAACGAACAGGCATAACAGCAACAAAAACGTTAAAGCATTTAAAACTGTCCAACTGGAAAATCAAGTTTAATATATTAAATACGAGTGCATGCCAACTGGCTGTTTGGGAGAATAGTAAATAAAGGGAACACAGCGAGGGAGTGTGTATGTAAAAAAGAGACAGCGAGAGAGAAGAGAGTAGGCATCAGTGGTCACATATCTTAAAGAAAATTTCAATTTTTGATGCTCAATTATCCTAAATATTGAGGCTGATGTTGGAATATCCTGCCAAATACCAGTAAATGGCATGCTACACTATCCCAAACAGTCGTACGATTTATTCACACGAAAATCTAATGTGGTTAATGCTCAATTATCCTAACTATTGCGGCTGATAATGGCATATACTGCCAAATACTACCAAATGGCATGCTACACTATCCCACACAGTCGTACGATTTATTTACACCAAAATCTAATGTGATTAATACCCAATTATCACGACTATTGAAGCTGATGTTGGAAGATACCGCCAAATACCAGTAAATGGCATGCTACACTATCCCGCACAGACGTACAATTTATTTACACGAAAATCTAATGTGATGGCAGGCGTGAAAATGGTTTTTTTCTTTGCTGATTGAAGTAAATGCAACTCTGATTGCATGAAAATTGACGTTTTATGAAAATTTCCATAATCTGCTTGTCATTTTTGCGCCGCACTATTCTATTTTTTAACAAGAGATGCCATATTTTATAAATCGTACGACTGTGTAGGCTAGCATATGACGGGCCTTCAAAAGTGAGTCTGTACGCCCGGCATGCATGAAGCAATTGAGTTGGATAGAAGTGTTTGTTTATTTAATGGTTATAATTTGAATGAAATCTTTCAGAGACGGATGACGCCCACATCATACTCGGTTGTAGTGCCAACTCCTACTGCAACTTCAAAGGCACTCTCTTGATTTTCTACCGCCTGTTTTTCCACTGTATTTATTTCCTCTTCCCTATTTCGTATACATTTAAAACTTTTTACTTCAACAGTTATTTTTCTTAAGTGTCAAATAAACACTTTGTAAAACTTGACGGCGTACAAGCGTTTTGCGACATTAAAACAATGTGACGTTTGTTGACAAAAAATGGTAAAGAAGTGCATGCATGTATTTAACGAAAGCATGAAACAAAAATATATTTTTAAAAACGCAAAAAAAAGAAAAAAAGGAGAAAAGAAAATTACATTAAAAAGATTTAAAACACAATTTCCAGCATCTTTAAGGTCAACAAACTAAATATAAAAACTGAAATGGAAATCGGGAGGGAAGAGAAAAATTTCTAGACTTTATAAAAATAATAAACATTCATAAACGAATATCAAATTCCCAATAACACTCGCAAATACCAGACGGCTGTCATCAATATTTTTGCTATTTTATGTTGTAACTTTAACATGCAATTTTCTATGATTTTGTCATTTTTCATTTACTTCATACCTCCTCCCCCTTCACAAAGACTTCAAATATTTACTGACAGTTTTGCAAATTACATTCAACGTATTTTATTTTCACTTTTTGTGGCATATTTACAAATAAGTTGTCAAATACTCGTAAAACGAGCAACGGAAACTTGCAACGTTAGTGAGGTGTTTCTATAACGGGCGATTTTTTGAGCTTTAGAATTTGAAACCTTAAGCGACTTGGGTAAAGGTATAACTTTTGTAATTAAAAACTTGTACTAGCTGTATAAAGTACATATACTAAAACAGTAACTACCATAATACAGAAAGGCCTTAACTAAGGTTTCCTTACTGTACAGGAACAAAATGGAAAACCCTGTAAAAAAATAATATTTCTTTTATAAATGATACTTTTTAAATTTGCAGTCAGAACACAAGATCGAAAATTTGCACAGAAAGTAACCTGATTGTGAAATAAGCTCAGTTAAGGCCTTTCTATATTAAGCTAACGATATATACATACACACTACATGTAGACGATGAACTCGCGATAACGTGCACAAATTACCACACTTTCTGAATTTTTCTGAATTTTTCTGAATTGGCTTTAGTGACTTAGGGCCTCCGTAGGCGAATGAATAACGCTCAGCCTACTAAATCGGATGTCGTGGACCAGCAAGTTCGGATGCCTAAGACCCTGGGTGTTTTCTTGCGGACAAGCCGAAAGCTTTGCAGATTAGGTTAATTAAAAAAAAAGTTATCTTTATTGAGACTTAAGTTATTTCCATTATAGAGTATTCCCAACAAACATTTCTGTTTGGAAAACTTTAAACGCAAGTATTATTTTAATTACGTTTTTAGCTATTGGAAATAATTTCAAACTAAGACGAATTTTTCTAAGCCGATCTTGCTCCTAGCCCTTATTTAATATTGAGACTTTTTATAAAAAATGTAAGCATCCTTTCTTTATGGCTTTAGTCCGATTTTCAAGAAAAGAAAATACCTAAAAATATAATAAGACACGAATAAAGAAAACTATATAAGAAAAAATTAATTTAAATTAAAAAAGCTCGCAAAAAGCTGATTTCGCTACTCTTAAGAACCTCTAAAAGCGTCTTAAGGCATCTATTCACGGCAAAAAAGAGGTTTAGCTAGTTCCACATACAACTTTAAGCACTCCTAAAAGCCTCGTAAGGCATCTACTACCGACAAAAAAAAAAGCTTTCTTCTTCAATGTTTAGGTACTGGCTAATTTTGAATACTGTAACTAAAGTCTTAGAAACATTCAGTGACAATATCGCTGTTCTGAAATGTTTTCTAGGTTTTCTATAATGTTTATAAAGGGTGCCCCAAAATTAATGCAGAAGGAAAAGTTTATTTTTCTTAGTTGCTTGTGTGTGGAGCTTGAGAAACTTTTCTTGTAAATTTTTCTAATATTTATATGTTGTAAATATATATTTTAGAAAAACAATTATATTTTCTCAAATTTGAACTTTTTTCAAATTGTACTCAGTTCTTCTATGCTTTCCCTGCTGCCTTAAAAATAGCCAGTTAGATGACTACATGGCGGCAACAGCGGCCGAAGACGTTTGACGTCAAGAAGTCTGGTAGTCTGTAGCCGTTGGCCAGTACATACCACATAAAATGTGCACGGCTAAAACTCCCTCAGTCGCCGTGTAGTCCTCTAGTAGTGCTATTTTTTTCTTTAGTAACTGTATCTTTATCTCAGCATCCAATTATGTAAAACTACAATTTAAACTACACTACACTGTAAGTATATTACATGCATAGCCGTCTAATTTGAACGAACCACTTTTAAATACTTGCAACACGAACTTCCTGTCATCTTTTAATTATCAACAACAAAAGTTATTCCATTATGCATTAATACCAGCCCATAATAATTGTAATTATTTTCATAAAGTCATTATTATTGCCTCAGGATTAATTAAAACAAGGACAGCTTAAGATAAGCAAACAACAATGTGGAATAACTGCCGCCGACCAAAAGCCTGTTAAAACTGAAAATGTTGCATAAACAGCGAGCAGCCTCATTCATACCTCTTCCTAAAATGTTTTTTAAAATCCCAACTACGACACACACAAACGTTTATGTGTGACAAACTTTTATGCAGACAGAAAGTGACATAAAAACAAAAAAAAAAAAAAAAAAAAAAATTTATTTGAGAAGAATTGCAACATACTTGCTTAGCAGAAGAATCCTCTTCAAATCTAAAGTCAAGTGCATACTCGTACTTGTATCTTTTTTTTTTGCTCACATAAGATGTTTTATGTGCTTGATTGTTGTTTTTGTCATTTTCATTAATAAAAGGCCACATACAAGTATGTTGCCTTTTAAACACACAAATATAGATATTTATGTACGGATGTGCGTGTGTGTGTGTGTGTGTATGCGAATACGTTTAGCTGCCTGCATTTTTCTTCAGCCCGCAAAATCGCCAGTGAAGTTTGAAAATACAGATGTTGAGAAACAAGCTAATTAAACAAAAAATGAATAAGATACATCTGAGAGACATGTAAGAAAATTATACTTAAACTGTGTAAATGTACGTGGGCCAAGGTTGCCACTTTTGCCGATTTTTCGTCGCAAAATTATCATTTGCCGATTTTGGCTGTGTAATTAAACACTTAATTACACAGAGCAAAATGTGCCTAGTAGTTACCTAATAAAATAGAACAAAATTTACAAGATATCTCTATGGTTTTTTTTCAAGAAGAACATCTTACAAATTTCATAGAGAAAACCTTTTTGAAAAAATCAAGAAGAAAACTTATAGATTTTATTAGGTTTTCTTCTTGATTTTACTAGGTATTCTTCTAGAATTTTTCAAAAAGGTTTCCTTGTAGCTGACAGCAATATCTAAAATATTGTTGCTGCTCTAATAAGAGAATGTGTAGTACGATGATTACACTACTAACTTTTTAGCCTTTACAAGTAGAAATTTATTTCAATTTATTTTTAACAACAGTGCAGAGAACAGTGTTGCCACTGTAATAAAAAAATGTTTTATAGGTCATTATTAGTATTATACATTATATGAAATATCAGCTGAAATATCAATATATTTGATCAAACAAATTTTATATATTTTTGGCTATAAAGATTAACCGCTATTTCTGCATAACAGAAATGCACGAACCTTTACAACATATATGTTCTTAACTCGTATTATCGGATTTGAAGAAAATAAAAAAATTGAACAGTATAGTGGATTAGCCCCATTAGCGTACTAATACTCGCGATCTAATAAAAGTGTTTCCAAACGCGATGAATATTTGACTAGTCCCATCAGAGTAGCAATACCCCTGATATGATAGAATTCTTTTTTAATGCGATGAATATTGGATTAGTCCCATAGAACTGGGAATATCCCTGATAATATAGAATGGTTTCTAAATAGGATGAATACTATATTAGTCCCACTAGCGGAGCACTACCCCTAATCTGAAAAAACTGTTTCTAAATGCGATGAATATTAGATTAGCCCCTTAATAATAGCAATACCTCTGATATTATAAAACTGTTTCTAAATGCGATGAATGTTGGATTAGCCTGTTCAGAATAGCAATACCCCTGATCTGATAAAACTGTTTCTAAATGCGATGAAAATTGTATTAGTCTCACTAGCGGAGCAATACCCCTAATCTGAAAAAACAGTTTCTAAATGCGATGAATATTGTATTAGTCCCACCAGTGTAGAAGTATCGCTGATATGTTAAAACTGTTTCTAAACGCGATGAATATTTGATTAGTCCCATCAGAGTAGCAATACCCCTGATATGATAGAATTCTTTCTTAATGCGATGAATATTGGATTAGTCCCATAGAACTGGGAATATCCCTGATAATATAGAATGGTTTCTAAATGGGATGAATATTGTATTAGTCGCACTAGCGGAGCAATACCCCTAATCTGAAAAAACTGTTTCTAAATGCGATGAATATTGTATTAGTCCCACCAGTGCAGAAGTATCGCTGATATGTTAAAACTGTTTCTAAACGCGATGAATATTTGATTAGTCCCATCAGAGTAGCAATACCCCTGATATGATAGAATTCTTTCTTAATGCGATGAATATTGGATTAGTCCCATAGAACTGGGAATATCCCTGATAATATAGAATGGTTTCTAAATGGGATGAATATTGTATTAGTCGCACTAGCGGAGCAATACCCCTAATCTGAAAAAACTGTTTCTAAATGCGATGAATATTGTATTAGTCCCACCAGTGTAGAAGTATCGCTGATATGTTAAAACTGTTTCTAAACGCGATGAATATTTGATTAGTCCCATCAGAGTAGCAGTACCCCTGATATGATAGAATTCTTTCTTAATGCGATGAATATTGGATTAGTCCCATAGAACTGGGAATATCCCTGATAATATAGAATGGTTTCTAAATGGGATGAATATTGTATTAGTCGCACTAGCGGAGCAATACCCCTAATCTGAAAAAACTGTTTCTAAATGCGATGAATATTGTATTAGTCCCACCAGTGTAGAAGTATCGCTGATATGTTAAAACTGTTTCTAAACGCGATGAATATTTGATTAGTCCCATCAGAGTAGCAGTACCCCTGATATGATAGAATTCTTTCTTAATGCGATGAATATTGGATTAGTCCCATAGAACTGGGAATATCCCTGATAATATAGAATGGTTTCTAAATGGGATGAATATTGTATTAGTCGCACTAGCGGAGGAATACCCCTAATCTAAAAAAACTGTTTCTAAATGCGATGAATATTGGATTAGGCCCTTAATAATAGCAATACCTCTGATATTATAAAACTGTTTCTAAATGCGATGAATGTTGGATTAGCCTGTTCAGAATAGCAATACCCCTGATCTGATAAAACTGTTTCTAAATGCGATGAAAATTGTATTAGTCTCACTAGCGGAGCAATACCCCAATCTGAAAAAACAGTTTCTAAATGCGATGAAAATTGTATTAGTATCACTAGGGAAGCAATACCCCTAATCTGATAAAACTGTTTCTAAACGCAATGAATATTTGATTAGTCCCATCAGAGTAGCAATACCCCTGATATGATAAAATTCTTTCTTAATGCGATGAATATTGGATTAGTCCCATAGAACTGGGAATATCCCTGATAATATAGAATGGTTTCTAAATGGGATGAATATTGTATTAGTCCCGCTAGCGGAGCAATACCCCTAATCTGAAAAAACTGTTTCTAAATGCGATGAATTTTGGATTAATCCAGTCAGGGTAGCAATACCCCTGATCTGATAAGAATGTTCCTAATGCCATCTTAGAATAATGTTCAGGCAAACAATTATTCTTAAGAAAGTTGTTGCATTATAATTTTAATACAGCCGGTCTAGGCCTCAATTCCCCGCAATATTGGCTAGCTTTTTGATACCCTTATCATCCAAATAATAATCGGTTCGTTCAACACTCTACAAGTGCACCAATTAATACCTGAGAGCAACACAAAACCTATTCATGGAGTCTTCATTCACTTACAATATTATTAATTTTTTATTACTCTGCATTTAATTATTGTATGCTACCCCAATTCTTCAATTCGCCTTAATTTATGTCAGCATTTATTTCCCCATATATTTGAAAGCTATAACAATATGTAAGTAAATAAAAGTTTATGTTTCGTTATTTCATTTTTCATTTGTGGTATTTAAAACAGACTCATAAATTACCGTGGCAGATTTTATATAGATTTATAGTTCGTTCGTTATAAAAAAATCTGTATTAAAAAAATAATAATTTGGTTGTGTAAAAAAGGAAATAAAATACAAAATTGCTACTCTGTATAAACAAGATAAATCATGCTTTGGCACGTTTTTGATTAACTGCAATTCTTTTAAAGTGATTTTATTTATTCAGTGAATAGAGATGGACAGATTGTATTAAATAAACACGATGAAGTGAAATTTTGTTAAATTTAAGATTTTTACATAAAAATTGTTATTCTGAATGAGATGTGCGTATTTTCATAGACATCATTTTAAAAAATTGATAGTTTATAAATATATATGTATAGATCCGAGCAGGTTATATGTAAAATCAGAAACGCATAAAATTCAATTTGTCAACCTTTTTTAACCGATACAGTATTTATGGTCTCAATCTAGAGATTTCTGTAGGAGTCAATACATAAATGCTGTTCTTAATGAGGGGCATTCTTTTTATGTTTCGAAACACTAAACTGTTCCACCCGGTACGACTGCTAGAACGCAAAACACTGAAGTTGGATCAATTGTAACTTTACTATACGTTTTGAGTACTTTATTTTTATTCAGCTTTCTGCGTCTAAGGTGACAAAAATAAAAACCTCTGATAATATCAGCTGACTTCATATTCGTCATTACTATATTCAGTGTGTCAACTTTATCTTTCTACACATTTACTTCAATTGTTTTTTTTTTGATGATTTTCAGAACAAATCATAAAAACATAAAAATCACAAACATAAAAAAGATTCTAAAATAGGGTGCCAAATAGTCAGACTACAAAGTGGGGTAGTATTATCAATGATAAAGTGCAATCTTCAGTAGAAGGGCATAGAATTACCCCAAAGAGATCTTCATATTTTTGTCAATGATAAAGCATAATCTTCAGTATCAGCACATGTAATTAAACCAATGGGCTCATCATATTATATCTACGTTACATGGATATCCTGAAGGAGTATAAAATCGGATAGTAAATAGGCACACTACAAAGTGGGGTACTGTTGTCAGTGATAAAGAGCAATCTTCAGTATCAGACATGGAATTACACCAAGTAGCTCATCATATTGTATGAACGTTATATACATATCTTGAAGGATTTATATACATATACAAAGTGGGGTACTTTTGTCAGTCTTAAAGAGCAATCTTTAGTATTAGCACATAGCATTAGCCCAATGGGCATGGATATCTTGAAGGATCATACAATCGGCTACCAATTTCAAACCACCAATCATGTGGTTTTCAGAACATGCCTGCTAATCGTCTATGTTTGCCTAAGCTGTCAAATCTCTCGGCACGCGCAACGTGAATACTAATAAGTTTTTCAATCGGTAACGAGCTGCGGCTGCTAAGGGCATTCAAGCCATTGAAAGATGAGCCAGTTGAGTAAGCCAGCTTTCGCGACTACTGAACTGTTTTCTTTCCTCTTAATCTATCAAATTAATAAATAAGAATGTTTTTGCACGTGTCAACATGTCTCTTTTCTCCCCTCTTTCTAAAATTACTCTCGTTTAAGAAAGGTAAAAACGAATTGTCAAAATGTCTTCTTTTCAAAGTTAAAAAAGGGGAAAATTATAAACTCATACAAGATACGATCACATACAGTGTATATGTGTGTGTGTGTGTGTGTGTGTGTGCAAAGGATTTAGAATAAATAAGAAAATACCAAGTAAGAATGTTGGAACCCTTGATATTAAGCAGCAAAATTATTTGATTCCTTTTGCAAATAATAAAATTTTTCTAAGCACAATTGTATTTATTTTCCAATTTAGCTGATGGCTTTATGTTACTACGAAACTGTCAAAGGACTTTTTTGTTTGGTTTGGCTGTGTTTACGTTTCTTTGTTCGCTTTGATGAGCTTCTGGGGAGAGTGCGTTTGCGGTGGAATAACGTTCCATGTCCAAATAAGCAACAAAACTTGACAATTTCTGCATTTTCTAATACGTAAATTATTTATAGTACATAAGAAGCAAGACAAACCGGAATAGGATATTTTTGAAAATGTATATATAACAAGTACAAATTAAAAAGAAAAATAAAAATTAAACTTTAGATGAGGGGTACAATTTTCGCACAACAAATAAAGATTAAAAACAAATCCAGGATGGATAAATTGAGCATAAAAAAATGTTGACGCCCTTTAAGTTAATACTGGATCAAGTTTGAAACGTGGTTGGGATTAGGAAGAAGAAAAAGCTATAGAAGTTGGGGTACCAACATCTTCTGGGGTGCAATAAAAATAGTAAATTTAGATTAAACTTCAAAAGATAAAAAAACTTAAATTAATAACATCGGAAGCAATAAACAAAAAACCTAACAAAATTATAAAATAGGCAAAGTATAAAGTGGGGCACCATTGCTAATATATTCAATATCAGGACATGTGATTACCCCAAGGAGATACTATTTTGTGAACTTTATATGCATATCCTGAGGGATTATAAAATCGGGTGCCAAATAGACAGACTACAAAGTGGGGTACTTTTGTCAAAAATGAAGGATAACCTTCAGTATTAGCGCATAGAATTACACCAACGTGATCATATCATATTGTATGAACGTTATATGCATATCTTGAAGGATTATCTTCAGGGTAATCTTCAGTATCCGGACATGTAATTACCCCAAGGAGCTCTTCATATTGTATCAACGTTATATGCACATCCTGAGGGATTATAAAATAGTGCACCAAATAGCCAGACTACGAAGTGGGGTACTATTGCCAATAATGAAGGGTAATCTTCAGTATCCGGACATGTAATTACCCCAAGGAGCTCTTCATATTGTATCAACGTAATATGCACAGGTTGAGGGATTATAAAACAGGGTACCAAATAGCCAGACTACAAAGTGGGGTACTATTGCCAATAATGAAGGGTAATCTTCAGTATCCGGACATGTAATTACCCCAAGGAGCTCTTCATATTGTATCAACGTAATATGCACAGGTTGAGGGATTATAAAACAGGGTACCAAATAGCCAGACTACAAAGTGGGGTACTATTGCCAATAATGAAAGATAATCGTCAGTAGAAGGGCATAGAACTATCCCAACGAACTCATCATATTGTATGAACATCACATACAATGTGGGGTACTATTGCCAATAATGAACGTTCAGGACATATGGTTACACCAACGAGCTCATCATATTTTATGAACATTAGATACACATCTTGAAGGATTATAAGAATATGGAATAAGCTTTGTGGGATAGTCGCTAGCTGACTCATATTGCTTGGAGACATTCGATAGTATCATACTTTCGTAAACACTGGATCATAAACAGTAATAAATTCCCTAAAATGCCATGCCAGTGTGTGGTAATTAAGACCGATAATATGGACAATTATTTTGTATTAAAAATAAAAATCAAATGAAATAAACAAAATATCATATTATAGGGGTAGAGAGCTTTATGTGACATACTAAATTACTCTTTGTTCGTCAGTGTAATTTGCCCCGAATTGCTGGTTTATTTGAGACGGTTATATAAAGCCACTTACATATATCGTAAAATATTTATGTAAATATATTTTTCTAATTAGTTATTACAGTTGATGTTTACTCGTGGCATTTTGGAAGAATCTAACATGACGTGATCTAATTCAACAAAAAAAAAAAAACATTAATTGATGTTCCACTTTAGGGTTCAGTTGGTGGAAGATTCGTAGATATTTGCTTCATACTCCAGTTGTTCTTACAACTTACACAGCTTAAATTCCTACTCCCCTCATTTATTTGTGCTTATTGTGTGTATTGACACAACACACATACACATACATGGCGGAAGATGCTGCTTTAGATGCTTGCACGCATTCATATATATACATATATTTCAAAAATAACATCTAGAAGATTGAAGCAAATAATATAAAACATTCTGTCATTCAAAAGAAATTGTGGGATTTTTTGTTTAATTCATGGTAAAAGTTTTTATGCCAGCTTCCACTGTACTTCTATTTTTGTTTGCTTTTCGTGGCTGCTAGAATATTCTGTTTCATTTGTCATTTGAAAGTTCTAAGAATATTGTTTTCCTGATGCTCACACTTGCAGTGCATTTATTATTTTAAGTATAACATTCATCTCTAAAGAAGGTAATGCCCTGTTCAGACATACAAGATTACACTACTCAAAGGCGTTATCATACGAAGTAGTCAATTAATAAACCGGCAATATTAACAATATTAAATTGTTACACAAATTGAGGAAAATTGTTAATGCAATTCTTCTGAAGATTTATTTAGCGAGCATAAATTCTCGTATACTTGGTTTGCTTGAATGACATTTCAAATGTCAGAAACAGTAAAAGCGCGTGTCAGAAGCATTGGAGAGAAAGTTGCTCTCTTGATTTTGTGTATGATAATTGACTAAAAATAAAGTGGAGAATGTGATATGTGAATGTTGTATAGGCTCACGTTCGGATGTAATTCAGCTTACTAGCTAATGTTCATATGACAGCCCTCTCACGCTCTTACTAGCCGTACGATTAAAAAGTCAAGGAATTAAAAATATTTCCCATAGAATCTTTCGAATAACATCTTTAGAAAAATAGAAAGAAATATAAAAATGATGTCTGAAAGATTAAATGTAAAGAAAATGTAAATGTAAATAATTAAAAGAAAAGTCTTGAAGTCGCAAGAAAATATGCAAATTACAAAATTTAATTATTTTTTTATTCTTTGTGAAAGAAACAAAAGAAAACAATAGAATTTTTTTATTGAGAGTGTTTACTTGACAAAGTATGCCCGAAGTAAGCAAAGTAGATGAATCCGTTTTTTCCATTTTTATTAAGCAATCACGTTAATGCAACTTGAAGAAGTTGTACACGATATTCGTGAAGTTGTTGCAACAAGTTGTGTTTCGGTTGTACGACAGATCGCAAACTTTTTGGCAAAGTCTCAACATCTGTTTTATTGTGACGATCTTACATAATACAAAATTATTTATTTAACGCCCCTGTACGTATTCCAATGTTTTATATATCGCTTGTTAAATGAAGTGGGGCATAAAATCATACACTTAAGCCTACAACTTAACGACAAGCTGTGTTGTACTAACAGTACCAACGTGTATGGCTTGCTTAACAGCTAGTTAATAATAAACTCTTCCTTCCAATTTTTTGTTTTACAAGCCACGTGGTTCGTTATGAATATCCTTAATACACTTTAGTGTGTTTTCTAAAGCATACTTTTAGGGATTTTTTATTGCAATACACTTTGTTAAATGAACATCATTGCAAAAATGTTTTATTCAGCAAAATAGAAATAAGATTAATGAAGCTGTAAGAGAGATCTATTGGTGTTTTTCTAGCGGAGAATAAACCTGCGAAAAAAATATTTTTTTTTTATGTAACATTTCTTTTATCGTTAGCAGCAATTTTTCCATATAAATATATTTATTGCACATGTAGTAATACTTTTCCGAATATATTTTAGTTTTTTTTTAATAACTATTAATAAAGAATTAAAAATTTTAAGGTAAAACCACTAAGAAGTGGTACAAATTCGCCTGGAAATTTCAGCATTTATTTATCGACTAAACTGGCAAAGGACGTCATCCATAAATGACTAACGTTGTGAGTCTGATCCCCAGCAGTTATAAATTAAAAAATTTAAATTATTGTGGAAATGTTTAGAGTCGAAGTCATAACACTGATCATATAAAATGTACCAGCAAACAATTTACATCGAACACAAGTCAAATACTGCGCCATCTGTTTATAGCCGTACTTTATCGGTTAAGTAAACCAAATAATAAAAATAACTACCGAAAACCATTTTAACGGGGTCGGTCTACAGGCACATCAGAGGCGCTGCAAAACTCTATTTACATTTTTACAATATAGCCGGGCTATACCCGGTTCACGGGTTTTAGAAACTCAACATAACAATAGAAGCAAAAGCGTTTTTCTTGTGGACAACGAATTAGAATTATGGAAGTTGGATTTTTGGGGAAACTAATCCTAAAAATTACAATAAAAATAAATTTCTAAAACAATTTATGTCCAAATTGTCTTGAGCTAATTCCGGTTCAATTGTTTTTTTTTTTTTTTTTTTTTTTTGGAAATGAGATTATAAATGGAATATTACATAAAGAATTAACCTCCAAATGAGATGGTATTAGGGGAAAAAATTAATATTTCGCCTTCCGAAAAAGTGTAAAAGAATATTTTTTTTGTTTCAGCCTGAAAGTATGTTTCGTTTTTCAATTACTCTGTTTAAAAATTTCTTTACTAAAATACCTCTTACCAAAACTCGACAAATTTTTTTAGAAACATATTTTTCAAGTGCAAAATGTTGTTTGCAATAATTTTTTCACACTGTGAAATAATAAGCAGATGGAAAATTTTTTCACTGTTGCTCTCGGATATTTAGACAGAGTACTTTTTCTAACAAGTTACGATATCCTTTGCCATATTGTAATGTTTGATATACTTGCCTAGACAGATAAACTTTAATCTAACTCCCTTTCATGACAACGTTTTTAATTGTTGCCTACCTTAAGGCGATGCTATTAGTTAATGTTGTTATGTATTGAAGCGATGACAGCTGTCATATTGGCAACATATCTTTTACAAAATTACCATAAAATCAACATCATTTGCACAACTTATCATGTTTCCCCCCCACTTTGTTTACTTCGTATCATAATAATGTTTAATCATATCATACTCATGAGAAAGATTTCAGTACAACTTTTTCTGCTAAGCTTTCTTACTTACGATAAACCATTCCAGACATAATAAATTCTAAATATTTATACTATGGCATTTCTTAGACGAAAGACGCGTTTATACGAAAAGAAAATAAAGATAAAATAGTTGCAATACTTTAAGGACAACACAATGCCTTTATGTCATCTATAGTAGACAGTGGATGCAGCCATATGAAACGCTTTTCATTGGTTTGTGAAGATTTTTATTTGCAACTAATCTTTATCTCACTTTAAATAATTTAATAAGCTCTCTAAATTAAAATTGTTAGTTCTTGTCTGACAGCCAGTCAGGCAATAAAAGTGACTTAACCTCCTTGATGCTCTGCGTTAGCTCAACAATGCCTGCATAGCCATTTACATACATCCCCAAAACTATGCTTTATATATCCTTAATATAAATCTTTTACCACATTGAAATAAGTGCAGTAAATTTTTTGCACTTTTCACTGCGTATTTAAAATTAATAGCATAACTATTAGGCGAACACCAGTGTAAAGAAAAACGTTCAAAGAAGTTTCCACAGATTTAAAAAACAAAATCTCTCGTTTTTGTTCAATATACTCGTATAAGATTACCATTTTATGCTTAAAGTTTTTGTCAAAGTCTGGTCTTTATTGCAAAATATGCAGTTCACAAAGTTCTTTTGTAATAAAAGATATAAAACTAAATAGCAAGAGGTGGCAAAATGTAATCAACCTAAAATAAAAACTGTAAAATGAAACTTTTTTAGTCCTTTAGTTTGTGTGAAAAGGACGTTGAAGCAAAATGAAGATAAAAAATACAACAAACGTTTTCAATCGAAATTAGTTATGCAACTTTAAGACAAAAAAAAGAAAATTAAATTTGCAAAATTTCTTGAATAACTTTTAAACATTAAGAGCATCTCCTCCATTTACATAAATTTTCAAAGCTTTACCTCGTAATTACAGTGCCACATCCTTACGAACAAACTTTGAGTGGAAATTGTTTGAAGGCAGAAAGAGTTAAGATTTAACAAAGAAGTTTTGGTTTCTCGCTTAGAAAATGTATCTGTGACGTATTTCTGTTTGAATATAAATTTAAAACTCTAGAGCACAGCACAAACTTACATAATAGTAAACTTTCCTTGAGGCTTAAATGTTAAAAGCACAACCCCCTATTTAATTAAAGATTTCAGCAGGAAGAAAGAGAATGTAATGTAAAATAATAAAAAAAATATATAAAAATATATAATATAATGCTGAAATCATCTTTACGGTTAAGATACATTCAACATTTGTCATTAATATGATAATCTATTATTTATATCAATTCTCATAGCATGCCTTGTGTAAAGCGAATGCAAACTTTTTACTGTATACTTTCAGGCGCCAGCTTCACTTTTTTATTACAATAATTCCTATTCTATTTGCACAAGCAATTTTACTGCCTTTTGCAGCCTTTTTAACGTCCTTAACCATAAAATGTATTTATCTTTTCCATATTGCAGTCTCATGCACAAACGTATTAATATGATATGCGTGAGATACAATGCAATTGCTGCTTAATATTATATCGTAGCTTTACAATTATATTTAGTTTTTATTTTTCTACATGCTAGATTGCGATAAAGAAAGAAATGCTTAAGTGTATTTTATGCTTTTTAAGTTTAACAAATATAATTTAAAAGAAATTTGTATATAAAGTTTTGAAATCAAAATTTTACGCCTAATAATGGGTTAATCCCCCAAACCACCTTCAACAAGCGTAATTTTAGGTATTCAATAATGTTTCTAGTCAGTATTTATTTGCCGACAATTTCTATAAACATATTCAGACACGCCATAGTGAAGAACTAGTTTATTCTACAACCTTCAAATACCGTACTAAATATACAAATACAACAACGATGTATAAACAGTGGCATGTATATCGCTCAAGTCTTCTGGAAAGGTATTCACCAATAAATTAAATTTAGAACAGCAAATCGTACTAGACATTATTCAAGATTTGGCAAAAATTTCTTGCATAACGTAACGTAAATACGTAATATAATGTAATAACAAATAAATATATACCTTTAAAAATCCTAATATTATAGTAAGTTTTTATTTTTTATTGATATCTTCATAGAGGCTAAAAAAATAATCAAATACCCAATACAATACACATTGAACTGCCTCAAATAACAGTTATTGTTTATCTAAGAAGGACAGTATTCAATATAAAAGTATAGTGAAATCGTAACAGAAATAACTACAGCTGAAAAAATGTTTTTTTCATTTCTTTTGGTAAACAAATAAACAGTTGTGCCAAAAATATTCAATTCTTTCCTGCAGCAATTAAACATGTTTGTTTTATAGCAATCAGACAACCAATTAAATTAAAATAGATTATCACACATGCTATTAGGCCTTTTACATTTTAGACAGCGATATGCATACTTTGAAAACTTATTTGCAAGAATGGTTAAAGGGTTAACTTTTATCAAACTTTATTGTAAAATCAGATGATGGAAATATTTTTAACACGTCTGCAATTAAAATATGAAGAAAAAATTGCAATTTAATATTTATTATATTTTGAGATAATTGAAAAACAGTTGGGCACAGCTAAAACAATCACGGAAGAAAAGAGGAAAAAAGTACTAACAGTATGATGGTCCTTTACACTTAGTAAAAGAATCGGCCCCGCGACCTCTGGTTTAGTAGGCTGCTTTTCTAATGAAAATAAATTAAATAACAGAAGATATAGAAAATATATGTACATAATTAATATATTTGTATTTAATTAATATAATTATATATAATTAGATATATATATAATTTATGTATATACATATAATTTATGTATATATATATAATTTATGTATATATATATAATTTATGTATATATATATAATTTATGTATATATATATAATTTATGTATATATATATAATTTATGTATATATATATAATTTATGTATATATATATATATATATATATATATCTATATATATAAAGAAAATTATTATAATGCGTGTGAGGATAAACTCAAGATCAGAACCATGAACCATGAACCATGTTAACATAATAACTTGGCGCTGTAAAGCATCTAAAAGAATAGTACCTCTCTAGAGTTTTTACTAGAATTTAAAGTGTAAAAAATGTTGCATACACAGCAGGTTCAATGCCGTTTATAATAGAAGGACTACAAAATTTAAGCTTATCGCCTGTGTAGTCAAGTGTTGGCCACTACAAAAAAAAAAAAAAAAAAAAAAAAAACACACACACAATTTCACACGCGGCAGTTTAGAATTATTCACAATAATTCACCATTACATGATAGCACAGCAGTAGCCTTTATTGTTGAAAACTTAAACTTTTTCAAATTCAAATCTTGCCTTTATTTTAGTTCACTCTTTATATAAAATTTACAGCTCCACCAAAAAGATTTAAGTTAAATTAAAAAAGTGATAAAAAAGGCAAAATAATAAAACTTTAAAATTTTTTTTTTAAGAAGCCTCCAAGCCGAAAAAACATAAATTATTGTATACGAATATTATAAAATATTATAAGTGTAATTTTTCTTTGCAATGGAAAGTCATTATTTGTTTGCAGATAAAAATCCAGCTAAAAATCTATTCAAATTTGCTGCATGCTTCTTTTCTCCTTAAAGTATGCAATAATTTATAGAATGCGACAAATTTTTAGTATGTAAACGAACTATTTATTAAAATGGCAACCGTTTATGTTTTGGAGCACCATTTTGATATACAAGTTATTTTTTTTTTTTTTTGTTTTTTTTTATGCATTTTAATGTTTGCAATTTTGCCTTGCAAAAAATTTAGCCTGCAAGAAAATATGGTTTTTCTTTATATTTTTCTAATAAAAAATTTTTGCTTTTAAATTTATTACAAAGTTTAACATATCAGATTTTCATCAGTGCTCTTTAAAAGGCATACCTACATGTTTAAGTTTTGTATTGCAGCGACAACAACAACAAACACAAAAGAAACAAAATTGTGTTGTGTTCAGCCTGTCAGTTAGGCCATGAAATTTTGTTTGAAAAGAAGATTTAATTTTTGGTAAAAATATAAAATCTGGGTCAGCGCTGTTGATTAATATTGAAAGAGAATGAAAGAAAGGCTGGAAGAATATTTGAAGGCAAGTTGTCTTGTATTTAAAGGGGTTCTAAATAACGTTGCCTAGTTTAAGGGAATAATTTACTAATAATTTATGTTTTTAAGGTTACGGGCTTTTTTAAAAAAAATTTTAAAGTTTTATTATTTTGACTTTTTTCCTACTTTTTTTAATTTAACTTAAATCTTTTTGATCTAGTAGTAAATTTTATATAAAGAGTGAACTAAAAAAAAGGCAGGATTTTAATTTGAAATACATTTCTATAATAATGTGTGAATTGTGTTTTTTATTATAGAGGCCAACACTTGACTGTACAGGCGTTAAACTTAAATTTTGCCTTAAGATTGGAAAAATCCTGCATTCATTGTAGCGGTCCTTTTATTATAAACGGCATTGAAGCTGCTGTGTATGCAACATTTTTTATACTTTTTTTTGTAATCAAAACTTCCTTCTTCAAAAATTATTTTTGCTTTAAAAAAAGCGAATGAATCTAAATTTGTTTTTAAAAATTACTTTTAAATGAAAGTTAAAATTTTATTTATATTAAAAAAATTTGCAAACGTTTTCCAAATAATGTAGCCAAAAATGCAAATATTCATCAGATCAAAAGTATTAATAACAAGCAATAAAAGCTATAAATGCGGAAGAAAATGGAATGGAAGAGAAAATTTGCATACAAAAAAAGTTTAAAAAATGTTGCATACACACCAGGAGCAATGCAGTTTACAAAACAAAGGAGTACCAAAATTATAGTTTTATTAATTTATGTATGCATTATTCGATAGTTGGGTAGAGTTTTTCTTTAAATTAAAAAATAATCGAGTCGATAAAAAACTCTTTGATTAATCGGCAGTCATCGTAAGTTATCGCATTTAAGGATACAATGAAATACCTTGCTGTGAACTTTAATAGGCTTCTGAAATTTAATGGTCACGCGCTGTATAATTTAGAGAGGGCAAATCGTGTGAAGGGAATATTTGCGAGATTATTTAACAGCAGGAGTTTACCGGTAAGGACCAAATTGCTTTTGTACAAGGTGAACATTCGGCCACTTCTTCTTTATGCCTTTCCCATATGGTTTGCCATATCAAAATCCTTGATGGAAAAGATGGAGATTTTTGAGAGAAATGCTTAGAGAGGAACTATAGGCATTTGAATAAAAGGTTCTCGAATAGATATGTGTATGAAAAGGCAGGATTGGATCCAATTTCATTTTATGCGTTGGGTTTAATGAAAAGGTTTGTAGAGAAATTGCCTCATTTTGAGGGTAAAGTGATTAGGGATATCTTATCTACCGAGAGAGAGTTCAATTGGTCAAACACGCAATACATATCCAGTATCGGAATTTTATAGGAACAATTGAATAGTTATATCGGTCTTAATTTTACTCACATATTACTTCCGGCATTCATAGGGGCTGATTTTTTTTTTTTTTTTGGTTTTGTTTAGTTTTTTTTTTTGTTATTTTATTTTATTTTATTTTTATTATTAATTTTTGATTTATTAGCTATTTTATTTTAAGGTTTAGTTTTAGTGTAGAATTTAAGTTTTAGTATTAAGTTTATAAATAATAGATCCAACTCTATTAGTTTAAATAAGTGCCGGGAGCAAGCACTGATTAGACCATTAATTAATGTATTTGTAATTATAGCTTATAATTATTCTTAGATTGGATAAGCAAGTTGCATAGGCAAGAACTAGTAATGTAATTAAAATAATACATAATAGTTTTAAGATTTCAAGAAAAAAAGGAAATATTTGTAAAAAAAAATTCTCTGTAATAAAAAAAAAAGCCTCAATAAATAATAATAATAATAATAATAAATCCTTGTAAATTTTATACTGCATATTTTGTGGTGTTACAAGTTAGTATAAAAATCATAGCATACATTACGGCCGAAAGGGAATTTTTAAAATGTTAACTGTGTTTCCTTTTCGCCAGCAATGCCAAGAACTATAAATTATCATTTATTTAGTTGTAATTAATGTTTCTAACAAGGAAATATTTTAACACCTAAAATGCATAAAACAATTAATAATGACAAGTTAATAATGGGGTAGAAAAAATACGTTTTCTTATACGAGAAACAATTTATGTAAATATATAGTTGTGTGTGATGTCATTGTATACAAGATGTACATGGTTTGCCAAGGCTTCTTTCTCTTCTTGGCATGATTCTTTTCGAGCTGAATTTAATTAAATGATTTAAATCTCTTGTAAATGTTTATAAATGTTTACCGTCTAATGCTATTCTCTTGTTCCTTTTAATTCTCCTTTGTGTCATATTTTCTTACAATATTTTACTGCTGCACACGGCTAATATTTATTAAAAACTTTTAAATTAAAAGTAATCATATATGATTGTTATCTTCATTTTCCAGCAACTTTCATGCGCGGCGTTACTCTTTAGTTTTCCTTTTTGCTTAACAAACTTCCCGGCTATATAGAGAATGCAGCGATAGTTACTAACCCCACTTACTTTAAGAGCTTACTTCAGAAGGGAAAGAAAAAAAAAATATCCCTAAGAAACAATGCAGACGAAGGTATTTCAAAAGTAATGGCAAACTTTGCTTTCTACAAAAAAAAAAAAAAAAAAAAAAAAAAAAAAAAAAAAAAAAAGATTTATCGTAAAACGGTTGCATTACGATGCTGAAGAAAAAAATGTATACTCGTTATGCACGCATTCTTAACAATCACGCGAATTGTTTAATTACTTCGTTTGCTATTGTGAAATGTAATGCCAGACACTTACAAACTGCAATTTCCCTAAAAGTATGCATTAAGATTGAAAAGTTAATTTAGAAGAGTAAAATAGAGGGCTGCATGAGACAATTTTTATTTATAAAGTAAAAAATACAATTTATTCGCCCTGCCTTGTGCTATCGTTTGCAACACAAATGTATGAAACAAATTTTCTTTTTAAAATTATTAAGGCTCATTCGGTTTTATCTTATGCTACCATGCTGTTCTGGAGAAATTTTACAATTACTTGTCCTGTAAAACAATCAGCTGTTTTATAAAATAATTTGAAATAAAAATGTCGACACTGTGGGCAGAAAGTTTTTGGCTCTAATAAGGAAAACAAAAAAGAATACCAGTAATAATGAAAAAATTTTTTACACTTTCAGCTGCTATTTTTTTAACAGTACAAACAGCTGATTCGTAGCAGAAAAAAAACTAAATTTTAAATCCTTAAAAAGTGTACAATTTATTTAAAAAGTAAAATATCTTTTTATTTTAAAAAACAAATCGAAAGTGGAGAGGTTTTCACATTTTCTATACATATATATTGTTTATGAATAAAAAAAATAAGTATTGTTTTAAAAAACATAATTTTTTATCAGAAAATTTGTGTGTGAAATTAAGTATGTCGGTCGAGTTGAATACATTTTTAAAAATCGCTGGGTATTGCCTCACTGCCTCACATGGAAACAACACCCTACACTATTAAACTTCATATATGGAATGCCTATATCGTATGTGAAATTTTTTAGATCCCCTTTTTAAAATATGTATAATTCAGTACAAAAAGACCATACGTCCGACTTCTGGAAGGGGAAATTATCACTGTGGGCAAACCACTCTTCCTCAGCAAATCAATGCTATACAGCCATATAGGCAGTACACTGTATTGGAATTTTACTCGTATTTGGGAAATTTAAAAAAAATATATATATAATATTGGCTTTAAAAGAATTTTGGATGGCTTCTATAGCATTTTCCGCATATTTCGTTAATATAAATAAAGAATTTTTATTATTTTTCTTCGATATAATTCAAACTGTGTGTTTTTATTGTTATTGTGCTACTTGAAATTGAGTCCTGTACTGCAGAATTACAATTGCGCAGACCTCTACGATGTAAAATCTCATATATTTCCTTTTTCCCTTTTGTAGTCTGGATAGCATTTCAACTTTGCGAGAAGTGGCAAAGGAAATGTAAAAGCTTTTTCACTGCTGGAAAAACAAAACATTGAAACTTAAACGTATTTAGTTTGAATTTAAAATTTATGAATATTTTACTTAAAATTCATGAAAATTTTTATCACGACATAAATAAACTGAATAGCAATACAAAAATTAAAAATTTGCCAACATGATTTTTTAAAGAAAAAATTCTAAGTCTGACCGAAAAAAATGTGAGAAAAAACTTTAAAATTTATAGCGTGCATTTAGGGGCAAGAGAATGCTGAATAAACAAAAATGTTAAAAACTGCTTATTTTTATTTCCTTTTTCATTTTGGTTTCTTTGCAGGTGCGGGCTATGGAACAAAGGCTGAGTGAATGGCCAAAACCTCCGCCAGCTACAGCCAACACCAACCACTCAGCGAACCATCAAGGCCAGCCGCAACATCAAGCATCATCTCAACAAGCCCAACATCAACAGCAATCTCCAGCCAATTCAACAACTTTAACTGCCAGTCAACAACAATTAACCTCAAGTCTTCCAGATGCTGAAAAAACTATAACGTCACTTGAAATTCAAGTCGAAGAACAACGTCAATTGCGTTTGCAGGACGCCAAACAAATAGAAGCCAAAGCAGCGAAAATCAAAGAGTGGGTCAATAACAAACTACGCGATTTAGAAGAGCAAAATCAATTGCTTCGTGAGCAAAATCAAAAGTGCAATCAACAATTGGAATTATTAAAAAATTATATAGCCAATCAATCGAATAGACATAGTGTTATAGGTCCTGTTAGGAATAGTTTAAGTTTGGATGTGCAAGATTTTGCAGCCTCCAAAGAGAATAGAAGACGTAGTGAAAGTCTAGATACCCAAGAAATTATAAATCGTCCTCTAACTGCCTCTTATCCTCATCACCAGCATAGAAGAAATTTATCCATGGAGCCTACCGAGCTAGAAAGGAATCTAGTCGCAGCCGTAGATGGCTTGCAATTGGCACCACTAGCAAGCATATCAAAACAAGCCACTGCTGTTAAGAATGGCAGGCCCGATAGTTCCGATACAGATACAGCTCACGATTATGCTGAAATTTATACACCCTCTTGCGAGAAAATGCCCACCTGGATGAAAAATAATCCAGCTTTAATGGCGAGTGGTGGTAATTCAAGTACAACCACAACAACAAGCGAAATTGGTGGGCTTCCTAGACCTCCTACGCCTCCTCTACATCGATTTCCCTCGTGGGAGGCAAAAATCTATCAGGTGGCTAATGACGGTTTAGCTGGTGCTTCGGAAAATGGCGGCACTTTGGACAGGCATACACATCACCAACCGCCACCAGATATACAAGAATCCACTATCAATGCTGCGAATAGTCATTCAAATAGTTTAAACAATACAAGTCATCATGGTCATCACACACCAGCTTCTTTAAATGAGGGTAATGCGCCCCCAACACCCCAATTACCCACAAGGCAGCAACAAACGGCCAGTGGAGGTTTCTGTGATATATCAGTGCCCGTCTACGCAACTGTTAAAGGGGTAAGTTGCTTGGTAAAATATCAAAAATCCATCCCAAATATCAGTCTTTATTTTTCCGTCAAAACACTCCGTAATTTCTATATAATAACCCTTCAGTATCTCCAGGGGCGCTTTTAAGAAATAATTTTAAACGAAATTTTATTCGAACAATGAGATGTATTTCCTTTTAATGCAAGTCGTTTCAGTACGGTGTCATTAAGGGAAACAAAATGGACCAGCAGATTTTATGAAAAATAATAAGAGAGAAAGCTCAGTTCCCACCAACTTATAAATGAAAGACTCCAAAAGGAAACTGTACAGGAACCAATATATCCAGTGTTAGGAAATCAAATGAATATTTGAATCGATTAGTAAGGAACCAGATGCTTAATATTAACTCCGTTGATAGTATGATATCATAACAGTACAGTTCAATTCTCAGCTGAAAGAAAATGTCAAAAATTTTAATTTTTTTTATCCCAAAAAATTTCAAGTGTCGGAAAGTGAACAACTTCCGTACTGCAAGACTATAGTGTAACCTAAATACAGAGAGCGGTAGTACTACCCCAATGGCAACGAATCGTTGTTATGCATGTAAATCTTGGGAATTTTATTACTCATAGCTTTTGAACGTTTAAAATTTAAATTGAGCTCTTAGGAAACAGTTAACCTCTAGCAAAAG
The DNA here is from genome assembly GCA_963402855.1 of Ormia ochracea. Classification (NCBI taxonomy): domain Eukaryota; kingdom Metazoa; phylum Arthropoda; class Insecta; order Diptera; family Tachinidae; genus Ormia; species Ormia ochracea. Next base: position 16,143,423 of record OY727107.1, on the reverse strand, counting down.
CAGTGCCATTGTACGATTGGCATTCGTAGAGTCAATCTGTAAGAGCACCTCTCGGAAAACAATTAACGTCTAGCAAAATCAGTGCCATTGTGCGATTGGCATTCGTAGACTCACTCTGTAAGAGCACCTCTCGGAAAACAATTAACGTCTAGCAAAATCAGTGCCATTGTGCGATTTGCATTCGTAGACTCACTCTGTAAGAGCAGCTGAATTATAGATAAGAACCGCGATAACTAATGAAATGTTGAATTTAAATCGATTAAAAGGCGGCGTAATAAATACAGTTTTGAAATAACTGTCCCCATTTCACTGGAATTACCTACTTTGCAGTAATTGTTAGTTGTGGGGTAGAAGCGATATAAATATTCTGGAGATAAAAGATGGCATGAGATACTTCTTTAGAAATCGATGGTTTTCTCTCTATCTCTCTCTTCGCCCTAAGAAACCGATGGACTTGCCTCCCAATTTTGACATATGAAAAACTTAATAGGTTTGTCGAATATCGTAATGAATTCGGATGACAAGAAGAGTCATCCGAATCCCCCTAGAGTTCCAGAACCGAAGGTATTTAGCAAGCAATATTTCCAGAAAGAGCATTGAGTTGTTAGCGTGTAATCCCAGCAAGACAAGGTCGTAATCCAATCTCCAACAGCTTTGCCTTAATACTGAAGTTGATGTCCATCGAAAAGTATTTTTAGTTACTAATTTCCTCCCCCTTTTCCAGATGCTGCGTGTAAGGATGAAGAGTTTTATTTTTTGAAAGCCAGAAATTATTATTTTTATAATTTCCACTTGAAGAAACTTTCGTAACAGAAAGTCGGCGGAAGCAGTTTCAAGTAGGCCACATTTTATAATGATCAAATACTGAAGAGTTCTGTATAATTGGCGCACAGAAATAAACAGATGTATTTTAATATTTCTTAAATAAATTCTTTTTTTATGTTTCCCAAAAACAGAACAACTCAACTTTATGCAAAGTAGTTACTTAAAGTACGCCCAAGTACACTCTACAATGACGTTTTAACAAAACATCACGTATGCGCCTAAAAATATATTCCATTCGTGCCGCTTTTAAATTGCACAATATTTTATTTATGACACAAGAGTAGGAAAACATTCCAGCATCTGTCATCAAAGTATGGAACATTTTTTTTACAATTTTGATCAGAATTAGCACTTAAAAAACAGTCTGTCAAATGCAGTATAGTGTAATTTATCTGAGAATACGCACTTCAATCCATTTAGTATAATATGAAAATTGTTATAGATGATATAAGATTTGTTTGTTTTTTTTTTTTAGCGCGCTTCTCAAATACGTTCTATGCCTTTCACCGGTGACTCTAGTGATGACTCGAGTGACGGCGAAGACCATGCCGTTATGCTTACACACAACTCTCACAACTCTTCGAGTACAGATAACACAGAAACCTCAACTTCCGGCAGTGCTTCCAGTCCTTCAAAAAGTTGCAAGACTTCTTCATCTTTAAGTCCAGCCAAGCGCAGTGGCTCAGAAAGTCCCAAAAATAACAAACCAAGAGGTAAGTTCATCACACCCAATCTTCTTATATAAAAGTCCGCTCCCTTTTCTCTGTGAGTTTCTCTACTCACCTTGAATGCGTAGTTAATGATTTGTTGGTAGATTAACAATATATAAACCTTGTTATGAAATCCCTAATATGGAAATGGTAAAACTAAAACGGCAAATAATTAATAAAACACTAATTGACACGTAACTTTCGCATGTAAATCCTAAAAACTTTATTTCCCCCCCGAGTTAATAGAATTTTTTAAAAGATCACCATTTTCTCGCTATTTTATTTGCATATTTTCTTTTAATTGTTTCACTTAATTTTAAATTATTTATTTAAAAAGCTTTTGCTTTACTTTATTGTATGCTTTCACATATCATAACACGTAAAACAGCAGGACTTTTATCTTAACATTTAGCTAACATGCGTAAAAGAGAAAGTAGTGGGCTTAGTAGACGACGGGAACCTCCGGAGGCGATATTGTGCAACATACGAGTACAACATATGGCTTTGGCATGCCAGACGAGTCCATATATATATTTACCTCTCACTCATGCAATACCGGCTGCCAAATAGACTGAGAATAGATTTGCGTTCCCTTTTCTTTTATATTTCTGATTTTTAGTTAAATGAATTTGTTGTAATAATTAAAATTATAGGCTCTCAATAAGAAAAAAAAATAATTAAATTTGTTATGTTATTATTAGTATAGAGCAGCAGTACAGGGAGGCGACTGACGCGAAGGGTTCTCGATAAAATACACAGAGATGTAAGTAGTGACACTTATGGCGTTTTCTTTTCTAGAAAAAAAGGCAACACTAGCCGCAGGGAGGGCAATTTTGTGTTCTTTTCTCAAAAATGTGTTGCCCTGTGAAAGGGTTGCGTGTTCTTTTCTAAAAAATGTTGCCCTTTCGTAGTGCAAAAGGCATTGCACTTTTGCCCTGAGCAAATCACCAGGGCATACATTGCCTTGTAAAACACATGGTTTTTATTCTTGCACAGCGTTACCAGAAAATGTTCAAAAAAAGTCTTTTGAGTTGAAAGAGTCAGAAAATTAGATTTTAATAATTATTTTTATATTTTGTATCATATAAAACAAACAAAAGACGACTATACGGCTGCTTATTTGTATGAGATATCAAAAATAAAATTTTGTTTTATCAAGCAGATGAATTAGCAATCTGGCAACTGTCAATTTTTGTTTACTTATTTCATACAATATACAGAAAATGTTTGTTTATCAGCTGTTAAAAAAAAGGCATTGCACTTTTTTCTAATTTGTGTTCTTTTCTCGTTATATAAAAAAATGCACTTTTTCACAGGGTGGGCAAAACATTTTAAAAAGACACCTTTTCACAGGGTAACATTTTTAATGTAGAAAAGAAAACGGCATTAAAAACGTTGGCACCAATCATACTTCGTTAGTGAAAGACTGGGACAGCAATACTATTCTAACAGAAGGAATGAGAGAGCACTAGAAAAACATTTCATACTTTTATATTAAAAATTAATTCAAAAAATTTAATTTAATTTTAAAACATCTATAACAAAGTAAAATAGTTAAAAATCTGAAAAATAAAGAAAAGGGGAATGCAAAAAGAATATTCATGATATTTTAGAATCCGGTACTGAGGAAGTAAGCTGCAGAAAATACATAAATTTTAATACGAGGAAAATTCCAGTGGGACCTGCTTCGATTCCAATTTTCTATTGGAATTTTCTTAAATTCATCAATTTATAGTTCATTTCCTTTAAGACAGTGCAACATAAAAGTATTCATAACATAATTTTGACTACATGATGTACCTTCTCGAATAATTCTCGCCTGTTGCAATATATTTTTTTTTTTTTTTGATAAGAAGGGAGTAGAGAAAAAACTAATTAATAATATGGCATATACGAGGTGTGATCAAAAAAGAAACATAATTTTAAAATTTCGTGAGTTACGTATGTTCGATTATCGCATTTCGTTGCGATTATGTTGGTATACAGTTTTTTTATATATATTGGCAATATCGTCAACGACGGTCTAGATTTGCTCAAAAAAGTCATAACTGGTGACGAATGATGCGTGTAAGGCTACGACATTAAGTCTAAAGACCAAGAGCAAAAAAAAACGCGACAAGTTCCGTCAAATGTGAAGGTTTGTCGGCTCACTGTTTTCTTCGATTGCAATGGCGTGCTGCACCATGAATTCTTGCCATAAGATCGTACGGTCAATAAGGAATAATACCTTGAAGTTATGCGCCGTTTGCGCGTAGCAATACGTCAGAAACGCACAGAATTATGGAGGTCCAATAATGTATTTTGCACCATGACAACGCACCAGTTCACACATCGATGCTTGTGTGTCAGCTTTTGCCCAAAAGCAAAACCGTAATCATGCCTCAATGGCCGTATTCACCGAACTTTTGACTTTTTTCTCTTCCCAAAACTGAAGATACCGATCAAAGGAAAAAATACTTAAAAAAATAATTGAAACAGGAGCTGTTGCCGATACCAAAAAGCGCGTTTCAGAAGTATTTCGAGGATGGTATAAATAAACGCTGGTATAAATGTATTATATCAGAGGGGATTACTTGAGAAGGGGACAAGATAGTTATCGATGAACGAATAAATACTTTTGGAGAAAATTGAACATAACCGTTGTTTTTTGATCACCCCTCGTATATTGCATCTGCATTAAGCGCAAATAAATAAAGTACTAATATACTTTGCAGCTTTGAGATAACTTTTTAATGGGGTATTTTGGAAATAGGAAACTTTAAAATTGGGTTAATCGTCTTAAAAACTAGCATCCGTGACTTTGGCACTATGAGTGGGAGGTTATACTATTACACTCGTCTGACATGTCTGTATTATTTGTGATTTCGTGAAAGGCGAAATTAAAAGGACTACAACAAAAACAAATGGGCCTTCCAAACCTTGAATTGGCTATACGTTGCTACATCTTCTAGTCACAACTCATGTATACACTGATTTAATTTTTTTCTGCTGTCTATGATAAGTCGTTTTTATCTATTCTTAACTTTTAAGTTGGGCTGTTCCTTTGATCTATTTTCTTTTTACTTCTTTTAGTTTGAGCTCTCTTAACCTTATATTGTTGGTTTTTTTTTGAAAACCTCAAATCCCGAAAAATGAATTATTACATAAGATAAACAAAGTCTAACACATACTAAATAAAATTATTTGAATTCTCACATTATATCATGCACATTCGCCCTACCCCATACACCCCGCTCTTGCACTTACTTTATCACTTACACGCATAGTAATTTACCACAACCGACTATATAATGTTAGAGCAACGCAGTTTTATAAAAATCATACCATGCCCCTGCCTTACACTCGTTATCAAGCACATTTACACACTAACTTTAATGCAACTCTTCATAAATCACCATCACAAATCAATCCAGCACAATATCACAGACTTTCGTCTGCCAACAATCATCATCTGCGTGTCCCTTCACACCATCCTATGCGTGGCACAGTAATTTCAGATATTTCATTTGAATCAGGCCTCTCCGACGACTATGCTCTGCCGCCGGACGCCGTGTCTGAGTCAACATGTCCCATGGATGCTAGCATGCCTTCATTACTAATGCGTCAATCGTATGTAGATTCGCCCAGTAAGAAATTGGAATCATTGGAAAAGGTTTGTGATAAAATTGAAGAGAAATATTCGTAGAAATGAGAATTAATTATTTGTACAATTTCAGGCGGGTCATTTAGCCAAGTTGGGAGGTAAATTGAAAACATGGCGCAAACGTTGGTTTGTTCTGAAGAACGGTTCCTTAACCTATTGGAAAAGCCAACATGATGTCAATCGTAAGCCTCAGGGCCAAATAATGTTGGACGAAGCGTGCCGCATCAACAAGGCAGAAGGGGCTTCCACTTTTGAAATTGATACGGGTAAAAAAGTGTACTACTTAACCGCGGATTCGAATGCCACTATGGATGATTGGATCAGGGTTTTGCAAAATGTTCAAAGAAGAAATGCTACCAAACTCTTACTGAGCCGGGATGATCAAAAGCCTACACTTCAGGGTTGGGTAACCAAAGTAAAAAATGGCCACGCAAAAAAGTGTTGGTGTGTTTTATTAGGCAAAATGTTTCTATATTTTAAGGCACCGAATGAAACTGTAAGTATTTGGAATTGAAGTTTTCCATTGCAAACATAAATAAGTTTTATTTTTTCTACCAATAAAAGCAGAATCCATTGGGCCAAATAAATATGCGGGATGCCAGAGTAGAAGAGGTAGAACATGTATCCGACTCAGATTCCGAGGAAAGAGAAGATCCTCAGAGTCAGGCACATTTAACAGTGGCCATATATCCAGCTCATCAGGGCCCCACTTATCTGATATTGCCTGGCAAAGCGGAACGCGATAATTGGCTGTATCATTTAACAGTAGTATCGGGCGGTGGACCTAGTGCCGGCTCCCAATATGAACAATTGGTTCAAAAATTAATGGAGACTGATGGAGATCCCAGTAAGTTTTAGCATAATAGATTTACGAAAATATGTATGTTATAAACCACAATCCAAATGGTTCAGGATCAGAAATTATTTTTTATTAAAATCAATTACTTCCTCTAATTAACTGAATTTTTCGATTGTGGGCACGGCCCTGATAAAGTTTTAATTAGTAATCGTTAAAACTCACTTATAATAGGCTGTGTTATTTGGCGTCATCCCATCTTGCTGCATACCAAAGATTCTATAACCGCCCCCTTAACTACTTTACACACTGAACCCATGCATCCAGAAGCTATAAAACTCTTTAAGGTAATTAAACATCGAAAAACCAAAAATGAAACTCAATTGTTTTAGTATTTTAATGTGTCCCCGAACGTACATCCCTTCTGACTTTTCTTTCTCCCCCTTTAGAGCATCCAACTTTTCATGTCGGTAGCTGTTAATCAACCCGGCATTGATTATCATGTTGTTCTGGCTCAAAATGCTTTACAGCATTGCCTGGATATGCCTGAATTGCAAACGGAAATGATTTGTATACTGATTAAGCAAACGTCCAGGCATACGGGCCAAAAACTCAGTGTTGGCGTCCAGGTAAACAAGAAACTGGGCAAGCAAACGCGCGTAAGTTTTTTAAGTTGCAAATTGCTTTTCATTTCATTTAGATTTGGTTTATTTTCTGTTCCATTTTATCATTTTACTTTAAATGTTTAGTTTTAGTTGTTTTTAGTTCAATCCCAACTAACACCAATAATCAATGGTTTTTGTACATATCCTTCTAGAGAAGTTTTAGTCAATTAGTGTAGCAGACAAAGGACAACCTCTCGAGCTACAGAGATAACGTGCAAATGTACAGAATGTATCATAAGGCTACATTTAAGTTGTAGTGAACAGGTTCATATTTAATGAACAGGAAATAAATCGTAATCGAAAGCTTTTACAACTGCAATATTTAGCGAAAAATATTAGGCGGCATTCTAGTAATGAAGGAAGACTGGTTTAGAATATCAGAATCGTCTATGATTTGCGTAGAAAATTTATTCTACACAGTTTACATCGAACACGATGAATACACACATTCCGAAAATAATATTTTGTTAGTTAATACACATATAACAAATATATTTAGAGACCATGATTCCGTTTTCCACAATTCTTCCTAGATAAGAAAATATCGTATTCTTTCAATAGTTCAAGTCAAGTTCAATTGTTAAGGTGTTTTATGGTCTTTTGGTTTCTACAAAAACATGAAGCACCAGAAGCAATACGGAGATTTACTTTTCCACTTCGTCAAACTTCGGCGTATAGAAACTCCATAATCTACAGCATACGAGTGACATCTGCTTCTGCAGCAATTCCTTAAGCCTTAGTGAAGAACTAAATTAAGACAATGTGAAAGATTCTTTTTTATGCTATAATGTATATGGTCGATGTATGGTAATATATATATGATGTATATTATGGTACCTCAATTCATTTTGTGGAAGGCTACATACTACTTAAGGCTACTACATACTTTAAGTGTACTCTTAAAACACAATGCTATTGAAGATGATGTGAAGATCCTCATAGCAGTCTATGTACCAATCTAGTACAAGTCTATAGTTTGAAGCCATTTAAAAAACTATCTCCAATTGCAGAGTTTCTATTCCCAAAATACTTTCATGCCTAATACGGCTTGGCCTCAATTGAACTAACTTATCCATTCTAAGGATATCTATATTGCATCTTCCATCAATGCTTATCCCTGTGCTAGAGTGTTCGGAGCTCACACAGTTGTATTTATCCTAACTTCACTTCCCTAATAGAATGTGCATTCAAAATTTGTGTGTATAGGGTGTTCCAATATGAGAATTTATTTAATTATATTCTGCCATAATCTATGGTCGTTAGAAGTGATTTATTTCGTTAACTGAAATAATTAGCTGTGGTAGTACTCATAAGCATTTCGCAACTGCTTTAATATCTCAGTTAGTAACGGCCCACTTTACCTTTACCATCAAACAAAATCGTAGTTGGCGACGAAGTAAAAATAAATTAACTGCACCTAGACAGCTGGAAAAAAACTACTGTCTTCTCTAAAAATATTTCTTTCTCCGAAATCCAATATATTGGATTGCATGAGTAGCGGCGATTTCTTGTTTGCTAGCCTAGAAAGAAAGCCTATGATCAATTAAAGTGTTAGGCAAATTAGGCTGAAACTGCAAAGAACTATGACAGCAGGTGCCATTCATGAACTACATCAGTTGTTCTCAATGAGTATGGTTTGCCATATCTTCCACGTCTCTGAATCACTGGCCGAGCAGTTTCTTTATAAGCAATAAAAATGCTTTAATACCGCAAACTGCAATCACAAAGTGTTATATCTTTCAAGCCTTATTAATGGCGTAGAGTATACTTGTCAACAGTCAATTAAATATATTTTTTTGACAGCTGTCAAAGTGGCCAGTTACTGAAAATAAATGTTTTAATGGAACACTCTATATTTTCCAATATTACAGTATGAATTTCTTCTAGAACCGATTCCTGCAAAACAGTTAACATATAGCTTTGCTCATATGTATAGTAAGAGAATGAGAGCATGTAGAGAATATTAGAGAGTATTAAAATGCACTGAAAAAATATTTGGTGTGAAATTGTAGTTTAGACAAGTATGTTACTTTATTACAATTCAAAATTATTATATTAAATGATTTTTTTTAACACAAGAGGAAAATACAGCGAATGAACAATTTTCCGAATTTCAGATTTTTCAGATTTCTCTCAATAAATTAATGCATTTTTTCTGTTGCAATCTATAAATGTTGCATTTCAAAGTACATGCTTTGCTTGAGTTGATTGAGCTTTTGAGCAGCTTTCCTTATAGCACTGAATAATCAAATGCATATACTCTGTATAAACTTATTATAATATTTTTATTTTATATTTCATTAATTATATTAAATAATTTTACATGTAGAATAGAAATGCATGCTTAAATAGCAATTATTTTTAAAAAACTTAGATCTTGTATGAAAAATTTCTTTAAGTGTATAACAAATAAAAGTACTACTGACTTAAGAACGTTTACTTTTGAATTGCAAAAGTTTTTAATTATAATTTACAAAATTATTCGAATACCGAACTTTTAAGATTTTAAAAAAATTAAGCAACGCAGGTAAATAGCAAGAGGAGAAGGGAACAAGTGTTGTGTGTAACCCCAATTTCTGACTTCTAGCTTTTAGTTTTGGAATTTTATTGAGATATAAAATATCATTCGTATTATCTGCATATTGACGTTTTATATGTGAGTGGTAATTAGTTTGTTCTATATCTTATATGTTACGCCCACTTTTCATTATATATCTCTTAATGCCACACCCATTATGCTCAAACTTGTATGTGGATCACACAATTTATAATAAACTTATCCAAATATCGCTCCAAGCAGTTGTTCAAATGACATATAGGTTTTATTATTTACTTTTATGGAAAGTGCCACTCCCACTTTTTAATTCATTCCTAATTGATGTAAGATAATGTATTTTAGCAATATCACATACCAATTCACTAATACTTTTTTCAACACATAATTAATATATATATATATAAAAATTCGAGCGCTATCCTTTACCATAAAGTTTCCTTCAAAAAGTTTCAATTCGAAATTTGAGCATTCGATTGAAGGCCGAAGACTGCCGTTAACGAACGCCTACAGAAGACGCTAAAGTTGCCAAGTTCAATCAGACATCAAGTTTTGATATCGTCGTAGTCATTTTTGTGAATTGCAACGATGTGAACCATATCTGTTAAATGGCCACTTTAGCTACTAACATCAAGGGAATACTATTCAACTATTTTTCTCTCAGTAATATCTCCATACAAAAAAAAGCCACAAATTGCAAAGAAGCTCCCTTTAATCACGGATCTGGGCATCAGTCGCGCATTGCCAACCTAAAACTTTTAATTGAAATTGTATTTAACTTCCCAGACGAACGTGCAACCCCATTTTTCTTATGATTTCCCTTATACACATTCGGTGTCATGTTATTTCATGGACCGAGCAGAGACATATTAATTTTTCTTTTGTGATTTTTCCGTAAAGCTTTTTCCCTCCTAATAAAAGAAAAAACTTTAAAAAAAACTATGCAAAAGAATTTTTTTAAATTATTTCTTTCTAATTGAGGTAATCGACTAAAACATAAATGCAATAATTCTAATTATTTGAGCTTCCATTTAACCAAGAATGCGCTCCATCGAGAAATCAAATTTTGAATGGAAAATGAATATCGATCGGGACTTCAGTCCATGACTAAAAATTACTCTTGTTAGAGTCTGTCTATAATGAAATGTCAAACTAAAATAAATTAAAAACAACTATCAGATGTTGAGTACGTTGTCAAATTATGCAGTGTGGCCAACTTAAAATTGGGAACCCGAAATTATTATTAAAAAGTAATTAAATATTTTACGCGAAGTAGATGCAAAACTTTTAAAGTAAAAGGTATTTTTAAATAGAAAAAATATTATATCAATATAAAATTTTTGGGCGGGAACTAAGCCTTTAGCTATCAATGTTCACCAATGTGGATGCTCTACATTTAGACCCATTTGGCTATGTGCAATATAATTTCCGGCAACAGAAGTCTCTCTATGGTCCGAGTGTGTCTCATATAATATTATATCTCGGCTTCACTAAACTCGATATGAACTAGTCCAGAATTACCAAATGATAAATTTGTTTTTTAATTCTCTATTATCGGTATTATCCGTATACATATTTGAAGGAGGAGTGGCAAAAATAAATCTATGACCATCTAACATTAAACACAAGAAGTGCTATTTTTGATTCAATAAATATTTTTCCTTGATCTGGACATGTGCTAAAATGCATCCACATAGGGCCTTATTAGTGGTAATTTCTATATCACATGTTAGACCCTCTTGGGGGTACTTCGCGGCCGGCTTTCATTAGCAAAGTAAACAGTGTTAGATTTGACAGAGGAGACGCTGCAAATATATTTCACCCAATTCGTGTTCAATGCATTGCATGATTAGAAAGTGTCCACGGAAAAAAAATTGCGAATACCTCAACACTGATTTCTTAAAGTTTGTTGTGCATAAACTTTTGGTCTTAGGAGCTGCTAAGGACTTTCCGTTCCTAATTTTCAGTATTTATATATATGTATATACTTCTATATATGTATATATACTCGTATATATATATTTTTTTTTATTATTTTTATTTTAAAATCTTTTGCCACCATCCCTGGTGGAGCTTTTCCAGGAAACAGTTGTTGTAAATTATTTAATATTTTTCAAGCTTAACATCTTTTATAAAATTATTTTTATTTTTTTAATTATGATTATATAATCAGAAACAAAATTAATAATAATTATATCTATTTCCTGCCGAAACTACAAAGAAATATCAATAAAAGAAAAAAAATTTTTTATAAAAGGTTTTAAGCTTGAAAAAGTATTAAATTAATTATTTATTTATTTATTATTTATTTACTTATTATTACAATTATATGAATATAATTATAACATGAGTAGAAGGCCATCGATTGTAAATAATTTGTAACATAATAATATCGAATAAAAAATAAAACAAATAGAGATTTTTTTAAATTATTAAATTATGTTTTTAAACAGTTTTATAAATTTCCGTCTAAACTTGTCTTTACCACATTTTGTTATAAAAATATTTATTTATATTAATATTTTGTACATTTAATTATAAATGAAACATTTAAAAAAAATATACATATTAAAGAAAACACACGTACATACATGTAATTGCTGTAAATTTAAAAAAAATTTTTAAGCATTTTGACAAAAAATATTATCAGTTTCATATTCTAAACTATTTTTAACGATTTATAAAATATAAAGTGTAACTGCATATTTATTACAATTATAGAATATAAACATTTATTTGCATTTATAACAATTTACAAACTAATTATTTTTATTTAGAGTTTTTTTACACTTTTTTTTAATAATTTTTATTTATTTTAATTTGTTTTGATTTTGCGCTTTTTATTAAAGAATTTTTATTGATTTTATTTAAACGTCCAGAATATGCCCAACGAAATAAATACATATTTTGTAATAAATGTTTTTGTATAAAAAAAAACAAAAAAACTACACTGTACAAAATTTCATACTCAAAATTTAAACAAAAAGTTATAAAAATATTGAATTTAATGCACTTTTTTCCCAATTTTTTTTTTCTTTGGCCTTTCGCTGTATCGTTTCTTAAACAAAAAAAAATAAATCAATTAAACGAAAAAAAAAAACAACTATAAAAATATTGCGCAAAATTTGCACAAAAATTGTGTACAAAAAAATTTACAGCAACTACTATTATGTGCCACGCAAAGTTTATTTGCCTGTGATACTCAACAAAGTGGTAATGCGCAAGCGAACGGCAGTTCCCCCACCTCCTTACAGGTACTAAATCAAAGGAATTTTGTTATTAACAGCATGCTATTTGTGTTTTATATTAAATTCCGGGAAATTTCTTTAAGCAAAGCCTTTTTAAAAATGTGGCATTCTTTGTTTTGGTCTCGTTTCTTATTGTAGGCTCCTGTACCTCCACCCATTATAGACTGCAAATCCAATCCTCCCGCCTATTCTTTTGTGCAGGGTTGGCAGCTATTATCCTTGGCCATATCCCTGTTTGTGCCAAAGTCCAGCCGTTTATTGTGGTACTTGAAATTGCATTTGTCGCGTAATGCGGACTCAAAAACAGAGACAGGAAAATATGCGGCCTATTGTGAGCGAGCTTTAGAGAGAACGCTGAAGAATGGAGGACGCGAAACCAAACCTTCACGCATGGAAGTTCTATCAATATTGTTGAAAAATCCTTATCACCATTCGCTGCCCCATGCCATACCAGTCCACATGATGAATACCACATATCAGGTAAAAAGTTCACTTTTGAGAAATTTTGGAACACCAACTTAATTTCGAATTATTGCGTTCGTTCAACTATTTTGAATGAAACGGCTGACAGTAAGAATTACAGCAGAAATAAACACTAACATAATTAGCACCACCGTTTATTTATTCTCCAACAACTATATAATCACTTTATCATTTTTTACACTTCTCAGGGACACAAAAATGCTTAAGGCCAGATTAGTTAGATTAAGCTTATTATACACAATATGGAATTTTTGATTACCTTCCCTAAGCTGTTAGTTAAATTTTTGATATTAGAAATTAATACTATCGTTATTTACATTTTTAAAGTTAAAAAACAAATTACACGTGCCCCATGGGTGCCAGATAATTTACACCCACAAATTAGGAATAACAATCTATTTCTTTATTTACTTAATATTACAATTATATGAATATAATTAAAATAAGGGTGAAAGCACTGCCTGCGGAAGCCATCGGCTAAACAATTTATTTAATTGATTTGTGCAGCGGAGGCTGTGACCCGTAGAAGGTAACGTAAGCTTAAATTAGTATTTGGAGTGTCCATAATTTGTTTAATTAATTCCCTAAATTTTCTAAATTAGAAGCGACTACGGATTAAAAAGCATTACAAAGTCGTTTAGCGAACATCCATGTACTTATGCAGCATACTATTTTAATTAAAAATTTTATTGAACGAAATAAAATATTCTATTAAACTTTTAATCAAAAATATTTTGAATTTTTTTTTTTTTTTTTTTTGGTTATATTTTTATTAAAGATGTGTTCGCAAATGTATAAATGTAGGCCTCACGTATGTATTTACATTAGCAAGCAATATTGTCAAGCTACTACAGATTAGTTGGTATAGGCGCCAAGGAAATACTACGATCGCCTAACAAAAAAAAATTTGTATTAAGATAATAATAAGGTTTCCATAAACAAAAATTTTTTTAATTTTAATATAATTTTTTGTTTTCTTTTCTGCAAAGGTGATTTCCTTTGATGGTTCCACGACTATAGAAGAGTTCCAAAGTACTTTGGCTCAGGAAATTGGCACCAGAGATTCCTCAAATGGATTTTGCTTATTTAGTGACGATCCTATTGAAAAGGATTTGGAGCACTATCTAGATCCGTTCGCAAAATTATGCGATGTTATCTCCAAATGGGAGACGGCTCTGCGTGAAAAGGGTTCGGGCAAATTTGAAAATACGCGTGTTATTCAACTCACGTACAAGAATCGTTTGTATTGGAAACACACGGTAAAATTTGAAACCGATAAGGAACGACTCCTGTTATGTTATCAAACAAATAATCAAATTGTGCAAGGGAGATTTCCATTATCGCGAGACTTGGCGCTAGAATTGGCTTCGTTAATGGCTCAAATCGATATGGGCGATTATTCTCATGAAAAGTCTAAAGGTGCCACCACCAATGTGGGTATAAAGGCTTTAGATAAATTTTATCCATATCGCTATAGAGATGCTTTAAATCCCGATCAGTTAAAGGAAATACAAGAGTTACTAATAACAAAATGGATTCTATTAAAAGGTCGCAGTACTTTGGATTGTGTGAGAATATATTTAACCTGCTGCCGCAAATGGCCTTATTTTGGAGCCAGTTTGTTCCAGGCCAAACCCAGACACTCCGATCAGGCAATGACTTGGTTGGCTGTATCAGAGGATTCTTTAAATGTTTTAGAATTATCTACTATGGCTCCCATAGCCCGTTATCCCTATACCAGTGTCATGACCTTTGGTGGCTGTCAAGATGACTTCATGTTGGTGGTATCCAATGAAGATACTTTGGTTTCCTGCGTGTCACAAGAGCAAAAGTTGCTGTTTGCAATGTCTAAACCAAAAATTTTGGAAATTACTCTATTAATAGCTGATTACATGAATGCTTTGGGTCATACAGTGCCCGGAACACCTCATATGAATTCTCTAACACGAAATGGCTCACATAGATCATTAAGAACACGCCCTCCTCCTGGCACCGGCACCACTACAGTAGTAGGTACTTTATGTGGCAACACCATGGCTGGCATATCTACTAATGCCACTACTACTGCTCACAATACTCTTAACTCTCATGCCACACATACTCTGAACTCGAATCATTCGCATACTTTAAGTTCCTCTCACTATAGTACCGCAGATCATGAACGTATGGGTGGTACGATGGGCGGTTCACGTTCCCAAGCTGGTTCCCAGCACGGCACTATGAATTCCATGCACAGTCAAAGTCACCACTTGCACCATCCCCATCAGCCCGATATTCTAAAAAGTACACCTGACCATCAGCGTATTAAATAGGAAACAAATTTTCAATACTCATCAACTAAATTGAAGGACTAATGATGGCCCATAAAATATTTAGATTAGACAAAAAATAATTTTTGATATAAAACAGAAAAAAATTAAGAAAAAATCATTGAAAAAATTATGATTTTTTACAGCTTTTAAACTATAAAGTTTTTGTTTATTTTACTAAAATAAACTTTAAAAGTTATTGTATATACAAAAAAAAAAAAACACACACACACACACACACAGTGATTAAAAATAATTATTAAAATAATTTCTTAATTCAAAAAATTGTCTAAACAAATGTGAGATTATAATTTTTATACAATTTAAAACAAAAAACAAAAAGCGTAAAACCCATTTTATATTTTATATAAAAAATATCATTAATTTTGAAATTTTATAATATATAATTAAATCGCCAGTTTTTTATTTCGTATTTTATTTAATTAAATTTAATAAGTATTTAATTATAAGTTCAGTCTTTAAGTCCAAAATAATGGTTCATAATTGTGTGAGACAAAAGTATGGCAACATGGAATCATGGAATTATCTCCAAAAACAGCTGCTTGACATAATCCATACTTTCAAATACATAATAAGAGTAGCTTGACAATTTAGAAAATATTTTTGATAGTACTCAGCGGAAAAGCGAAAATGTTTAAAAAATTCACAAATTATTAGACAAATAATTTTAAATATGACACTGAAAAGCAATCGCTCGATGGAATTGTAATAATGAAAAACTGTTAAATGTCGGTTTATCGTTCAGTTTTGCTAAATTTGTTTTTAACTAACTCCTGCTTAAGTGTCAAGTTGTGATAGTGAAAAAAAAATATTTTCAAAACTGCAAAAGTCGTTTAATTTCAAAAAAAAAATCGAGTACAAAGATCGGTTATAGTAAAATTGCTTAAGAACTTGAACACTAGTATTATAAAACCGGTGTTGTTTTGACTGTGAAGGGCCTAAATGCGGTTCGCACTTGGTACAAAGCATTTGATATCGATTTGTATTTATTAAAAGCACGAAAATGTCGTGTAATTCTCTCCTATTATAAAAAAATTGTATCCAAACGGTGTTACCAGGTGCCACACGATTATACAAAAATTATTCAAGCAAATTTTTTTGTTACCCGCTTGATGAAAATGCAACTCTGATCATTTTGTGAGTTTTTGAAAATTATAACAAACTTTGGCTTGGCATAAAAATCGGACATTTCGATGCCACACTTCAAATTTAGACAAATCGTACGACAGTCTAGGATAGAGCAGATTTCTTGATTTTTTGTTTTTAATTGTTATTAGTCATTTACTCATTGCAGATTTATAGTCAAGCAACCATCACTTTGTTTCATTATCGTGGAAAAAGTCAGCTGTAACACGATCCCTGGGGTTCTTTGGTATTAATGCAGCTTCCATTTTAATGTAAATTTTTATGTAAAATAATATATTTTAATAAAATCCAGTACCAATTAGATCGAAATTTAGAGCAACTTAACAAAATCGTATGGAAAATATTGCACAATTGAAAAAAATTTAAATAACAAGGGACAAATATTTCGGTTTTCCACAAAAGTAACAATGAAAAATCTAATTTTATCTTTCAAAAGGAAACACTTGAAAAAATGCTAAATTCGAAATTGACTTTAAGACGCTCGCGACATTTAAAAAGTTCTAAGTTGGAAATATTTTCTATTTTACTAATACGTTAAGCTCCGAAAATTTTTAAGGATCTATTTTGTGTTCCTTTCTATATGCAGTCTTATGCTCCTGTCATAGCAGCTGGGGTATACAAGATTTAATAACACCATCATCACGCCAGACTTATAAGGGGTTAGTAAATCATATGTATACCGCTCGATAGCAAAAAGCAGCCATACTTTGAGTACAACATTGTGGTTCCATATAGTTCTATTCTCTTGGCTAATAGAATAGACTACTGTCCAATACCAATAATCCTCTTTTTTAAGGAGGCACAAAAGGTAAAACGGGTTTTAAAATTTCCATCATTTCCACAAATCGTATTAATCTAGAATTAACAGTCTTTCCTGTAGCAAATAATCTACTACGCGACCTGTAGTAGAACTTAAAAAATTGCTCTCGAGGGAGACAGAGAGAGAGAGGACGATGGAAATTGAAAGCGATTTGTGGTTAATTTTATTTATTTGTTTTAAGAAAAAGTTAAAAAAGGGGACTTTCAGCACCGCTTATAACATAATATGCTTTATCGTTAGCACTTCCAATTGTTATTAGGCCGTAAATTTTTTAGGCTACGAAACATTAAGATATCTATTAAACCATATAGAATGAAAGCAGCTAATGAAGGTCTATACTTAATAGTTTATTTGTATAAACGATTTTTTGTTTCTTTTCTTAACCAAAGATAATTATTAAAACGATAACAATAAAGTTTATAATACTAACAACAACGCACAGAACAAAGTTATGAGAAAAATTATTAAAACGATTTGCAAACAATAATATTATTTTAAGCATCACTAGCAATTTTAAATAAAAACCAAAACAGAGAAGAAAATATAAGCAAATTTTTTGATAAATTTACAAAATTACCAAATATAGTTAATACGTATAATAAATAATGCTGAATTTAGACAAAAAAAAATCAGGTAGTAGTAAAAAATGATGTAACAAAAAATCAAATCCAAAGATCACACAAATTGTATTCCAAATAATTACAACTTTAATTAAAAAATAAAATTATAACAATGGTATAAACACAACACCTTTCAAAACAATCACTTAAGATTCCTATTTCTTTGCAACAATAATTAAAAACAGAATATAACTTGGCTTAATTATAAAAACTAAACAGAATCTTTGAAACCAATTCTAGACAGAAATCTATTTATAGAAACACAAATATTCAGAAAATCCCAATTTAAAAACGACTATTTAACTTATTTAAAATAATATTCGTATTTAAGGCCTATTTATGTAACCGTTTAAAAAGCTGACGTATTTACTTAATATATAAACTTAGTTCTTGCTTTTTGAAGGTTGATTTGTTTAATTAAATTATTATAATTAATAATTCTAGTGATATAAATGTTATATGTGTAATTCTCTGACTCGTACCATCTTTCTGTCTTACAAATTAAAGAAAAATATATTTATATGTCATCTTTATATACAATTTTCGTACATGCTCATGAAAAACCGCATATATATATAGTATATATATACACATTAATAGTTTATTATAAAAACACTATTTAAAAATGCCATATTTTATTTATAAGTTATTTCTTTCTTATTTTGTAGGCAAAACAAATCGTATAAAATAAATTATACACATTTATTAAAAAAGGAAACCGTAATAAAGAAAACGTATATTATTTAAAATTTAAATGGAGTTTTTATTCCAATGGGTAAATATTTTTGAATACTTATTTATTCAAAAATAACAGTCTCCTTATATAAAATTATTACATGGCAATACGCAACATACATATGACGAGGCAAGCAACCATACGGCACCTCTGAACGATTTTTCTACTGTGAATGATTCACATTGTCAGCTGATCATTATTATTATTATTTTTCATTCGCTGCACTGCACGTGTTGAAATAAAGAAACTTTTGCAAAAATTAGAAATTATTGTAAAGAAAGTAAACAAAAATGAGTAAAAAGAGCAAAGGAGGCAGCAACTTAGGACGTACATTGATAAAGGATCGTTTTGGGCATACGCCCAGAAGAAAAGTCGATAATGATTCCATGGTAAAATAAATAAAAAAATAGGTATTCAAAAAAGATAATAAAATATATTATTTTAGTTGCACACCACTGAAATCCAAGATGGCTATGACTGGGGACGCTTAAACTTAAGTTCTGTTACTGAGGAATCATCTTTCCAAGAGTTCTTGCGCACAGCAGAATTAGCTGGCACTGAATTCCAGGCTGAAAAGCTAAATATAGCTTTTATCAATCCCAAACAAGGAGTGGGGTTGTTGTCACGTAATGAACAATTGTTAATAGAGAAAAAGCATAAAGACAATAAGAAATTGCTAAAAATTCCACGTCGTCCACAATGGACCGCCGAAACTTCGGCTGAGGAGTTGCAAAGCCTGGAAAGAGAAAGTTTTTTAGACTGGAGACGTAATTTAGCACTATTGCAAGAAAATGAAGAAATTATAATGACCCCGTATGAAAAAAATTTAGAGTTCTGGCGTCAACTGTGGCGCGTGGTTGAAAGATCGGATGTGATTGTGCAGATTGTTGACGCTCGTAATCCATTGTTGTTTAGAAGTGAAGATTTAGAAAAATATGTAAAAGAAGTTAATTCTAGCAAAATGAACATGATTTTGGTTAATAAGTCTGACTTATTAACGGACAAACAACGGCAATATTGGGCTGAGTATTTTGATAAAGAAGGTATAAGAACTGCCTTTTTCTCAGCAGCTTTATCCACTGAGGAAATAAAAAAAGAAAGCGAAAATAAAGACAAGCTTGAAAAAACTCAGCTTAAATTAAAGAAACAAGAGCAAAATGAAGAAACTGATACGGATGATATAGCACACGAGCAAACACATGAGGAACGATGTGAAGACATATCATTAAAAGAATTAACAAATGCCGCTTTAGCTATAAGTAACAAGTTAGATAAGCTGGAAGATAAACTCGAACAAATAGAAAAAAAACTACCTACATTGCAGCAAGAATCTGCTGAAAGCCATTTTATCAAAAATAGTTCAAAATTATTATCGCGCGAAGAACTAATAAAATTATTTAAGACCGTTTATAAAGGTTCAACTTATACAGAAAAGGTAACAACTATTGGGCTGGTCGGTTATCCCAATGTAGGAAAAAGTAGTACCATCAACGCTCTAATGATAGAGAAGAAAGTATCAGTATCAGCCACACCGGGTAAAACTAAACATTTTCAAACATTATACTTAGATCAAGATGTATTATTGTGCGATTGTCCTGGCTTAGTTATGCCTAGTTTTGTCCTAACAAAGGCAGATATGATATTAAATGGCATATTGCCGATAGATCAGGTATTTGCAATATAATTGCATTAGGAATAGATTTATACGAAGACTAGCGTGATAAAAATAATATATCATAACCATTCACAGCATTTTTTTAATAATTTATCACGCATGCTTTCCTATACATTCTATTAAAAATATAAAAAGAACTTTTTGAAAATCTAATTTGTTTAATATTCAAACCATTTTTTTAGATGCGCGACCATGTGCCCCCCGTAAATCTTCTATGCACTCGCATTCCAAGACACATATTAGAGGAAAAATATGGAATTATTATTGCTAAGCCCATAGAGGGGGAGGATCCAAATAGATTCCCGCACTCGGAAGAACTTTTATTGGCATATGGCTGTATGTTTAGCAATTCCTTCCTATTATGCATACATGTATATATTTATTAATTTGTATTACTAACTTGTAGACAATCGTGGCTTTATGACGTCTAAGGGCCAACCTGATCAATCTCGCTCAGCTCGTTATGTTTTAAAAGACTATGTAAATGGAAAACTTTTGTATTGTGTGGCGCCTCCTTCGATAGACCAAGAAGAATATCATACATTTCCAGAACGATCAAGCAAAATAATTGAGGAAAAATCTCTACCTGATCAGCAGCAAAGAGCCATGAGAGTAAGCCAATAATATCATTCATATTATAAAATATAATTTTATTATTCCTTGTTCCCCTTTCAGATCAACAAAAATACATCATCCACTGAAATAGATAAGCAATTTTTTGTTCAAGAAACCGGTACGGCACATATTAAAGGTCGTACAAATTTCCCTCATATAAGAGTTCAGGCTGATGGTTCTATAGTGCAGTCAGACCCTACTGCAAAGCCATGGCGTAATGTTAAAAAGGAGAAACGCGAAAAATTGCGTAAGAAATTTAATCATTTGGATAAACACTAAACTATTGAAATGTACTTCTTATTTATATATTTGAGTAATAATTTTTTTTGATAAAGCCTTTTTATTTGTAAATTATATTTTTGCGTGTTTTAAACCAAACTCATCTATAGACCATAAGTGTCTATGTTAGACACTTATTTTCAAGAATTAGTTGACATTTACAAAGAAGAATTCGGGAGAGTTATTATTAGTGGACTACGGATGAAATTATAATCATTTAGATACTAAATCTCCATTTTTTTCAGTATCATAGAACTACAACTATTATCAAATACAGTTTAAAAAGAATTTCTATCCAAGAATATGGACGCATTGCAATACGTGCATATAAGCACACAGGGGTGAGCCGTCTTGAGAGGTACGTTAAGTTTAAAAATTGGCATTCTTCTCCAAAATTCCATTCCCCTTAACATTTCATTGTATTTGTGATATTTCCTATGTCCTTTGTGCATTTTTGTTATTGAGGACAATATTTGATTCTATAAAAGCATGTACGTATGTACGCATAAAAATTGTAAGGAAAAATGCTTACCTTGTAATTTATTCATACGGTACTTTAATCATCTCTTAAAAATAGTTCTTGAATTAATTCTAAATAGAAATAAGAAAAGGAATGTGAGTTAGTATAATTATGTACGAGTGGAATGCATTTTTCTATTAATGTTAACCTTTTCTTTAATGAGTTAACACTTTTTATCGACCTTCGATATGATGCTATTAATAAGAAATCTTTGAGGTTCCGACAGAGATATAAAATTATGTCGAAATTCTTGTAAAGCAATTTTCAAATCCAGAGGCTTATTAAGGTGCCACGCCAATATTATTTCAGCTAAAGCATATTTTTGAAATTGTGTCAAATACGACCCAGGGCGCCAGGATGCGAATATGTGAACTTCATGTACTGGCGAGTGGTTGGGACTGGGCAGCAAATCTTCTTCGTTTTTAAACTCTGCTAATTGAGCATAAAACTCTATAATTTTTATATGAGCTGGAGTTTGACGAGCTGGTGGCAAGGATAGAGCCACCAATAGTAGAACTCTTAAAATCTCCACTCTTACCAAAACCTCCTGATACAGACGTTGCTTCTTGCGCTCATATATATTATCAACAATATCATCTAACTGCTGTAAGGCTTTTAGATAATCATGGTTTTTTAAACACTGCTCAGTAGCCAATTCCAATTCGTATATCCGATGAGCGGGAGAATTGAAAGTGCTGGTGACTTCATAGTGAGGCTGCAAAGGAGTCATTTCGCGAATAATAGCCGCTTTAATAACACTATCATCAGGACATTTTTCAACCGCCTGAGTAAAGCAATGCAAAGCCGTTTCCTTATACTCTGCCCGGTTAGAACGTAATAACAAACTCTCCACTTCTTCATGTGCTTTTAAAAATAATCGTGCTGCTTTTAGCAAAGCCTGACACTCGCCCAACGAATTTTGTAAATAATTTTCGCATTTCGCCACTCCTAACTGACACATAGCAGCATATTGATAAATTCCAGCTTCTTCAAATTTAATGGCCAAATGCCCATAATCACATAACACTTCTGAAACATTTGGACCAAAACGCCTGCAAAGAATTCAAAACAAATTACATTCCTTAATTATATTGGACAGAAAACTTGCTCACTAACTTGAACACGGCTTTTTCTATTTTTTTAAGTTTTGCGGAGGTTTTCAAATAGTGATCGACTAAATTTTTTGGATAACTATCCATTTTCGACAAATAGTATGCTAAAACTAAAAAAAAAAGAGACTTCTCTTTGGTATTACAATGCCAGGGTTACCAGATTTCATTTATAAGAAATCGCACATTTCCCAAGATAACACTCCCCTTCTTCTTTCGCAAAATTTTTTGATGGGCCTTTAAAACTACCCTAAAACATTTCCAAGAAACTCTTGAAATTAGGAAACCAAAGGAAAACATGTATTTTTATATGTAAATACTTATTTACCAAGCATTAAAAAATGTATCTTAATAAAACAAATTATTCTGAAAACTTCGGAAAAAGAACCGCACCTTCAGCAGTACTCAAGTAAAATGCGATAAACTAATTACAAACTGCGTGAAGCAATAAATAAACTAAATAAACCACGATAAAGTTTTTGTTTTTAAACGTATGCGACTTTATTAAATTATGCGGAAACGAAAGCATTCTAGCCGATTGTTTACTTTCTTTTAATCCTTCCATATTTTATATATATTTTTAATTTTTTGGGTTTAAGATTGTTTTTTGTTTTATATAAAAAATTGTTTATTTTTATTTCCTGTTTCTACAAGTCTTTGCTTGACCTCTTTACTTTCTGAAAACTTCATATATATATGCTCAGAATACAATTAGAAGTGGTTTTTGAGCTGAATAAATTCGTTTTGTATTTCCTTATATATATCCCGGATTAAGCCATTTATGGCACCTATTCCGCCAAATAGAGGATAGAGAACTCTATTGTCAAAAAACCGTTATTCAAATAAAAGTAAAATAATATGAGCTAGTTCAAAGTGCTTTAATTACTCTCAACCAATCCATATAAACTCATTGGAACCATCTGTCTAACCATGTTAAAAAATATCTCACGATTTTAATTTTCTTTATTGATTTTAAAAATTGATTGCTTTGAGTAAATAATCGATTTTCTTAGACTGGAATTGTTTTTATTTTCAATGTAGCAGTGTGTGGCTTTGCAACCTGGATGACATTCTCTCTTTTTGTGAAAGAACGTTATTTGACGGAACACGAAATGAGGAAAGAAGTATAAAAGCGACTTAGCAAATAACAATTAAACAGTTATATCAATGAGGAAAGAAAAAAAATAAAAATCTTAGAGAAGCGGGGTTTTTCCATATTGTTTTAATTATAGAGTTTTTTAAATCTGCAGGAAAACTAACCCTTTAAACTGGTCATGCCAGCGCGCATGACTTCATCCACTAGCAACAAGTTGCTTGCAATAACAGAGCAGGAATTCAAGATTTGTTTCTTGACATTGTAGTTATCGTAAACACCTAAGTCGGCTGGTTTCATAGCTTCGCCGGTAGATAAGTCTAAGCCAACAGGATCCGTATTGAGACGATCCTCCTCTGTCAATTTTACAATTGTATCTTGGGCATCATACCCACTGTTAATTGCCAAATTTTTTGGTATAACCAATAAGGCTTCAGCAAATGCTTGTATTCCCAAACGTACCTTTCCTTTAACGGTATCCTTATGTTTCATTAATTCATTAAACGCTCTAACTTCAAATGCAGCAGCACCAGGAATCACAGCCTTATCGTTAATGGCATTATTAATAGCTCTCAAACCATCCCTAATGGCATCTTTGATTTGCACAATAGTATGTTTGTTAGGGCCCTTGATCAGTATTGTAACTGACTGAGGATTTTTGCATTCTTCCACAAAGGTGTATTTGTTTTCGCCTAAAGTATGTTCATAAACAACACCTGCATAACCCAATTGAGACTCGTCCATATCATCTAAAGAGTTCAATGCTATTCCTCCACAAGCCAAAGCCAAGCGTTCCATATTACGACGCTTGGCACGACGCAAAGCTAAAATTCCTTCCTTAGCCAAAGCATCTAAAGACATGGGATCAATACCTTTCTGATTAATGACCACAAATGACTTTTCAGTGCCATCACACACTTGACGTTTCAATTCAATAATTTTCTTAACCCTCTGATCGATAAAATCACGTTCAGCTTTAACAAACTTCTCACGCTCTTCAGCTGTCTTGTAGAAGAAACCAGAGTTAACTTCAGATTTCTCATATTCCAAAGAAACGTTACAAGTCAATATATAAGCATTTTCCAAACGTTTAGGCATATCAGGATGTCTAGCACCATGATCCATAACCAACCCCTTTATCAGCGTAGTATCTGTAGCTGTTTTATGTTGCATTTCCATAATTTCAATCATATGCAAATCTGCAGGCTTATCATCTTTACGTATGGTCAAAACAGCATCAACACAAACATCAGTAAGAAGATCAGCCAATAAAGGATGTACTTTAGTCTTTAAACTAGTATTAGCCACTTCAGTTAAGCTTTTCTTGTTAACTTCTATTGGCACTTTCATAGTTTCCAAGATAGCCAAAGCCTGTTCGCGTGCCTTTTCGAAACCCTCTGTAAGAATACGTGGATGCAAACCTTCCGACAAAAAGATATCCGCTTGCTTTAAAAGCTCACCGATCAAGAGCACAGTACAAGTGGTACCATCACCTGTAGAATCATCTTGAGCGGTACTAGCACGAGCAATCATCGAGGCAGTAGGATGTTGAATTTGCATTTCGTGCAATAAGACATTACCATCCTTCGTGATTTTTATATCACCAGCTCCCGAAACTAACCTATAAAAAGGAGAATGTGAAAAAGTATTAACATTAGATAGTTCATACACTTGTGAATAGAGCAAACGTTCCCTGAGGATCTGCTTTAGCATGCGCAGAAAAGCGCATAGGAATAACTGAATAAATTAACAAGAACAAGTTCAGTTTAAATCACGACTAAAAGCTAATTGCCAACTCCTGTAACAAAACATTAAATAACCTCTTGCAAGCTAAATGTGAATACAGAAACCCCTAGTAAAAATCGAAGTAAGAATTTTGACACAAAAGAAGCAATTCTCGTTAAAACTCTTTATATGGATAACATCTTTACGCAGCATTTTTCCCTCTGTACAAATCTCCACATGATAAGAATGAATAATGGGACATTTTGTGAGAGAAATTTGAAATTCGACCAATTTAATAAATATTAACAATTAAAAGCGTATTGTGTAAACAAATTAAATAACAAAAATATTTAGTTTCGTGTAGATCTTTATAAAAAATTCGCCTACGCTTCACAATAATATACACCAAATCCACTCATGACACACACTAAACCATAACCTCACAATTGTATTCACAGTGCCGACACCCTAAGATGTCTATGCAACAAATGTTTCAAAAACGCTACTTAAATGAAAAACAAAATAGCTTATAGCCCTAAATAAGACTATTTCGAATTGATTTGATTTTAAAATTTCCACTTAAACTCACATTTTCATTGTTCCCTTAGGACCCAAGTTAGTACGCATCACATCTTGCAAACCCTTGGCTGCTGAAATGTTTATGGCCAAAGCTTGTGCAGCGCGAGCAAATTCAGCTTTTGGATTTAACAAACTTATGGAAGCCATTGTAAAACAAAATTTATTCGTTTATCTCAGTTTAATTAATTTAATTTCCGAAAATTTCCAATTTTGCTAAGCGTCTGATTGTACTTTAATACCACACGAAGAAAATTCGAATTACTTCAATTGAGAAAGCGAAAATGATTCAGAAATAGTATGTTCAGTGAGAATTCTAGCAGTTCGATTGGTAGTACTATACAAGGCGAATTCAAATGGATTTGCCTTGGTACTATATTGTCAAACCAAATTCAAGGCGATTGAATTGTAAACCAATATATATGTTCATATACATATATGCACATACGTTTCCATGTACACAAAACTATAACTGCAATTGTTATGCTGCCAAAAAATAATGTTGGAAAGTTGGTAATGGAAACGACTTGGATGGCGCATTCCCCTTGAAAAAAATTTTAAAATTGTTTAATTTTAATATATGAGAAAATACCAATTTATAAATGTTATTCTTCATAATGACAAACTTAAACACAATTTACGTTTGAATTGAGAAAATCGTTAAATTTAATTTAAACAGTTTTTTACTACACAATGAGTAAACTTAACGAGAGGAACGGATTGCTCTTAATGACCCAACTAAAACTTTTTCATAACCACTTCATTTCGTTTAGTGGCCATATCCTACCGAGTACTCTACTCCTGATTAGACCGAGTGGTACTGGACCATAATATCTTGAATCTGAACTATTATTTTTGTTATCACCTTCGATCCATACAAAACCTCGTGGTACATAATCCATATTCAATGTAGGATAAGCGGCAATGGTGAGCTCATTTTTGATTTTTTGAGGAGGTGTATGCTCATTAAGTGTTACTTTATCTCCTTCCAATCCTATGACACGCTTGCATATATATTGCTCGGGATTGGTGGGTGAAACGGCTATGATAATATCACCTCGATTAAGTTTTTTAAAACGTGTTGTCAGTCTTTCGGTGATAAGTATATTTTTAGAGTATATAGATGGTTCCATGGATGGGCCACTGCACTAGAAATATGAAGCACTATTACATATAAGGAAGCCTATGTTTAACTTAAATTTTTGCTTCCAGCACAAAACGAATTCAAAACAGGTGACAAGGGTAGCACAGCTATTTTTTAATGTTTATAATATGCTGTAATATCAGTCACTATAAAAGACAAATGTTCTTGTATTTTAGAAAAACTTTTTTTATAAAAATTTTTGTACATTAAAAAACTAAAAAATTATATAAAATAAAATTCGACATACATAAACGTTTATATGTATAAATACAATCAAAAGTTGATTTCTCACTGTTTCTGAATTTTGACCATTATTAAACATTAGTATATTTTACTATACAATACTTCTGCTGGTAATTGGTATTGGATTGGACTTACAGAGTAGTTTCTGGTTCCTTAACATATTGGTCTTAAAAATGTAATATATAACTTGCACTTCAAGCTACCGCTATACAAAATAATTGATGAATTGAGTTCACCTGGTATGATTTCGACTTGTAAGGTAAGTTGCAATTTTTTGCAATTATCAATTTATGAAACTCTTGATATATACGCGAATATGTATGGACAGGTAAAAATTATACTTTAGAGGAATAATATATTTACCACTACAAAATCGCCAATGTATTCAAAAATGCAGTGGCTCAAGCAGGCGTATTGTATGCTGTATTTAAGTATATTTTTTATATAAGGAGGCATGCTTTTAACTTTTTATCACTAATAAGACAATATTTTCTTTATCATTAGCAAATGTAAAATAAAAAACTATATATACACCTTGTGGCAGTGTGCCAGAAGTATCGGCAGAAGATAAAAACAATATTTTTTGTTCTATCAAAAGTATGCAAATGGCATGTTCAGTGGTGCAGTGTTTTTAAATAAATAATACAATCCAAGGCGAATTTACCAAAACAAAATACAAGTAGTTTTAAAAAGAAGAATGATGCAAATCAGGGCTGGCAAACTTTTAAACCCCTTCAAATACCTATATCGCATAACAATTTAAATTTTTTTATCCTCTTTGCGCAAAGTCCATAAGTATAATCCAAAAAAACCAACTTCCAAAACTACATATCCTTCCCAATCCAGAAGCATGTATATATGTAATGATATATCGAAACTACGTTTCACGCCTATATTTTTGATACATCTACAACTACTGCATACGTCATATATTTCATGATATACAATTGACGTCACACATACACATACCCACATCTGAGATACAGTATACCGTCAATATTTTAGTAAATGGCAAACTTGACTATTTTATTGGCACTGGTGAGTTTAAACGGAATCCAAAATATACTTTTTAACACAGGCCTCATCATAGAAATTAAAACCCCATATTCTGTTCGAAACTAGATATACATATATACAATTATATTAGTAAGGCAAGTTACTAAAGCCAGAAAAAATCAATTCAAAAATAATTGACTTTTCGCAATTATATTTTAAACATTTATTGACATACATACACATGTTTATATATATCTTCGTGCTACTTAACACATTTTAGTTTATTACGACCTTAGTTCGACTTATTTTTAAATATCTATTAATATTATTTAAATTTTAACAATACTTTTTCATTCTTTTATCTTCATAATTACAAGACTAGAAATATTAACAACTTTTGCAAAATTAAAAATTTAATCAAAAAACTTGTAGTTAGAAGTAATGAGACATTTCTTGCACTACTTATAAATTATTTTAAAATAGTTAAAATTAGTAATAAATAAAAACTACAAGCTACCACCTACATGCAATTTTGATAATTCTTGCTAACAAGCGACATAAAAAAAAAAAACAGGCTGATAGAGAACTGGCTTAAACACAATGCTAATTCATAACCGCATAGTTATGAGGGAAGCAATACAGAAAATAATTACTAACTTTTCCTCTTTTCGGAAATCGGTGAAAAAGAAAAATAAATTAACATCTATAATTTTAAAGTTTCGTTAACATACAATAAATTAATTGGAATTTTTCATTTCAATATGTTTTCATTTACTTTAACTTACAAGCTAAATAAAAGAAAATTCTTTGATTTACTCGGAACGTTTGCTGGTTTCTTTGGCAAGTTTTTCAGCTCGTTCTCGCTTATCAACATTAGACAAGTCAATGCTGGCTACATACGCATGCATGCAGCTGATCAAAGACTTCAATATGGCGAATGGGGCGGTAATGTAAGCCGTCATTTTAAAAAGTGAAATGCCAAAAACTAGTATAAAAAAAAAATATACAAACAGGTATAAATTTAATTATTATTAAAAAATTTAAAAAAACTCACTTGTTGGTCCAGTAGTAAAATACAATACATAGAGGCTAATGTAGAATGCTTCATTAACACAGCACATAAATGTCAAGATATCCTTTTGGTAATATAGCCGCATGACAACATTTTCACTTAAATCTGTAGCTTTATGAGAGGTTTTGCCCACAACAACGCTCCTGATGCCATATATAAAAAATTTTTGTATTTTTAATTAATATTATAAAAATATACTCACGTTTGCATATAAAGCCAGTGACAGGCGACATCTATGGCCATTGACACTTGGAACCAAAACATATAAGAGGGATAGAAATAGCTTAGGGTTACTAAAAGTCCCATAGTACCACAGCGATCTGTTAGCTGATCCAACATAGCGCCAAATCGTGTGCCTAAAATGAATTAAAATAAATGATTAAATACTTATATATACACGTACGAACAATGATTATGATGACCAGAAGTATTGACATATTGGAAGTGCTCCCGTATGAACAGCATTTACCTTCTCATATCAATTAAAAATTTTTTGTCTTAAACTTCTGCGATTTCTTTTATGATACGGGGTTTGAAATATTAATGGTTTTTTATATATTGGTTATAAGTGAACATACTTTGACCATGTGAAGTTTAGGGACACCTAAATACTGTCTAGTATATGCATAATTAAATCAAAGCTTCATATATTTACTTAAAATTAGGAATATATGTAATAATCATACATGAAAACGTCTTCTTGTATAAGCCGATTAGTTGTACGTATTTTTTGTGTGTTATATTTTATCTATTATATACTACACAACGCGATCTTTGGGTTTATCTATATTAAAAGACATATAGTGCACACTCGTTTTCTGTTTGTGTACTTGAATCGCAACGATACCATGTCCTTGTCCCAAGAACATTTTGTACAGTTAAAAACGCAAAATAACCTCAACGTCGACACTAGATAACAGATGCAGTTGTGCTGTTCTTTGCTTAGTTATTAAATAATAATGTTGGGCATATAAGAAGTGACTTACTTTGGTTAAAGGCGCGAGCTGCATGGCCGTCCACGGCATCTAGCAATGCACTTATTGCATAACACCATCCAGCCACAATATAATTGGTGGACATAAACCAGAAGGCAATTATTGCCAGAACTATGCGGCAATAGCCTAAAAGAGAACCACAAATCAGTAAATATTAACACAGTTTGTTGCTGTATGTACATATAAACGAAAGAAAACAACGCAAATACAACTAAAACAATTTCACATACACACATTGCTATGTACGTATGAGAATACATGTCGATACACAGATTTGCCACTAATTTAATTAGCTTTCAAGAAGCATACATAAAAATATTTACTAGGAAAAAATACGATAAATTTCTTTGAGTTTTCCATATGGTCTATATCTTTTGCCAATTTCATTAATTTAAACACTATTTACTTAATTACTCACCAATTATATTTGGCACAAAAAGGAATACATTATCATTATCGGCTATGGCCATTTCCTCAAAATAAGAAAATTTTTACAGAGCAAACTGCACTTTAACAAAGTGAACTTTTACTGAACTGCAATTTCTGAGACTTCCTTTAATAAATCACTTTCAAATTTTCTTTTATTTTCATCTGTGTTTAACTTTTGCTTGGCGAATGAAAATTTCTATACACTTTACAAAAACACCACCTGTCAGAAGTAATTCCAAAGAGAGCAGAATGCAAGTGTTGTCAAGGTTTAATATTATAGGAAGTAATATGTCTTTCAAGCGTTTTTCAGCGTTCTAGTGTTAATACAGTGTTCTTTATAATTTTAAAATTATCTTTAAAAAGTTTTGTGGAATCGTAAATATTTTGACAGCATTACTTTAATGCGGCAATGAGATTAAATACGTTCATGGCATCTTTTGCAAAGATATACAAGGTGAGACAAATTATTGTAACATTATTATGTGTTCAGCTTACAACGGTATTATAAATTTTATGTTGTTTCAATTTTCCTCAGGAAATGTTTTAATTTAATTAAAAGTCAATATGGTTATTACTTCTAAAGAAATGTAGTTGTATACAAATTGTAACGGTCCAAGAAATATACTTGAGATTGGCAGTACTGTAACATTTTGAAATGAAACAACTCAGTACAGGGTTGTCTAATAAAAAAATATTTTACATCCCCTATCACAACCATTAGTCTGGCAATACACGCCTCATATTAAAACAAGCCAAGTGGAAAAACAAGAAAAATTTCCTCAGAAGCAGTAAAGTAACAATTTTTCGGCAGCGTATGCGGTTTTAAATAATAAAATAGTTGCATAAAAAAGTGAAATTATCAAATAATTTTTATATATTGCCACAAAATAGTGGGATCAGTTAACATAAGACGGATAAAGTAAAAATCATATAATGTTTTCGCTTTCCGCTTTGTGAAGGGTATGGGGATAAGTAATAAAAATGCAGTTATAGTTAAATATTTGCAAATGAAAAAATTCTGAGAAGCTTAAAAACTAATAATTCAAAAAAGAAAATACATAGTAAATAATAAGACGTGAAATATTTTTTTGCCAGCATCCCAGGCCAATTGAACCTGTCTGGAGTCTGCAACTTTTTTGCTGCTATTAAGTGGAAGAACGCGCGTGTGTATGTATGTGAGAGTCTTTTTATTAAGCCAAATTCCTTTTTTTTCTTTGCTACCTTTTGCATATGCTTTGCTTTTATGTTTATTACGATTATTGCTGCTGCAGTTTGTATATTTTATGTGCGTATGTATATGTATCTGGAACTCTTTTACTTCCTAATTCATTTTACCTAGCAACCATGGACAATTGTTTATTATCTAAATATAAAAAATAAAAGCGTAAACACAAATGTAAAAACTCCCGCCACCCAACTTCTTGTGAAGAAATGAAAATCCACCCTTCATTCTTTCTTAACCGCTCTTTCTTATTTCTTTACCTCATATGTGTATTTACTTTCTTTTGCTATAATTTGTTGTTGATTTGTAAGTGAATTATTACTTTTGCTTGTGCTTTATCAGCTTTTGTTATTTTTATTTATAACATGAAGTAAATTATTTTCTTTTCTTGTTTATATTCTGGGATGTTGTGTTTTTAAAAACTGTTTTGTTTTGCTTACGCCATTCTCTTTAGTTTAGAAGCTTACTTGTGACTTGCGCTAAAATGGCAGAACGCCGGTTGCACCGAGCCGACGCTTTTTTAATAACCGCCGTGCGGCTGCTTAAAACTGCTCGCACAACAATGTCTTTTTTATTTTTCTCTAATAATAATTTTAATATTATACGATGCACATATATTAATATATACTAAACTATACTTCTTTGGCCAGACATTTAAGGTCTCATTATTTGCATCATATTATATTCTATCAACTGCGCTTAATGACATAATCATATTTAGCCTAAACTGAAATAAGGCGAATTCACTAATGACCTTATTTTAGCAAATGTTGAACACATAGCAGCTAAGCTGCCAAATTTGTGTTTGAGTGAAAAAAATTTTACACAAACGAAATCCATACGTTTTTTACAGAATTTGCAAACCACGGCCACATTTACATTTTTTAATTCGCGTTGACCTGTAACATAAATATCGTTGAGGATTACACTTGTATTCAAGAAGGCGATGGAAAATTTTTACATGATTCTTTTAACGCGTAGGAATTTTGCCGGCGCTGTTGCCCTTAAAGGCAGCAGAAATCTGCTGTTAAATAAAAAATCAATAGTAAGAATGCCATATAAATTTTTTTTATAGAAATTGTTAATATGGGGGATGTTTAAATTGTGTATACTTTAAACACAGTACATATGGATATACATGAATACGCGTGTTAAGCAAAATAGAAAATTTGCATTTTGTGTTTAAGCAATTTAGTATAAGGACATACATGCAAATGGGTATATGAATATATGTATATGCATATATCTCCACGTACCAGAGCATATAGAAAATAGTGCACATCACAGAGCCAACTTCAGAATATGTATGTATGGTTGTAAGCAGGTACTTACATATTTATACTTATCTTAAATTAAAATTTCCTTTATTATTTTCATATGTTTACTGTGTATGTTCACATGTACGTTCAAAGTAAATAAAACGTAGTCTTCCCTTTTAACCCAGTGAGTTCATTAGAAACAAAAGCTTAAGTTCGAAAGTTGTAATGTCTTTTAGTATGCTACTAATTATTAGAAAGCAAATTCGATAATATACTAAGGCTACTATGTAGGTATATACATACATACATGTAGATATGTATATACATATGTACATATGTAATTAAATTTATAAAAGCTATTCAAATATCGGGCACACGACCATAGAAGGTTGTAATATAAGGTTGATATATCTGATATATGTATGTGTATGTATGTGTGTATGTACATCTATGTATCCATATGTAAATATCCTGATATAACCTGTAGTGTAGAAGTTCTTCTCACTTAAATGAAAAGTTTATGATTAGCAAAAGAGAAAATTATTTTACATTTTAAAACCAATACATTCTTAAATTAATATTCTGGATATTTAATCATAAAACGAAAAAATAGACATACATATGCACATATGTATTTATATTGGGAGTTTCGTGCGTTTTAACTATTTAACTTCGATTGGAAACTGACATTTACCGAGAGAAATACCTTTAATCAATAGGACCATGCATATTAATCTGATGTTGTTGGAGGTGTTCGTTTTAAAAGAACTATAAAAAAGTTATATAAAGGTTGAAAAGTGGTCCTCCTACCATTCATAGTTTTGTTTAAAATTCAAAATTAAATTCATTCTGCTCCGTACAAAAGAGAAATGTATGTACGTATGTATACATACATACACATTTATATATGTATCTAAATTTTTTCAGTTATTGCATTTAACGATGTCACAGAGAAAAGTTTCTTATTATACCATAAATTGAACTTTGTTACAGTTTTTTGTCCCATTTAAAGCATTTTTTCGTGTATCTCATGTCTTGCACTGCTCATCTTCCAAATTGCATTTGTTTTTGCAATGCATTTGAAGAACAGAAAACACATTCATAATTGTGTGTGTATGTATGTATGTTAGTATGAATATTATCGATAGGCAAAAGTAAGATAAACGGAAAAGAATTTAGAAACTAACAGTTATTTTAAAAAACATATTTAATTGGCAGTAAAATGTGAAGAACATATTTTTTGGAATTCTTAATGTATGAAATTTATACATGCATGGGTGTGTGTGTGAGCCAAAAGTAGTGTCCCCCTATAAAACGGTATAAAAGTAAGGATATGTTAATTTATTTTAAAATTTAATTTGTCAATAGATGTAGTTTGGCAAATTTAATTATTTTCAAATTCAATTACAATTGGAAATATATGTACTAACTAAAAGTACATTTTTAACTATATAACTGAAATAACTGAAAGCATTTTTACTAAATTTAAAGAAAATAGTTTTTAAAAGTACCTACTTTTTCACTAAAGTTTTAATGTCCACGCTTTAATTTAAATAAAGTAAAAGTAATCGATTGTTTTAACTGCACTTTTTCGATTATGTATTGAAAAAAGAGCGTGAATTACTGTTATCAAGTGCCTGAAGGGGAAGGCAAGACACAATCTCTAGGCTTTTGCGTAATTATTTCATAATAGCCGTCTGTATATACATACATATGTATGTATATATACATGTACATATGTATGCACGTATAAATATTTTGATTTTAAAGAAATTTCCATATGTATGTTATTTAAAACAATCAATAAGAATGTGTATAAAAATGCAAAACAGGTGAAATAAAAGATAACAGACATTCGGTATATGCTTATGGTGTTGTTACGTGTGTGCATGAGTGTGTGCATGTCATGTACGTGCAAGGTATAGAGATACTTATGTGTGTCTGTCCACATCCATATTAAAAAACTAGTAAATCCAATTAAGAAAAAAAAAAAAAAAATAAATAAGAGAGCTAAGAAATGTAATTTTGCTATTCGGGTCGTTGGACACTCTACATAAGAAGTTTTACATTTAAACTTAAATTTGTGTAAAAAAATTGCTGCGGAAATTTGTATGAGGATTTAAAAAATCTTTCTCATTCCGGTGCACTCGAGTTAATAATATTAAAAATTTATGCTCGTTTCCTCCAATCGTATCAAATCTTTTTGATTTTCTTAGGCTGAGACACAACCATTAGTGGGTCATTAATAACGATCAGCATTTTTTTACTTGCGAGTATTTCATGAGTTCACAATTTAGTTTAGAAAGTTACTGTCGGATAAACTCAAAGTACATTAGTAATTTACTTTAGGGAGACTCAATGTGAACTGGTTTCTTACAGGACATCAGGTAAAGCAGCCATTAAAATTTTTGATATCCTGAACCGCTGTTAATGGCAAACAAAAAATAAGTGGTCGCGATATTTATAAATTGCAATTACCGAATCTGAATTCCACAATCAAGTTTTCAGGGAAGACTGAATGAAGAAATAAATTATCTGCTTAGTCTAGCCTGGCCGTGTTTAATATAAAATGGATATCATTTCAGTTCTAAGGTATTTATTAGGGTGTGTGATCTCATGGCATACGATCAGCCATTATTGTTTTATTATTTTTGTCAATTATGTACGTATGTACATATGTATGTATGTGTGTACGTGTATAACTAAGTTTCAAACAATAAATAGTTATATATGCATACCTATATACATACATACATATATAAATATGCACATAAATATGAAAACCCATATACGTACATATTTATGTACATATTTAAACTTTTGAACCTTTTTCCCAGTTTCATTTGCAATTTCTTTTGGAAATTTGTATATATTTTTCACATTGGCAAAGTATATGAAAAGAAAATAATAAGACTCTCAAACTGCAGTGGCAGCAGCCACAATATCCAGTCAACAAAATAACCCGAAAAATTAAAAAAACATTACAACAACAAAAGCCATACATGCACTAGTGTACGAAGTGAAAAAAAAACTTACGAAAATATTCGCATGAATGAAAATTCCTTCTCATTTTATAGTTTTTGTTAGAATGGCATCAGTTGTTTTTCAGTTGTTGTACGTAGTTGTTGTTGTTATTGCAAAGAGTTTATAACAGAAGAGTAAAATTAACAACAATAACGAAGCAGTTATGACAAGAAGAAAAACTACACAGCAAAGACAAGCTTTTTTGCAATCTGTTTATGCTCAGAGGGCAGGGATGGAAACCTCACAACATACAACATTATAACATCTCTCTATCCGCAATGGTGCACAAGTATTAAGAAATTATTTTCATTCTTCTTTTATTATGAACAATCAGCTATAAAATATGATATTCCCCAAATATTTACAAATGAATGTACAGAACATATAAGAGTGTGGTTTTAATACTATTAGCAGGACTGTGTTAAGACGGTTGAAGTTTTTGTGAAAATTAAATAAGGTGAAACAGTTTTTTATGATAAAGATTTGTAGAATAAGCATAATAAGTTTTTGTCAGCAGCCAAAAACTGTAGCAAATATATTGCATATTTTTAAAGTATGATATACGTACTGGTAACACTTGTCACTGACTAACCTGTAGAAAATGGATTTTATATTTATTTGATGTATTATATCTTAAAACAAGGCAGAACGATATCACAACCCAAATACGCTTTTTTCATGATTCTTTGAAATTCGTACGATTGGTCAAATATGGCATGTCTGCTATATATGTATTTACTAAAAATTCAACTGTGCGACTTACTTTCTCACAAGCCGTCTGTTTTGTAAAAATCTATGAAAATATTTATAAAATAATTGCTTTTATGCAATCAGCCAAATATTTACTTGGACAATTTTTTTTTTTATTATTTATAAATATTTTTTAATAGGACAGAATCATATCGGTTTTTGATTTAAGTAATCATATCGGTTTTGACTGTGTGAGATAGAGAGTACTAGCCTTAAAGGTTCCTAGATACGAGAAAAAACGGACCTATCAATGTGAAAGTTATATGAATTGTTGTTATAGAAGAAGACAAACACATTAAAGAATACAAATATATTTTGTGTGATAAGGTGCAAAAATTGCAAAGCACTCAAAGCTTTAATTTAAATATAACTTCAATCCTATTCAAATAATTTGTAAAAACATTCAACTAAACTGTCAATCACAGTTGGCGACGTTCAAATAATAATTACTCGTCAAAATAAAATAACAAAACTTTTAAATTTTCATCAATCAGAGCTGATAACGGGAACGTAAATTTGCAAAAGAAAAGCACAGGCACATACTTACAGTGTTGATAGCTTTTTAAGATTGTGTCCAGGGCACATAATTGGTTGTATATAGTTTAAATTTTGTTGAATGCTTCCAAAGCCAAAAAAAAAGGTTGCGGTTAAAAAAATTGGTTCGTAAATAGAAAATTGTATACCTAAAAAGATGAATTATTTCCAGCTCCAAATAATTTTTCATTAGAAACGAAAAGTGCGCACTTCCATCCCTGATCATACTAAAACTGCTCGGGCGATAAAAACAAACTTACCGAGTATCAAATAATTTTCCTTCAAATTCCTCAGCCAGTGCGCGTTCGACATTCGTTAACGGAGGAAGTGTGTGAGAGAAAAGTTAAAAGCAGTAAAGTGGAAATAAAACTAAATTAAAGAATAAATGATAATAAACAAAAATTAAAGTGAAACAAAAAATTTAAACCGTTGAAAAAAGTAAATAAAAGTGGCAAGCCAAAATCTAAAATAATGGAAGCATTAGCCTTAACATTAGATACTTTAAAATCTCCGAGCAAAGAAGCGTCTATTCCTTTGCCATCAGCTTTAATGTCACCACAATGTCTTAAGGCTGATTCATTGTCGAAAGGAAATGGCTTGGATACAACACCAGAACGCCCATCTAATTTAGCAATAGATTCTTCCAATCAACAACAGAAGCAGCCACAATTCAATGGCACTTCGTCTTCGTCAACGACAACATTGCATGGTAGTATTTCACCTGGTCTTAGCAGTGTTGGCAGCTTATCGCCTTCACTTGTACCTGAGATGCCACAATGGAAACGTGACCTCATACAAAGACGTAAACAAAATGTTCAACGTACAATAAGTGCTTCATCATCAACATCGTCGTCCCCAACAGCTGCACTAACTGCTGCCGGTTTAAAAACCTCTAT
Organism: Ormia ochracea; assembly: GCA_963402855.1. NCBI lineage: Eukaryota > Metazoa > Arthropoda > Insecta > Diptera > Tachinidae > Ormia > Ormia ochracea. The sequence continues at coordinate 16,104,691 of OY727107.1, read as the reverse complement.
ATCTTCATCATCTGTGCGTTCATTAGTCGGTAGTAATACAAATATTGACCAACTTGCATCAGGTGAGTGGCAACCATCAACTTTACTTTTAACATCAACTTAAACAAAACAACAACAAAAGCTGTTTTGGTTTTCCAATCAATGCTAATAGATGCAAACTATAAAACGGGTATCTTAAGAAAGTGTAATTTATAAAAACTTGACAAATTAAGGAAAACTATTTAAAAAATTTATTAAAAAAATTTTGAAGTATTTTTGGAAAAATATGTATAAGCATACCAGCAAAACTTTTTATAGTGTGCAATATTACACTTGTGATATATAGGTATATTTGCCGAAGTGGTCAGAGTGTTATCACAGCGCAAATACATATGTGGACTTCGGAACATCAGAGGTCATTAGCAGCGAAGGGATATCATGCAGGATAGAGCCTGTAGTGGGAAGGCCCATTTTCAGTGAGAGCCACAAGATCCAGTGTTGAGTAATGAAGCTGAGAATTACCACTCAACTCTCAGAGCTCACTATGGCGGATAAGTAAGTTTGGAGCGGTCCTAAAGGATGAATTAATCTATAAAGTACTGATCTGCTTTGCTAATACAATCCAGGATGAATGTGTGTGTGTATGTGCATATGGTTTGGCCTGAGGTTAAGGTGGATTAGTAAGATCCGTGTAGGTGAAGGAGAACTTTCTTTTTCCAGTGGGTAATAAATTTTTTATATAGAAAATGATAATTTCTGACAAGGAGTAGGAAAACTAGTTTATGATATTAACATTTGCAATTAAAAAAAAATTTATCAATATTGTAATATTTCCTTAATGCCACAAAGTAGGTGAAGGTTTTTGTTATAAATAATAGTAGATAATAAAAGATATTTAATACTACAAAAAAAGAAATAAGTAATAGAAAAGTCAAATCAGGACACAAAAATATGTAACAATATTTGTAGTTCCGAAATATAAAGTTTCATGCATGTATTGTATGTAATGTCACAGTGGCGATATGGTTACCAATTTTGCGTAGAGCCGAAATATATAGCATATAGACACATATGCGTATGAGGTAACGATATCCACCGTAAGGATAATCAAAGAACTATTTCAGCTGTTACCCTCCTTTGAGTTGTACCAGAAGGCGATATGAAAATTTCACCACTTTAAGAATTCTGAACTATTGGAGCTGAAGTCATCCTTAGACTTTAAATAAATCACAATGCACCACATAATAGCGTTAATCAAAGCTGAAAGATATGTATTTTTTTTTTTGTTTTTGTAAAATCAGTGACTTTATGAGAGAATCCCAAATCGTTAAAACAGTTTTTAACAATAAATATTGAATAGCGTACAAGGTTGCTGCCACCGTCATTTGCACTTTTATATTGTTGAAGAGTATATGTTTTCATACATCTTGCTGCGCACCCCTTTCTGTAAGCCAGCGTACTTGAATATTTATTTCACTGTAACGTGCGAGTGTACAAAATTCGTTCAAATGCTGGTTCAATACATTTTGTTTGTTAACTAATCACATGTACGTAAACGCAGTACAATGAGCAAAATATTTTACAATGTAGTTTTTTGTGCAAAAAACATAATAATGGCTAAAAAATGTGCTTGTGCGTGTATGTGTAAAGTTTATGGCTATAACGTGCAGAGTATACTGTACTGTGGTCGCGAAATGATATAATAAAACAGAAAATCACCTGCACGCATATTCAGAACAAATGAAATTCCAATGCATTAAAAAATCAATTGCTCAAAATAAAAGACTTTTTCTAAGATTTAGTGTGGCTTCCCAATGGATGGTTCTCAACAATTCGCTTGTTCTTGCGCACGGAAATCTTTTGTGCACTGGCAGCCGATTTCCAATTATATTTAGAAATGTTGGGCCTGCCAGTGGCACCGTTTTTTATCTCGTAGAGGTATTTTGTAATTCTCAATCTGTGAAGTCTCAATTGGTACCGTGCCAAACTGGCCGAAGATGCGAATAAATATGTTGCCAAAATCTACGAAAAAAAAGAAGAAATAAATTATGTAATAAATAAAAAAATTGTTTAGGCTCCCCTTAGCCAATTAGATAATCTTGACAATATGAAGAAAACTTATGACAGCTGTCAAAGTACGTACTACAAGTTAAGAATGTGGCCAGTCACGAAGGAGTTTATAGATAGCCGATTTTTCTGTTCCAAAAGCCAAAAGCCTCATATATTTATACAAACAGCTGATACATTTACTTGTATGCAACACTGAACAATACAGCTGCAAAGTACAAAAATGGGATTTTAATAGTACCAGGCTTAATTGTTATAACAGCTGAGAACTTTCAGAACTTTGTTATTATTTAGTTTTCCTCTGGAATTCTAGTTTGAATTTTTTTTTAATTAAAGAAAGTTTATCTCACATTGAAATTCTGACCAGAAACATTTTTGGCAATTGAGACAATTACAATTTATCAAGTATTTAGATATTTACAAGTAAATATCAGCCAATTTTTTTTTTTTTTTTTGTAAATTCTCACTTATTTTACATTCCTGGCAAAATCCTAAATCATTTTAATTTGTTGACAAAATAATTTTTCATATAGTATGAAATGTAAATATGTAATTGAATTGGTTTTTCCTCAACACTGTACAATTTGTTTCTAAACTAGTTAGACATGCATGGAAGTAATTTTGTGTATTTGACTGTATAAAAAGGCCCTAACTCACATTATTTTTGCAAAAATTTTTTTTTGTGATCTTAATATTTATTCAGTTTACAAATCGAAATATCTAAAAAAAATCGATTGCAAAAATATGCAAGTTCGGGCCTTTCTATTTGATACCAACGTTATAAAACTTGTTTCCTTGCAAATTCAATTAATGTTAAACTAAAGAGCTTTTTCTTATGGCTTTTGAAATTTTTTTTTTTTTTTTTGTAAATTGTTGAGTTTTCCTCAAGTTTATGCATCTTTTTTCCTTATCGTAGCAAAATAACAAAAATGAACTTTTTAATAAAAATATTATCTAAAACTGAGATATTTAATTTAAAAATAATTATGGGTATCTGTAAAAATATGCTGCTGTGCATCTGCAACATAAAAGCATCGTGTTGGATATTAAAGGATTTCTTACATGCATTACAAAGTGCAATTAAATATAATTATGATGGTAAACTTGTGGAAAATGTAAACTTCATTACCGTACGACTATTTTTTATTTTTTAATTATTGTTGTTAAATCAGCTATAAAGTGTTAAAACAAAAATATAGTGTGGAAAAGAAGCAATAATAAAAATATATAATGACAATTCGGAAAAATGCCACAAATTGGAAAATTAAAAATAATTATTATAGACTGCTTAAAGCAAAACAAAAAAACAAAATAAATTAGTATTGTTTGTTTTTTTTTTGTTAATTATTTCAAATGTCTCTCCCATTTTACTCCCTTTTTATCTCACTCACTCCCTACCTATTGCATTTTAATGTCTGGAATGTACATTAGTCCAATTCATTGCAAATGGAGGAGAAATTATAGATTTCTTTCCTTGAGGTGTAGTTCATAAAACATTCCGTTGCCAATGGGGATCAGACTTTAAAGCATGCTCGAATCTTATAATGTACCGCTCCTTTGGGACGTGAAACTAATGCAGCCGTTTTATGTGTGAATGCATAAATAGTAGTTTTTGAAACTGAAGTGCTTGTCATTCTTCTGTGTTTTTTTTTTTTTTTATTTGTATTCATCTATATTTTTCCATTCGATATTTTGTACGGATATTTCCCAATTACATCCATTATTTATTTTTAAAAATAGAAATACTTTGCACTCCTTTGTAGATTTATTGCACTACGAATGACACCTCAATTAGTTGATTTTAACAATTTTAATTTTTTTTTATTAATTTTTTATACGCATTATAAAGGTTAATTATTCTTGTATCTATAGATACGTCTAGCAATCAATCTATTATTTGTCATGCAGTACATCTGCTAACGATAATGTCAAAAGACTTGCAATATTATAATAAAACACGCTAGAAAATGAAAAATTACCCCATTCACGAGGTATTGTATTGGGTCGTATTTGTTTTATTGTATAAAAATTTATGAGCTTCAAAAACCATATAAAGCCACGATGTGACAATAGAACTTTTTCTTAAAAGTCTATTATACGTCTGCTATTCAGTCAAAGCAATACAACGGATCGCGCCAAGAACTGCTATTTGGTCTTAAATAGTACGGTATGTCTTATCACTTATATATTTGTTGTTTCTCATTTGTTGGAGTGTTTGATTCGAAGGTATGCAACCCAAATACCTTTTTAAGTTGGTCTTTTAGTAGTACTGAATGGCTTTCTTGAGGTATCATTTCATAACCGGGTGCATACAAAACGTCTTCTTTCCTCTTTAGATTAGTAATTTGTGTTATAGAAATAATTTAATTTAAGCTCGATTAAGTAAAATGTATCAATTCACTTTTCTATACGATTTTGAAAAACGCATGGACTATAGGCCAAATTTATTCCTATAAGTTGCTTAAAGCTCTTTAATTGTGTCATTAAATCTAAGAAAATGAAAAGTTACAAAATTTATTCAAAAAGTTATTGAGAAGGAGTTACTAGATTTGTTTTCTCTAAGAGCAGCACTCGGAAGTAGAGTCTACTCATTTAATGCATTGTGTTAGAATAATGACCCTCGTAATCCCTAACTTGTGAAGAGAAAAGTGTAGTAAATCCATTAGATTTGGGGTTCGATAAACATTGAATCGCATTCTGTGCGCGACTTTCTTTTGGATTTGGTTTATCATAAACATCATTAGTTGTAGGGTATGTGGCATATCCACAATGCTGTTCGCGAGTAGGTATGGCGGGAGTTGGCTGCAGATTTACTATATTATTGCGCATGTTGCTATGTTTAGCCATCGAATGATTGGCCGCCTCAAAATGTTGACAGCATTTTGTTTCGGGATCAAATTTTTTTTTCGATGTTGCTGATGACAACATATTAGGTAGATCAACATTTAGAGACGGATAGTGCCGGCGAAGACAGACCAGTTTTTAACTGCGGAAGTGATATCGAAAGTGATTTCACTTTGCTAATGAAATGCGTCTACATAAGCAGCGTAGGGGGTGTATATCCTATATATATTCATATTTGTATTCCTATCACTGTAAATTGTGTGCTGTTAAAAGAGTGAGTTAAGCGACTAGTAACTATACCCTAATCGCTTAATCATTCCACCAGCAATTAACAATTAAAGCACCTAAAAAGCACTGTTTATAACTTATGACTGGCAATTCCTACTCCCCACATTAGCCGTCTCTAGAGGACGATCCTACTAACAAGTTCACTAACGAACTATTAAGGGCTGCAGTAGGGTGATGCCTTATTAGTACTACAAAAAATAAATCTAATTTTTGTATATAAAAAACTAATAACAATACCAGATCTGAGTAAAAATCAGTCACAAAAAAATCCCCAAGATCCCTTATAGTTTGCTCCGCACAATATTTGTATTTGCATTTTAGGAAAAATACATTAAATTACAAATTATTTAAGTGGTATTGCTCCCCACTGTGCATTTTTTACATTTCTTATCTTCTACTTTTAATAATAATAAAGAAATGCGCCACCATTAATATTTTACCTGGCTCTCAACATGTTTTAATTATTATTGCTGCGCTTATTTTTAAAATTATCTCAATATTTATTGTTGAACACGAAAAATCTTATCAATAAATGACTTTTGCATTTTCGGATTGTTCTTTAAAAGAAACAAATTACGAATTTTTTGTGATAAATAACAACTGCCAGTCTCATCGCAATGTCGAACGTTATTTGGTCGCTGTTAGTTTTTTCCACCAACCCCCCACAAATAATTGATTTGCAGTCCACAAGCAAAGAGAAGAGCAATTCAGAAATTAATAAACAAAATATTTTGTTATTGTTACAGTAGTGAGTTGTTTTGGTTGTAAATTTTTGTGTATTTATTTACTAGCCGTGTATTATTAATTGTCTTTGAAGGAAGAGAAAGAATAGTTTTGAAATGAAAGGTTTTTTCTGGTTGAGCCTATTAAAAATATATGGTCAATTGGGAAAGAGCTCTACGGATGTTGGTTCATATTTGTTCTATTGTATAAAATTTCATAGCTGTCATAAAATCATATTCAGTCAGCTGTTTTTTGTTTACTGCGATACGACTTATTTCAACAGAAAAAAGAGATTTATGCTGGAGTTAATGTCGACGTCGTAAACGACGTCTGAACGTCGTCAACTGTCAAAAAAAAATTTAAACGTATGAAATTGTATGAGAGCTGTTAATCTCAACGAAGTCTGAAATTAAACGCTGAAAAAGTTCAATCGGTTTCAGCTTTTTCAGCGTTTGTACGGCGTACCATGAAACGTCAAACCAATATATGTATATACATAATTATCTGATTATTGTACTTGTTTAAACTATTGCTTTTTTTTTTAATTAAAATGAGCTCGGATAGTACATTAAATAAAAAGATTATAAATGCTGTTCGCGAAAACGAACAATTGAGAGTTCAATTTATTAATATTTATATTATAGGGGAATCATATATATTTTTTATAGGGAGATATTACCAAATTTTAATTATTATTATAATTTAATTTTTAGTTCCTAATTTTAGTTATTATACTTTATTAATAAGTGATTATTTATTTATTTAAATATTTTATGTTAAACTACAAAAATTGAGAGTTCAATTTATTAATATTGATATTATAGGGGGATAATATTTATTTTTTATATATACATATAATAATAAAAATTTGGTAATATCTCCCTATAAAAACAAATATATTTAAATATTAAAAAATATATAAATAACAAATTCTCCAAGAACTATAAGTATACAGCTCTTAAAGGAGATATTTGGAAAAAAAATAAGTAATAAGTATTTAATTACAAATAATTCAGTAAATAAATTTTCAAATTAGCAATTTATATTTAAACGTCGTGTACGGCGTTGACATTAACAGCAAAATGAAATTAAATGTGTTCATGCGCCGTTTACGACGTCGACATTAACTCCAGTATTAAGGATTCCAGAACAGTCGACTTTATTTCCAAAATTTTCATAACTTTTGAGTAATCGAGTTTTAAAAAATTTGGAACTTAATATTTCCTTGTACTGGCATGTGGCATCTTTGAGTAATAAGATTTTGCCAAACGGGAAGTGGTGTCGCAATACGACTTATTTCGCGGGAAAGAGGAGATGTTAAGGATTAAAGAACAGTTTAGTTTATTGCCAAAATCTTCATAGCTTTTAAGTAACCGCGTTTTAAAGAATGTGGAACCTAATATTTCCTTCAGCAATAAAATTGGGCTAAACGCGAAGTGGTGCTACAATGTGACTTTTTTCACCGGAGAGACGAGATGTTAAGGATTTCAGAACCGTGTAGTTTATTTCCAAAATCTTCATAGCTTTTGAGTAATCCCGTTTTAAGAAATGTGGAACCTAATATTTCCTTGTACGGGGATGTGCCTTCTTTGAGCAATAACATTTGGCCAAACGGGAAGTGGTGCTGCAATACGACTTATATCATTAACAAAAAGAGATTTTAAGGATTCCAGAACATTCTACTTTATTTCCAAAATCTTCATCAATTTTGAGTAATCGAATTTTAAAAAAATCTGGAATCTATTATTTCCTTGTATGGGCACGTGGCTTCTTTGAGTAATAACATTTGGCCAAACGGGAAGTGGTGCTGCAATACGACTTATATCATTAACAAAAAGAGATTTTAAGGATTCCAGAACATTCTACTTTATTTCCAAAATCTTCATCAATTTTGAGTAATCGAATTTTAAAAAAATCTGGAATCTAATATTTCCTTATACGGGCATATGGCTTATTTGGGAAATAAAATTTAACCAAATGAGAAGGGCTTAAGGATTAAAGAACAGTTTAATTTAATAAACAACCATTTGACAGCTGACATAAAAATGAACCCATTAACAGCTGATTTTAAATGACAGTATCATTTGCTTTTGCATTCTACAGTTTCCAAATTTTAAACGCACAGTTCCTTACATTCGACATGTATTTATTCAAGTTTTAACAATTTCATGGTTACGATCATATTAAAGTTCAGGTTCCATCTTTTCGTTTTCTTTAATATAAATTAAAAGACCAAAAAGCATTTCTGTGAAGAAAATTTAAATTTCTTAAGATGATTACTAAATGGTTTGCTGTTCGTTATTTTTTCTTACAACAGCAAAACTTTACGTAGAAAAAATTAAATAAAAAAATGTAAATTATTATGATGTGAAAATCGGATGCAAGAAAGCAGAACCATTTTCTTACTTTGTTGTATATAAAAGAAAAATTAATTTGTAGTTACCTCAATAATAAAGTCATGGCAATCGGCAAATGTAGAAAAATTGAACGCATACACGCCGCACTTGCTATTGTTTATATAAATAAACATTAAGGAAAAAATAAATAGTAAATAAAATTTTGTAGAGATGGTTGCTAAAGTTGGCATGAAACAACGAAACATTCTAAACTTCCGTATTTTTGGTTCGATTTAAACGTTTGACGTGAAGCAGCGCCGACACATTGCGGTGTAAATAAATAATCTCTCAAGCCGTGAATTGTATGTGGAATTATGAATAACGTGCATAATTATTTTTTTATAATGGATACTATTCCGACTTCACACGTTTCCTGCCCTATTAACCGTGTACTAAAGTAAATATATAAATCAAATATTGAGATTTAATTTTTACTGTATAAAAAGTAAATATTTTATTTATAATTATTGTAAGTAAAATATGCTTTTGAAATTAATATTTACTGATATTTAAATCGCAATTAAATCCCCAAATTAATAATCAGTTGAATTTAAATCTTTTACATAAAATACATCGAAATTAATTGTAGATGATATACGACTTTTAAAAGTGGGGGCTTAAAGCAATTTCCAATTGAAATTAAATGAGAAGTTTTAATAAAATGAAAGCTGTAACAAGAACTAACTTTCCATATAAAGTGATTCATTTTCTTAGCTAATTTTTTGGCCACTCGAAAATATGAGCGAGAAAGAAGAAAAGAAAATAAATAAATATTTAAAGTAAAAACAAAACTTTAAATTAAGGACGGTGTTGCCAATCAAGTATTTCAAAGTGGTTGCTTGTTTAGTTTAAACTTTATTTATTTATTTTTTTACAAATTCCATGAATGAAAAGAGAAAATATGTCGTCGTACGATTCATTCACATGAAAATATGAGATCATGCTCTCCTATTTTAAAAAAAATCGCATCGAAACGGCTTTGCTGGTGCTACACTAGCCAACAAATATGGTGCAAAAAAATTTTTTCTTTGTTGCTTGAAATAAATGCAACTTTCACCGCATAAAAATTATGTATAATCGTATAATTTGTCAAAAGAAAATCTGTAATACAGATGCATTTTTAGGCCACACTTTCCTATTTTTTCAATACAGATGCCACATTTGACAGATCTTATCATTGTTTAGGATAGTAAATCATGGCTTTAATATTTACTGTTAATAGTTGGCATTATTATTTTTTTTTAACTTTTTAAAGATTGACAACACTGTTTGCCAGTTTAAACAAAAACGCTAAATTTAACATTATAAGGCAAGTCTAAGCAACTAATCACATAATCAGCTGAAGGATTATCTAGTTGCCCAGAAGCTACATAAAATTTTCGAGCATCAGGCAGACCAGCGAGCGACTTTAGAAGGAATCCATTGAACCTCGGAAAATTCTCAAGTTATTCTTTGTTTAAATAAAAGCTCCCTCGCCTTGTTTCATTGTAGTATAACATTAAAACGGCATTTCATGTGGTACAATAGCAGTTGATCACAAGTTCACCTTGGCCAGGTTCTTGAAGGCGAATTCGCTGGCGCTCACCTGGTTCGAGTTCGAATTGCTTCTACCAACAGTTTCAATTTGCGCAGAAAAGTTATATTTTTGATTTAGAGTTTTGCTGATTCTTTATAAAAACTGCATTTGCGCGATAAATGAAGAAACAAAAAAGAAATAAAAAACGCTTTATTAGCAATTTATTTATTTTCAAATTGCATTTTATACAATATTTATGCATTATTATAAATTGCAGACATACTCATAAATTTTTATAGTTTGCTCTTTATACCGTCAACTATTTAATAAAAATTAACTTGCACGTACTTATTGCATTAATTGCATAAACTGAAAATTACTTTTAAAAGTAATTAATGGGGAGAGTTTTTTTCTTTTTTTTTTTTTTAAAAAAAGTCAAAGATTGTAAGCAACACTGCAAAGTCCGTTCAAATTAAATTCGATTTAATTAAGTTGTTTTAAAATAGTGCTGTTGGCACATAATATAAATATAATAATAAATACTTACATACATATATATTTACATGTAAGTCCAATTCAACAGGTTGGTTATTATTAAGTCCGGGAAACACTCAAACAAGTCAAAATAATATCTTATGCTGATGTAGGAAAACCTTGAGTTGTTTATGCAGTGATGTTTTAACACGTCGTACAGTGCTTAACAAAATTAATAATATGCTGTTGCTTCCGAACATTGTGTTGTTTATTTATGTTACAGTTCCATATGATTTGATACTACTTTTTTGTGCTACAAAATGTAGCTGAAGTTGTGATATGATCCTTAGTGGGCATCACTGCAAAGTCGCTCCGAACAATTTGTAGCAGCCGCTTAGGCACTCAATATGCATTTTTAACAAATTATTTATTTATTTATTTACCAAATATTACAATTATATGAATATAATTGCAATATGTATAGAAGCACTGACTACTGAAGCCTTTGGCTTCTGGCTCCCCGGGAAATTGAACCTCTGACACCTGCGTAACAGGCGGGTTAACAAATTAATATCGAAGATAGTTTTACATTTTTAACTGTTACAAGCTGCTACTCAGTCCATACCAATCTTTTTAACACTAATAAATAAAAAAAAAGTCTTCCGAGCAGCAGTTTCGAAAATATAAATTTTATGTCGTACTGCCAGCTTGCAACCACCTGACTTAAACTTTTATACAGACGGTAGGCTTTCTGAGATATCCCTTCAACAGGTTTTCTTCATGAAATTTCATTACTAAAAAAGTCGGCTCTCCTTAACTAAAGTTGGCTTGGGATTATAATGTCGTACAGTGTACACCAACAAAGTATTGGAGCTGCTGCTGGTAATAATTTTGTTTAATATTTCGGTGTGTTTAAGGAAACACAACCGCAAAACGTACAGCTTGTGCGCAGGACAACAAACAAAGTCTAGACAGGCATCAAACCAGCTTCCGCCAGTCTAGTAGACTGTTCATTATTTACTCCCCTACGGAGGTACGGAGAATAAAACCAAGTTCAACTTAAAAAATTATAAAAAAAAACTTTTTTGCATTAAAATTTCGGCAAACTGAATTCTAAACAAATGAATACAAGGCCAGAGTTCAGGAACGAACAACGCATCTGTTAGCATTTCTATCTGATCTCACGATTCTGTTGCTGCGATTCATGTTTAAAATAAATTTTTCATACGAATTTAAGTTGATAATTATTTGGCTAATGGACTTGAGACACGCATACACACAAACACACAAATGTGCAAATTCGCAAATTCGCAAATATTTTAATGAATTCTTAGAATTATTATTTATTTTAATTAACTTTATTTCTTAATTTTACTTTAATACTGAAAAAAGGAAATTTTATCTCTCCTCTTTTTGACGAAACTAAACTTGTTTTGTTTTTTTTTTTTTATTATTTCGTTTCTCCTTAAGCCGGTGTTGTAGCAGTATTTATTTGGTTATATTTTGAAGCATACTTTGGGGCTGTTGGGAAAATAACAGTTTTGTTATTGTCGTTGTGTGTGTGTTTTTTTTTTTTTTTTGGTTTCAGTAAACGATCTCATTTCGTTAACTTTCATTTACATATTCGCCAATGTGAAATTCCACAGTTTGCTTTAAACGATTAATTAATTAATTAAATATTCAATTCTAATGAGTATAGAATTTATTATTTTATGTATTTGCCGAATAAATTTCTAAAAAAAAATTTTTTTTTGCATTAATAAATTCGAAAGACAAACTATAGTCGAAATTTTATTATAAAATAAAAATTTAATCAATCAATTAAATTTTTTATATATTCCTCTCATTTTAATTTTTAATTAAATATTTTGTACAAAAAAAAAATAAGAAGAAGAATTGCCTGCAAACTCTGATACATTTGCTTTGCTTTAAAATATTTAATTTACTGCTTCCGCTATAATTAATGCTTAACCACTTCTTTTACTGAAATTATTACATATTTTAGAGCATAAACATTTCCCAGGTTATCTCAACACGAAGAATAGTTATTTATCATAATCAGAAACGTGTCATGGCATATATTTGTGTTCTTGGCTTGAATCTTTAGGCTGCCGATTTAAATAAACATCAACTTAAATTCATACAAGATTTTTATGTTACCAGCCACTATTATGCATTTTTATTGCTGTTGTAAATTTAATGATATTTTTAGTTTGTTTTTTTATATGACGTGATCAGTCACACGTCAAGCCAAATCAGAATGGGGGCAGAGTCTTAAATATGTACATGATGTTTGTGGAAGTGTAGGAAAATAGCGGGCGTTCTAAAATTAATGCCAGTAAAGTTGTTCCATCGTGTAACGTTTCATTTTTACTAATCCTTAACTGTCAGCTGTTAAATGGTTTTTAGGGTTGCCAACACTTGAAGGGAATTCGCTTTACATACAGTTTTAGGAATTAGCTTATTGGCAGTAGTGTAAAATCAAATATTAGCGGTACGAGGGGAGCTAAAGAATTCTCCAACCAGACGAACAAATATTTTTAGTTTCCACAGATTTCTAAGAATGGATCTCCTGTAATCAAGAGTTCCTCTTATTGAAATTACAAAAATTATGATTTTTTATAAATTATTAAAAAGAAAAGTAATTGTATCCTTTATAATTAGGGTATCTCCTTCTCTAGATTGTGGTTTGTACTACTTTCTTCTAAAACTGGCTATATTTAGTGTCTCGATATTTCTCAAAATCAAACATCTTGTTACGACATCCGAATTTTGTACCTCTTAAATCAATTTGCCATATTCCATTATTTCTTAAATTGTAAGATCCTCCTTTGAAATATGGATTTAAAAAAAAAAAGAAATTGTTGTAACATTAATGGGGAACAAATGAAGCATGGTCTTGCGAAGCGGAACCCTACTGCAACTGGACTGCTGTAGCCTTAATACTGTGTTGGAATCAACTATCTGCAGGCATATGAATTTGGTGGTCAAATACCCCATTGATGCTTTCACATCAATGGGGTATGCCTCCAAAAATAAATGATGTTCAAATGTTGTGTTTTTTTTCTATTCCAATCTAAAATCATCACATCAGTGTGCAACGGTGCTATTAGTCTGGTTGCTATGTAAGTGCTAACAAAATGGCGATTGAACTGGCAATCAGTAAGCTTGGAAGTGGAACGCAGAAACCGTTATGTTTTACTCTACGTGAAAATAAATAACAAATAACTAATTGAAAACAGATAAAACCCTATTTTACACTTCTTCCTTGCTTTATGGTCCTGTAATGGATACGGAAGGCTTGCTTCGCTGCATTTGTCTATTGAACTAATGCATTACGGAGTAAATTCATTAAGTAACCGAATTGAATAGATAAAGTCTGATGTGCCACACTTTTATAATAATACGTTGATTAGTTCTGCATTCACCCTCGCATTTTTCGGAATGCATTCAGATTATGCAGTTGTCGTTTAAACAAACGAATATATGTATAACACAAATATCAAGTGATGACACTGTTTTCAAGATCATTAATCTTTGTGTTGTTATCATTTGTTGTTGTCTTTATCGTAAATAGTAGTCATAATGAAAAAAAACTGTAGCAGAACTTATTTTATTTCCATTGTCTGTCTGCTGAAGCGTATATCCATTCAGTATCTACACGTTCTTTGCTTGCCTGAGTGAATAAAATAATTATGGGTCAGTGTCTTAAGCAAATGAATTGGTTTTAATATATTTTTATATTGAACTGTTTAGTTGGAATTTTTATTTAAAATTCATTCAGCCAGCTGGCATTTACGGCAAAGCTTTTGATGCCACCAATTTTGTGCTTTGCGACAGCAAACTGCCCTTTCAGGAAATCTGCTCCCTGTACAATTAAGTTACAAAGTTTAGTATACTTTTGCAAGGACACATGGCTCCGCCCCCTATAATTAAAAAAAAAAGTTTTAAAACGAAAAGTCTAAATTCAAGAGGTGATGTTGAAAGCGAAATCATAAGATCATCCTTGGCTGAACAAGTTAGCAATTCGATCTTGAGATCGTGGGTTCTATACCTTCTAACGAATTCTTTTGTTAGTGCTCTAATACGTCATGTGTTATTTCGTTTTGGAATAATTACATGACGCAGCCGTAGGCACTCAGTAATCACAGCAATAACGTAATATAATACAAGTAGATACTTACATTTGGGCTGCAACACCTTACTTCATTGCTTACATAGCAGTGTTTCTTTAGTGAATTAAAAACAATTTAAGAAAAGTTAGAAACAATCAAGTTCGATAGCATAGGAGCTGTAAAAAACTACTCCGTCTTTCATGTCACTATACGTTGTTCAAAATTCCGCCACAGTGCATTGCCTTAGTCTGGTCTACCTACCATTTTTGGTTTAATGTTTATCGAACCTCAAATCTAATAGCCTTGACTGTCTATCTTTTTGCCGGCAGTTTTATTTCATAGTTAAAATGAATTAAAATACTAAAAGCTTATATTCAGTAGAATATTAAAATTTTATTAAAAAATTTAAATATTAAAAAATTTTTAAAATTTTTTAGGAAATGAAAATTAACATATAAAATCCTTAATTAGTAAAAAAAATGTCAAAAAATCGAAAAAAAAAATTATAAAAATATTTTATCGAAGTGACGTAAGAAGTGAGAACGTTACGTGAAAGCATATTGCTTGTGGAAAATCAAAGTTGCAACAAATAGATTGTTGCAGTAGTCAGTTAGTACTTTTCGCATAACTTTGCCTTGTGCTTTCATCAGTGTTGCAATTTCGCGGGTAATTACCCAAATGGGTTAAAGCTTGTTGTGTGGTGGGTCAAAGACTAAATTTGTAATACTTTTTCTACTTTCTTTTTAATAGCAGGCAGCCGCTACCTACTCCAAGAACTGAAAGCTTACATATATCCGTCCCTTTCTGTCTAACTAAGATTTCAGTAAAAATATTGTTTTTCTTTTTAGAAACTTTTTTTATAAAAATGTTTTACATTTAGAAAATAACTGGCGGTTTCCATTTGCCACATTACAAAAAACTATGATCGGCGTTAAATAATTTTTTTTTAATTTCTTTGTAAAATAAAATTTTTATATGTTGTTACCTGTAATTTCATTCGTATTGGAAAATTTCGCTTTATCTTAACAGTAATTCTGAATTAAGCTGATTATAACGTACTCAGAGGTTTCTTTTACTTTTCTCATGAGCGCACAAATTGGTTAAGCAAATGGTTGCCAGATTTACCGAATTTTCGCCTCAAAATTATCAAAATAAATAATTTTATGAAAAACGATTTTATAAAAAATTTTAAAATTTATTTAAGAGATTTTAAAAACATTCAATTTCTTGAAATTTAATGAGTTGTATGTCAGCAAAGGAACTATGAAATTTTTAAAATCGATGTTAATTTGTATGTGGACGTTGCAAATCGGGGTTTTAATAAAGCGAATCATTTTCATTAAACCAGCGTGTTTTCTATACTCAACATATTGCACTCTGTAGCCTGGCGAGGTATATGAGTTTATTGCTTAAATATAACACTTTGTTATCACAATCATATGGCAACCCTGGTCAGTTGCTTAGGTCTCCCCTCAAGAGAGAGTTTACTGCAAATATATTGCAAGTGTTTGTATTATCTGCAGTCTCCACATATTGTTCTCTGAAGCCTGCCGAGGTATATGAGTTTATTGCTTAAATATAACACTTTTTTATCGCAATCATCTGGCAGTCCTGTTCAGTTGCTTAGGTCTCACCGGAAGAGAGAGTTTACTGAAAATATATTGCAAATGTTTGTATTATCTGCAGTCTCCACATATTGTTCTCTGAAGCCTGCCGAGGTATATGAGTTTATTGCTTAAATATAACACTTTTTTATCGCAATCATCTGGCAGTCCTGTTCAGTTGCTTAGGTCTCACCGGAAGAGAGAGTTTACTGAAAATATATTGCAAATGTTTGTATTATCTGCAGTCTCCACATATTGTTCTCTGAAGCCTGCCGAGGTATATGAGTTTATTGCTTAAATATAACACTCTTTTATCGCAATTATCTGGCAGTCCTGGTCAGTTGCTTAGGTCTCCCCACAAGAGAGAGTTTACTGCAAATATATTGCAAATGTTTGTATTATCTGCAGTCCCCACAAATTGCACTCTGTGGCCTGCCGAGGTATATGAGTTTATTGCTCAAATATGACACTATTTTCACCACAATCATGTGGCAGCCCTGGTCAGTTGCTTAGATCTCCCCTCAAGAGAGAGTTTACTGGAAATATATTGCAAATGTTTGTATTATCTGCAGTCCCCACAAATTGCACTCTGTGGCCTGCCGAGGTATATGAGTTTATTGCTCAAATATTACACTATTTTCACCACAATCATGTGGCAGCCCTGGTCAGTTGCTTAGGTCTCCCCTCAAGAGAGAGTTTACTGCAAATATATTGCAATTGTTTGTATTATCTCCGGTCCCCTTCGCTGCTTAAAAATATTAATCCACCATAAATAACTTTCAAACACTGGTATTATCGTTACTTTTTCCTCCACTTATTTTCAGCAGTTGCCACGAGAGTGGACTTAAGATGCTTTCATATGTTTGTTTTTTCTATTTTCTTTATATTTATGGGATTTGTGTATTTAATATTTGAAATTTTCCAGCAGATTTCATTGCAGCCAACAATGTTAGTGGTCATGGCAGTTGCATTAATTTGTTGTAAATGTTGATATACATAATTGTAGTTGTTGCAGCTGTTGTTTTCATATTAACTATTTACTAACAAAGTTTTGTTAAAACTAGTAAAAAGAGCATGATAAATATTTTGCTTTCATGAATACATACATACATGCACACATATACATATACACAATGGTAATAAGTGTGAAGACAAGTACATCGAGTTAACGCTAATGCATGCAACATTTTTGATTCTCTATACGAAAATATTCAATAGATGTATATTGAAGGAATTGGAGAGTTGGAGAGTTTCTAACTTTCTCTAGAATTTGCTTCATTGAATCAAAAACTATCCTTCCTTAGTGACTCAAACAAATGTGGCCATGGAGGCAATTCATTAGGCTATTAAACTGCATTAATGGAATAGTTGAATTGCATTTGTGAAATTTATGCTCACATACGTGTCTTCTGGTAGGGGAACCATCCTTCCTCAACGGAAACAATATAAGTATTCAGGCAAATCCAATATCTAAATCATACGTCTTGCATTTTGAAGACTGATAGGCTTAATTTTCCTGCTGAGATTAACGGTTGTAAAATATGTTGTGTCTGATAGTTTGTGTGGCATTCATTTGGGCCACCGATAATGAGGTTTTCCCCCCTAAAGAAAACTTAAAATACCTTTTGACCTGGCGAATTTTCGTAGTGATATTCAAACTGTTCTGTTCCATGTAAGATGCGAAGAGCAGCTGTTATTGGATGAAAGAAATGGTCATTCTTAAATTAAGAGCTAAGAAGCGCAAAATAAAATTTACAAATAAATATTTACTTAAGCACATATGTATATATATATATGTATATATGTATGTACATACTTATTCACACAGCTGATATTACAGTAAAACCTAGAAAAAGTTCATCACCAAGGTTAGTTAAATGAAAGTCAGTCTGAAAATGTAATTTACTTCTTGTAACTTTCTTCCCTTAGGTGGTAATTTTAAACTGTCAAATAATTGGAGTGACCGTTCGATATCATAAATCGTTAGAAACCCATAACTAGTCTGTCCAAATGTACACGAAAGAGAAAAACGAAGTTTCAACTGGTTTTTTAAGCCACTTCGTAACAGTTAGTATGCATATAGTTTCTATACACAATAATGATCAGCTGACGCAAAGATCAGCTGGTTAAAGATTTTTCTTTATAACACTGAAATCTTAATAATTGCCCCGATTCACTAGCCTCAATCGACTCAATCAGTAACCTCTCCAACGACGAGTGTTACCCTCAGATGATTAGACAAAGACTTATCTTTAACAGCCCCAGAATAATACTCATCTGGATACCAGGTCGTGTACAAATACCGGTTAATGAACACGCAGATGAAGAAGCATAAAATGCGTTAATATCACCTTTTTACTAACTACACCCAACTATAATTTCGCGGGCATAAAAAAACATATTAAAAATACTTTCTCACAAAAACTATT
The DNA here is from genome assembly GCA_963402855.1 of Ormia ochracea. Classification (NCBI taxonomy): domain Eukaryota; kingdom Metazoa; phylum Arthropoda; class Insecta; order Diptera; family Tachinidae; genus Ormia; species Ormia ochracea. Next base: position 16,086,256 of record OY727107.1, on the reverse strand, counting down.
CGAAGTTTGGGACAGTTTCTCAAATTGGTATAAAGAAGTAAATCCAAATAAAATGAGAATAACCAACATGTTTAAAGACCAAAAGAACAGTTTTAATAGTCGCGACCAAGTTGTATTGACTAGAGTCAGATTAGGACATACTATGATAACACACAGTCATTTGTTTGATAAGAACCAGAAAAATGTATGGAAATTTTGCAATAAATCAGTTATTTCGATTCGATTATTATGCGAAAAATTCAAAATTCAAAGAAAAAAAATTTTCAAAAATTTAGTATGTCTACTAATATTTTACAAGATACGACATTAGACAATTCAGTTCTATTATTGGAGTTCCTTAAAGAGTGTAAACTTTATCACTTATTATAAAGAAATAAATTAGTTTTACCATTTATGTGCAACTGTATGAGCTTAAGACCATAGAAGTTATAGCTGCTACCCTAGCACGTAAGCTTATAATTAAGTTATCCGATTTATGTCTATATAAATAAATAAATAAATAATAATTGCAATAAGTTTACTGTTTTATTTTTATTAATGTATAGCGATGTTTTTCAATGTTGATATCGAGTCGGAAATTCTAGTAGTACGAAAAGGTTAATTATTGATATAAATTCTTAACTTCTTCGAGATTCTACTGTAGTTACCTTTGACTTTTAGACATATAACTTTATTTCTCGTTATTTTATATGCCATTAAAATTAATCATCTTTAAATAATTATGGAACTGATGCAGATTTGTACATACATATGTATGTATGTATGTAGGTGTGGTTTAAATTTTTTAGAAAAAAAGTATTTATAAAATCTTAATTGTATTGAAAGAAAGACGAGTTTATTTTTTATTTGCTGGCTCATTATAAATTTGTTAAATTTAGAGGTGGTTTTTTAAATTAGTCTGTTTTAAAACATTGTTATTAAAGTTGAATAGATACTGAATTCGGATACAACGAATTATGCATACACTACACAGTGATGCCACGTATTGCCTGGTAATTTTCATAACGATAATTTAAATGTTCAGGGAAACATTTTCAGACAACGTTTTGCTTGAAATAAAAATTAACTTGTGCGAAAATTTTGCAGTGTGTTAAGAAAATAAACGAAATATGTGCCTCAATATATTAATGGAAGTCTACTGCTCTATGAGCCTGCTGGTTGCAGAATCGATTAGCGCAGCAGAAAAAAAGGATCATGTATGTCAAGCTGCTTGAGCGCACTTCACATGTGCTATCGCAAGCCCAATAAGAAATTCATATGTCAGCTTTGCTGAGTAGTGTACCAATAATGACATTTAGCGATATTGCTGGCCGTTGACAGAACATGTTTATTGCTTTACATGCGGCACATGATATTGTGATTTGCACTGTTGAAATGTGTTTCTGAGATTTTCGTCTCACGATTGCCGTTTTGTTTGATTGTTATTTATTTGTTTTGCTCATTAATATCAATACCAGTAGGGGAATGGCACTTGACAAGGGGGCATATAGGAAGATGGCATCAATACTGTAACAACATAAAGAAAACACAAAATTGATAAGAAACCCCACTATTACATGCACCCCAAAATGGGGCAATAAGTTTAACAGGAAGTTTACATAATATAATCACTTTAAATGGAGAGAAAACAACAAAGACAAGAAATCAGTGAAATCATTTAGTTTTGAAATGAGTTCGAGTTTTCATATTAAATAAATAACTGACGACTTGCGATGAACTCAGTTTTTCAATTTAAAATTAATTAATTAATTAATTAATTTTAATTTTGTCATGCCACAACAATCAGTTTCAATGTATTTAAAAAAAGACTTTAAACTTTACAAAATCTTAAATAAATAATTCAATATAAACATTTAATTATCAATAATTTTATTTAGTTAATATTAAATTCATTAAATATACAAAATTATTTTTATTTTGTTCTATAGAGTTCTGAGATGATTAATTTTTTTAGTATTTTAAGAAATTATTAAAATATTAAAAATATTACAATTAATGGTAGAAGTTGGAGATAAAAAACAATTTTTATACAATACTAAATAAAAAAAATATCTTAAAGTGTAATAAATAAAAAAAATAATTAAAATAAAATATATATAATAATTATATAATTATAAATACTATATATATAATTTTAACATGAATATATATATATATATATACATATATGTGTGTGTGGGTGTGTATACATATGTATATAAATATTTTTATTTCAATTCTACATAATTAAAATAAATAATATTAATAAAAAATAATTAATTAATAATTGGATTAAATATCAAATAATAATTTTGCTTTTAAATCATATAAATAAAATAAAAAATTACCTCAGTTTACAAGAAGAAAAAATATAATAAGTTAAAAATAATAAAGTAGATTCAAACGATAACTATTTCCCCATAAGCAATTGGTTTCACACAAAAACTTCACGAAACATCGGAAACGCTAAATTTCACACGGCTATCACAAGTGTTCACTAATAAGTATGCATGCGTATGTGTTTATCTGCTAGAAAATATTATCTGCTAATTAACCTGATCTCATATAAATTCAATTAGAAATATTTGACATGGTACCCAAACTTTGCATTATTCCAATATATCTATTACTAATCAATTTTTATATTGGCACCTATCAAATCAAACTCAATACCAGATGGTTTTACTATGCCAACTGATCATCAGCTGATTTGGCAAAGTGTCACCCTCAAAAGTTTTCTTTGGTTTTCTTTAGAATATTAATTTTGCGGATTTAGTGCATTTAAACTATAAAAAAAAATAATTATTTTTATTTACATGTGAGCAGAAAACCGATATATTAAAAAAAAGAGAGACAACAGGACTTGCAAACACAGCTGATTTTGAAAGCTCAAAAATACTAGATGTAACAAAAAATGTAAGGAAAAACTATAGAATAGGGAACTTACGAATGCAATAGAAAATGAACAATACGATAAACTTAAAAGAAGTTGCAGCTCATATAAACGCGACATTCAGACATTTGCTGAACTGTACTTGACAGGACGATGAGGCTTGAAGAAAATCCAAATAATGGAAAATAACAACTACAAACCAAAACCAAAAAATCTACGTAACATCAGGAAAAAAACAAAACCATGAAGTTTTAGGTATAAAAAACAATAAGCAATACAGCTCAACATATTTTATATGAACGGTATATATACCGATACTGGTACTGAAAAATTAATTGAAACGCATTTTCTTTTCTGCAATCTAGTGAAAATTTATTTTACAAAGATAAATAAGATATCGGTTACGTAAAATGTTTTGCTTGCAAATGAGTCTTTGGCGAGATACTGAAAAATCCACATTAATTTAATGATATTTCAGCTTTTGCTGAGAGCTACAATTTCTTTAAATTTTCTGTAGCTTTAAACCAGATATTCAGTTGATATACCAGTCCTGTGAATTTTGACTAAAGTATGAGCATATATGGTTACTTTTTATGCTTTAAAAGCTACATAAATTTTTCGAATTTTTCTAAAGTTTTAAAAAAAAATTCTAAGAATACAATACACTCGCAGGAATACGACACATTAAATTCTGTTTAAATATATGTACATGTGGGTATATAAATAAATTATTGAATGTAAAAATTATTTAAACTTAAACAAAAAAAAGTTTTACTTATTTCATACTTCGCATAATTTATAAATCTCAATTTATATTTTTCGATTAATTGTAACCTGAGAGTCAATTAAACTAACTAATCCAAACATATATTTACATATGAATATATGTATATATGTATATCTATATGTAGATATATGTTTCTTTATCTTCCAACTGTAAATGTTGTAGTACTTTCATTTCAAGTAACAAATTTAAATATTTTTATGCCTCTATTTAATAACCGTTTATTTAATATTTAATAATACATTAATTTTATGACATATTTCATACATATATTTTATTTTTATTTTGTTTAGTTATGAAATTACTTAAAATGTTATTAGGTTGATAAAAAAAAGTAATTGTTTTTTTTTTTTTATTTTTCATTATATAACTTGTTTCAAATAAAATACGTCAGGTCGTAAATTTAGATCTTTTGTGTGTGTCAGTTTCTCTTTCTTGCTTCATTTCTGCACATGACTGTACATTTTATCGCCTACAACAAAGTATATCAGAATTTATAAAGATTTTTTTAATATGTATGCAAATTCGTATATAAATATATACATACGTACAATACGGGTTACATGAATAGCTCAATCTTTGGCTTAAATCTTTTCAAAAAGCATATTTTTGTAAATGGAGAATTAGAAACCAATATCGTGATATTTTTTGTATATCAATTACAAATTGAACATAAACGATAATAATTAGATAAATAAATTATTTCATAATTAAATTTTACTGCATAAAATATAGAAATACAGTTTATTATTGCACGTGCATCATTATTTTATATGTACATATATACATAAATAGTTGCAAATAATAAAAGTATTAATATTTTTAAGGAATTTCATACATACATATATATATTGTTTATAGATATATGTATGTACATATATTGTTTATATATGTATATATGTGGAATGCCTTCAAACTATTATTTACATCCACTTCAAACAGGACCTCTACTTTCTGCAGCATATAAAGCTTTGTTATAGACTCTGCACACTCTTCAAATTGTTTACATATACATATATATATGTACATATATTGTTTATATACATATATATATGTACATATATTGTTTATATACGTATATATATGGAATGCCTTACAAACTATTATTTACATCCACTTCAAACAGGACCTCTACTTTCTGCAGCATATAAAGTTTTATTATAGACTCTGCACACTCTTCAAATTGTTTACATATACGTAAAATGGCTGTACATATATTGTTTATATATGTATGTATATATATGGAATGCCTTACAAATTATTATTTACATCCCCCTAAACAGGACCTCTACTTTCTGCAGCATATATATAGTTTGTTATAGGCTCTGCACTTTCTTCAAATTGTTTAAAATAATTACTGATTTAATTCAATGTCAATCGATCTTGCATGCGATTTTTTTGAAATTCTAATTTAATTATATAACATATCTTTTACATCACTAAAAGAAAATCACGGAATATTAACCATTCTGATACATCAACCAATGAATATAATTTATTAATTCAACTTTAAAACAAATAATATTAAATGATATAAAATGATAACAAATATTTTAAGAGTCTATTGAAATGACTCGTGGTGTATGTTTTAGTTGGTTTGCGTGGGCAGGACCTATTAGATAATTGTCATGCAGACATACCAATACACTCGTGTACAATACTCGCGTTTGTCAGCACTTTGTTGTATAATTTTCAAAAAATTTTAATATTTCGGACATGGCATCGCAATATTAAACTCGTGTAAAAGGAAGTCCTTGGAACTCAGTGTAAATTTCATTTGTGTTTTTCTACACAAGGAGTAAAGAAGGCTTGCAATGAAATCGTTGGATTGCATCAAAGTCACAACTCGGTGTTTGTTTGTTTGTGTATTGGCATTTCATATGTATGTATGGGTGATCGTTGTGTGATAACAAAACATACACTATCACAATCTCTCACTCTTTATCTCTCTTCACACGAAGTTTATATACCAAGTATCACTATATAAAATCTCATTTGGAGTTGCCACATCGAGACATTTTGACTACTATTTGAGGCTGCGAGAGATTGGAAAAGAGGTGTTCCCTCAAAGTGTTTTCTTTCTTATTATTAGTCTGCCTGTAAATTATTTATAATGTTACTTTTATATCGCTATTTCTCTCTAGATCGTCGGTTCCCGTTCTGCTTCTGATTCATAACGCAAATAAAAAAGATTTTATTTTCATTATCATTATTAATTCGACTTCGAGATCGAAAATGTAAAGAAAGAAAATTTTTTATCACAAAAATTTAATTGATTATTTATAAAAATATGGCAACCACGTAATTGGTGCATGTAATTAATTTGTCATCATACGAAACAGTATTATAAATTTTTGTTATTTAGAGAAGCAAACAATCATAAGAAACCCACCCCCTCTAAAACTTCTAAGCACATGTACGAATAATGGACTCGAAGTTTTCATCAACAAACTACATTGGACGTGCGAGTTTGCTTTCATGCACTTGTTTTTATATACAAACAACTACAAGACAGCATGTTGATACGAGCGTTTAAGTAAATAAATAATGCAGGAGTGTTGTCAACTTTAATTATTTGAGTTGCTTTGAGTAGATGTTTGTTTGAAGATAAGAAAAGCAAAAGTAAATAAATTTAAATTAAAAAAATATACAGCAGAGTGTATAAAAATAGCAGCTTCTTGGATCAATATGCGTATCTAAATGTGAAAGTAATATTGATGCACAGATTTGATAATATTAAGCTTAAGCCTCATCTAATGATTTTTATTAATTAATAGTTGAGAATATATAATATATTTGTGAAACAACACTGTACATTAACTAAGAGAAATTTGGTTTTGTAAAAGCGAGAAAATATTTCTGCAATTCTGCAAATGAAAAATACGAAAAGCAGTCCTATAAAGACCTTAAATATAATAAATTTGTAATATCTACTAGTGCTGGCGTAGTATTGATATTATGCCTCCTCCCGCAAAAACCTATTTTCATTATTCCGGTAAAATGCATTGCATGAGAATCACCCATTCGCTGAGTGCTGAACTCACAATTTATAAATATTTGTCAGAAGCAGAAAATCTGGCTGGAAGGTTAGGAAAGTAACAAGTTTTAAATCAGCCTAGTCAAAGCTATATATGTATACGTATATGTATATATTTGTAGGCAAGCCAATGATATTTTTTTAGCAGAGATATAGAGGATATATGCTCCTTTTTACAGATAGAGGTAATGTACTAAGTGCTAAGTGTCCGTTTAGTTGAGGATACCAATAGGTTTCCGGTAATCCAGTACCCAATTTGAAGCCAAAGGCAGCAACTCGAGCAGATTTCGTTTCAAATCTAGTTAAACATTAACCCATCAGAACTTTTGATCACCTCTGATGGTTCAATCCTAGAGCATGGACTTAAAATATGTATTCGATATTTTAGCTTAACAAATATTTTTTCCTTTTATTTGTTCATTTTGGATCCCATAATACTTAAGTGAGCGCTATCAACGCATCCATAACCTCCCGTTGTTCCCAATTTTCGATACGTCTCTTGAGTAGTTGCTCGATCTTAAAAAATTTAAAGCTTCAAATATTTCTAGCAAATGATCTACCAGGTTGTCTTGAAGTAAATGAGTGGAAATGATCTAATGATTTCCACCATTATTTATTAAGGCGCCCTCAGCTCGGTTAGATGAGTATAAAGCTGGACTACTAGGTTTCACAAAATGTCTACAAATGTGCAGTATGTTGGTGCTACGTAGCAGCTTTAGGGCAATGGTTTTGATCTCTCCGTCTTATTATTATCTTCACAACTGGCACTATTTCTTATCCGTCACTTTAATTTTCTGCTGTATGCGTTGATTCTATTGTGTTTAAATTGTGGATGCAGCAGTTTTGTCTTGCGTTGTGAGAAACATAGCCTTACCATTTTGCTTAGCCGTATCGCAAAATAGTGCCGTGTGGAGCGTCTAGAACAGTCTTTCTTTTCTAATAAATTGAAATACAAGCATATAATAGATTTTTAAAAGGAATGAAAAAGCAGAGCAAAAGAAGAAGAAAATAATAATAATAACAACAGCAGGTACATGCACATGCTTGTATAAACAAGCCTTAATCAATAAGTGCATGCATGTATTAGATGTTCAAGTATGTTTTGTTAAAGCTGTTTTCTATTTTTCAATTGCGAAAAGAATTTATGTACATACGCGCGCGCGCGCGCGTGTGTGTGTGTGTGTGTGTGTGTATCATCAATATTATATTTTAAACTGCATACGCAGCAATAACTGGTAAGCCAGTAACAGTTAAAAATCAGAAGAAAATAACACAAAGAAAACAATAATAAACAAAGTCAAATGAAACAAAGGAGCAAGAGAAAATCCATAAAGCTTCAATAAACAACTACACTAGAAAAAAAAAACGATAAAAATATTAAAAAAAAAGAAGTAAAAATCGGCTTCACATTAAACGATTCTGCTGGAAGAGAAGCGTGAAATAATTGTTGCAGTGGCATTTTCCAGTAAAACGAGTATTTTAATTTAATGGAATTTATGTGAAGCCTTGAAATCAAACTTTAATTACAGTGTAGCCCAAGTTTTAATTCATTGCCGCATCTTTGCTTTTACTTTTATCGTTCTACTCACACCGTTTTAAAAGTCACTCTTTTTCTTAATATTTTTGCTAATTAATTTGCATAAAATTTATTTCCAGTGCTTCAAAATTTTAACGCTAATTTTAAATTCTCCATTCCGTATTGTGGTATAATACCAATACAAAATCAATTGTTAAAATTATTGTCATTGGAATTATAGTTTGAAATCGCTTCATAAAAAAGCTTATGGAATTAAAATCCAATAAATCTCATTGCTTTATTCAAATTCAATGATGCAGCAAAAAATTTTAAAAACGATTTTTTTTAGAGTTAAATATTTTTCTACTGCCAATTGCAAATTGTTTCGAAGCCCCATAAAGCTTTTGATTGAAAATCCAAAAATATAGAGAATATATTATAATAAGAAGCTGTTCAGGGTGTTTGCAATCGCACAGAGCACCTGCATTTGTTTTAATGAGAAATTTTCACTTTCCTAGAACAGCCTGGACCTTTTAACCACTTGAAGAAAATATTGAACTGTTGAAAAGAACAGAAAGAAATTGTGCTTTTTATCTTTTTAATAAAGTTTGTAATTACTGTTCTTAACGCTTTTATTGGTGTCAATTGCTATCTTGCCGATAAATGTGGTTAAAAATTCGCCTACAGATCCTATCTATATATCTATATATGTATATTAAAAAATATAAAGGCTCAATTCCATACATGGAATCTGCAACAAGAAAAAAAGCTTCAACATAAGCTTTAATTAAGCTAGTATTACAATAAAATATATACCTCAAACAACTGAGATAAATAAGCTTATATGAGCTGTAACGAACTGAACAAGGTAGCACAATTTCTATATTAAATAGAGGAATCTGGAAAGGATTCAATGGGTTAGTTCCTATAGCTGGTCAATTTGCTCCTTAATTTTATTGAAGAAGAAAGAAAGTCTTCTATAAAAAACTCTCAAAATAGATAATAAATATTTTGATAAAATAAGTAAAATTATTCCTCATTGTAATTCTTTTATACCTTTTATTCCTCGTGATACCTCACATAATCATTATGGACTCACCGTAAATACAACGCTGTCTTAATAAAATTAAAGAAGCAAAATTAAAAACAATTTTAAGTTGGCATTGACAAGAAAGCCCTTCATATTCAATAATTAATTATGGAAACGAGAATTTTACTAGTTTTCTTAAAACAAAAATTTTATTTGAAATCACAATTGTCACTACTTTTCTTTTAGTGTATCTCTGTTATAAAAATTCTTAAATTGAACGATTTGCAGAATGTTTACACTGTGTGTTTGGCCGATAATTGTGATTTTGATTAGAAAAATGAAAACAACGTGAAGTAGATACAATGATATTGATATCATGAATTTATTGACTTAAAGACGGACAGACATCTCAATTAAATATCGTAAATGTTGAAGTTAACAGCTGTAACACATACATATTTACTTACATGTTTGTTTTGCTCTATAAGTGTGTGTGTGTGTGTGTGGTATGTGCTGTCGATATACGATAATTTTTTAGGTTTTTGTTCAAATTTCTGGTTGCTCAAGTTTATTTTAATATTCTATCAGAGTTCTATGCACTGTCAAAATGTTTGACATCAAACTTGAACAGATGTTCTAGATGACATGTACAGAGAGCCGACGACATTCCTATTGTGTTTTAATTGTGTGCTGTGAGCGGCAACAGTGTTTAAATAATCTTAGGACTTATTGCCTTTTACATTTCATTTGTTATTCTCTGCAATTTCCATATTCTAAAGTGCAAGAAAAAATTTTAATGCAACAATTAACTTCTTCATTAGTTAATTAGGGAGGCATTGCAAGAAAATCTTTCAAACTGACATTTTTAATGCTTTTCGTTTAATTTCTGCACGATCAGCAGCATACCAAACATCTAAGTATCGTCAAGCATTTTCTGTGCCCTCCATGCAAACACATTTTCATACATGCCAACATGCCACATATTAGATTGTTGTGTAACTTGCCAATTGTTGTTTGACCCCCACTCAATAAATTGTACTATATTTACAACATTGAAATTTTGCTTCCCGGCTTTCTGTTATTCCACTTTAATGTGGTTGCAACCCTTTTTATTAGAGTGTGACAGAGATTTCAGTTGCCTATCGTTGTTACTTACGATATCAGACAGTTTTCCGATTATGACTTTTAGATAGCATTTACATATATACGTGTAAGTATATGTAAGTCCATATTTAAGTTAGGTGCATTTACTATATCAATTATGTAAGATTCTCCAAGTGTACATATATGTATACATATATTGAAAATACAACTTTGATCAAAATAATAGAGGTGGTTGTTTATTTATTTATTTATACGCAAGTGATATTTTTTTGTGTTATCGCCAAAAATTAAAACAATATAAAAAACAACTCCAATGAAACAAGAAACTGGTCACTCTTGTTTGGTATCAATTTGATTTAATTTGTGCTGTTACTTTTAGGCAATTAAATTCGTCTCGGGGTGTGCTCTCAGTTTTACAAGTTCAATTCGTCATCCTTGTATGTTTAAAAAAAGCCATAAAGCAGTTTTAAATGTGCCACGAATTTGCCCTAAAAAGAACGGTGAGAGAAGAGGTGCGGTTTAGTATCATTATCAAAAAAGGACGTGCACAATATTATTTTTTACTTCTGGCAACCCTAATATAGATACATAATATATGTATGGATATCTATATCTATGTAAATATGTATATATACATCATATGCTTTTGCACATCAATCGTGTTGTGTTGCTCTTTCATATGGAAGCATTTGCTTATTGGGACAGTGGACAGTGTCACCACGTGTGACAAGAGGAGTTGACATACTTTGCTGCTAAGTTTTTAGTCTTTGTACAACTTTTTCCACTTTTTTGAAAATAATATTAATATTGATATCTATTGATTACATTAAAAATGTAAACAAAGATAAAAGTATGGAAGGTAATATTACCTTTAAAGTCCTCAATGAGGCCGAAGAATAATTTATTGTGAGAATATACAACAAACAAAACAACTGAATGTTTACTTAATTTTATAAAAACCTTTGAGAGCAACGCCAATCAAAAGTTGCTATACCTAAGAAAGGACAAAGAAATCTCGAATAATTCTTTAAGGCATTTTGCATAGATCAACGACCTGATTCACCACCCTACACAATCCTACGATCAGCCAAAGGTGGCATGTTTTTAAAAATGAATTTATTTATCAAGAGACAGCTGGAAAAATCTAAATTGTTTTTGTGTTAACATTTTCAAGATTCCACTGTCATGCTAATGCATTTTATGTGCATTCATATCACACATGCATACAAGTAGCTGCATATAGATTATTATGTAAGAATACATGCATTTGTATGTGCGCCTTATTACATTTGATTACAGACACTACTTCGTCTGTAAATCATTGTATTGAGCAGTAATCGATAATAAATAAGATATTATTGATATAAATAGAAGGCAAATAAATATAATGACTTTGCAAACAGAGGGTGGAGTTATTTTATTAATAATTGATTTAAAGGACCAATTACGAGTTATACGCGATATTTCGTAACGAATTAAGTAAATTTTATTGAAAAAAATTATTCTTTTACTAATTCGATATTATATTAAATTTTTAAAATTTTTTTAATTGAATAATAAATTAATAGTTTTAATATATAAATATAGATCCTCATCATTCTAAATACGTATGAAATAAATATAAAGTGTGATAACTCCCAGATATAAAGAGTTATTTTTACCTCTTATGCAGTCCTTAAAAATTGGAACGGTCAAGTGTATTTTCAGCACAGATTGCAAGTTTCAAAGATGTCGGGAATCTCTGACATTTCTGTTTGCTTTCGTATAAAACATTTGTTTATAGGAGCTTCCGCTTCTATGGGAATATACTTCGCATTATTTGTCTATGCTACGATAAATTAATATATCCATATAATGCCTTGGATCCCTTTTTTCTTTAAAGAATCTGCTGTCATTGAAGAGTTTTTGCCTATATTTCTACATTGCCCTTCAACCAGCATCAGCATTTAAATATTCATTCATTCGTTCAATTTATGCGAATCAAGCCGCAGTCAAAAATAAATGAAAATAATCTTCACATTTATTAAAAAACTTATTTTTCAATCGAACTAATCACCCTAAACGTTATTAGGTAAATATAAAAACGATCCCATAGAGCCATACCCAATTTTCTGGTCATAAAATAGTTCTCTGTCGAAGCTAAAATGATTACTTTTATAATTTTTCAAGGAATTACAGAGCAAAATATATATCGTTAGTGTCAAGTAGAACGGCTCTAACTTGCACTTTTTTCTGTTTCTTTCTGATTCTCCTTTAACTGGGGAAGAACATTTTTCTCTTGAGCCCGTTCTGCTTGAAGTTCAGCAACTTCTTGAAGTGTTTATTTCTGATTTTGCATACTAGCAAACATTATAGATATTTTCGCTTCCAGTTCTTGCCTGATCTGATTACACATACATTGAGAAAAAAATGTTTTTGGGGGTAAAAAATTAAGTTATGGTCTTTCTACTTGAGACGAACGATATAAATATTTTATATTATCTAGTACATATATTTTGTAAAAGTTTCCTGGACGTTCTATACATGTAAATTTTTTTTTGTCACTTTGAATACTTTGGTTTGCAAAAACTGACAGCGAGAGCGGTGGGCTCAGCTGTTTCTTGTTAAAAAAAAGCAACTCAATGGCGCCAACACCCAGTGGTTGTTTGTTACTCACTCACACAAACATTAAGTTGTTATTTTTTTTTTCTTAAAAAGGGGTTAAGATTTTAAAAGAATGGGGTGGATTTTTTAATAACTAATTTTTATTCGATTTACGTATTTATATGCGTATTGAGTGCACTCTGCTTCATTCAAATAAGGAATTGCGGCACGTATAACACTATTTAAATTGACTTTGCTTATTTCGGAAATAAGTCCTATTCGTGTGATTCATTGGGCCAGAATTACGAAAAATACTAGCGACAGAGTAAACAGAGTAGTTTTTTTCAGTTATTTCACTATTTCTAATACCAGATTAAAAATAGTAAATTAGGAACCAAAAATGTTATAGAAAGTTTTTGAACTTAAAAACTCTCAAGGCTGAGAGATAACGTGATTGCCCTGTATTTCGAAACTACTGTAAGCAATGCGAACACTTCTATTTCTGCGGTAGGATCCAAAATAAGCTGAATAGAAAATGTGTTAGTAAGTGATTTGCTCAGCTGGTCCTTTTTTAAAAAGAAATCAAGAGAAAAAAGTAGAAGTAGTATTGTAGAGAAGTGAAGTACTTTATCAATCTAGATAAAATATAATTCTTTATTCAAGTTAATCGCAGGGTAAGTGCGTGAGTAGATCTCCCTTGCACTTATAATTATATATATTTGGTGAATATTATGAGTCATTTTTTGTCAGAAATGTGTATATTAATAAAGTATTATATGTAACTAGATATGTATGTATGTATCTATTCGTATATCAAGCTTTTCCAAAATGTTGTTTAATAGCAGCTACATGAGAGGTGAGAATAACAAAAGAAATCTGGGTGTATAAAAAGCGCGAGCTCGGGAAACCTTAAGAAAAATAGGCCAACTCAATAATTTTATAAATCGTGTGAATTGAAAATTACAAAATTGTTAAAAAAAAATCAACAAACGAGAATTACAAAAAAGATTAAAATAATTTAAAAGTGTTTAAACTCAAAAAAAAATAAAGCCGTGAAAACTTTAAAAACCAAAATAAAATTTTGGACAAAACTCAAGCAACGAGAACGTAATTTAGACACTATGCCTGAGTCATAAATTGAATCCTCGCTATTGTCTAAATCTGTATCTATCCCGCCGCGATCAACTCCACTGGCGCGATTATTTCCATGATTTGCAAAATGCCATTTGTCAAAGTACTTACCGTATCACAAAAGTTAATAGTTGCCCAACTTTAGTACTTTGAATTAACACCTATTGATTGTAAACAGGCAGCTGTGAATATACAGACTGTATTACACAGTTTAAATGAGTCGTGTGTTGAAAAGGTACAAAGTATTAGTCTAAAGTATACTATGTAACGAAGTGCACATACATATGTATGTGTATGTATATATGAACATATCTAACTTTTCAAATGCAGTGTTATATGTAAGTATATGCTTACGCAGGTACCTAATGAATGCAGGTTTAAAATAAAAAAAATGCACATTCCAATGTATTACACATCTTCATGTTTATAGCAAAAATTACAAAATTGTGTTGTAAATACATACATGTGTGTGTATGTGCACACATGCATACATATAATTTCTTTTTCACATTTTGTTGTCAGGTATGAATTTAGTTGTAGGTAATAAAAACAAATTTATTTGTGTGGAATGTCCCATAAGTCTGTTTGTACAAGCATGCATACATGACGTGTATTTATGCACACACATATGCATGTATGAATTCATATTAATATTTATATGTATATGTACATAGATGTTTATGCATGTACATACATTTATATTTCCATAAGTCACCTTAATTTTCTCTATAAAAATTAACATATGTTTTCTTCTCTATTGTGTATCGTATTATTGCAGATGGCTTGCAGCACGTCTACTTAACCAAAGATTACACGAGAACTTCATTATTGCCATTTGCAAACACAACACCAACAACAAAGATAAATAAACAATATAATACAACAAATAGCACCAACACAGTAAAGCCGGCTACAAATATTAAATCATCTACAACGTTATCGTCCCCACTTAAAGAAAAAGCAGAAAAATTGCTTGGAGGTCAATATACAGTAACAACATCGTCATCAACATTTTCAACCAAAGAAGAGATCACTTCTCACCAGCAACAACAACGAGAAATACAAAAACTTAAAGAGTGTAAGGAAAAACAACAGAAAGAAAATAATAAAATGATGGAAGAAAACGAAGAAGAACCTTTTGAAGTGCATAGAAAAACCAAAGAAGTATTGAGCGAAGAAACAAAGCCAACAACAACTATTATTACAAATAAACAACAAATGGCAACTCGTTTAACGGGTTCTACTTATAACGCTACAACAACTAATACTAATACTACTGCTGTTTCGTCGTCATCATCGTCTTCATCAATATTAAAGAGAGCAGAGACTGAGAGAGAGAAATTGTTGAATTCAACACAGCAATACCACCACAATATAACAACTGGAGCAAATGCGAATTTACTAAATCAGTCGCTGAATAAATTCGAGAGTGAAGGTTTAGTGTGTGCGGCGAACACTGCGGGAAATTCTAATAATTTTAATAATACAAATAATAGTGTAACTATTGGTGGTATTAGTTTTAGTGGTAATGTTATTAATAATCAAAATAATTGCAGCAGTGTTACTAGTGTAGTTAAGATATCACAAAAATTGCAAGAAAATCAATTTATTAAGAACGAACAACAATTAAATACGAAAAAAATAATTAAATTTAAACCGAGTACTATAAATAGTGGTATTGCTCCTTCGGATTTAAAATCCCCTACCAAGATCTCAAGCGTATTAACAACTTCTAACTCATCATCGTGTATAACATCATCTTCATCGTCTTCTTTATATTCTGCAGCAGCAACATCATCAACTAACTGTGCTATTAAAAAGAAAATGGTGGCCGTACAAGAAGCAAAAAAATCAACACAAAAAAGCGCCACACATTTGCATCAAATTACCTCAACATGGCATGCCGCAAATCATGGAAATAATCGTGGCAGTGGAGTTGACGGCGGCGGGGGAGATGCAGATTTAGACAATAGTGAGGATTTAAGTTATGGCCCGGGCATAGTGTCTAAATTACGTTGTCGTTACTTGAGCTTGGCATTAAGAGAATCTATGGAGCAGCAGCGTCTTAATAAAGACCAATTAAGACGGTCAACTAGCTTAAATAATTTGCTAGACAACACCGAAGATGAGGAAAATTGTGATGAAGATGAAGAGGAGATTGAAGAAATAATAGCTGACGAAGATGTGGAAAATCAAGGATTTGATTATAAAGTAATTAGAAAAGATACACAAATATTAGCCTCACGTAATGCGGAGTACAAAAAGAGTGGCATTTTAAAAACTTCTGTTAATAATGGGCAAGACAAAAGGTTTTCCCATAACTCTCAGGGTTCTAATGGTGTTGGTGTCACATTTACGGAAACTTCTTACAATAAACGTTCACGTCATTTAAAGCGTGGTAACGATTCACTGAAACGTGCCCGTTCGGTAGAAGCATTGTTAAGTGAAAAATCACCCTGGCACGGCAGGACAAATAATTCTGCGCCCACCTGCGTTACCATAGAAGATAAAATACACAATGCTCGCGAAAGACTGCATCAGGGCAGCGACCATATGCCACCTAAGAGATTAAACTCCATTATAGATGATACTGAAAGGCCACCTCCAGATTTAGTTAAACAAACGTTGAAAATGTTTGAGGCGACAGCCAATCGTCGACCTCGTTCGAACAATCGTGGTAATTCTAAAGGAGATGTGGCTAGTAAAGTGGAAACTTTTAAAAATATTATAAAAGAACAAAAACCTGTGGTAACTTTTCCCAAACCTTTGAGTCCAACCAAAAAGATGAATGCACCAACTATGCATAAACCTTTAAAGCTCTCCTATCCACAAGCCAATGACCTATTGCAATCACCTTTGGGTAGAAAAACTGTGTCTGCGACCACGTCCGTTATCAATACAAATGACTGTTTAACACCTTTAAAAACAAATAATACCTTATCAGATCACACGCCGGACATAATACCCAAGCACAAATTTGGCAGCGAAAGAGATTTCAAACAAAACAAAGAAATCTTCTCTTCGAAAGAGAAGATTCGAGACATGGAACCTCCTTCAACTAATTTAAAAAGAGAACATACTAAAGAGAAATTTGAGGTTGATTCGCCGTTAACATCTTTAAGCAAAGAGTCAAACAAATTGAAATTGAACGATACGACCACAACTAGAAAAACCGATAACAATTCTAGTATTGACAGCAGCAGCGATAATCATGAACCAGAGATTAACGCTGAAAATGTTGGAGGCGTCGGCGGTGGCGAAAATAATAGTGGTGACGCATGCCAACACCATAATAAATACCCATACAACAGTAGCAACAACGATTTCGTAAACGAAGAAACGACACAAAAAGAATTCAGCACTAGCTCTCTTAAAAACGATAAGATTAATAATAAAATAAAATCAAACAGTAATAATGAAGCAACAAGCAGCTCGACGTCATCTACAACGATCGAAACGAAAAACGAAGCAACCGTTAATAATTATGACTCTTTCACAAAGGCTTCATCGCCTGCTCCCAGTAGTAGTGATTTAAGTGATGTTGGGGAAAACTACGACGACGACGAATACGGCGATTTGAAAACAACAAAGCGTATTACTCGCACAGCACTCGATAATATAGCAAAAGCTGGTTATACGCAGCAATTTAAATTTAATACTACAAATCAAATCAATTCCACTCCTAACGCTACTACGGCCTCCAATTCCACTCCAACATCCCTAAATACGGGAAAACAAGTTGGAGTGATACGGCCTCTGCCAAACACTCAACAACAGCAGCAGCAACAACAAAAATCTATAGAAAATAGTATGGAATCATTAAAACATTCCGCAACAACTTCGTTGACATCCCAAGAAATCGAAAAGAATCGTATAAATGATTTAAAGAAATCTTCCACTTCGTCTGCAATAAATGCGGCATCCACATCCTCACCCTCAGCTAGTCTTGATCATCAAATGATTAAACCATCTTATACTTCGTCACCTGCTACGCCCTCTTCCACATTAACTGCGACCAGTTGCGCTACAGGTATAGCGGATGTTGATTCGGTTATAAGTGCTACAAATAGTCCATTGTGGGCAATGCGTAAGCGGCGCCAAACCCCACCAACAGCACCACCCGAAAATACCTCGATGGTGTTTAATTTTTCAAATCGCAAAGAAGTACCCGATTATATAGAGAATGATGGTGTTATTATTCGACGTAAACGGGAGTTGCCAAAGGTAAGTCAAACTTATCTCATTATTTATGTATTTATATTCTTAGTGACATAAATTTTGCTGCAAGAATGTTAGAAAGTGAAAGTTAGAAGAGCCACCTTCACAAAGAGCGTTTTACAAAACGGAAACAATTTTTTTATATTGTTTTGAAAACATTTCCTGAACAGAAATAACAAAAAATAAAAATGTAACAGTGAAAAAATTTAAATTCCAACTTGTAAAAGAAAGTGATCACTTAAATATCCATTACGATCTTATCGATACACTAAAACACGTTTTCCCTAAGCTGTTAAGCTTTTAAATAAAGCATAATCGAAAAAGCAATTAAAGTAAAGAAAAAGCTTCGATTTACTGCCGCAGAAATTAAACAAAATTCTTTTAATGAAATCTTAAAATCGTAAAATAAATTTTATACATTAAAATTAAAGACGAGCCCAGTAATTATTCAATGACTTCTAGAAACCAGTTTTTATTTTGAACTTGATATTTTCTTAAGAAACTGACATTTAATTGTGACTTCAAAGGGGGAACGTACTGTTTCCATGAACTAACCCAAGGCGAATTAAACTACTTGGCCCGTTTTCCAACCCTGTAAAAGTACAAATATATTTCTTGTGTAAAATTAGCTTTACTGTCAAAAGTTTTTCTTAAGCAGGGTCGACCGAACAAGCAAGCAAAAAAAATTTGCAGTTTAGGAGGATCGTATGATTATTATTGTGACAAAAAGTACACCTAATGAATTCGCCTTGAAATAATGAATAAATATTAATGAATAAATTCTATTACAATATATTTTTATTGTAAAGTGCTTGTTAGTCTTGTAAGGCCGATTGATAAACTTGTCTGGAAAATATTTATGAAGAACTAGGAACAGCATTTTGAGTATTTTTTACGCAAATTGTTTATCTACATTCTGCTCTTATTATTAGTAGATCATACATTTTTTTCACTAAAAATAATTTGGAATTGCTGGCATGAGAATATCAGCTGATTGCAACAGCTGATTAAATTAACTTTGCCAATTGACATATTCGTCTTACATTGCTTTGATATATATTATAAAAAAAAACTGTACTAATACTTGTACACTTCAATTTACCATCCCTGGTTCAGTTTAATTAGAACTGGCTAAGCAGAAGTACGCAGTAGAGAAGCAATTTTCAAAGTATGAAAGCTGTAGCTTTGATCTGTTTTATGATCGTATGCTGTAATGCCATTGGTTCAAAAATTTGGCATAAGGCCCTAACTTTCATTTTTTTATAATACAATTTTCGCTTATATTAAGTTCAAACATCAAAATCACTGAAAAAATCCTATTGTAAGAAAGTGCGAGTTGAGCCGGCCGGCCCTCTTTAGATAAGAGCAACGATTAATTGCTGATTTTGACTAGAATTTTAATTTAATTTATATTATAACTTTTATGCTC
Organism: Ormia ochracea; assembly: GCA_963402855.1. Lineage (NCBI taxonomy): Eukaryota > Metazoa > Arthropoda > Insecta > Diptera > Tachinidae > Ormia > Ormia ochracea. Next base: position 16,066,552 of record OY727107.1, on the reverse strand, counting down.
ACCTTTTATGCATAATATTATTCAGAACTGGATCACAGTTACACTTTCTTATTTTCGTTAACGTTCTTTATTTTCCCCTCCTTTTAATGCCCTCCATTGTTTAAAATGAGTCATTTATTTATTGTGTTTATTTAATACTTAATTGCTTCATAAATTTTCTTTATAGTTTTTAATATTTTTATTTCTTGCAACAATTTGTTTTTAGTACCACACACAGGTATATACAATACACATCTATATATGCGTGCGTATACACCTTATACTGTTTTTACGTGGCAAATATCTTCAGCATTTGTAATATTAGTTCAAAAGAAAATAAATAAATTGCAATTCAAATTTCAATTACATGTTGTATTGTATGCCTGATGGATCTGCTTGAACATGCACTGAAATAGCCATTCGAACCCGCTGATACCCCTCTTTAAAAAATCTTAATGGATTTTATATATAGTTTACTGTATACTTATTTTTGGCCATAAAGTAGTAGAAATGTGAAGTCTTAATTATAAGAAATCTAAGGCCAAAATAAGCCAGAGGAGTAATTAGTTGGCTACACTTGTTAATAAGTTTATCAAGTAATCCTAAAGTTATGAGTTCGATCCCTACACCCGGCAGCTATAAATTAAAAAAAAGTACAAGACTTTTTCTGAACAACATTACTATCTCGTCTTTCAATTGTTGTGGTAACGTTGAAGTGTCAATTGACATCAATGATAGTTTAGCGGCATTGCCTCGGCGAAGTTAAAATTTTAAAAACTATACTAAATAAAACTTTTCGCCAGCGTCTAGTTTGCTTGCAATAAAAAATCTATTTTAACTAATAACGTTTTACGAAATTGTTTTCCTGCGACTATATCAGAAATCCGTAATCAAAAATGGAATAAAAATCAAAGGAATATTTTAATTATTCATCAATTTTCCAATTAAATTATCTACTTAATAGTATTTTCACACTGATGATAGAACCTGGTTTTAAAACCAAATTTGGCTTTAACTTTAAAACCAATCCTTAAAACCTGGTTTTACCATACAAAATAATTCTGATAAAACCATTTTGAAACCTTTTTTGAATTGGTTTAAAGTAGATTTTATGAAATACAACCTTGTTTTATACAGTACATATTCAGTGCTACCAAGTTAGAAAGATTGAAAACAGCTGATAATTCATTCACATTCACGAAATGTAAAATCATTTCAATTTTTAAACACATTTTTAAAATTTCTTATTTTTTATATAAACAATAACAGCTGTCGTACAGTTTTTCAAATAAATGTGGGAAGAATAATTTCAACAAACAGACCTATTTCTACAAAAAATTTATTTTATCATTAACAAATTTATTTGACAAACTGTATTATAAAACCTGATTTTATCAAAATTGTATGTGAACACAAAATCAGCTGTTTGTAGGTTTTAAGTTAAAACCACGTTTTAACTTTAGGTGTGAAAACACTATAATATAAGCTAGCAATTGGCCATGGCTACACGTATGCTTGAACTTACACTTTAAGATGTTTCGAAATCCATTTGCGATTTCATCATCAGAATTCTTTTCTATGCCATTATCCCTTCTTAGATGCCACACTGTTTAACCGAACCGTTACACAGTAATTGAGCTTTAAAGAATGTATTTTACATGTATGTGTGGCTCTTGTGAAAATATAAATATCGCCAAAAATGAAATGGTGTACCAATACGGTCTACTAGGCTCGAAGAAGCAGCTTCTGATTATTTCAGAACTGAGCACAAAAGAAGCTTTTAAAGAAACTTTCTTTACTTAAGGCAAAACTTTCTACTCTGATGAATACTTTTTTGTTAAATTCAATTAACATTCTCCTACTTGATGGTTTTGACATTTCCGAACTAATTATCTTCTCAATTCTAAACTTTAATTGGAAAAAAAGTCTTTAAAAAGATTGGCAAACTTTAATGTGATGAATTCAAAAGAAAGAATTTAAAGTTTCTCAAACCAAAAAAAAAAAAATTTTTGTGATTTCCAGACTGCGTAAAAGAAGAGTTAGGTGTATATTGATAATAATAAGGCAGTGTGCTTATTTCGATTTTACTTACTACACTAGATACATACGTACATACACATACATTCACACATGCATACATATAAAATAATTAAATTTCGATCAAAAATGGCTTGCAAAGAAACTAATACTTTTCACATGAAAAATAAGCCACAGAAAGCACAGATAAGAAAGATTATACAAAATGCAAAGTGATATAAAAAAAAAAAAAAAAATATTAAAGAAAAGCGCATACAATGCAGAATGAACAATATTCATAAGTATACATTCGTATGTATGTATGTATGTATGTGTGTGTGTGTATTGCTGTGTGTATGCACATTTCGTGTTAATGGCCGGTGTGCTTTCTTATCAATGAGGAATTTGTGGATATAATTCCTACAACGTAGTGCTCCCGCTTTTCAACAAGTTTCTTTGTTACTGTTTTAATTAAAAATTTAGTTTTATGCATTTTCGTTAAATTATTAATAATCTGTCCGGTTTTTCACTTCTTATTTATAAACTTTTTTAAAAGATTTTATTCTAAAATTTTTAACAATAAATTCTGAAATAATAGGAAATGTGTAAAGAGGTTAAAAACAAAAATAAGAAAAGAAAAATATGAAATATTTTTGACAAATTCAAAAAGCCCTCTGCAGAGTTTAGGAGGGAACTTCAGAAACTTCTGTTGTCGTCAAACAAATAAATAAAGAATTCTTGGCGTAAGAAAAAGATGTTTTATTCATATTAATTTTGAATAACGTGTCCCAAATTGTTTTTTAGTCTTTACAAACTTCTCAATACAATTTACTTGAACTATTTTCTTGCAGCTTTCAAACAGCTGTCTTCAAACAGCTGTTTTTGAGCTCACAAGATCGCCGCAATTGCATTGCAATTTGTAAAAATTTAATTGAATCATGGGGAATGGTTGGGATTGGACCCCCAAAAATGCTGGGTGATGAATTTACATAAAAATCACCTGAAACGGTGTCAGGACTCCTTCCTTTTTTCTTTTTTGCAAAACAGTGCCTACGGTGACTACGTGATGTGCTGCCTGCCATACTTTCAACATTCCCAAATATAATTTATTATTATTTATATACCGCATTAGGCTTACAGTAGTCGGTTCTCCGCCTAGAATAATGAATTGGAAGCTCATGCTTGTAAAAATAGAAAATAAAAGCTTTCAACATTGTTTCGTTTATGTCGAATTGAAATTACGGAAGTACCCTCTATGACGTAATTTTTATTGATAAACACAAACCAAATTTGAATCTTCGAAAATTGTAAAATGATTGCATTTGCAAAGCACTCGTTCATACATACAAACACTTTTACAGTGTTTCCTTTCGTTTGAAATGCATATTTCAATTTTAATTACTAATTTGGTCAGGCCGACAATGAGAAATCACTGTAATTGGCGTTGCCTTTATATTATTTCACTGGGTATTTCATTTACTTGTTTATTTCTTTTTATTAAAAATATTTCCTTATAAGAAAAATTTATTGAAAATTCATTTAAAACGACACTGAATAATTTCTTTTTATTAGTTTCGGAATCATTAATTAATAATATATTTTATTCATGGTTATTGATCAGCTGTTTTGGTTTAGGTTACCCCACTGCAGATTTTTCCCAAAAACAAAAACTTCTAATATATTAAAGATTTAAACTTATTGATTTACAATTGCGGCCAGGCCTAGTTAAGCTTCCGAAAGTGTAGAACTTCCGAAAGTGAGATATCAGCTGATCGTGTTTTCTATTGTAAATACTTCGCGACTGATCCGCCACGCAAACACAGTAAGAACGTGACCATGTTTTTGACGCTGCTGTTTAAAAAAAAAAATGGTAATCCTTTTTTTTATTTTTTACTTTGGCAAAGAAATATTGCTTCGTAAAACCTGCTTAAAATCATATTAGTAACTTTCTAAATTGTATAGTGTAATTCACTATCATAATCGTACGATTTGTCGGCTGTGACATGTCTGTTGGAAAATTATGACAGTGCATCCTAGAAATGCATCTACGAGACATAGTCGTATCGTACGACTTTGTAGGGCGGTAATCATGGCCTTAAGCAATCAGTGAGTATGCTCTCATCACTTTCACACTCCAACAACAATTAACACATGAGGTATTAAAATTTTTTCAAAAAGTTCTTGCGAATTATATATTTTTTTTATGGCAGCCAGAGCCAGGGATTGAACCCACGACTTTCTCCTTTTGTAGTTGATGAATTTAATAACTATGTACTTCAGTCACCTTAAATTTTACTGTGAATGCAGGGTGATATATGGAATTAAGGCCTTTAGGTTCAGTTTAACTGCACCCTTCTCCCATTTTATGAAAAACTAATAACTTTTTCCATAGAAATGCTTTTTCGTCTAGTAACCTCAGGTAACTGCTGTCGCAATTTTTATTGAGACCTCTTTCCATAAATGTAATTTATATATGTATGTATATGGGTATGTAATTGTGTATGTATATATTTTCACATGTTGGGAATCCCCTAACTATATATTAGTCTGCTTATATATGTATGTAAAAAGATTTTTGTACTATAATTTGTTATGCGGAGAAAGTCAAAATAACTGTAAATAATATAGTCTGATATATGAACAGAATTTATAACAAATGGTTCATAATATATGTATGTAGAAGCTCATGAATCAAAATTTTAGACACATTTTGTTATAGATATGTAACCATAGAAAATTTTTCCAAAGGCATTAATCAGGGTAAATTCAAAACAGCTGAGATACAACGTTTTACTAAACAGCGTCTGACAATTCGATAACCTACAACAAATTAAATTCTAGCAGTAACAAATTCACATGCAAACAAATTCAACTTGGCAGCAATTTGTTTTTATTATTTATTTATTTAAATTACTAGTGAAGTTGTTGAAAGTAAAAAGCAAAAAGACGGATTTCATTTAAAAAAACAATAAAAATTCTAGATTTTTTTTTTAAATTCAAAATGATGTTGACTTAAACCAGTTTCAATGGTATCATTGGAATATCAAGACTTTTATTCTTTAATCTTTTCCTCTGTATTGCAAGTGTGGCCAGATGGTGGGATTTGTCACAATATACGCATTTTGGAATTTATACAGAGTGGAAGCGAGATTCTGTCTTCGTTTTCGAGCAGACCTTCACCGTTTTCATCCAATTATGCTTTGCAACAATATGTATACATATGTGTGTGCTTACGTGAAGGGCGTAAAATAATAAACTTGCATAAATCCAATTTAAAAATAAAGCATTTTTGCCAGAAGTATTGAATATAAACGCCAATAAAGCTTGAAAGAAATTAGTGTAAACTATAGTGGTATTTTATGCAGAAATGCAAGTACAAAGATTGCAAGATTGGTTTTGGTTCTTCCCTTATGGCTGACTAAGAGTTAAACAAATAGGTCAGTTCTGTACTAGGGCCTGGCCCACGTAAAAGAGTAATTGTTTGCCTCAACCTTTCTGTACAGTTAATTTATTAATGATTAAATTAAGTAGAAGAATACATAAACATACTGTTATTTTATTACAAAAATGCGATATATATATCGCATATGTATGTATATAAGATATTGACTTAAAAACAAAAAAATATTTTAATTTTTTTAAAACTACTACAGCTGTTTTGACCTTATTTGCAGTTTCCTCACATAATGCAAAAATTATATGGCAACATTGTTAACATAATTAACAATTAATTCTCTTGAAATATTTTAACGATTCATCTCTCTTTCAGTGAGATGTGCGTGAAAAAACTATTAAGTTCTGGAAGTATTGAATAATTGTTCAAAAGTTTATTAACCAGATTAATAAAATGCCAATTCTCTTTAATAAACAACAACGGCAGTTGGAGCAATATTTTTACGTGCTCATACTTGCGGCTATCTGAGTGTTTACTTACTTACATACATCGATATATAGCCACATACATCTATGTATGGGTATATATAGTTTAAGATTTTAAGTCCTCAGACACAAAAACAAAACCAAAGGTATCAGCAAAACTATTACGAGGCTATAAAGGCAGAGCCCACAAACAACAAAAGTTTTGAAAATAAACAAAGAATTGAAATGAAAACAAAAATAATGGTGCCAAGAGTATTAAAGTCAAAGAGAGAAATTCTTATTAGAAAATAATAATATATATATATATATGCATGTATGTATGTATGTAGGTATATTTATATTTATATAGAAAAGAAATATTCTACCAAATTTAAGAGAAGTTACTTAGAGGTCTGTTTAAACTTACAGAATATTACATGCATTCGTGTTTATTGGGAGATCTGTGTTGTGTATAAATATAGGTGGGCATGCATGTACGTACCTATGCATGTGTCAGGCATGGATATATTGATTTTGTAGTTTGTAACGTTATTGAGTTCATGTAAATAAGTAAGCACATTGTTCTTTCACATAAGGTCTTTATTACAATTATGGTTTGGTTAAAGGTAGGACTTTATTCTATCTAATTTAATTATTATACTTATTTATAATTCTTAGGTACGTACATACATACACACATACATATATACATAGTATATATTCATGTATATACATAGTATGTATATAGTACATTTATATTATACTCACTACCAAAAAAAAAATTTGTTCGCACATGTGGATGTACATCGGTAATGTAATGCATAAATCTAATTTTTACATATTCTGACATCGAGCATCGAGCAGAGCAGAGTTGTACTTAGTGAAGTCGAAACTGGAAATTAAATATTTTCTTTGAAATTTGCAAGCAGCAGTAGCAGACTTTATTAGCGTGGAAACTAAGTAAAGTTTTTTATATAGTATATAAACTATCTTATTCACTATAAATATTTTCGTTTTATAAAAAAAAGTCTACTTCATTTTTTTATATACAATTTATAGTTTATAATTTATAAGGGCAAAATTTTTTGGCATTACTAAAAATTTAATTTGACTTAAGAATAATATGAAATTAATGGTTGTGGCGTTAGCCAGCTCCTATGCATATTTCACCGATATCAGATATACTGAAGGACATGTTTGAGATTTTTGTGAGGTTAACACCTAATAAAGATATTTTAGCATCACAGTTATTGGATCTGTTTTTCTTTCAGAAATATTTTAGAATAACATTTTTATACACCAGAAGTTATGTTAACGCGGTATTGCCTTTGAGCTAGTAACCGTTGCCTGATAAAGTATTTAACACACATTTTAACGGGAACACTTTTTGCTCCCAAATCTTTTCCCTCCCAAAATTATAATCGTAATTTTTCTCATAAAAAATTTCCCTTTTTCCCTGGGAATGCAATGGGGAACAATATTCCTGAAAGCACTTGTTCATTATTTTGCTTGCTAAATACATACATATATTAGTTTGCATTCGGTTATTTTAGGTATTGAAGCGTGAATATATTTTATTTTATTTATTTGTGGCCTAAATAAATTAAATTAATTTATTAAGCTGTGCACACTTTTGTTTATTTTGGTGAAGTATCTGCATTTTGAAATAAAGATTGTACAAACATACTGTTAACTTATATGACAAAAAAAAAAAACTAGTTCTTAACTTTTTCAAACCATAGAAAAAATAACAAAAATAAAATAAAAAATTAAAAAATATATAAAAAAATAAAAAATTAAAATAGAAATAAAAATAAAAAAAAAAAATTAAGAAAAAAAATAAAAATTATTATTTTTATTTACAATTTTTTTTAGCTAATTTGGCTAATTTTTAATTTTAATTTATTAATTTATTTAATTTAAAACATTATTGTTTTTCCTTTTTGTCCAACAGAATCTAATACAATTCTGTATAATAATTATAAAATTATTAGTGATTGAGAACGTCCATCTCTGGCCCATAAATCAAATTAAAACTGTGTGAGTGGATGTAATAAAAATGAAGAATTAATGTTTTTATGTATGTTGTGTGTACACGAAAGTATAGAAAGAACGTACAACAGGTTTTTTTTTTTTTTTTTTTTTGGAAAAAGAGTGGAGTGGGAAATAAATTATAAGAAGCAACCATGAAATGGGGAACGATGTTGACTTTAACAATAATGCTCAGCTATACTGAGCTTATTTTTATAAATAAAGTCGGTGCATAAGCATTGCTTGGAAAAGGGATGCACTACGAATGTGCACACATACACACGCACACACATATATATGCCATAAAGATGTAACACCCATAAGTTCTTTTAAAAACAAAAGATGGAACGCATTACAAATTCTGAATGCGAATTAACTTGGCATGCTTGTATGAAACAGTTGTTTGGTAGCATTTTCATTTAAAACACGCGACTTATCATTTACAATTCCAATAAAATATCATGCAAAAATAAAAAAAAAAAAAAATCACAAACTGCTGCAACTACTTCGTTTTTGATAAAAAGTTTTTTTAGCAGCTACATAATTTAAAATTTCATGATTTCAGAAGAAGCCTGTCAGATATTTCTTTTTCTTGCTTTAAATTCTGGTTATACTACATATCAAATTCTTTCGTGCCTTTTCGTTTATAACATATAATAAACATAAACATACATGTTATATATGAAACTGGTAGTAGCAAGACTCCACTGTTGGATGCAATCAACGACGCTTAATTACCTTTTTTCGGTAAATAAGCAAAGTGATTCTTCTCTAACAAAATGAAATTATCCTTGAAATATCTTCATTTATTTAGAACACGTACTAGACAATATTTTACATAAAATTATAAAAATCTGACGGAATGACTTACGTTACAAACGTAAACTTAGTCGATTGAGAAGGTGATGGGGAACTCACGCGAACGATATCTAGAAATTTGATGTCGAACGACATCGTGGGTTTGGCTGTAAGTGGAAGACTTTCAAAACTCGTGTTATTACTTTTAAATACAGTGGGTCACATGGAAATTCCGTCAAGCTAATTAAAGAAATTAAATTTTTTGTTAGATAAATCGGTTGTTTATTATCAACTTTACATTTACATTGAAAAAGTTTGAAAAAATATTCTTTCCTAATATATAATTATATATTGACGTTTGGCTTGCCCGACGTTCAATGTTGGTCACTGTACGATACTTAGCAGATTTTGCAAACAGATTGTTTAATTAATTTGGCATTCAAAATAAATATTTTAAAAGTTTTACAATTTTAAATTGAAATTGCGAAAAAGTATAAAATTTACGCAAATTATTAAAAAACAAATATATATTTTTTATAAACATAAAAAGAATATATTTCCTGAGAAGAAAAAATAACTAAATGTTTGTTTGAAAATTTCAATAAGTTGTTTAATCTATTTAGCATGCAAGTCAAGCATCTTAAAAGCTCACCAATTTAAATTGAAACTGGGAAGAAGGCAACATAAATTCCATAGCCAAAATTAAAAGCAAATTTTAAGCTTTTTTACTGCATATAGAAAAAAATTGGGGAAAAAATGTACAATGTGAATAATTATTCAGCTGTTGGATAAATAGACAGAAAGCTGAATTAAATTTTGGAATCTTAAAATATATGCGTCCCTATAACATGTTCGCACAAGTGTTGCTACCCCGCGGAAACAGTGACTTATAATGCCCCAGCCAATGCTTTTTAGAATAGGCGTTGAGATGTTTGTGTCACCCGCGTTGTTTTTGACTCCTGGGACCATATTCAGCTTATTTTACCAATATTTCACTGGTACATTGTAATACATGCTTTTCGTACTTTTCGGTAATGAAAAGGTATATTTATTTTGTTAACTTTTCCAATTTAATTAAAATAAATTAAAATTGTAAAAGTTATTAATTCATACCAAATATAGAATGCCAAAGGGCAAAAATAGAAATGTCGGTATTTTGTGATTTTATCATTTGGAATTGAAAGAATTTAGATTTCGCAGAACTTACAGTGCCATACATAAGTACGAATATGTATACACGTACTTTCACATGGCTTCTTCACAAACAGGAATGTCTAAAAATTTTATAAACGCCAAGAATACTTTTCAAGACAAGTTTTTTTTAATTTTTTTTTTTTATTTTTATTGTCTTTTAAATATTTCAAGTTGCATTTTTTTTGTTTATATTTATAAGCAGTCAGTATGAATAATATTATCTTGTGTTTAAAAAAACTAGTTCTTATCTAAACCAGCAAATAAACTAAATGCATGACATGTAAGCATGTACATATGTATATATGTAGATACATATGTAGCAGAAACTTTGGACCAATAAAACTATAATCAGCAAGCGATAAATACTTTAAATTATATTTTATTTATAAGTTTTTTTTTTTTGGAAAAAGGAATGACATGTAGGAATTTTTATTTTTTTTCGTGGAACAAGAAAGCAATCCAGTCCACACATAAATATATAAAATATATAAAAAAAATTATATATATATATATATATGTATGTATGTGTGGGCATTAGGGTGAGCTCAATTATACACAGTCATACATATTATAGTGTCTTGAAAGAGAGCCCTGCATAGTTTCATACACAGTAAATTTTTCCTTTACTAACTCTGTCCCTCTTAGACCCGCTAACCACATACGATTTCACATTTTTCTCATTCCGACTTTCACTGGTTTTAAATAAACTTTAATTTAATTTTCTTCATTTGTTTGATTTCTAAAAGATTCTTTTGCTTATCTTTTGATACTCTACTTTACATTTCTTTTGACACTATAAGGTCTTGTTTTACGGTATATAAGTTCTACAAAAAAAAGGGCACAGAAAAAATTTCAATAAAAAAAAGACTTTATTTGCCTTGCAAAAGTCGGGGGTTACACTAGTTTTATAATTTTCTAAAATCGTGTAAAATCAAAACAAATTAAAAATTAAAATTAAATTAAAGCCGAATAAAAAAGTTTGCGGAAACGGAACGATATAAAAGAATGCTTAATAAATTACTTCGGATGTCTGAAAGAAATACATTAAAAAACTTAGAATGGTTTAAATGAAAGTAATTATTTAATTAAAGGTAATTCATTTTAAATTTTAAGGTTCTTTAAAGATCTTCATTAGCAATAGGTGAAATGCGTTTAGCGATCAGCTGATACTCAGTAATAATCAATTCCATTCGGTTTTTTTTTATTCCGAATATTAATTAATAAATAAATAAATTAAGTTTTAAATTTTTTTAATCACTATGGGTAACTGACAATGGTTTAAATCATTTGCAAATTAGTTTCAATCTAAAGGTTTCAATGAATTAATTAGGTTTTTTTGGGGGTACGAAAATTAGAGAGTGTGAATTAAGCCAGAAAAACCTGTCCTCCGTTTGGAAAACTATGAAAATTTTTCATAAAGTGATATGTCATGCAATCAAGCAGATGAACAAAATATTTTCTTGGCATGATTTTCGTATAACAGTGGAACACCTGGTACACTGGAAGGGTGTAACAATGCATCCCACAAATGCATCTCTTTGGCAGATTTTTTGACAAGTCGTGCTATTTCCAAAGTATGAAAATTTTCATAAAAATTATAATTTCTATGCGATCAGAGTTGCATTTACTTCAAATGGCGTAACAAAATTTTAAATTTTCGATTTTTTAGAACAGGACGAAGTCATGGACTTAGTCAGCCATCTACTTTTTCTGTCTGCATGCCGCTCCCTCCTAATTCTATCACACTTCTATGTGTGAGCGTAAGGTACATCCCCTTTTTGTCGCTCTTAGAAAATTTTTATGTGGATCTGATTGGATCACATTCAAATTTTACTTGCGCCTACTTCTTGCAGCAATCTTCGTTAACACTGTAGGAAACCACTCGTTTTTGCTTAACCCTCTTTTTAGAAAAAGGTGCAGAATAAGTCAATGGACAAGTTAAATGTCTTTTAAATTATGTATGCATGTGTGTGTCTATGCATGGCTGAATGTTTGCATGTGTGCAGCAGCTGTTGTTTATAAAAAGCAACAAACTTAATGAACCAAAAAAAAACTTGTCCACTTTTGCATTGATTTTTATTAAGCCGTAGTACCAGTCTAACCCTGTTTTTCTTTCTCTGCACTTTTAATCACTTTTCGTTTTTTTTAGTTGCGAATGCTTCGAGAACATAAAAGTAGTTTATTGGTCCGGCGGGGTCAGCTGGCAAAACTAAATCGAAACCAGGCTAAAACTGCAGACACTAACATGCGCTCTTTTACTTACTTATTTCTGCTTTTGTTACACTTTATAAGCCCTCCTCGTACAAGCAAATGTGTTGGCAAGTTCCCATAGCAACTGACCAACCTCTTGGCCAGTTTAAATATTAAAAGAAAGAAAAAAAAAATCAGCAAGTTTGTGTTGCTTTTTTTTTTTTTTTTGTTAAGCAGGAGGCTGCTGCATCAAGGTCTTTCTGTTTTTAACAGCTGCATTCAGTCGCTTTGGAGTGGAGAGCGCTGCTGGCCCGTCATTAAATTATAAATTTATCTACAATACACATACATACAAACACACACGAATATATGTATATCGCTCAGAGATTTTAATTTAATTTATAAATAGTTTTCTTTCATAAAAATTATCAGGTTTATTCATAATTATTAAGCATAAAAAATCCTTTCAAGCAGGTCCTTGAAAACATATTGCACATTTACAGTTCAACTCTATTATGCGATTCTTTTACAACCATAATATAAAAGATCTAGATGCGTAATTATAATCATAATAGTATATTCGAAGAAAGTAAAACGTTGTCAAAACGTTGTCGGCCGTTAAAAGAGGCGGAGCAAAAGAGTAGCAACAGCGTCGCTTTCAAGTATTCTTATTGTGAATACTATTCAATATTTTGTAGGGCAATACTGGTTTTAAAATCTCAAAGTCTACTTTTTAGAAATCTAATATTTTCTACGGAAAACTTTAACAGATTTCTTTTTGTTTTAACTTTTTTTGATTTTATTTTTCAATACAAATATTTAAATTCTTTATTATTATTTAAATTGTTTATTTTGTAACTAATTTCTCTTTAATCTGAGCAATTGACCCTTTTCTTATTTATTGGTAAATGCCAATATTGCCTTCGCCAAGGATTGATTTTTTAGATTACATACAAATTAAGATAAAGAAGTATTAGAAGAATGTTCAGATTTTGAATGAATGAATTGTTTTTTAATATAGCAAAATTGTTGCATCCCTTTTGTGTGGAAGAGATGACCGCAGTCATCGATATCTCGTAAAATATCGATTAAACACAAAAAAAAAATTCTCAGGCAGTTTTTGCTTTTTCCATTCAACAATTAAAAATTCAGACAAGGCCGGTGAAATTGTGACTAGTGTTTTTATGTTTCCTTAATACCATCCAAAGTATCCGCTTCCTGAAAGATGCCGATAAAATCATAGAAATAACCGCTATTGGCCGGCATATTAGCTCTCGTAGCCTCACCCAAGAGCTAAAGTTCGACGAACATAAAACAGTTTTAAACCATGTTCAGATAAAGTTCGGAATTTCGCGTAAAAATATCGGATTTCTTTTTTCTCTAAGCTTTTATTCGTACTTTATTAGTTCATATAAAGGACAAGTTTTTACAAACTAAAAATATAAAGAAATTAAATTAAATATAAAAAAAGAACTTAATGAGCTTAAATATTATTTTTATGCGAATAATAAAATTTATTTTTGAATATTTAATTAATGCAAAAAGAAAAAAAAATCTAGAGAACTGAAATATTCTTATTTTATTTTATTTTATTTTATTCAGTTTATGATATTTTTTTCTTTTTTATAAAAAAATTTTTTGTTTTATTTCTCAACACTCTCGCTTTGCCTCCGTATTTGAATGAATAGCGCACAGCCTACTAAAGCGGAAGTAACGGGTTCGATTCATGCCTAGACAGCTGTGTCTTTGCCTTCGGACAAGCGGAAAGCTTTCCAGATTCAGTTACTTACAAATTTTTTTTTTTTTTTTTTTTTTTTGCTAAATCAAAAAACAAAATTAAACCGACTAAAATAATATAGAAAAGGAAAACTGAAATTTTTAATTTTTTTAATATTTTTAATTCTGTTTAAGGTTTTTATTGTTCTTCCTAAACATTATCATTCCTTCAATTCAACTAATTTAATAGAATTTATAAATATTTTGCAACAGTTTTATTTAATTTGCTTTGTAAATTTCAAACGACAAGCAAAAGTTGATTTAATTTCCGCTCACAAAATGCACTTCATTATTTATTTTGATTTTTTTATAATAATTTCCGCAATATGTTTAACAAATAAAAATATATAATAAAAAAAAAAAAAAAAAGAAATAGTAAACGGTCAATTAGATTTAATATTGTGACAATCTGGGAAGAGATTGTTGCTTATATATATTGTGTATATATAATTCGAAAGCACAGATTATGTTCACTATTTTATTAGTACAACGTACTGTTGATTGCATTGAGAGTGTGAAATGTTTTCATTTATTTATTTATTTACTTAATTTATTTATTTTTTTTTTTTTGTTTATAAATTTTCTACTCTAAATAGTCGTCAAATTCACACAAAGCAATTGCAAGCTATGAAAGAAGCGCTTGTATACACATGGAAGGCGTTTATGTTGAAAGTGGTACAAGTCCCTTTTTCAAAAAATTGAAAAATAACTTTGGGCAAATAGTAGATAATTTATATACAGTGAACTCGCGCAAATGTGAACTAATTTTTAACGATGCTTTTCACGTTTTCAATTTTTTTCATTTTTTTTCTTTTAATTGAATTTTTTCCATTTCTTATCTTTTTTTTTAATTTACAATAAATGAATTGGCTTTTCAGCTTTGAAATATTTTTCAATTCAATTTTTTGCCCTAAAATGTACTTGTACAGTGAACTCGCAGAAACCTAAACTAATGGTTAAACAGGGGTTGGGGTTCAATTTAAGATACATTTTCTTACGTCTTTTGCCTTTTATCGAATTCAAAACAAATTTTTTTTCAATTTTTCATTTTCAGTTTTTCTGCTAGAAAGTGTTTATACAGTGAGGTCGACGAAACTTGAACTGATTTTTAACGAGTTTTGATTTTGGATGTAATTTTTTTAATAGCATATTTTAATCTCTTTTCTCCATTTATCTTTAATTTAAAATAAAAAGGGTTGTTCTTTAGCTTTGAAATATTTTGTAATTTTGCCTTTTTGTAAAGCAGGGTGGCTAATGAATGTTGCTACATTAAGAAACTCAAATAATTTTTTTTTCTGTGTATGGAATTCATTTTTCTTTTATTCATGTTAAAGCTTTTTCAATTTTATTAAATATAGCTTAATTAGTTTTTAAAAATAATGGAATTTAAAAACCCCCCTGGTCGTTGATGCATGTGCGGCATCTTACCAAAAAGTTGTTCATTACTGCTGGGAGAGTTGAGACAGGAATAGACGCAATTGTTTCTCGAATGGATTGCCTTAGTTCATTAAAATTTTTTGGTTTTGCCTTGTAGACTTCTTGTTTGCAATAACCCCACAAGAAAAAGTCAGATGCAGTAAGGTCAGGCGACCTGGATGTCCAACGGAATGTGGAGTTTCTGCTTATCAGCTTATTGGGAAATTTTCGTCGCAATTCTGTCATAACAGATTGGGCTATGTGAGGAGGTGCACCATCTTGCTGAAACCACACAGAGTTGAAAGAAATTCTTATTCGGCGTAATTCTGGATAGAAAAACTTTCTCAACATGCTCAAGTAACAGTCTCCAGTAACCGTAACAGTGTGACCGTAACAGTGTGACCGTTTTCTTCGAAGAAGTAGGGTCCGACAATGCAGCGTGATGAAACTGCACACCACACTGTGACACGAAGTGAATGCAATTCCGTCTCATGGAGTATCTGTGGGTTGGAAGCACTCCATATTCCACAATTTTGTTTGTTTAAATCGAAATGGGACTCGTCAGACATGAAAAGGCAGTTCAACATGTTCGCATCCTCTTCCAACATTTGAAGCATCTTCTGGCAAGATTCTAAGCGAATCGGCAAGTCTGCAGCGTTCAGTTTGTTGACCAATTGAATTTTATATGGGAATAAGTCCAAATCTTTGTGCATAATTGACTGTAATGACTGTCTGCTTATACCCATTTGAGCAGATAAGCTTCTTGTTGAAACACGTGGATTGTTTTGTATGGCAGCAGCTACAGCAGCGATTGTTTCTTCCGTTCAAACTGAAGGGTTTCGATGGTAAGGTCTTCTGTGGACTGTCCCATGCTCGACAAAATTGTTTGCAAGTCTCATTATGGTCCATCTGGTCGGAGGATTGCCGCCAAACGTGCGTCTATACTCTCTTTGAACCGAAACTACGGACTCCAGTGCGTGATAGCGGCGGACAATTAACCAGATTCATTAAATAGAAAAAAAATTATTCAATTTTTTTTTTGGTAGCGGCTTTCATCAGCCACCCTGTATATACTTACATGTAACATGGAGGGGTTGGTTCTACGGTTTGCAGTAGTGCTTATGAGATAAAGATTTCTAAATTATTTATGGAATTCATCGAAAATAGTAGCCGGTTAGATATAAATTTAAAAAGTTGAATATCATTATTTTGTGCAAAGAAAAATAAATAATTTTCTAAGATAAAAATGTGATGTGATGGGGATGTGGGAAAATTACTTTATTGATTTCAATGGTCGGATATTCACTGGAAGAGCCTAATAAAAAATGCCCTGCTGTCCTGTTAAAGTACTTTTGGCTGGAAGATTTCTAATACAGTCTTTTTCTTTAGCCTTCCTAATGCTCTGCTATTATTTTGAACTACATTTCTACTCTCAGCCCATATCAACGATATATTAATAACTTCTAAAGAAGAGCTTTTCTAACTTCAGTTACTGGCTCAGAGTCTTCTTCTATATAATATAAATTTTTAATGCGCTTACGAGGTTCAGACTTCAAGGTTTGTTTACATTTTGGAGTAGTCGAACGCAACAAAAAAAAAAAAATTCATGTTACAGCGTTTTCGCATTTCTGCAAATTCACTGTATGTATGATTAGCAGATTTCTCGAAGCAAAAGTTTTTCTTTTCTAATTTTAGTACTGATACTCGTATTTAATGTTTAAGAATGAAATAGAAAATTAGCGGCCTGTCCCACGATATCGATCGACACCGATCAGTTGATCAATTATATTTAAAACAAAACCAAAAGTTATTATTTTGCATTCAAGTGTCGATCGTTCGATGTCGTTCAACATTGAATTTGAAAGCAAATGCGGTTGTTAAACATCATTTCATCTATATACCGTTGATATTGCTAATCGGTGATTGTACAATTATATGAATGCTTTTATTTTGCTTATATTTTTCTACTTCAATAATAAAAAACTGTTTTCTTTGTTTTGCTTCACTTTTTATCACCTGCATAAATATTTACAAATATTAATTTCAACAGTACTTTATTAGTATCGTTAAAAAAAAGACTGATGATGCCACTGAGATATTATCCATTAAAATCAACTCTTAGCATAAATCATTTATTAAGCAAATTAGGCAACTCCATGTGGTTGTAATAAAGCCTCTATTTCTTCCAGTCACCACTATAAATGCTGCAATTTAAAAATTTATACGTTACAAATAATATGTCTTTAAAAATCTACATATTTTAAGCATTTTTAAATTTATAGAAACACAAAAGCTTAAATGTCTCGAAATAATTAATAATCGACATGTGGCATTTTCAAAATAAACGGTTTATATATTTTATGGATTTAAAATTCCTCCTATAAGATAAAATCTTCTTTCATAATACGTTTGTAAAAGGGAGTCCACTACTTTAGAAAACGATTTTTTTATGAAATAAAAAACTTATTAATAATAAAAGTTATTTTTTTTTTTTTTTGTTGGCCCGTAATAACGTTTTAGTGGCATTTAATTGGTTTGAGCAACATTGCGTGCATAATTACGTTTTGGCTAAGCATGCATTTATTGGTGCACTATTGTTAACGAGCTCCTGGCTTTGTTACAGTACATTGTTTTTTAAAAATATTTCATTTAATCACATATATTTATTTCTTATTTATGAATTTTTTTTAAAGGCAACACTGTGCAACTTGTTATTTTTAGACAGAGTTGCATTTTGAGCGTTAAATTTTTCATCCAATTCATTCATAAAAGAATTTAATGCTTTCAAAGAAAATATTTAATTTAATTATATTTTTTTTTTAATTTTTCAACACAATATTTTGAAAAACATTTTTAAAATTGTTCTTCGAGTATCAAACATTTGCATGATCACTTGCCGATTGTGTGGGTGCTCTGCTATTTTATCTCACATGTGCGATAAATGTAAAAGTTGGGATGATTTTTCCCAACCACTAAATTAGTTTCGATGAAATTTGAAGTGATTCGTATTAATATGTTATCACAAGTATTTTTAGTTGTGATCATTTTCCCCCCTCTTTTGGTAAACTCGGTATACATGCAGTAAGTAAAACCATTTACTTTTCTTGCACTCTTCGAATAATTACCTTTTAGTCCTTAATTATTCCCTAAAGATAAGTTAAGTTTGGGAAAGTTGTCTTTCGAATGCACATGCTAATTATTATCCTTCAGTACTTAAAGAAAATGAAACTGACGGAGGTGAATTTAGAAAAAAATTATCTGCGGTTTATCTATATGGATTAGACATGCTATTAATTTCCTTTCAGTCCTTAAAGACAGTGAATTTGATGGTGGTGAATTTTTCGATTGAATATGCTATTAATTATCTTTCAGTCCTTAAAGGTAATGAAACTGACGGATGTGAATTTCGAGAGAAGTTTTGTTCCATTTATCTATTTGGATTGAACATGCTATTAATTATCTTTTAGTTCTAAAAGGCAATCAAGCTGACTGAGATGTATTTAGAGAAAAATTATCTTCCATTTATCTATTTGGATTGAACATGCTATTAATTATATTTTAGTCCTTAAAGGCAATGAAACTGGTTGAGGTGAATTTAGGGAAAAATTATCTGCGGTTTATCTATATGGATTAGACATGCTATTAATTTCCTTTCAGTCCTTAAAGACAATGAATTTGGTGGTGGTGAATTTTTCGATTGAATATGCTATTAATTATCTTTCAGTCCTTAAAGGTAATGAAACTGACGGAGGTGAATTTCGAGAAAAGTTTTGTTTCAAATTCTATCTGGGCAATTACGTAATTTACAGTCGCGAAAATTTGTATAAGTTAAACCAGCTTTTTTTTTTTGCTCATTTTTTGACTCGTTTTATTTTTGTTCAAAACATTTGCTAAATTATATTTATTTATGTATATTTTAAACGATTTCCATGTAAACCGCAACCACCTTGCTGCCTTGCCACTATAAAGTTTCACTATATCGGTTTTACATAATTCCCCAACGTTTAAAAAGTGAATTGAAAAAAATAATAACAATCGCCGTCTGCTAATGCATGCACATTTAATTAGGTTTATTTAATTAAATATACATTTCTATGAATCATTTGTATCATCAAATGATTAATGAAACAGTTTGTGTATTTATCTTGTAATTTATAATTGTAATTTTGCATAACAGTTGCCCGTATAATTTACAAAATATGTGCTTGATATGCATTAACAATATTTTTACCTGGCGCGTTTTTAAAATCATTAGCACGTTATTGGACTTTGATAGCGATTAAAAGTTCTGTGAATTTTTTATGAAAGTTCTGCTTATAAAAATTTACAACAAAATTTGTGGCAATACTCCCCTACCCTTCTAAATTTAATCACGAAAATGAATCATTTTTAAGGAACTGACTTTTTTAAAAAAAATACTCTTTTTTTGTGTGTTAATCGTTCGTTTAATCGACACATGATATTTTTTTTGCGATACTTGTTTTTCTTTCTTTCATGCTTTGCGAAAAAAGAACCAAATTGTAAAAAGTTGAAACTGCTTTCATGTGGCATGATTTACAAATAAAGATTGGCTAAGCAGAACTAAAGTAAAGCGAAATAAAGAATTGAAGTAAAAGAACCTGAACCAAAAAGAAGAAACAACATTCAACACGTAAAACGATAATCAACTAAAAATTAAAAAAGAAAAACAAAAATGTAAAAAAACCGCACAGGTAATCGGCAGGAGAATTTACAGCAGGTAAAACTATTAGAGCAGCTGATAAACTTTTCTTATTCGCTCGGTATGAATTCGCCGTGACCTGTATGAGTTTCCAGTTTTCGGGAAGCAGTCTTGTATCATATATATTGAAGACAGGAGGCCTAGCGCTACAATATTTCAAAAGTCATATACTGTTGGCCTAATGTAGAAAGGACGTAACTGACATTTTATTTTTCCTTATATTTTTAAGGGATTTTAATACTAGTTTATAAAAAAATTCCCCAAAAAAGGGCCTTTTGCACATGAGCCCAACACTATGCACTTTTATATGAGAACATACATATGTATTCCTACTTTCACAGACTATAATGAACATAGTTTAATAAAAAATGTAAAGCAGGCGAGTTTAAAAATATTTTATTTAACAGAATATTATTAAATTACAAAATTTAATTTAAATTTTTTTAAAAACATTTAAATACATTTATAAAATACATTTAAATAATTAATTTTAATTTCGTACATGCGAAATAATTGAAAATGCTTTCATTGAAATATTCTATGTCGCTGGCACTTCAAAATAATATAGCAGTTGTTGCCGTAGTAGGGGTATTCACTGTTGGGTGCATTTTTTATAGCAATTATTTTGCCTCAAATAATGAGCGATATATTTATGCAACTTCGCCAGCTCTTGTGCGATTGTGGTAAAGGGCAAAAGGTAAATTTTGAAAGGTCAGCTGATCGATATCACGGTTGCGAAAAAAGCCATATACGTTTTCCGGATTGTAATAATGCGATTTTATTGAGTATATATCCAGATGTGTGAATTTTGTGGTTGGAATTTAATAAAAAAAAAGTAACGAAATTTTGCATTCGTATTTGCGCAACATATTAGAACCGAATGCTAAATATCGCTGCTAGAAATTTTATTATCTTAGATAATGAAAATAAAAAAATTATTAAAATACAAATTATAAATTCTGTACGCGATTATCGCCCCGCTTCTAAACGTTTCAAACACCATTCCATTGTGTAAACGAAACCAGTCCTTTTTATGCTATTTTCGGAAGTTTTCCGACTTGCATGACCTTCAAATATATTCAGAAGCTGTAAGAGACTTATTTTATATGCTTTGTAAAAATTAAAAATTGTTTCAGTTCAAAATCAACACATATGAAATGTGTTTGGCCAGAAAATATAACATTATGTTATGATTTAAATTTTTTTTTTTACAAAATGGAGTTGCCACTTGTTCTGATGATAATTCGCCACTACTGAAATGTGCCAGGGTTGCGTTACAAATGCATTTCGTATTTAAAGACTGTTTTTAGTATAACTTCGAATAATTTTGGAACTCTTGTTATGGGGCGTTTATAAGAAGCGATTTCTACAACAGCTATAATTTGATGTTTAATCGGTTTTAAAACGCATTATTATTACAATTGCTTTATTATTTTTGAGCCACATTTTAAGAACATTTAATGTTTGCAGTAGCGATTTTCTGACTTGTTAACTTCTAAATTAATTCAAATTCAGGAGAAGCGTTAAGCGATTTCTTCTTTTTCAGAGGAAATCGAAGTGATATCGAATTTTTTTTCCTGTTTTCATTATTTGAG
This sequence comes from Ormia ochracea, assembly GCA_963402855.1. NCBI lineage: Eukaryota > Metazoa > Arthropoda > Insecta > Diptera > Tachinidae > Ormia > Ormia ochracea. The sequence goes on along the minus strand of OY727107.1, from coordinate 16,044,979 downwards.
TGGAAATCTTTGCTAGTAAAATCGCGATTTTATCTAATACTGAGAAATTTTTCAACAACATGAATAGTAAATTAAATTATTAATTAGTTAGCAAAAAATAATTAATTTTATTTATCAAGTAATACAAGCCCCTAATATTATAACCCATCATGCATCCATTACGTATGGATGTCCATGCCTGTATAAATGTGGTAGTTGCGCGACGTAACTAGAAACAAATTTACTTCAATACTTTGTTTTTGAATTTTTTTGAAAGCGACTGGAATGCTTGGCAACCAAAGCAAACTATTAATTGAATGTACTTTTTGCGCTAAAACTTGAACAACTTGTTTTATTTCCTCAAATATGCTTGTCGCCCAATTGAATGGATGTATAATTTTATAGGGTGCTCCAACCAAATGGACAATGTTTGGTGTCAATGAAGCAAAAAGTTTTCAGAGAATTATTTGAGTATTTCTTATTGTGATAGAACGATCTATGAAAATTATGAGTGAAGGAGACTGCATGCCAAATGGCAGACTCTCTTTACGCATGAGATAATATGGGCATAGCATATCCCGCGCAAAAGGCCCGTTCTTATGTTCACTGCTTGGCAAGTGGCAACATGCTGTTGCAACCAAAGTTCATATCCTCATTTGCTGGCCAATAGAAATTCGTTATAATATCGCAGTAGGGAACACCATTCGTGCTAACTGCTTGGCCGATGTGATTTACGAAAATGGACGAGCCGATAACACAGGCAATCACAGTTACTTACTCGTGGAGCTCTTCAGCAATCACTCATGGATTCTCATTTTGCCCAAAAGCGTCTATTCTTCTTATTAGCGAATCCACTGAGCTGAAAGTAACAATTATATTTGCTCCACCCTTTACATCGATTTGATAAGTAACCGCGCCGCCTACACGAAAGTCGTCGTTAAGTTTCCGTTTACTTTAATTAGTGTAAATAAATCATTATATCGCGTTTGCTGTTACAATTACTTTTACTACTCGTTCAACTAAATTTCCGGTTTAATTTTCAATACAATTTTTCAACTTGCACCAGGCTTTTGCGTTTATTATTATTTATATTATTATTATTATTATTTTTTTTTTTCAAGAGTATTGCATTGGCTTAAAATATTTTTAAATTTATAAAACGCACTGCACTACTCCTGACCACTACGTACGAGTACATGCACATCACATATATATTTCTGCCGCGTTCCATAACAGCGGAGTTGAATAAAAAACAAGTTCAAAAGTCTTGTTTTTTACAAACACATTTTCTCAATATATTTTCTTTAACATTTTTAAAATGATCGCTGCGCGATTTATAGCGTTACTGCATTTTATATTCATTATGCTTTTCCTTCAGCAACTAAACAAAATGATGCAATAAAAGTTGGCAATAAATGTACGCATAAAGATAGATTTTGTTCCAAATCATATATTGCAATAAACACTAAATTAAATTATCAAACAAAATTATTTAAATTTTATTAATTTATTAATATATTTTTTTGAATAAAAAACTATTAATAGAAATTTCAAAAATGGCCTTAAAATTTTCAATATTTTTATTAGTTAAATATTCATATTTATATATATTAACATATAACTAATTAATTAATTAATTAATATATTGCTAAAGACCCGTATCTATATCGATAAAACATATATATATATACATATATACATACATATAGATTAATTATGTAATATATAAATTAATTTTTTTATATATTTATAAATTAATATTAATTATATTATATGTATGTTTAATAATTTATAAATATATTAATATGTATATTCATATGTATGTACATATATGTATATAAAAAAATTTAATTAATTTTATAACAAGAAATTTATAATTATAAGAGCATAAATAATTATTAATATAATAATACTGAAAAAAATTATTTTTATTTTAATAATATATAAATACAGTGTAATCTCGATACTTCGGACACCTGAAAATCCTGGAAAATACGATAAACCGGACGCCTAATTTGTTGCCATTAAGTACTTTATAATCCAGTACATCAATCTTTTTGTCTACGTCAATATTTCGGACAGCACTTATTTCTTTCGCTTTTCCAATAAAGATTAATTATCGTAAAAGTTTTTGCTCAGATATTTTATCAAGTTCAACACATCTCGTAGACGCTTTTAAAACTTTTAGATTGAAAACGTGGCCTTTGTGGGTTGCAATGCTTGGGATAAAGTTGGGACTTGTCAATTTAACATCTGCAATTTATAATGTCATTTATAATGACTGGTTGAATGGGGAAGTTGAAAGCAATGATGATAAGACTGAAGAAGATTATCTGACCCCAAGGAATTTTCGGAACTGCTACCATCAGTTTTGCTCTTGACTCATTTTTATAACGTTTCATCATTCCTTTTTTGATGATTTTGTAAAATTGAAATTTAAGCTGTTTTCATAAATGCAGCTTGCAATGCAACACTGCACAAATTTGACAAATGTTGCGTATTGAAAAGTATCGCTACGCAATAATGAACTTGCGAGATTGGCAAAAACTAAGTCTACTTTATTTAGGAACAGCCTTAATTAAAATTTAAATATAATATATATGTATATGTTTCAGAAGAAATTGCTTAAGAATGAGTCAAATCACACTAAAACATTTTGCTGAAACTGCAATTCTCGTACGGCTTATTTATTTGTTTTTTTTTTTTCTAACTAAACGATAATACATTAATTAACATCAATTCCGTAAAAATAATTAATGATTAAATTTTTATGGCTCTGAAAGCAAAATGTATTTCAACAAGAAATTAATTTAATCAATAACTTTCATTTAATTATTAATTTTTATGTTTTTATGTACTCGTATGTATGTGTATGGATTTATATATGTATGCATATGTAAGCAGGTATGCACACCTTTACTGCTGTTTCGTTTTTATAATTATTAATATGTTTATTTGCTTCGGTGTCGAATTAATGCGCGCTGACTTTTTTTATGGTAGCGTTAGAATGCTGGCACAGCCATAACAAAAATACTGAAAAGATAATATTTACTTTATAAACAACACAAATTTCAAAAATATACAAATAAAAATAATTTCCAATGCCTCATCTCAAGATGTAGGTGAATAAATAAACAATGGCAATGAAAACAAATTTCGTTATACATATATGAATAATAAATTATATGGAAGAACTTTCCATTTTATGTGGAAACCTTCTAGAAATGTCCATGAAAGTTAATACTTTTCTTCTTCTCTTTGCTATAGTGTGTAACGGCCGAGTAAACTATACTCGTATTGTGTAAAAAAGTTTGAAGCAGTGCTTTTCCAGTTCAGCCAATCAAGATTCCTGGAATTGATTTCTGTTTTGATGAATGAGCAATTAAATGTACAAAAAATATATATTTTATACAGACCAGCATCTTTTTTTGTTGCTTTATTATTGCTGCGGATTATAAAGAAACAAATAATAAGATTAATTACTTCACATTGGTAAGGGATTTGAACTTAACGTGACTGGAATTTAGTAAAAGATGTCAACTGAATATCTCGCAATATATAATCGCATTTGTGTGTGTGTGTGTGTGTGTGTGCATATATATGTGTATCCACATATATTATGGGTTAAAAAATGTGTTAAGACGTAATATTTACCATTATGATTTTAATATACATATTTATTTTCCATGCACACACAAACACACATACATGCATACATCCATACATACATCCATGCATAAGTCCATATGGATGTATTTTGTTTCTAGTTCAAATAACATTTAAATTATGCGAAATAAAGCAATGTTATGTATTTTGTTTGATCAATTGAAAAATTAAACGCCACAGCCTTGTAACAAATATTTATAAAGCGAAGAATTTAAAAACAATTGTATAAAACAGAAATTGTGTATGGATGTACGTATATATATATATATATATATGTGTGTGTACACGTACATATATAAACACAGAAAAATTATGCTAACAATTGGATAAATATTTTAGATACATACACAAATTAATTATTTCCTATTTTTCATGTATGTGATGCACAAAAATGGTTGGTTTGAGACACAAGTAAATTAAAAAAATAGGGTAACACTGTTGCAATACTTGGTGAGCAATGTTGCCGCTACGTTTACTTTTTACTAAATTAGCTTAGTGTTTCCTTGTCTTGTCTCAGACTTTAAAGAACTTTAAAATAATGATAAGATTAAAAGAAACTTCTTTATCAAATTCCAGCAGAAACATTAATAATTTTTAAAATTTTGCAAAAAGATTTATAATATTTCCCACATATAAAATGGTGAAAACACAATATTTAGTTCAACAAATTCCAACAATATCATAGTTTGGAATTTAAGTAAGTCCTTGCTTTGTACTGTGAAATGGTGTAAACGCACAGGATAACTGTATTCGGCAAACATTTCCTTCCGTATAATTTACATTTAAATAAAATCGTTTTTTTTATTAAGTAAAAATGTTGTAGAATATAATTTATTAGCTTATGATAAAGAAAATTAGTAAGTAATTCTTAACTGACAGCAAATGTTTCGCTTTCTTCGAAAGAGTTCAACCGCAATTTTAAAAACGTTGAATTAAGTTCGTAAATACAAGTACGTAAATGTAGCAAATAGTTTAATTGAAAGTGAAGTCGACTCTTTATTTTGTTTGGTGTGACAAAACCAAAATTTTTTCAATGTTCAGTAATTTTTATAATATTTTATCAGCATAATAATGATTTTTACTAAAATGTTGCAACAAACAAAATTGACACTTTGAAAATTTAAGCGTGTAAAAATTTATTTAATTATTTTTATAGCCTTCTCACACACAGCAAAATGTACCTAATAGTACCTAATAAAATAAAACAAAATTAATAAGATATCTCTAGGGTTTTTTTTCAAGAAGAACATCTTATTATTTTCATAGGAAAAACATTTTTGAGAAATTTAGAAGAATACCCAATAAAATCAAGCAGAAAAACTTTTCAAAAAATTTAATAAGATAGTCTAATAAAATCAAGAAGGAACCCTTTTGTTTCTATGTATGTTAAGTCTTATTTATGAAATAATATGGAAGGTAATATAATCAAGAATATAACCTTATTAAAAATAATGAGAAGATAATTTACACACACACATATGGGAACCTACTGAAATCAAGGTGAAAACCTTTTTCAAAAAATCAACAAGGACAATAATGAAATCAATAAGGACAACCTTTTTGAAAAAATTAATAACATGGCGTAATGAAATCAATAACAAGTCCATTTTTTATATAATTAGGAGGAAAACATAGTAAAGTCAAAAAGCTATTCTCTATGGATTGTTTTTTAGCTGCACAAAAGTAACGGAACTTGCAAATAACAAGTTTTCTTCTTGATTTTATCTATTTTCCTCCTATATTATATTAATAAGATCTAGCACATTAATATAATAAAGAGTCCCTTTAGAAAAATCTTCGCTTCTTTCTGTTGGGGTACCCCTTTGCTTAAAAACGTTTCATAGAGAAAATCTTCTTGATTCTATGAGGCAGTTTTTGGTCTATATATATATAAAAGTTAGATGCATTAAAAAATTCAAGTTGATGAGTTTAGTCCATTTTTGTTGTGGGGTAAATTGAGCTTAAATTTTGCTTAACATCAAATATTTAAAAGCCTATATGCCCTGAATGCTCTCAAAATGATCAAGTATAAATATCCAAAAAAAAAACGCATAATAAAAACCGGCTAATAAATAAATAACCGAAAAATTATTTGGTAATTGTAGCTATAAGTAAAAAAGCAAAAATAAGTTATTAATATGAAGAAGTATTAAAGCACGAACATTTTAATTACCAGCCTCACACTTAAAGTCGCTTTTAAGTTTCAATAGTAAAAGTAGGAAGACAAAGACCATTTTCATTATTCATTTTTATTACTAAAATTTTTAATATTTTTTACAAATGATAAACATATTGCAAAATTATAATTTACTTCAATGGAGTGTAATTGTATGTAGAAAATTTGGTATGGAACATATTCTTGGAGAAGGGTATATAAGATTCGCCCCAATACCCAATTACCAACCATTGAGATAACTACCTAAGAGTACTCGATCGGTGAACCAAATTTTCTTGGCGAATGAGTAAATTCACTCTCATTGGATATTTAATATTTTTTTTATATAAAAAGATTTAAAAATTATAAAAAATTATTTATAATTTTATTTTAATTTTTATTTATTCTATATTTAATTTTATTTAGGCATTAGGGAATGCAAGCGCCATATTCGCTTACTTATATAATTGTTGAATAGTTCGCTGAGGTAATAAACTAATCTGAATATTCGTTAGCCCCTGCACTCTTCATATACTACCCCGACAACAATCAGTTCGTACGTACGCCTGTATGTTTTTTAATATATTAAATTTCTGCTTTTATTTTTAGTTAAAAACCAATGTTTTTCATACAAAGTTTGGTGTTTCCTTAAAGCTAAGAAATTCTATTTTTAGAATCAACAGGTGAAGGAAAAAAAATTACAACAACAACCGCGTAAATAGCGGGATCCACCAACGCAGTCGTAAAATGCAAACCAAAAACTGACAACAATTAATTCGTACGATATATGGAAAAATATGTTATATGTACAGATAACGGGACAAATTCTTTCTTTTTTTTTTATTCTGTACCCATGTTTAGAATGTTTTGAAAGTTTTCTGTTACTTTGCTTTTTTGCAAGTAGTTTTATTCGAAACATATTCAAGTATGGCGCATGGCAAAGCGGTTTGCAAAGAAATCAGAAAGTTAATAATTAAAAATTTTCTTTTAAACAAAAGTTATGGCAGTGTTGCACTCGACCTAGGCTTATCAACGACAACTGTCCAATATGTTGTAAAAAATTATGTAAATACTGCCTCAATTGAGCCACAGGCACGGACGAGGCAAGAAATCTAATATAAATGAACGGGAAATTCGAGCATTGAATGCCATAATTAAAGAAAATAGGCAGTCGTCAGTGAGAAACAGCGCAAATATGGTCGGAAAAGTTCGGGAGGAATGTTAGCAGTGAATGGACTCGGAAACATTTGCCCAAATTGAAATGTAACTTTTATAAGGTGAGTTTTAAATAAAGGTTTACAAGTGCGTTCAATTTAAATTTCTCAGGCAAAGAAAAAAGCACTCTTTAACTACGGTGCAAAAAAAAAACAGATTGCAATTTGCCAAGGATAAGGTGTTGTGGGTACAGCGGCAATGGGACTCCATCATACTTAGTGATGAATCGACGTTTCAAGTGTGCACGGGTGAAAATAAAACAAAGGTAATAAGAACGAAGCTTTTCATTCCGACTGCTTGAATAGACAAGTAAAGTTCCCAGCAAGTATAATGATTTGAGGATGCATGTCATCAAAAGGGGTGGGTCAGCTCCAATTTATAGATGGCACTGTAAATGCATCCAAATACATCCAAATTTTGGAAAGCAATTTGCTGCCTTCCATATCGAATATTGGCAGTGCAAACGAATTAATTTTTAAACAAGATGGTGCCTCCTCCCACACTGCCGAAATTAGTAAAAATTGGTTGAGCCGAAATAATATTGATGTCGTCCTTGACTGGCCATCTTCGAGATCAGATTTGAACCCTACCGAGTCTTTATGGGGGATTATGAAAAAAATGCAAAATGACGCCTAGAGGACGATTCCGACTCTAAGACAGAAATTACACGATATTTGGTATTCCATAACTCCAGAAGAGTGTGAAAAATTATTGAGAACAATTCCTAAAAGACTCAAAGATGTTATTAAAACAAAAGGCGACGTAACGAAGTATTAAATAACAATAATATACCATATTTTTGACTGTCGTACGAATTGTATGTTGTCAGTTCTTGGTTTGCGTTTTATGACTGCGTCGATGGATCTCGCAATTTAAGTTACTTTTTTAATTTTTTTTTTTTTTTTACTATTATTTCTAAGAAATAAAACTTTTAGCTTTAAGGAAACACCAAACTTTGTATCAAAAACATTGGCTTTTAACTAAAAATAAAAGCAGAAATTTAAAATATTAAAAAACATACAGGCGTACGAACTGATTGTTGTCGGGGTAGTATATAGTCGTATTTAGAAATTTTGGACCAAGACGTTGTACTGCCTGAGCATATTACATGAGCTATTTTGTATTATAAGTTGCTTTGAAATAAAAGATTTTATACGTTTCAAATTCTATGGGAAAAATTTATGCATTCTCTTGCATGAAATTGCAATATTTTTACTTTTATTTATTTATTATAGTTTTACTTTATAGGAAATCTTTATCAATATGAATTTTAATTTATGTGTATCATATGCGTGCGCTTGTATTAATTATATTCACTAAATTGTTTAAGATTTAGCGAAGCATAACGTATAATTTTTTACTAATTTTTTGGCTTATATTTTAAGCATAAAAATACCATATTTGTTTTATACAGACAATATTTCATTATGTGTACGCTTTTTAACTGAATTAAAAGAAATAATAAGTTCAAATGTAATACACTTTTTGAACACAAATTACATTTAAAATAATTTGTTTTAAAAATATAACATAAACTTGAAATATTTTATTGCATACTCGTATTAAAAAATATTTCCAACGCTGTTGCGAAAATTTCATCCAATACAGGGCCAAAATTTCTTTATGATGTTTCCATTTTTCACAATGTGCACTAATTTAACAAATATAAAATGTTTGTTAGAAAATTCACCTTGACATGACCTAAAAAGCCGGTTACAAAAGGTTTTTCTGGTTTTTATTTTTTGTTTTCTTCTTTTTTTCTTTTTTCATTTTTTTATTAAAATAATTTTTGTTTTATTTTTCATACAAAAGAAAAAAGCAATTGCAAGCCCCATTTCGTCAAACTGTTTTGGTTTCTTAGAAGTGTAAAAGAGAAGCTTGCAATACATTCTTTATAATTTGCACATGCATGCGTATGTATGCATGTTTGTGTGTGCATCAGTTTTGGTTTTAATTACATATTGGCCACTTAATATATAATTGACAGATAATTCAACTCTCAATGAGCATAAATCCATACAAGAGTCACCGCACAATAGCAAAACTAAACAACAAAAACAACAATTAAACTAACGCATTGAACATACTCACATACATACGTATTATTTATTGTCATTGTATTTACTTAAGTGTCAGTATGTCGCAAATGTAAACATAAGCAAGGCAAGGTCAAATCAAATAAAACAGCAACAAAAGTCTCTTAAATTGTATTTGTTTAAAGGCATTCAAGATGTTTGGAATGAAGAGACGACTGAGAGACGGCCCTTGTTAACTGTTTTTGCATTGTTTTAAATATTTACAAGTGGTTCATTTGAAATTATAGTAGAGCAGAAGCAATTTTTTGCCTTTGCTTCTTGCACTTACACACATGCATATGTATGGATGTGCTGCGTATGAATACGCCGTGCGTATGTAAATTTATTGTTTTCTGGCCTCCATACATATAATTTCCCAATTTGCCGTATTTATGGGTTTGTAGGTAATGTAATTAAGAATAAAAAGCAAGCATATGCAAGTGTGTAACTGCATTCATATGTATATGTGTATGTATGTCGAACATACGGTTCACCAATGAGAGGTTTCATTTTGATATGTAGGAAAAAACGAGTATTTTTTGGCTGTTTATTGAATTGTAAATAAAAAATGGCCGGTCACCACAACTAACTACGCTTTTAGGAGACCACATGGCTTCCAAGTAATTTTCCATCAATGCAGCTGTATATAATGGGTTGTGGCCCTTATTTTTTTTCCAAAAAAAGGAAAATGTCATTTATTTTTAAAAATTTTAATTGTGAAATTTGAATTTTAAATTTTACGAGATCTCCTTGGTGTGGGAAATATGTATATATTTTCACGTAAATGTAAGCAGTAATGCCTGCCACTGAAAAGTGTCACTTTCGCTGTGTGGAGATAAATGTTTTAAAAATACTTATCCAGTGACAACTATGTTGGATTTAAAGGATCGAATTAGCATAAAGCGAATATTGTATTTTAAAAATTTTAACTCTTAATGTTGTAGGAGCAAAGCCGGGATCACCTAGAATAAAATAAACCTGTGGTTTCCTCGTAGTTGGGTCATCGCCAAGAGCTAAACATGTCTAGTGAATTTTAAGCAATTTAGTGTATGGTTCGAGCGAAGATTGGGTCAATTGGAATAAAAATTCCAGATTTTTGTGAAAAGCACAAATAAAAAACTATATGAGATCAGATTTTCTTTTATTTCAATCAGTAAAGAAAAAATTGTTTGCTTCATATTTGCATGATAGTGTAACACCAACCAAAATATTTTGATGCGATTTTTTAGAACAGGAGGTATCGTTTTCATAAAAAAACTATAACTATAATTTACTATAATTTAACTATAACTATATATTTATTAGGGAATTTTTCTGAAAACCCGAACTATTTTAGCTCATAAAAATAAAATGAAATAAAAATACGAAATCACAGAATTTGGATATATGAATGTTTCTTGCTCGGATAATAGTGGAGGAGATAAAAACGCCAACAGTAGATGCTAAAAAACAAATGCATGCTGATTTTAATTTTCAGCTAGTCGTTTCATCGAGCTTCAACTGTACATATGTGTGTATGTGGATATAATAATATTAATATTTATGTATTACTAAGAAATGAGCCGAACTTGGAAGAATAGCTACTTGGCATTTGTATAGGAATATATGTATGTATATGTGTGTGTTTTTGTGTGTGTGGGCTTGAGTACAAATAAAAACAATTGCTCTTAATTTTTCTACTTTTTTTTTAGTAAAGCATTAAAAATACAGACGAAACGACTGAAAAAGCATCAAAAATAGTAATAACAATTGCTATTGTAGAAAATTAATTCACGCTTCAATAAGCAACAAGACCATTGAACAGAGTTTTAAAATAATGTATTTTTTTTTTTTTTTGTTTGCTCTCTCTTTTTCTACTTTGGTCTAAAACGGTGGCCGAGTGCACCGAGTATACGGTGTAGCGCCTTGATCGTTTAAAATTTACCCCTATAGAGTAATTTTTGCGTTACGTAACAGAGTTGTTTGAAAGTACACAAGTAATAGAAAATATATACATATATATGTATGTATTTAAAATTTATTTTATTATTTTGAGTTTATTAATTTTTAATTATTATTTAATTTTTTTATTTTTTTATCAGTATTTATTTATTAGAATATTTAATTTTCGGAATTTTTTTTGATTTTAATTTTGGGAATTACGATGTAATTCTTCTGTCGATTCCACTAATATAGCGGCTCAAAATTAAAATCATTTTTTATATAATATTGGTTTAAGAATTGGTTCCTTTAAATTCCGTTTTGAATACAATGTAAGTTAATTTTTATGAACTGATCTGATAGTTTGTTGTGGAGATCTTAATTAAACTTTTTTATACGTTCCCTTGCAACAAAGCCTGATACCAATGCTTACACATCTACATACGAGTGTATATATATTATACGTATATGTATGTATGTATGTATGTATGTATGTATGTATGTATGTTTGCATGTACATTCTCTATTGTTGAGCAGAGTATTTCATTATCATTCGAGTCGCAATGTCAAGATCACGTTTGATGATGCCGTTTTGTAAACTTGTTTTCTAATTGCTAATAAAAAGTTCTTGTTATAATTTTTAATTTGCGCAAAATTAGTTCCTATTCTTAACTTAAATATCTTTTCTAATTAAAAATTTTTTTTAACCATTATCTTCTCTCTTTTGTTTGATTTTAGCCAAATGAATCGGGTTTCGTCCTATTGGGTGATCTTTCACTGGAGACATCTACCGATATGGATTATGATGACTTTTCAATGTGTCCACCCTCGCCATGTGATGTTGAATTTGTGAATGCAAATATTGTGATTGATGGTAAATCAAGTATTCGACAGAAATCCAAAGATATAACGGTAAGTTAAGCTAATGAAAATGTATCGAAAAGAAAATCCTACAAAAGTCAGCAGTTGTGGGGTGCAGTGATTGGAAACACAAAAATTTGAAATGTGAGCGGTGGCTTCAATAATTAAAATAAATGAAAACAAATTGAATACCGCAACAGGCCCGCATTACAGTTTTAAATAAATATTGAGGTACAGATAACAATATTATGCATTTGCAGAAATGCCGATTATAATTCAATATAAAAATAAAATGGGGGAAGAAAAAAAATGTACTTTTGTATTACGAACTAGGCTGCGGGCTTTCCAAAAATACAAACATTTAAACCAAATAATCGCTCTTATGCCATTTGGTGTCGACGTCGTCGTTTAGCTACTGTTTCGTATTGAAATATATATTCTTTTCAAAACGAGGAGAATGTCTATTATTTAAGTATTGTTTAATAATTTGCAAATGCATATAGTATGAATTTCGCTTAAACCACGTTTAGACGGCTAAATATACAAATCACTAAACATTAAATATATTTTTGAACACAAAACATTGTGCGTTTAAACTGCGATTAACAATCATATGATTATGTCAAATTTAAAACCCCTTTCACACACATCAGGTTTACTAGATCAGGGTTTCTTCCACTTGCTTTTGAACCTGCATTTACGTTCATAAACGAACATTTTGTTTCATCAAGTTTCGTTTTCTATGCCTAGAAATTTATATGTTTAAGTTTTAAATTACCATCCTGCAGCGAACTTCAGGTATAAAAATTTTTAAACTTGATAACACGGTCCGGTTTGTACCTCTTTCTATTCTCTTCCCTCTTCCTTTCTTGCCAAAAGCTCAAGACTTGACGAGACAAAATAGAACTTTGAAAGTTATATATCGAAACATTAGTTTTCTAGTAGAGTCTGGTAACTCTATGCAGAAATAAATAAATTATTTTTACACTGATATACTGGTTACAAGTAAGAGTGCCTTATTTGGAATAAAAACGTGAATTGTTTTAGAGGGCAACCCTTTTTGAACAAACAAAGAGAAAAAAGATTTATAGATTTACTATAAATAGCGAGGAAAAGAAATCGATTCCCCAGGAAAAATGAAATAACAGTTCATATCTTTATAGTGAAATTATCTACTAGGCATTCACTTACTATGTACTCGTACATGCAGAATCATGAAAGCAAAGTAAAACGCTTGTCTAACACCTTTTTATGGAATTTGCACCCACATACAATATTTATTTTCAAATGTGCTTTGTTTGCCTTTAAGAGACCCATTTCATATACATACATAAATAAATCTACGCTCTGTCACCTTTTTGTTTTGCCAATTGTCCCATATTCCAAATCAGATGCCAGCGGAAATGGCTGTTAGTTTAAAAACATTATGGGTATTCACGACGAGTATGATAAAATGATAAACAAAGACATTAAAATGTTTATTTATTTATTTAATATTACAATTGCATGAATATAATTATAATATGAATAGAGGAATCGGTTGTAACATTTTAGAATAAACTTTTTTTTAATCCCTGTGTTAATTCCAAAAGAATAAAGTTTATTAAAACTTTCAAGCACATTTTCGAAAATGAAAGTATCGTGCTCCGAGTAATTTTGTTGGGAATACTTCGTTTCCATTAGAATTAGGGTACTCACAGTCTTGTGTAATATACATAGATAATAGATAATATGTAAAGATTTTTGTTTTGTCATAAATGACAAAATTTATTCCAAAAAAAAAAAAAGAAATGGTTGAATGTGTTGATATTATTTTTATTATTTTATTATTTTATTCAATAAAGTAAATGAGAAATGGTTGCAATCTCATGAGATTTACGTTATTTGGTAAAATATACTCGTATTTAGAAAAAATAGAAAATTTTTTTGCTTTTCACGATATGGGTTGCTTTTTAAAAGGTAGACGTGTGACGTACTTCAGCGTCTTTTTTGCTTTTTTTTTATAAATTTCATATATAATATAATCTAATTAACTTTCTGGAGACAAAAGTTAGACCATACTTTTAATACTAATTATAGTATAATACCTCTTCTATTGTCAATTAAATGGCTCTAGAGCAGAGTTGGAGGAGACACTCATCCTTTTACAATAATCATATTATGCTATCTCTATATTTTGTAATTTAGGATATTACTTACTAAATTTATAGAGTATTCTATCGGGTCATATTTGTTCTATTATATAAAATTTTATGACTTCCATAATTTCCATTTAAAACAATAATATGGCAATACATCTTCCTTTAGCAGTGTTTGTTCAGTGTGCTATTCAGTCAGCTGTTTTTTGTTTACAAATTGAAAGCAACACAATAAGACTTTATATGGCAATAACACAGACCTTTCGCAGCAATGCAATTTTTCTTTTATTTAAAATCCGGATCGGTTATTGTATGGTGCCAAAGCCGTTTTATGGACAACAAATCCGTAACAAATTGGAACTCAATTTAAGTGAATGTTTTTAGCAAACGTGGGTCTAATATTTTTTTAAATAAAATTTTGGTATATACTAAAGGTTTTTTATAAGTTTTTTTTTTAAATCATTTCTATATACAGTTTTTTCTATCTTATTCCTCGATTTAACTTCAAATTAAGTAACTGTTCTAAATTCTGGTCCATTTCAAATGTTATAACTTGTGCTCTCAATTAAGGAAAGCTAAACTTTAAGCCAGAAAGTTCTTTGCAGATTGTAAGTACGTCGAAGTTTTGAAGTAATCGGCGGAAAAGTATTTGCCAAACTGAAATTTTAAAACTAATTCACTTGTTCTTCGCGTACAAACTTCTTAAACTTATAAGATATTTTCTTCAGGTGTTTTCTCCGGCTCAAGACTGGAAATTTTATCTGCTCAATTTTTTTTTTACCTGTGATATATATTTTATTCTTTTATTTTATTTAGATTTAAAATGTTTTTTGTCGGTTTTTATTAAATTTTTTTCTTGCTTTTAAGTTTTTATTAAAAATTTGTTTACACGGTTTTTACTGATTTTTTAAAAAATGTCCTATACTCCATTTTTTCTAACTTTTTGTAAAAAAAATATAAATGAGGTCTTAAACCTCAATCGATTAAAATAAAAGTAAACCATTTTCTATAAAATTGCTAAAGGCTTTAAAAGTCGTAAATTTATTTGATATGTAAAATTTTTTGAAATTGATTAAAAGTTGGCAGCAACTTAAAAAACACTTTATAAACTATTTCTAAGGCATTTTTGTTGATTCGAATTTAATGCAGGTATTTTGTAATTTTTCTCTTGTATGTCTTACAATTTGAAATATATGAAAAAATCATTGCACACGTCACGATCAATTGGAAACGTGTTTATTATGAAGTTGTCGACATACGAGTTTTGACCAGTTTCATCTTATCTTTCAAGCAGTCAATAAACAGTCAGTTGGTTTATTTTTTTGTGTGAATTTTCAAACACATTTTTATTTATCATATTTTAGTTGCAGCAGATATTTTAAATTAGCAATTGCGTACACATATTCAGCTATTACGTCGCCGTTTTAACAGTTTTGGTGCGTGAATTGTTTCGATTATTAAGCAGCACCCCCAATCCACATGAAACTATAACATAAAATAAATTTCCATGTCTGTTATGTCAGTAGTTAGTTGGTGCTGTTAAGAAAGTGAGTTAATTAAAATGTAAAGCCTTTCTTTCGTTACTAAAAAAAAGTGTCATATATACTATATTTTGCGTAACTCTAAAAGCAGGCCATTTTAACCCATTTAAAGCCAAACCAAAATAACAGTATAATAGTTATACATTAAAAAAAAATTTTTTTTAAGCAAAAATACAGAAATATGGAAAACGTATTTTTTGGGAATATAAAATAGGTGTATCCAAATTGGCACAGTAGTCGTATACGAGGCGAAAATATTACACATGTAATTTGTTTCTACAATTTTTAATAATGAGATATTTAATGAAAGTAGATGTACTCAAATAGGTACAGTGGTTGCAAATGGGTTAATATACATTTTTTACAAGTTTTACTCGGTATATTTACTGGTTTTATTTTATCTTTACAGTTTCGCGTACAATTTAATGATACTCTGACATCTACATTTGAATATCCCTCCGAAGCTTCATTAATTGTGGATGAATCTTTTAGCGCTTATAATGAAAGCTACGCTCAACCCTTGGGCTCCGGTTCCTCAGCCGATGACTTTGCTCATACATTTCAAAACTTAAATTTAGAAAATGTCAAACATCTTCATGTGGCAGATGAAATAATACAACTGCCAACCTTAAACTCAAGTTCACCTGCCGCTACTAACACAACCACCAACAGCTCGCCTACCAAAAACATTTTGGGCAATTTATCCTTAGGTAAGTTGTAACGTTAAAGAATATCCTTATGCGCTTATAAAACAACAACTTCAATCAAGAAAACATAATTTATTCTTCATAATTAAATAATTTGTGTGTTCATATTTATTTTTTATTATATAATATAATTTTTCTTTAATAATTACAAAAACTGAGTTGGTTTAGTAGAATTAACCAAAACAAATTTATATAGATTTGTATACACATACATACATACATGCAAATATATTTATTTTAAGGTAAAAGGGATTTTCCATCTTCTAACGAAATTTTGCTTTTTTTTTTATTAATCAAGTAACGAAAATAATTTTATTTTTAAGAGCCAAAAATTTAATTTAGCAAAACAACAACAGCAAAACAAATACTTTTTTCTAAAAAAAAATTATACTTTTTCCAACATTTTAGCTATAACTGAGGATGATTTACTGCCTCCTTTAAGAAAATCTTTGCCTTGTCCAACGCCTATAAGGCCTTCACGTACTCCATCTCCTAGTTATTGGAGTCAAATCTGTAAACAGGAGTTATCCAAACACATGACATCCTTCTCATCTTCTGTTTCTAAGACATGTTGTCCATTCCAAAGCTGTACACACTGTTCAAAATCTTACAAAAAGTTTTTGAAAATGTGTTCAACAGCATTTAGGAAAATTTTTCAACAAATCTGCGACAGGTTTGTTCAAAACGTATAACCCTGTCTATGTATGTCATGTGTATTAATATGATGTTTTTGTATTCCAAGTGATAAAGTTTTTAAAGCTCTTTTTGTGTAGAAACAACTTGAAGGGATTTATAAAAATATTGCTGTGCAAATTCATCGCTTGGAATATATAAACAACAAATAAATTTCCTGCCATTCGAAAAATACTTGGCATCAAAGAGTTTATTCCTCGTTTAATTGAGAGTTGTATGGCAACTCTTTGCATTTAGCTGGGAATTTTCATTTAGTGATGCCAATCTGTTTCTTCTAGTGTCAAGTATTTCTGAGCTAGATCAAGGTTTATGTTTTATTTTCTTTTGTTTTCATACATATTGCATATCGCACACATTGTCATGCCCTTCTATAACATATTGAATATCGCATAGTGTATCGCAGTGTAGATTTCAAAATTTCTGGTTTGGTTCAACTTGAACTTGAGTTTGCTTACTTCTTGTGTTGTATTCGAGTACACATATATTTTTCCTCAAAGACCAGCCTTTAGGTTTTATTATTCTGCCTCAGTTGGCCGTACGTAATATTGCTAGAGAACTGGGCTGAAGGTGCTGAAGAAATATCTGTAGAGCAGCTGTTGCATGCTCTTGTGTCGAAGTAGGCGGTTTTAAGCGATTCTTAATAGCAATTTTAATAATTTTTTCACATCCCTCAGAAAATATGTTATGTATGTTATCAGATATATAATTGCTGGCTGATAAATACCAAGTGGCAAGAAATATCAAAACAATTGAGAATTTTTTCTTTTTGATTGTATTCTGCAGGTATTAAAACCACTAACTTTTGTGATGACTTAATGGTTCCGCCAACGATACCTTTAAATTGAAAACAATACAAGTTAAACTAAACAATACATCCTCATTTCGTAACTATTTAAATATTTTTGGCAAGGAGAGGAAATCGCTGACTGTCTAATACCGAACGTAGATATACAGGGTGTGTTAATTTATTTCTTCCACCTTTTCGGTGTAGCATGGATATTGGTACCATAACAGCTGATAAATTATGCCGCATGAGCGCCATCCTAAGCGACCACAAATGCATTCCTGAAAATTATACAAATCTAACACTATTAAAAATGTCGCTGTTGTGCTCTATCTGCTCCATAAGCAAAATCAAGTTTTTTTTTTTTTTTTTGTAAAGATATCTCGTCTATACACTCTTTTAAGGCTAATTTTGGAGTGACTCCCTTTTCCAGTTTTCGAGTACTGTGTTGCGTATTGGGGATTGATGAGACCTTTCAGTTTTAAAGCTTTTAACACCCTCTCAAGTGATAAAAGCCTTGTCACTAGCACAAACTTGGATGGAAGTCCTGGAACCTGTTACGTTTTGCTTGCAAAGCATTCTCTTAAATCCCTGATCTCGCTTGCTGAGAGATTTTTTAATATAATTTGTTATCAATGACAGTACCGAAATTCTTCACGTTGTCGGAAAGAGTATGATTTCTGGTTTTGGATGTTTTCAACAGCTGCGGGATCATGTCAACTGATTTGCCCTTGCACTAGACAATGCTATCTCTATATAAAAGTTATTTTAATGGCATAAAATACTCTAGAATATTAGTTTCATACACAAATTTTAATTGAATTAATATGGAAGACACCTTAATACAGTATTATGAGATCCTGGCAATTTCCTATAAATTACTTTCTAATTACTTTACGCTTTAGTGAATTTTTTTGAATACCTACTTTTATGTCATTTTTAAACATACATATATCCTTCGGAAAGTCACATAAAATGATCATCAAAGCACTTTTCAATTTCGATCCTCAACAAACCACCAAACTCCCTGGTAATCAGTGTTGTAAATTCAGCCCCATTTTCCTACCATCCATAAAGAGGAGCAAATTAAAAAACTCAAATCCAAGATGAGCAATCACAAATACAAATACTTAAATCAATTTTTACAGATTACCCACATTTACAGAAGGGTATACAGTTAACAACAGCAACAACACTTCAAACACCAAGTGTAACACCAGAAGACAAAGAAACGTTACAGTTGACCAACACGGAGAAGAGGAAATCTCGCAGCGATCTAAAATTACCACTGTGCCAGCAGCAAAATCTAGAAAAATCAACACTGCCACAAATGATGAAACAGTTTCAAATGATGAATCCAGCTGCCGCACCAGTGCCACCAAAACTTTTAAGTTTCAAAAAGTGCGAAGTGGCGGACCAGCTGCAACCTCAACCACATGTTAAAGAAATTGAAAATGACAAGTCCTTGCCGGTATTACTACCACAGCACCGTAAAACTCCTCGAGTTCTAAATAATCCTCAATATGCTTGTTTCTTGCAAGAGGCAACATCTTATGATACTAAACCTATACAGCGTTCCCGTTCTAATGAATTTCAAAATAATGGTTCCCTTCTTTCCATTTCGCCCACAGTTTTGCGATCAAGTTCTCTAAGAAATTTGAACTATGTTCCCGTCAATCGTATGAGTTCCCAACAGCTAAATCTATCTTTAACCAACTCTGAGTGCTTTTCACCAGAAGTAAATTCAAATGAATATTTTAAAGAACTATCTAAGACTTCATTGGCTAAAAATCCTAATGCTTTAGAAAACCCACCAAATCCACAGTTTCTCGTTAATGCTAAAGACAATCCCAGCAACTTAAAAACTGCACTTCACCAAACTACTTTCCTTGAAACCAAAAAAGACAATCAATGGTCAACTGAAGGATCAAATGAACGTAGCCAATCTCTTAGTAATTTAGTAGTGAATCCCCATAACACATTAAATTTAAGTGATCATTTTTCTAAATCAGTGGACAACATAAGCTTTCAGCAAAATGCAGTACAATTAACAAACTTTCCGAATTTAACTGATTCATGGCCAAATGTAATACCAAAACCTAATTCAAATTTATCGGAGATGAATGAGTTTTTTAGCGAAAATTCGAATGTTTCTCAGGATAATCTTCAACTTATAGCCTCCCTCAGCATAGATAACAAAGAATTATCTAACAAGGAAAAACATGCAACAGCTCTAACTGAAGATCCAAGAAAGGATCAGCAGAATTTAAAGGATTTTCGGAGAAACAGTAAAACTTTTCAAAAATTAACAGAAAACGCAATCGATGCAAGCGAAAATTTAGGAATAGAGCGAAAATATCAACATAATTTAGATTTAGTAAACTGTGGTGGATATTCCTTCAATCCATGTAGCAATTCCTCCACAGCTACTAGAGCAGTACCTATTGGCAAAATAAGTTTAACTGTCAACTCAAAGTATCTGACAGATTACAGATCAAAAATAACTGAGAATTTACCAAATAGAGAAAGTAAGTCAATGGAGAATTTAACTCCACAGGCCGAGTTTCTAAGTCCATATGCTACATTTTCCACTAATAATCTTGAAGGTTCACTGATTAAAAAGCGAAATTCCCAATCAAAATCCCATGATGATGATATGATATCGCTGAGCGATTTCAAAGTACCTTCTGCATCTAGTGCATCTTTGAGTGACATAGTAGAATACTCTCTATATAAAAATACAAACTTTATAAAATACAAATCGACTAAGAATAGATCAGAATTCGAGAACAAATTTGCAAATTTCCAAGAAAATCTAAAATTAACAGATGCTAACTTGCAGCATATTTATTCAAGTAAATTAAAAGCTTTCAGCAACTGCCCCTCTAAAGAATCTTCAAATTTAGTTGCTAGCAATGAAACAGAAGTTAACTGCAACGAAAATTTAATAAAATCAAATAGCCATCACTCTCTAACATTAAGAGAGAATGTTGAGAGCATGCCAAAATCTGTGGATAGCCAAGATTTACTAGTCAGCTGTTCGCAAAGTATCTGTAATATACCCGAAAGTCCTTTTATTCCTGCAGATTGCAATGCCACTGAACTTGTCTTTAAAGATTTGGCTACATATTCAGTTATTGAATCGCAAACTGATACATCATCAAAAAATGACAATGATACAGAATCGTATTTGGAAATTGGAGAGAAACGTACTGTTCAAGACCTATGCAGTTACCCCAATAGCGCTAATGTTACTGATTTAATAAAGTCTTGCTATATAGCAAGAGATTTTTTAGATAACGAAGCTGCCGCAATAGTAGATATTTCCGTCACGGCACTTAACAGTACGCCCTCGGTTGATTTTAATAGGTTAGCTGTTTTAAAGAAATCTAAGACAGCGTATTATCTAAAGGGTATGGATGAATGTGTTTCTTTGGAGTCAGGAAATAGCTACAAGTCATTTCCAAATGATGAAGATAATTTTCTCTCCAACTACAATACTTTAGAATCAAAATTTCCTCTAAAACCGGACAATCTTCCAATACTTGAAACTGCATCGCTCCAAACGTCTGACAGTCAGGTTCCTAATCAGCCACCAAGTAAACCCAAGTCTTTGCGTATTAAAACAACTGAAAAATTTATAAATCTCACCAATTTAGCCTCGCAAAATTTATCCACTTATACTACCTTACGAAATTCTAAAAATTTCTGTAAAAATGCCTCGAAATCTTTCAAAAATTCTTTAAGATTTTATGAAACTTTTAGTGCAAAAACTTCACAAGATGCATCTGCCCAGATACCGGTCAATAGTTCAGTTAATTTGTCTGAAGAAAGGATGAAAACTACAGACACGAATAGAAAAATACTTCCCAAACCGAGTAAAATAATGACGAAAGTTAAAAAAAGCGGGCAGTGGGAATCCCCCACTGAAAATTCGCATGCATTTGAATATTTTGATGCTGAAAGTGATCTTAATTGCAATGAGGTTAATATTTGCCATACTGAAAATGGAAGCTACGAAATAACTAATTCCTTAACTGATAGTGTGGATAAAGAAAGATCCAAAGTGTTTGAAAAAGGTTTGGCTGAAGAAATAGTTTTGAACCAAAAATCTATAAACTTTGCTCCCCGGCCTTTTCAACCCATTTCTGATGCTACTACATTCCTGGGTGTTGCTAAATCTTCTCATAAGACTATGGAATCCGAAATTACAGGAACAGACGATCCTCCTGATGATAATTCTATAAAGTTATCATTTAATCTAAAACCATATGCTGAACCTAAAGAAAAATCTATGTCTTCTTCAGATAATTCTCGTAACGATTCCATAAATTCAAATAATATTCCGAATGTACTGAACGATTTAACAATTCAGGGTTCTAAAGTTCTTACAGAATGTATAATGAAGCCCGATTTAAATAATTATTTTCAAAAGTCTGAGAGTTTTAATTCATTGCCCAAAAATAACTTCCAAAGCTCGGCAACTTTTATTGAAGATATGAACCATGTCAATAATTTCCAAAATCCTTCTAATGTAAATAATAATTATAAAAAGACTTTCAGAAATAGTAGCGACAGTGATACTGCTCCAATATTTCCAAATAATTGTAGATACTTTAAAGATGAATTGAATCAGCAGTTCGAAACTGTCCAGAATGAAGACTTATATGTAAATGTAAATTCACATTTAGCTCAAAAATGTAATTCCGAAGTAGAAACTTTCATGAGAATTGATAACTGTGATGGATTTTCTTTTAATTTAATTAAATTTTCATCAAATTCACCTAAATATGCTGATATTTCCCCAGTTGCGGAGAATGTTAATGTTAATGCAAATTACTCTCCTAAAATTGAAACTTCTTTCTATAAAAGTATGTCTTCTATCTCTCCAGTAAATAGTTCTATCGCTAATCCTTTAAAAAAGGAATTTGATAACATCTCTAAAGGTTCTAGTGTTGGAACAGTATACCCTAATGGGTTAAAATTAGCAAAATTTGATAAAGAATTCATAACACCATATACACCAACCACTACTCTTATAGACAAGGATTATATGAACACTACTTCTACTACCACTACTACAGCTCCTACTACCCTTACTACAACTATTTCTACTACTACTACTACTACCATTAC
The DNA here is from genome assembly GCA_963402855.1 of Ormia ochracea. NCBI lineage: Eukaryota > Metazoa > Arthropoda > Insecta > Diptera > Tachinidae > Ormia > Ormia ochracea. The sequence continues at coordinate 16,022,109 of OY727107.1, read as the reverse complement.
GGCTACTCTTACTACTACTAATTTTCCAACTAAGGTGGTGGCAATGAAAAATGCAAAATCTTCAAATATTTCTTATAAAAATTCTTGTTCTTTCTCTTCTGAACGTATCACAAATAAATCATATGAAACAGCAAAATGTCACCAAAGTCTAAAAGCTACAACCACTGCAACAACAACAAGCAAAACCGTGACTACAACTACTTTTATTCCAGCTCTACCTTTAAAAAGTATCACAACAAAAAATCCTACAAAAGTTTTACCACGACGCTTACTTGCTAATGCACCCAACAAAATATCAACAACAAAAACTACTACTACCACTTGTGACACTACTTCCTCTACTACTTCCTCCACTTGTTTTAAAGCTTCTTCTACTTGTACTTCTGCCAATAATAATGTTGCACCTCTGCGTAGACGTGTACCTGGCAATACGCTGTATTATGTTTGAATTTATATTTTGCATAAAATTGGTACTATGTGTGTGTGTGTGTTTTTGTATAACTTGTATAATACTTCTGCCACCACTACTACTAGCATCTAAATACTACTCTGCTCCACTTTTATTATGTATGTATCAAATTTATTTATTTAAGGAATTTATTTTACTTTTTATTGTATTTTCTTTAATGATATACTCTTAGTAATATGTATATCTAGCAGTTTAAGCCGCTTACAATATGGTGTTGGTATAGCATAAGCTAAAAATAGGTGCTTTAGATTAATATCTGATAACTACACACTATATAGATATATTTCGTCATTATTCGAGCGATCAGTACTAAATTAAATTTGTTCAAATTCCGTAAAAGCTAAATTTGGAAGGAAAAAAAAAAGAATTTCCTTAAGTTATTCATCTCGCATCTTCACATACTTTTACCTTCCAATGTTGCCAGCGACAATAACTATTTTTTTAAACGTTTTTAAAGCACAATATATTTTATGCAAAATTTAGAAGGTTTTTTTTTATAATAAATTTTTAAGGAAGTGCTTTTCTTTCATGTGGATTAGGTTTTAAATGCTTTAAAACACACAGTAAATACAGGATGTGGTCATATAGGGTGTCTCGATTTACTGCTTTGTAAATCATAGAACAACATATCTTCTAAGCCATTTTGAAAGGTAGCCAAGAGTACATTCTTTCATGTTGTACAACATTTTGTACAGTTGCAACGGCAACTGTTCCAAGCAACAAAAAAAAAAAAATTTATTTTAATCTATATTTGATTATCGAACGAAAAATCTTTTCATTTTCTCCAATTAACAGCACTACTCCCAATCAAATCAAAAATATTTTTATTCTTAAATCTGCTAGTAAAGCAACTCTAAAGCGCTATGTATATATCACTTTAAATTGAATAAAATCGGTTGCATACAGACTTGGTGGCAATGTGTACATGAGTACATCGTGTCAGAGTTCGTTAGACTGTCATTTTCAAATGTACTGTTACTGTCCTAATAATTCAAATGACTTCCTTCTGAAGGTCAGCAAGCCTCATTCACATCCGTTTAGTTTTGCTTTGTACTCTTTCGCCAATATAACAATTGATTACTTGTAACGGAAAAATGTATCCAACGCTGCTTCTTATGGCGTTTTCTTTTCAACAATAAAAATATTGCCCTGTGAAAAGATGCATTTTTAAAATGTTTTGCCCGCCCTGGGAAAGTGCAATTTTTTATATAACTAGAAAAGAACACAAATTAGAAAAAAGTTCGTTGCCTTTTTTTTAACAGCTGATAAAAAAAAAACCTTTATGTATATTTTATGAAATGTGTAAACAAAAATTTTAAGTTGCCACATTGCAAATTCATCTGCTTGAGAAAATGAAATTTTTCTATTTTAATATCTCATACAATTCAGCAGTTGTATTGCTGTCTTTTGTTTGTTTTATACGATACTGGATATAAAAAATATAATTAAAATCTAATTTTCTGACTTTTTCGACATAAGCTACTTTTTTTGAACACTGTCTGGTAACGCTGTGTAAGAATAAAAGGAATCTGTTTTACAGGGCATTTTCTGCGCAGTCGATTTGTTCGGTGTAAAAAGTTTAATGCCTTGGCCCTGTGAACCTTTAAGAGCGCAACATTTTTTTTTTTTTTAGAAGAGAAGACCAAATTACCCTTTTCGAGTCTAATGATGCCTTTTTTTTTTTCTAGAAAAGAAAACGCAATTAGTCTCTGATTTTCTGATTTGTAAATATAGTCAAGATGAAAAATGAGGTTTAACTTCAGTACCCATGCACGTTATAGTGAAGAAAACCATTTCAACTGCAGTGGGGCAGAGCACCCATAAGTCCCTGAGAGCAATCTAAATGTTCTAACCTCTATTAAGGTAAATTATTTCAAAGTCTCGATGCAGTCTATCTAGAAAACCCTTTGCGATGGCATTTTTACAAGGTGGCAACCTTAGCTAGTTTTGCCTATATTTTCCTAATGGAATATCAACATCTTGACAGTTCCTAAAAACAAATTCCGCGCTTTGCAAAATAATTTTTTATTATTAGGCTATGAAATCTCGGAAACACATATAGAAAAAATTAAATTCGTTTTTATTTTAATTATCAAAAACGATTAAAAGTTAGTATTAATCACAGGAATCAGCTGATACCCCGAAATAATCAATTCCAATGAGTTCCTAATATTCTGCTGAACATTAATTTTATAATAAAAAAAAAAAAATTATGAATTAAGTCATTTTTAATTTGCATCATATTGGCCTTATTAGTTATAAACAATATTGCAAAATTATCAAGAGAAAGTGAATTTTTGACATGATTAGAAAAAGATTTTTTTTTGTAGCGAATTTTTTTTATATTTTAGTTGTTTTGCTAAGTTGATCAAATCAGTACAATAAATTATTTATTTTATTGTTTAAAAGTTAGCTAAAATATTTTTTAGTTAAATAAATACAAATTATTCATGGTAATTAATTCAATTTCATTTTTGACTAAAATCTTCTTAACAAAATCCTTTATTAATTGGCATTATCAAAATATGTATAATTTAAAATTGTATTATTTCCTTTGTTAAATATTTCATTAATATTTAAACATTTAAACATTATTAAAAATGATGTACATACATATATCTTTTGTGTTTGTCCCATTGAACATAATAAATAAACTCCACTTCAAAAATAATTTTTCATAACTTTTATTTTCTTTTTTATTCTTAATTTTTTCCAGATGTTATTTAAACATCCAACTCCACAACCAAAATAAATGAAACCTAATTTTATTTAATTGTTATAAGAAAAATGAAATCGATGCTAGTGTGCCTAAAGCAAAATTATTTCTCATGACAACAATCAATAAATTAAACAAACTTTAAATGCCAAATTTAAACAAATCCACATATAATAAACATTTTAAGCCGAAACACATTTACCGACGGTTAAAATTAATATTATTATTGTGCAGTACTATTTTTATTAACACTATTGTTCCCTTTTCTAATGCATAGCGGGTCAAAAGGGTTTTAACAAATCATAAACATTTTGTAAAATTATTTTAATACTAAACAAAAAAAATAATATATATATATGCTCAATTTATTCATTTTCATTTTATTTACTTACATATCCATACCTAATATATATTGTATTTACATATATGCGTAAATATATATAATTAATTTCGTAAGTTATTTATTAAAAAGGACATTCAATACAACAGTCAGATTGATGTAGACCTCTTTAAAATACATTCATTACAAATAATTCCAAAAATACATAATCAATATTTAAGGTAACTAACATTGAATTTTCATGTTTGTCTTCATATAAATGTTTAATTATTTCTAATATATTGTTTGTATTTATTTATTATTTAATCAAAAAAGCACAAAAATAAAATGTTTTAATTTGAAGTTGTCAAAGTAAATCTGAAAGAACACGAAAGTCTTTAAAAGATAAATAAAAAGGGAAAGTACTCTAAATGCATTGCACAATCACTTACCAGGTAATCGTAAAGCAACAGCTGACTAAACCAGCTGATAGCGAAAGTTGCTACATATTGTTGGGAAAGCCATTATATACTAATTTAACCATACCGTTCACTTTGTTATATCAATTATCCGTTGATCACTCGCCGACGACAGTAATTGTATAAGCACAGCAGAACTATAATTAGTTCTTGCTTAAAGCATGATTAAACATGACGTATTCTAAAGTGCCATTTGAATAATCAGTGTTATATTTGTGTGAAATTAAAAGGCTGTCGTTTCACAAAAGTAGTTATAAACGTAAAGCTGTAAAAACTTCATTGCTTGTAGCACCTGGTAAACGATTGTACTATGCCCACATATGCATGCATACATATTCCACAATATTAATATTTCGAAATCATCTGGCAACTTTGCAGCTTAACGGCAATCAGAAGATTAATTGGGGCTGCCGTTGCTTATGTTATAATATACGTTTACGTATACGTATATATACCGTAAAATTACATTTGAATCACAATAAAATATAAACTAAATTTGTTATTTCAAACCTCAAATAATGACGATTTTGTCATTAAAAATTCCCACAAATAAAATAAAGTAAAAACAAAAATGTTGTGTAAGACTTGACTGTCTATATTGGAATGTAAAATGATAGAATATCTATAAAATTAAAACAAAAACGAGGCCTCATAATGCATTAGTTGATCATTTGTAATTTTTGTATTCTCTAAGCGTTTAATTAAGTAAATAATTATTGATATAGAGTGCTGTTTTCACAGTACAAGCCAGCGCTTTGGGTAAAAATTTATTGTAAAAATTACTCCATTTACTAATCGCTTGTTTAGATTAGAAAAAATAATCCAAAGAACGAAGAGCCACGCCTCTCTACAGAACAAAGAAGCTACGAGACAAATATCGAGTATATCCTTACTTTTTGTGCATTAATCGTATCATGATCACAAAGCGACAATGAAATCTCGCTTGCCAATATATATTTCGATATTTGCTTGTACTTTGTTTGGGAACAGCGGTAGCCCTTTTTTTTGAATTTAGTTCTTGTATGGTGATGCCAGCTGCTGCTAATAAAAATAAATAAATTTTAAAAACTTTAAAACCTTATATTTTACATAGAAAAATATTCTTTTATTTCTTTCGTTTTCATTAATTTAATTTATATGCACCGGTTTATGTGTAAATTACGATAAAAAAAAAAAAAAAGAAATGCTGCTTTTTATTTCCTCTATATTATTTGAAAAAGTAGTTTGTAATGTCTTCTAGAATTCTTTCAACCAAACAAATATCAAGTTTATAAATTTCACAAAACATATTTTTCTAGGTTCAGCACCACTTGGTTTCTACACGCCTCTAAAAGCACCCATTGACAAATTCTTTCAATTGGGCGTAACACGAGCACCCTCACTTCAGAGCAATGATTCGCCCACAGAAACAACAGCACGTGGTAGAATCTTAAATGGTTGTGGTAGTGATGATGATTTTGGTGATGGTAATGGCAGTATTGTAGGAATTTCAGGTGGTCTAATAAAAGACGATTGTGATGACTCCAAGAAACGTGTTAATGATATAAATGCTGATGAAGAGCCAGAAAGCTTGCAATATATAAAACCAGCTGATGATGATCTCAATATAGCCTACAGTGAAGGAACACAGAAAACTGATTTATTGTACTAAAGAAATTAAAAAAAAATTATTATTCGAAATTATTGTGATTCTCTATACTATATATTTATAGAAAGCAAGTAATCGTTGCGTTGTGTGAGTTTTTAATATATTATAAAAAAATTTATTTTAGATTAAGAATTTTAATATAAAACTAAATTTTTGTAGAATGCTAAAATCGTGCCCTATTGAAAAGATTAAGGAAGTGAAAGATTTAGTGATGGCATTTAAATTTAAATTCCATTATCTAAGCCTAAAGAAACTAATATCGATTCTAATATGAACTTCTCGGTCGAAATATCATTTTCAAATTATGGTTTTATTTTGTTTTTCCAAGGTTTTGCTGTTTCGAAATAATTTACTGTAATGCACTGTCTCTCTTTGTTGTTTTAACTTGATAACTTGCGGCAACTCCATACAAGTAAGCAAATCGAACAAATAGCCGTTTAACATCTCCCCACACAAAAACTGTATACTGTGACAACTCAACATCTTTGACAGATGATGTTTTCTCAATATTTTTTGATTATTTTAGTGTCCTCGCTAGGAAAAAAAGAAAAATTTAATCTGATGACTAAGAAAATATATACGAGTACAATACGAAATATGTAAGAACATACAACAAACACAAAATGGCTTTCCTCATCTTTATCATACTTTGAAGGAAATTTCTTTCAATTCTACATAACAGTAACATTTTTGTTTTTTTCCATTTCTTAAATTTTATTTAACCAAACACGCGCAGGTAAATATGACAAATGACAGCTGAAAGAGATTGAACATCCTCCACGTATTTCTCTAAAAGATGACATTTGTAATATGGCGACCTAAACTAGGAATAAAAAATAAATTCACTTGTGCTGGTAAAGTGATGTAGAAAGAAATGTTTTCTTCATTTTAATAAATTTAAAACATTAAATTGTAAAATAGAAATTCTGAATAATAGAAATACTTTTACTTTGTTGTGTATAAATAGTTTTATATTCTTATACGCTGTTTAAGGACAAGAATTTTTATTATTACTAAAAGCAGACTCCCTTTCATGTAATAAATAAAACAAAATTGCTGTTTTCCGGACAGCAAAGCTAATCAAATATCCTTTAAATATTTTTTAAAGATTCATACGTACATACATATGTACATTGGGCCAATTGCTGTTGTCCGCTCAAGCCTCCATAATCTCATCAAAAGTCATTTTTCGCCATTGTGGTATTGAATAATTAGCGTCCGCCAAATTATGATCGTAAGCTGGAGTATTTAATTCGGCTTCATCTATTCACATATTTAAGAAATTATGGTTAAGTTTCTCTGCAGCCGAAATACGTACGTCCGGCTTTATTTTTAACATTTTGCTCAATAAATCGCGGAAATCCTCGTTTTTACTTTCACGCCCTCCACTTGTCTTGTAATTACGAAATAAGGAATCGTTAAATATTACCTTAAAAGGTATCGCTGGGAAGAAGGTACGCTGTCTTTTAAATTTTTTTTGTAATATTTTCTATTGATGTGCTTCATGGAAGATTGTTTTCACGTTCCCAATAGTTATATTAAATGATAAGGCCCAAATACATCTATCTAGTTACTTGCATATATTAAAAATGTAGTGCTTACGAGTGTGTCATATTTCTTAGCAAATCTTTATAAATGCCCATAAATGAAATATGTGATTCTGTTCGATAATTTCCGGTTTTTTTTTTGTTCATTTTCAAAGCTTCCATGAAATCAGTTGCCAGATAATTTCAATACTTTTCGCTTAAACTGTAGATGGGGACGTGTACCACTTTTTGGAAAATCAGAACAGGTCCTGATTTCTTGTTAGCATTACTTTTTTAGAACACTTCTTTCCTCTGTCTGCACTTCCCCAGCATTTTGCAAACTCCCAATTAGTGTGATGTTCGAATATTGGGGCATGTCTTTTTCTTGCCTTTTTCTTTGGTGTATTCCCGCGCAAGATCTGTTTTATATCCATCTATAATGCATGTATATTCATATATATTATCAAGCTTAAAAAGTCACCAAAATTAAAAAATTCAAGCGTATGAAGTTTAAATCCTTAAATTTGAACTTCATTTTTATGTTTGTCTGACGACTTATTGTACTGGTTACTGTATGTATGTACATATATATCTAATGTTAATGTTCCTCCTGTTTAGTGAAAAATTTACAATTTCTTAACTTATTTTTCAAATTAATAATTTTCTCAAAAATACGTTTAATATTTGATGTTCTATTACAACCTTATTATTCTCATGTTTTTCATTTTATTTTTATAATTAATATTTTAAAAAACAATAATATCAGTGAAACATGTCATTTATAAGCGTCATAAACTCGGTGTACACGTTTCAGTATGTAATACAATACTAACAAACAAGACCTCGTTGTTTATTTCAATTTCTAAAGTAAAACAGCAAAAGAAAAAGTACTTTAATCAAAAAGACTGCTATTAATTTTAATGAAACAAAGAGAAAATAATCCAATAGGAGTTTACATATAACTTTGGAGTAAATAATTGATAAATGCTAATAAGCTAGAAATCAAAGCAGTTTTTAAAATTTATACTGCCTGTGTAATTTGCTTATTGTACTCGTCGTTTGTAACGCCTAAAGTAAGCAGTTTTTAAATTAATTTCAGGAACCCGCTTTTTATTTAATATTTCATAGATTCTTTTTAATTCAAAAAAAAAAAAAATGTTAAAATATTTTAAGGAATGTTTTATATAAAAAACGATTGTAGCTTGAACGTTATACAAATACAGAAATATGAAAAAATACGTAAAATGTAATTTTAAACCATTTTATATATTAATAAGTAAAATTTTGCAAAAAAAAGTATAGTGTGAAAATATCAAACCGGCACTGGGCAGAAATATATTGATAATTTATTTTTGTTAAAACATTACTACTGATATTTTTAAAATCATGACTTTTTAATATATAATTTTATACTTTTTAAGACTTATTTATTAATATTAATATAATTACAAACAGTTTAAATATCATTAAAAAAAACATTTTATTAAGAAAACAAAAAGACGGCAAATCGTATGTAAAACTTATGATGTTAAAAATATTAAAGAAAAAAAAAAAAAAAATAAAAAAAATTATCAAATTACAATGCATTTATTTAAAATAAAAGTAAAGAATCAAAAAATTAGTAAAACGTTTGAAGATCTTAAATATAAACGTTTATATATTACAAGACAGTGAATGAAGGACAATTCCGAATAAATATGTTGAAATTTTTCCTGGAAACTTCAATTCTTATATTGAGCCAAAAATTAATAAAGGCAAATTGCATCATTAATATTAATTTGTTTAACAGTTTTGATTTCGCGAAAGATTTTCATTGACGTTTTGTTTTGCTTTTTTTTGCATATCCATACATACATACATACATGTATTTACATACATTTGTGTGTATATTTCCTTTTGAAAGTGATAAATGGTCAGTAGTGTTTTCCCCCCGTTTTATGTACATACATACATACGTATACGCATGTATTGAAAACTTTCAGCAAGAAATTAAGGCAGTTAAAGAATATAATTGGAAATTTCAAGAAAATTCAATAAATTTGATTAAACGTTTAGCTTTAAGATTTGGAAAAACTCAAATTTATAACCAATATACACATAATGTAGCTACATACTTATATACTTATTAAAATATATTATATATATATATATATAAAATATTCTCCAAATATGCATTCGAAAGGAATTTCAAATGAGTAAAATATTAAAAGAATATATAAACTTATTGAATAATAATAATAATAATAATAAAAAAGTACCGATAAACGTTAACTTTCATTTTAAAAGCTCAAACAGGTAAAAAGTGAAATTAATAAAGGACGATAAGTTTTTCAGTTACTTACACAAAATCATATTAATAATTGTACTTGAACGAAAAGCAATAAATACTGGTCAAAAATTAAATTCTTTAATTCATTAAAATTAGTTGTTAAATTACTTTAACAACTGATGAAGACCAAAATTGCCTTAATTATTTCTTATTGCTGAATATTTCCTTCTCTTGGACACCAACCATTTTCACATAGAATTTTGTACGCGCAAAACTTATTATTCCATTCTGTCTTTAAATTTAGTTTAACACCACTTTTCATCAAGTTTGGTTCGTTTCCAGATATATTACAGCAAATTTATATCTTTTATTGTTCTACTTCCATAAACTAGAATTGGTTTTTTGTTAGTGTGTTGCTAAAGTTTTGCTTCAACTGTGCGTAGAAAAAACCCCAAAAAATATTTGAGGGGAATGGTAAAAGAAAAAGTAAAGTTTACGACAATTAAAATGAAATTTCTTTGTGGTTTCGGTCACTACTTTCCTTTTGTTACAAGGTTCTTTGCGCTGATACATTTGATACAGCTAACAAAAAAGCGGTTATGTGACAACATCACGTATTTTGAATATATTATGAAATTCATATTGTAGCGTAACCAGAGGTGAAAAATTTGTTGTAAAACGTGAAAATCGATTGCGAAAAAAATTTAACCTAAATAAAATGGCGCTATTAGTTTGCTTTCAATCTATAAAATAGTTCGTAAATTAGTGCAGACTCTTTGGAATTTTCGCATAAAGAATGAATTCGAATTAAAGAATACTCTGCTTTTCAGAATTCTGTACGCGTTTTATGCATATTTTCATCATGAAAATTGGTATCCCCGTTTTTAAATTTTAAATTATTAACAAGACACGTTGATTTGAAAGTATGAAGCCGGTCTTAAATTTGTATTACAATATGATAATTATAAATTTTTGTAAATAATTATTGGCCTTATTTTTTTGATTTCCACAACAGGGCAAAGTAAAACTAACTATTTACTTTAACTTAATTTTAACGTATCAGTTATATCGGCATAATTGGTTGACTGAATGATGATGACGTAAAAAAAAACAACAAAACATAATGAGAGTTCAAAAAAAGTATTACTAAATTGAAATAAATATATTTTTATTTTAACAACTTAATGATTTTCGCCAATTTTTGAAAAATTGTGTACACAATTATTACTCACTGTGTCATTGGTGTTGGTTTTACTTATGTTTGTTAAAATATGGTAAATAATATATACATATATTATAACAATTTACCCAACTAAAATATAAAAGAGAGAAGAGAAGAATTAAAAATATAAAGTTTTCATTGTCTTTTTTATATATAAATATAATTTCGTCGTAGTAGTGTCGCTTTGATTCCTTTTCACTTATAACACAGAAATACAAGAAAGCAGGTGACTACCAAATGGCTTAAAAATTATTATTACAGTATGGCAATGTAGTAAAGCGACAGTTCTAGAAATAATAAGAATTTTCAAGTAGAATCGATTTCTATGATTCTTTTTCATATCCTATATTGATAGATCTTCACTACACATCTTGTTTACATTTACAGTACCATAGTTAAGATATTAGCAATACAAAAATGTATGGTCGGGCCTTCGTTTTGTCACTTTTATTTAAAAATGGTCTGGGAACACTGTATATTGTATTCGGTGTTTGTTTACATTCGCCGCAAAATAAGTGGCATTTAATGACAGCTTAAACAAAATTTCCTAAATAAGCTTAAGGTAATCATTGAATTTTGTAGTTGAAATTAATTTAATTTAGAAAAAGTAATTAAGACAAAAGTGAACATTGGCACAAAATAAATTACAAAATACAAATTATATTTGGAAAACGTTGAAATGAGCGGCGTTAACCCACGAGACTTAATTCATGAAATTAAGGTAAGACCAGGAATTTATAATAGGGAGGTTCTAGAGCCACCGCGGCGGGAAAACAAACATCAATTGTGGCTAGAAGTGGCCGAACGTTTGACACCAGCCGAAGATTGGGAGAGCTATACGGATATAGAAAAGGATGCAAGAGGTTAGTTTCTAACATTGTTAGCTAAATTTATAGTACATGCATATTTTGTTTGTAGTTGATGAGATTGCTGCTAAATGGAAACATGTTAAAAATAATTTTCATCGCGACGTTAAGTTGGAGGAGTCTGGTGAAAGTCATAAAAAACGAAAATATGTCTATTTTAATGAAATGTCGTTTATGCGCCCCTTTGTAGGCGTTAGATTGCCTCCCATAGGCAAACGGGGGAGTAATTCTATTGATTCTTTGGATGATACGGATGACTTGGTGGGTAATGAAACAGATTTTGAAATGGAATCTTTGCTAAAGAGTGGCGATGATGCTGACGAAACTCCAACTAAAAGTGGTAGCACAGTTAAAGAGGGACGCCCAAAACGGGTAATTAAACTTACTAATAAAGCTTTACAAAATAAAGCTTCTAGTAGCCCTTTAGTCACCCGTACCCAAAAGGAGACAATTTTCAAAAATGTGGATGGACCAAAAAAAACAAACGCGGGTACAGCAAATCCTAGTTTTAAAATCCGAGACGGTGACATTTCGTTTTGTCTCTCACTAGTTCCCACACTACGTAAATTGGGCGATGGCCGTAAACTTCGCGCGAAAATAGAAATTCTCAAAGTTCTACACAGATACGTGGAACATATTGAACGTCGAAATTTAATAGCAAAAGCTAATAATAACGACACTGGTAGTGGAAATCACAATGCCGAGATTGACGAAGATATGACAGAAGATCATTTAGAAGACTACGAAGGTGTTGTGCTTATTAAAAACGAAGCTCGTGATGATCCTCTAAATGGTAGTAGTGGCAATACAAAAACTTGGTGGACCTAACCTTGAGTAAAGCTTATATATTAATAAATTAAAACTGATAAGAATAAAATAGTTAAGTTAATAATTAGAGTAATACAGTGAGCAAATAAGAAAAATATACAAGCACAAGATTTCAAATATTCTGCATATATATTTGAAGTTAAGTAATTTCAATTTCATTCAGCCAGTTCTCTAAAGAATTCTTGGAATATGTATATTTCTGTAAACTTTTCTTATTTCCCCTGATCTTTAATGTGAGTAAAAATTATAGTCTTCTTATAATCGTTATTTTATCAAAATCGCACACTGTCCTCATGTAGAGATATCAATTTTCAGTTTATATTTAAATATTTATTGCTTTTTTATTTATTTGTATTGAAAATTTTTGCCACAAAAAACCTTAATTTTTCCCATAAATTGTGATGGGCATTATTTTCACAATTCCCCATCTTTCTTATTAATTGCATGTCTACTGTTATTCGTGTTTTACATTTTTCAAATCAAGCAAACATTAAGAATATCAAAAATTTAAAGTAATTTATGCTGTTTATTTACGCAAATAAAAATTGGCAGACTCAATGAAGTTACCTTAAAGTCAAAAGTGACCTGTGGTCTTAAGTTAAGTTAAGTTAAGTCTTGTATGAATTGGGCTTGAACACGGAGTTACTTTGAAATTTTTTACCAAACGAATGGTTTTTCATTTGCTTGTTATTGATTCAAATTACAGAGTAACCTAATTAACGAAACAAAGTTGCGTACAGAAGTTGTAAAAAATATTTGACAAGTATATAACAAAAAGTTAAGCGATGTAGTCGTAAAGGGCAAAGAAAGCTAGGAAAGAACTTTGGCTAAGCAGAATTCATATGAATGCACCACCATACGCAACACAGTATCAGACGAATTTACTAATAATGTATACAATAATGAATTCACCTCATGGTGTCTTTAAAAAAGTATTTCCCCACTATTATGTATACAGAAAAGAATATTTGTTGTATTACGTATTTGCCTTCTCTACACTTTCCTAGCAATAAATTTAATATGAATTTCTTTTCCAGAGAAGTGGTACATAGTTTTCGTGTATAGAATACTAGAAAACACTACGTTTTATATGTAAATAAGTAAAGTTTACTTACTGTAAATACACACGTTTATTTTGCAGTATTTTGTTCAGTATCGCTCTGGCATCACTGTATTCCACTTGAAATGCTTTTTATTGCATTTTTCACCAGACGATTTTTTTATCGCCAAATTCTAATAACTCGGAAGTATTTTTAGAAATTGACTGAAAAACAAGTCAGAATAGATATAAAGTGTGGTATTACGTTAAAAGTAAATATCTGTTTAAATGAGCGGGTTTCTGGCAATAGATGTAATAAAACAAGTTAAAATAAGGCCGGGTATTTACAACAAGGACTCGTTACCCCAGCCACGAAAAGAACAAAGGCAGCAGTTGTGGCTGGAAGTCGCTGAAAATGTGACACCAAAAGATGAATGGGCACTGTATACAAAAGCTCAAAAAGAAGCAAGAGGTAAACGTTATATATTTCATTAGTAACAATTTATTATACGCAATTATTAATTTACAATACACAGTGTGCCAAGTGACCAACAAATGGAAAAATTTGCGAGATCACTTCTATAGAGAAATTAAACTTATAGAAGCTGGCCTAGCACATAAAAAACGTAAATATATATATTTTGATGATATGGAATTTGTGCGACCATACATCGGTTACAAATTGCCATCGACTAATAAGCGCGGAAACAAAACAGTGACCTCAAGAGACACCACACAGTACTCGGCATTAGATGATACCGACATTGATATGGATGCCTTCCTCAAAATTAACGACAAAATTGGTAAAAAACAGAAAAGAAAGATTATCAGTGATGGAGGCAGATATAAGAAATTGTCTAAAACAGTACCTGCAAAGAAGTCTACAAAGGCGCACCAAATAAATAATCTATATTCTAATTCCGCCACTACCAGCCGTTCAGAAAATGATGATGTTATACAGGATTTTAATGTATTACAGAAAATTGACGGAACTAAAAACCCGTCCTTCAAAATAAGTGAAAGTGACCTCTCGTTTTGCCTTTCGCTAGTACCTACCTTACGAGAATTGAGCGGAACTCGCAAACTAAGTGCCAAAATAGATATTCTTAAAGTTCTGCATAAACATATGGAGTCGCTTGAACGCATTAATGAGCAAGATAGAGAAAATGAACATATGATGGGTGAACTGCTTGAAGATAACGCAGACCCCTTAAATGATGATAAAGATAATAAGGATTGGCGAAAATAGTACATTAATTTATAAGTAATATTAATATTAAGCAAACAAAATGAGAATAATCCTTTTAGTTAAGAACCAATTTCTTCTTCAACAAATTTACATAATTTTCTATGTAATTAATAATTCTGCAGCCGGTATTTTTGATTGGTTTATATTAGATCGATTAACTAGTTGAAATAAATAACATTTTTGAAGATAAAATTATGGAACATTTCTAACCATCTTTTTAATTGTCCGTAGCACATTAAAAAGTTTTGCTTAATAAAATTTTTTTTTACCTCGGCGTTAATATAAATATATATGTATGTGTTCAATTAACAGTTGACTTTATTCATTTCTGATATTGTTTTAAATAACATATATGTATATAGACAATGAAAGTAATGCCTGCTGATCCTTAACATTCTTTTTTGCATTTTGTGCTTTCGTCGCCAGTACTTATACTTAAAAACTTATTTATTTAAATTCATTTTCTTAGTTTTATATATTATCTAAACATATTTTGTTTGGTGATTGGTTAAGTCCACCATACTTTGTTGTTACCGCCACTACTATTTAACGGATCGTCATATTGCTCATGTTTGATATTGACATTGTCATCATATTCCTCCAAATGGTCCTCCGCCATATAATCATCACCATCTGCAATTTGCGTTAATGTGCTGGGTTTAGTGTGATTTGTTATATTACTCTTCGTATTGGGGTTTTGGTGATCTAATTCATTTACACACCTCTCTAAGACACTCAGAATGCTAATTTTAGCTTTTAGTTTAACACTATCATTCAGTTTTCTCAAAGTCGGCACTAACGAAAGAGTAAAGGATATATCACCGTCGCGTACTTTTAAATTAGGATTTGCAGGAATATTTGATTTTTTTAATTCATTCATATTTCTGTTAGCGGACACGTTTTGTCTGCTTGTCGAAGAGCTAAGGCTAGTCTTATGTTTCAATGTCTGCTCATCTAGAGCACTGTCTTCTGGATCCATTTTATATACGCCATCTTCTTCTACTTGTTCCGTGGACTTTAGAAATGAATCCATATCAATATCAGTGTCATTGTCAATATAATTGCTGTTATCCAAAGGCTCAAAAGACTTATTACGTTTAAAGGGCGTTAATTTAAAACCCACAAATGGTCGCATAAATTCTAGATCATCGAAATATATATATTTTCGTTTCTTATGAGCTTCTCCTGCTTCCTGTAATTTTATTTCTCGATAAAAGTGATCCTTTAAATGCTTCCATTTCGTAGAAATTTCATCCACTGCAATAACAAATGGTACACACATTCATGTATGAATAAATTATTTAAAATTAAAGCTACACAATCAAAAGTCTTACTCCTAGCTTCTTTTTCTACATCACTGTAGCTTTGCCAGTCTTCTGGAGGCGTCAAACGTTCAGCTACTTCCATCCATAATTGATGCTTATGTTCGCGTTTTGGATGTACCAGTTCATCTCTGTTGTAAATTCCAGGCCTTATTTTGACTTCTTTAATCAAATCTTTAGGATGAAAACCGCTCATTTTCGAAGTTGTCTACACACTTTATTTATATTCTAGTGGCTTTTTTCAGCTTTTTTATGAAAATTCTCAACTCTTTATTTAGCGTTGTTAAAAACGCCATTTAATGTACTATGAATAATAAGAAAATACAAATTGGTGAAGCAAGGAAGGTGTTGTTGTCAGCATACTTGATTGTTGTTTAAAATGTCAAAACATGTACATGTTAAAGAACATCTAATTTTTGCGTTGTGGGTGAAATTGGTAGATTTGCTCGCCAATTAAATGCTCATCTACCACTTAAATAAGCCACTACTTATTGCTGCCAATTGAATATATGACAGTTCTAAGAATCTTGACATCTGGAAATTATTTTACAATTAGGCATCACTGAAATAATGTTCTAAGTACATATTGTGTATACATTTCGGGTGCAAACAACAAAAGCTGTGCAAGCCGAAATCATATCAGGCACTACTGCAAGAGGAGGTAAAAGTTTGTATTTAATTGTTTTAGACTTGTTTGATATCAGCGTATTGAATTTTCATAAGAAAAGAAGAATTAAAAATACTGCAAAGCAAATAAAACTATCGAACAGCTGTTTAAGTTTTGGCAATAATTCACCTTCCAGCATCACCATCTAGCTGTGAAATTTTTTCTTATTAATAGTAACCTTTAGCAGGGAGCATTACTAAGGTTTTTGTCTCTGCTGGTATTTATCCGTGACCAACATTTTATTCAAAGTGTTTCATTTAAAACGCATCAACATTACAATAATACAATTTGTGAAATTACTTCCTTCACTTGACCAAAGTATTATTTATTTTTTTTTTACGTATAAAAGATTGAATGAGCATGACCTGCGAGGCTCATGTTCCCATAGGCTTAAATTGGGTCTAAATAAGCAACGTTTTTTAACATTGTTTAAAAAGTACTTTATTTAATTTTTTTTATTGGTTTCTTTAATATTTATATTAATTGCAAAAGTGTTTAGTGTTTAGTTTATTTTCTATAATGAGTATTTTAGGAATAAAGTAAAATGGGTTGGTTGAGTGGTTCTTGCAATTGATTTTGCAAAAATGCAAGAGTTAAATATCAGAAAACTTTTGCTACTATCTGCGAAATGTTATTATTATCGCTTTACAATCTAGTAACAAATACATAAATTTGCTAATTGATTACATAAATTTCCAGTTTGCTAACTACGGTTGTAAGTATGTAAACTATTTTATATTGACTCTTTTTGAAGACCATTTGCATGAAACACTGAACACTGATAATATTTCTTTCACGTAGTTTAATTCTAATATTTTTCTGCCGTTGGCACCATCAATAGTTCAGCTATTGTTACATGTAGTGGGGTACCCAAAATGAATGTAACTCCATTGGCCACATCTTCCGGCTTAAGTATTTCTTCGCATTCCGGTAACTTATTTAAGTGTTCTGCCCTAGAACTTTTTATGCCAAAATCGGTTTCGGTTAAGCCGGGACTAATAGTCTGAAAATAAACATATAATCAATACGGTAAATAATTTTACTTATTTTATTAATGAATTATTTGTGGGATGTGAGGATTCTGCATGTATGTATGGACATATACATATATAAAATAAAATTATTTGAGTTGGAAGTCGAGAACATTTAGATAAAATACTTATTTTATAATCCATAAGGGTTGCAGAGTTGTATTTTCGTAGTCATTGTGTCCAGAATAGTGTTGGATACTCAACAGTTTATATACTTAATGAATTCCTGTCCAAATTTTCAAAACATACACACTCATCATATGCTTCTCTAAATATACAGATCTAACTATATTTTTAGTTTCACGAATACCGATTCAATTATTTTAGTGGGCAGTAATACCGGCCTCTACAATGCACGTGATGCAAACTTTTAAGAGATAAATGTCAGATATCTCATGAATATCATTTGGACGGTTTGGATAAGAAAAATACTGTATTGTTAGTAGATTCAGTTATAGCTGTTTTAAAATTCCTTACAGTCGGCTGAATAGTTTTAAAGGAATGGAAGCATCCTCCTCATCCTGCTTCTAGTTGAAATTTTTAAAATATCTGCATCCTAAGTACTGTATATTTCCATATCAATTTGAGTGTTCATATCTCATGAAAATCGCTTGTATTTTTAATGTATCGGTTGTATTATTTATTTTTTCTTGTGGAAAATACCAACTCCTGCCAATTTTTAGGGATATAGAGAATAGTTTACAACCTATTTCAGTCTTACCGAATATATGTTTGTATTTAAAAAATTCAGAATATCACTCTTGCCATTTCGAAGCAGCTCCATTCCAAACGCCGTGACAACAGAATTGCTAAACGTACATACATACAAATTTATGTATGTATGTATATAACATTTTATAATTATTTACATATGTATGTATATATAATGTGATTTGTAAATTTGTAAACTAGTAAGTTAGTTAAGTTTTGTTCACCAGATATCCTCTTACACAAATTCCACATACGTGTAATTGAATTCGTTTATTACAACGATGGTTTTTTACCAAACAAATGAAGAGAAAAGTGCCGTTAGTTCAATAAACCCCTCCTAAGCATGCCCACATATGGAAATGTACACTATTACAAACATTCACAAAGAGCAAGAAAGTTTAATGTTCAGTCCTAATAAAACTCTCTCATGTTTCTTTAGTTCGTGTTCTCTTTTCATAGTGTTTGGTTGGCAGAGTGAAATTGCGCGTTGTAATTAAATGATTTGTTAAGTAAAAGTGAAGGAAATTTATTAAAATTAGTGTTAAATTAAACGGAATAAAATGTATAATTAAATTGTGAAAAAATGAAAGTGTTTGGCGGTGTGGATTAGGAATTACAGGCCTGCAAATATTCCAATTGGATCGTACGATAGATGTATGTAAAGGAAATGTAAAAACTATTGTGTCTGTGCTTACTTTTTGATTTGCTTTTAAGAGAGTCAAGGCTTAAGATGTATGGCAACAATATATAAATTTATGTATAGTCGTTATTTGTCTGGGAAAAGTACTTGATGCAGACCTCTGTTGTATAGAGTAATGAATTGTAGTCAACAATAAATAAACTAAATGGTAACAATTAGAGTTTGTGGTTATACGTAGATACATTTAAATACATATGTATGTACATACATATCGTTGGTCTAAGGTAGAAAGTGCCTAACTCGAATTTTTTTATTCTACATATATGTACGTATGTATATATTTTAGTGATTTCTCTGAATATTAAGTTCATATATTCAAATTACTTAAAAAGTCTAATAAAATATTTTTTTTTAAATTTTTTTTTGAAAATTTTGAAGTATTGTAATTCTTTTCAGCTTTTTTTTTATATAAAAAAATTTAAATATATAATTTTATTTTTCGACGTTTCGCTACTTCTTTGTGCAACATCATCAGGAATAATATTAATTCTAAAAAAACTTAGTTTTTCCTAATACATACATGTGTACATATGGATGCACACACATATGTATATATATATATAGAAAACCAATTAAACTATCTTATGTAGTAAATGTATACATATATGTATATACATAAATATATATGTATGTATATGTATTTATTAAAAAATTAAAATTTATAAATATTTAATAATTGTTTTTTTATTTTTTTAATTAATTTTTTTTTTTTTTTAAAAATTTTTTTATTTTTTAATTTTTTTATATTTTTTTACATTTATATAAATATATATATATGTATATATGTGTGTGTATATAAATGTATATATAAAATATATAAAAAAAATAAAATAAAAATAAATATTATTTTTAAAATAAAATAAAAAAATAAAAAAAATTATTAAAAATAAAATAATTAAATATTTATAAATTTTAATTTCTTAATTTTTAACAGAGGACCTTGAGCTGGAAAGAATTATAACACTTTGAAAAGTCTATGGCAAAAGACGAGTCATGGGTTTCTATCTGATACGTAAATATGTATGTTAATAGATATATAGCTGCTTGTGTATATAACTAACGTATGTATGTATGTATGCATGTAATTGCATTTACGGTTGAAAACCATGCAAATAATTTTTTTTGTAAATTAAATTGATGGCATAAATCAATAAAAGCAAACTTACCGATAGACGCAACAACTTGTCTTCAAACATTTCTCGGCGCAACACCTCATTGGTGGCTCTTAAAGCATGCTTAGCAACCGGATACAAATTGAATCCACAGTCTGGTATATGCTTAGGCACCATATGACCCAACAGACTGTTCACATTAATTACATGACATTCCTCGCCAAAGGCCATTGCCTTTTTCATTAGTCTATAGGCTTCTTTGGTACAATATATAGACCCCATTAGATTCACATCGATCATGCGTTTGAGGGCCTCGTCATTGCCAGCGTCCAATAGACGGGAAAATTCAATCATGCCAGCATTGTTGACCAGCACATGCATACGCTGGGCGAATCTCTGCTCTAGCCAATGAAAAGCTGTACGTAACGAGGGCAGAGAAGTCAAATCGCATTCTCGTGGAAAGAAACGTTCTTGTTGGCCTGCTGGCAGTTCAGCTTTCAAGTCTTCCATATGCTTAAGTTTACGTGCTAAACCAATAACTACCATATCGGCTTGCAAAAGGTGTTGCGTTATGGCCCAACCAATGCCAGAACTGGCTCCCGTAACCACAGCCACTTTTCCACGCCAACGTTCCATACTGTTATTAATATTTTTCAAGCTTTAAATTACTTTTTGCACTTTTATTGATTTCAATGTTTTGTTTCGGCCGTTTCTTTTCCTTAGTTGCTTACCGTTCGCCAGTACTTTACGTTCTAATGTTAACTGAAAGCCTGTAGTTAATGTATTATCGAGTTTTTATAATAATTTGTTGTAATAAAGCTAATAAACCAATATTGTTTTTGTTGTTCAATTTTACTGTCTAAAAGCATTGAACTCAAGTTAAACTGGTTAAATTTTTATTTTCAGATTTATTTACTTTTAATTTTGTTTCAAATCTCCTTTAAATCTGTTGTTACCGTTTTGTTTTTAATATTAAAGGGGGGAGTGAGGAAGGCCCAATTACTTGTACTAAAATTTTAGAACACGATTCGTTTTTTCTTTGGTGATTCATTAAAATTTGCTTCAACTGCAGTTTTAGCGGTGAATGAACGCATTTTTTTTTTGATAATGTTGACTGACGACTTGTAACAAGTTGTCTGACCATCAATTGGCGGAAATTTTTTTCTGTAAATCATCAAAAGTGTTTGAGAAAATTCTTATGAAATATACTATACTTTTATTTAATCAATTTTACATATAGAAAGTAAAGGCGATAATTCTGGCAGAAATAAGAAACACCAAAAGCGTTCGATTTACTTGTATTACAATAAACAGCAAGTGGGCATATTTATTATGTGAAAGATCTTGAGATTTTTATTCGAAAAATTTCCATAGGAAATCTTAATCTCTAATTAAACCGCGCTTTTTTCTTTATGCACTCTTCAAGTCCGCTAATACGCAGCGAAACGGTTACTGAGATAAGTTTGATATTTTAAACTTAATTTATTGACTTTTTTCACAAAAGCAATTTCTAGTTGTGTTTCATTTGGACAAGTGCAAGGAAACAATTTGGTATGGTTTCCTTACAAAATACTTTTCGAACTTGCACAACCAAAAGATGTAGGCCATCTTCTAGCCTCCAGAAGTGAAGGCTAAAGTTGTGATATCGGTCATTAGAACTATATCAGATTTCCCACAAGGAGATAAAGTAACAACATAGAAATTTTTCCGTTTTTGAACCCTCTGTACTATAATAAGGGCAATCAGCCATACCGTGATAGTGACATTGACGTTCACAGTCGATAAAAATTATTTTATTTAATTATAAATAGATGTGTAGATGACTTGCAATAATTTAAATTATTTAAATAAAAAAGTTGATTAGAAATTTATGTTTTCCAAATAATTTCAGTTAAAATTTATTGTTTTTTAAAATTTACTGTTTATTATTATATTTCTTTATTACTATTATAAATATTTTATGCCTCATGGAAGACTGTGCAAAATACCGTCATCATATTCTAATTAATATTTTCTAATATTAAAATTTGTAATAAAGCTTAAAGAATTTTGATTTTCATTACCTGAGTAGATGTTTCAATTACTAAATTATTTGCATCCAATTTCAATTTTGATCAAAGTTTTTATTAAAGGTCTCTGGTCGATTTTACTTATTTCATTTTTAGCAAGTAATTTTTAGCTTGAGTGTTTTTTACATTTAAAATATAATAATTTATAAAATTTACTCTAGATTTAGTCTCGTTTTCGTTGAATTGCATTAACTTTGATATTGCTTGGGGTTTAATGAGTAATAATTATGAGCTGGTAACCAAACTATTAAAAATTCATATAAATTAAAACTTTATATAATTATGAATTTAGCAAATATGCAAAATACGTTATTTTATCTTGTATACTTTAAAAAAATAAAACAATCTGATAGAGGATTAGTAAGTATTTCCCCTTAAAATAAGCAAATCACATGCTTTCTGTTAAAATTGAATTTCTACACTTCTATACCTTCATCCGAACGTTTGCCTTGCTTGATAAGCGCTTCTTCATTTGTTAATTTAGTCTTTTCGGTTCTCGTGTGCCAAACGAAAACTTCTTTGCAATTATTAGCTAATGGCTGCAATTCGGCTCGTGTTGTTAAATGCCTTAAAATTTCACTTTCCTGATAACCACGCTGCACTTCATAGCTAAAAGTAGCCTGAGGATATTTGAAAAATAAGTCCATGCTTATGGCAAAACCGGCCATATCAATAGGGAAAGGTCTTTCAGGGCGCCAAGCTGCATTAAAACCAATAACTTCGTTGGTGTCTTCGTTGAGTATAGGCTTCTCCACCATTAGACCACCAACTAAACCTACAGGCCACACACCAACTTTTCCCCTTTCAATCTTAGCCATTTCAGCAAACAATTCTAAACTGTAGGTGTTATCGTCGTCCATGAAAAACGCAATGCTATGCTTATCGGGGTTAGCATTAGTGCGTATCCACGACAATGCTGCATTCCTTTGCTCAACTCCGCGGGGTTTAATCCAATTCGGATCACTATGTTTAAGTTTAAAAGCCTCCGGCGTCTTAGTGTTTAATTGTGTTGAACGCTGTGTCAAACCGGCTCGTTCTAGGAGATTCCTCACTAACGGAGTGGTCACCTCAGAGTCTTCTACTATCACCCAATATAAATTTGGCATCAGCATAAAAATGTGTGATAATCTAAGCCAACAAATTTCAATGCCATTAATAATGTACTATTTTAATGATTTTTGCTACGAGATGACAACTCACCTTGTTAATTCGGCTTTTTGATGTGGCCTGGCGTAGGTGGGTGTTATGCAGTATATTGTTGGCAATTCCTCATCCTGTTGCTTGGCATACATGGCCTGTAGATAGGCCGGTCCTTGGCAAAATTTTTTTCCATTGCGGTGTACAATTAATAAAATAACCAGGAATACAATGATCAATACTAAAACCTGTCTGGGCTTTATGCGTTTTTCTGTCATTTTATATGGATTACACAAGTTTGCTTTTGTTTTTACACACGCTGTAATTTACAGAAATACTTTTCGGCTGTCTTACACGTAGATAATATTTGAGATGAAATTATTTTTTAAGTACTTATATCGCAATTATTAGTGATAAGTAAAAGTAAACAAAACTTATTTGCTAAAAACAAAAACAACAAAACTGTCGGAGAAATGACGGCAAACGCATTGATTGTATGTTGCCACATTTAAAAAAGGAATCGATGTAATTTAAAAACAGTGTTGGAAAGTGTATAAGGAAAAGTTTGAGAAGCTTTGCTTACTAATGATGTCGTTAATTTGAAAGTATTTTCTGATACAGTTTTTACAAACTCCATTTTAATGATGATTTTAAAAATTTTAATATATAAACATTTTAATTAATATTATTAAGGACCACCCTGGCCTGAAAATAATTAGAAAATAATTATATTAACTTTTTTAAATGAAATAAATGTTATGACTTCATTATATTAAAATATTTTTTTCTACAAATTTTATTTGAAATAAAATTTAAACAACATTTTTGGGAAAGTATTCAAAATTAAGTTTTGAAAAACTTTAAATTTTTCATTTCTGCTGTAGAGGCCTCTAATTTTCCATGAAATTTACTTAAAATATCCCTAAATATTCAGTTTGGAAGTATTTGTTATTGAAAAGTTCCTTGTTATCGACTTTGAATTGAAAAATTACATGAATTTTTCTTTTTTAATTTTATAATAAATAAATGACAACATATGCTTAATCTAAAATATTGAAAGATTGAAAAGATTTAAAGAAATATCGTGTGCAATAGAAATTTGATAGATTTTCGTTTATTGTCTACAAATGTGTTTTTAGTCAATTACCACGATATGCTTGCTTACATGAATGAGAAAGGAAAGATTAGTCCGGTTTTTAAACACAAGCAATATTTTTTTGTTGGAATTCTCATTTAATGAAATTTAGTTTTCATTAAATAAATGAAATATTATTTTGATTGGAAAGAAATAAATGTTATCCATTATAAAAGTGATATATCAAGTATATGTAACTAAAATCATTAATATTATTTTCTAATATATGCTTTACTTAAGCAGTAATAATAGCATATTTAAACAAATAAATTTTTTGAAGTTATGCCTTTAAGTGGAAGAGTGTTTAATTAAAACTTTGTCTTAAATTTGAAATTTTTCTTAAAAATTATGCTAATTTTTTTTTGGAGGCAAAAGAGTAAAGCAGAACAATTTCTGAACATTTTTCCTGTCCAAAGAGATAATCAATAAATTATATAGGAAATTTCTTTATTATTCCATTAGGCTTACTTATTTTTCGATTACGCTTTTTTAAATTAAACTTCTCAAAGATATTTGGTATATATTTATTTATTATATTATTTATGGTGTTATTTTCTAAAATAAAAATAAAATTAATACGGTAATAAAGAAAAGCTTCCAAGTAGTTTAATAATTAGCGTTTTGTAAATTTTTTTATTAGTTTTTAGATTCTTGTCATAAATACAGTTATTATGAACAAAATTTAAAATTATTAAATGCATTTTTATTATTGTAATAAGTTGTTATTATTTCCGTTTATTACTTTTAAAACATACACAGTTATAGATTTTTTATGCAATTATTATAATAAATTCGACATGCATTTTAAGGTATGTATCATTAAATTATATAATACACTTAATAATTTTTGTATTTTTTATTATCTGTTTTGTGTATATGAATGTAAATTTCTTTTATATCGACGAAAAAATAATATTTGTACAATTCTCCATCATGTAACATTTAAATGGTTTTTTATGGCTTAAATATTTCCTCTTTTCGTTATTTTTGTTAAAAAGCTCGTAAAAGGCGCTTGATTTTAGGCAAAATAATTCTTAATGGAAAAGATGTAAATAAAAACTAAACTGCAATTAAATAAAAGTTTATAGTAATTTTTATTTGATTTCCATTACAAATAGTTATCTGGTTTTTTTTATTTGGTTTTACATATGTATGTGTGTATGTGTAAGTGGTGAAAAAGTATTTTTTTTTTCATTTCACTTAAGTAAAGATTATTTCACTTACTTGGCTAATAAATACATTGACTTATAATTAATTTAAGCTATACTAGATTTTCAAATTTATTGTTAATTTACACAAGTTTTATTTAAAAGAACAAAATGAAAATATCGAAACAAAGTTCATTTCTTATGCTTATATACTCAGTTTAAACGAACAAAAAATACACTGCATAAAAATGCAAATTTTTCAATATTATTATTTTTAAAAAAAATTTATCTTAATTTCACTTCCATAAAAACATCATGAAAAAAATAAGTTTGAGACGAAACAAATTTCATTAAAAATGTTAAAAGATTTAAAAATTAAAAAAAAATATTTCTTCTTGTGATCAGGCAATAGTATAGTTATTTCCCACATTCATGAATACGTTGTTGTGTGCAATTCTTGTATTTTTTTTATCAGTGTTAGAAATATTGTTGGTTCAATAAACCTCTTCACAGCATTGTAACAAGCTATACACACTCACATGTTGGAGAGAGGGTTCCTTACAATTGCACAACTGCTACACACATACTTATGTATGAATGAGTAAGATAAAAATGAATGCTCTCTCTTGACCACTCTCAGAATTGTTCAGTTCGTGTTC
This sequence comes from Ormia ochracea, assembly GCA_963402855.1. Lineage (NCBI taxonomy): Eukaryota > Metazoa > Arthropoda > Insecta > Diptera > Tachinidae > Ormia > Ormia ochracea. Next base: position 15,995,788 of record OY727107.1, on the reverse strand, counting down.
ACTTTTCATTGCGTTCAGTCGGCGGAGTGCAAGTGCCCAAAATAATGAAAAATTTGTTAAATAAAAGTATAGGAAATTTATTAAAATTTGTGTTAAAATAAAGTAGATAAAATGTATAATTAAATTGTGGAAGAACTGAAGTGTTTGGTGGTGTGACCTAGGAGTTACAGGCATGTGAATATTCCAAGTGCATTGTATGAAAAATGTAAGTAAAAGAGCATCTTTGTTGCTTTTTTTTTATTTTTCTTAGAGGTATAAACTACATTTTTGCCTTTCCAACACTGTTTTTTGCTTCGTGTCGTTTTTTGTTTTTGTTGAGTTTGAAGGTCAAGGCTTTTTTTGTTTTTTTCCTTGATATCGCTGTTTTAGTATTTGTGGCCAGACTTCTTAACTTGCAAATTTTTTTTATTTGAATTCTTTTTGTATGTGTTGTTTAGAATTTCTTATCTGTGTAATTTATATTACAATCGGGATATTTGTTGTTGCTTTTAGGGATTTGGTTTTTTTTTTGTTTTGTTTGCCTATACTGTGTAAACAGTAGAAAGTAAAATTTACTTAAATAATTTTTTCTTGCCTTCTCAATATAAGCAATTGAATACAAAAATGCTTTTGGCGTATATGAACAAATGCTAACAAAAGCCAATAAAGTAATTTATGAAATATATTAAAGTTTTTAAGAAAATATTATAGAGCTGGAGTTTCCATAAAAGAGAAGGTACTTGCTAAGCTTTCCACATGCTTCGGTGTGTACGACTGCTCAAACGCCAAAACTAAGGTAGTCGAACTTATTATCTCAGAAATTCTCGATCTTCCGTTGTGGTTCTACTATAGACAAGGCACACTCTGGAGCAATTTATGAAGAACTCCAGCCCATAACAGAGGCGCAATACAGACGGTTGAACTACGAAGGGAAGTTGACGCATAATGTGATTTCTATAGATCTTCACGTCGATAGCTCCATTGTTGGACACAAAAACATTTTATTGTTTGGTAAGAACCTCGCGGTTCTCATTTAAAACAAAAATAGTATATTTCAAATTATAGAATTAGCTGGAGTAATGGTTATCCGAAAAAGCTTTATGCTTCCACTTAATATTGTGGCATATTCCAATGATATATAGGTACCATTCCAAAAACGTATTATTTATTTTGTAACTACGTCAAATAAATCTTTAGGTTATAGCTTATGATTCTAAGATAAGATCGGGTGATTTTTTATTTTTCTTTGTGGTTTAAAATTTTTGTACCACTCTTCCCTTATAAACTGATTGTTTACTGTGAGTTTGATTTGTTTCTACAGACTTCTATTGATATATTTGGTAGACTGGAAAAGGTAAATTGTAAGGATATCTGGAGAATCAAAAACAGAGCAAAGACTTCATGAAGTTGTACTTTAGTTAAGGAGAAATATTTTCTTCTGATATCCTTTTCAGAATTTTTAAATTAATTTTTTGAATTTTACTTTAATACATTTTATCTGTTTCCATAGTTTGTAAGCAGGCTGTTTGATACCACTGTTTGCCCGTGCCCAGGCTTGCTTTTTTAATGAAAGTACTTTTCTTGCTTATTAGCCACTCACAAGTGTTGCCAACTTGCAAATATTTACAATAACCATTTTCGTAACCGCAATTATTTGCTTGAACTTTTTTTTTTAAATTAAAGAAATAATATTGCGCAGTCCAATTTTTTTAAGTTGTTGTAAACATTTTTTAATGCAGTGTATTTTGAAAGAAGATGATATCGAATTATTTAAATTATACTTACAAACATGGTTTTTATTTCGACTACGTTGGCATTAATTTTAATATAATTTTTTTTTTATAATTATTCGCTTGAAGTCACAATTTTTATGTTTTAATTAATAAATTTACTTAGCAAATGTTATTTTACAAAGTTACAATGCAAATAATTAAAACATAATCTTAAACTTGCGTTACCCTATTAGATTCTTGAGGGTTCGCTTAAACTTTGAGGTTAATATTGAGCATTTTTTTGTTTTTATTAAATACAAAAGGAGTAGGGAGTGCAGCGCGGAGCTGGCTGTGCAAAATGAATTTTTTTAAAGTGTTGTTTATGTGAATATAAAGTATATAAAGTAAAAAAATATAAAAAAATTAATAAAAATGTCTGGGCATGAATATCGTTAATCGTAAGTAGAAAGGCCCTAAGTGCCAATATGCATATGAATCGAATGTAAAGCAATCAAAAGAATCAGTAACCACTTTTGGAAAGAATCATAAAATATTTCTAAAAATTACTAATTTTATGATTTTACAAAAAATTACAGAGCAAAATGTATATCGTTAGTGTCATGTATAACGGCCGTATTTTGAATTTTTTTCTCCTTCTTTCTAAATCTTCTTTAACTGCAACAGCAATGAGCTCTTCGCGCTTGAACTTCGGCAAGTTGGCATTGAACATTGCCGAACATTTTGCTGGCATTGAACGGAGTGTACATTGAAATCGCTAGAAAAAATCTATTGAAAAAAAAATTCGAGTTAGGGCCTTTCTACTTGACATCAAAGATATATATATAATTTTTTTTGCTTTACTAACTCAACTTGCAGGAATCGAACCCGCGACTTCCGCCTTAGTGGGCTGGTATGAGTATGTCTACAAAAAATTTTCTCTCATTACTTCTCAGAAATGTCCAACTCCTTTTATATTTAATTATTATTAATTGAATACCTTTTTGCATATTTATTTATTTTATGAATTATTTCTAATTTTACATATTTTTTTATTTTTTTTTTTTTGTATTTCTTATAAGCTGAAATTTTATTCACATAAGCCACAATTTACACTTAAATTTATTATATTATGTCTATGTAATTTTCGTGAAATATTATTTTTTTGTTAATTCAATTAATTTATTATGAAACTTATGCCAAAATGTTGAGTCTTGTCAATTTGTCATGTAACTATTTAAGTACCAATCAAATATACAAATAAATTTCAGAATAGCATCATGTTATTGGCATAAAAGCCTCGAGCTGACGTGGTATCTTTCTAATATTTATAAACGAGAATAATTATATATTTATATAGGATTTTTAAGTATTTTTACAGTCTTTTTAAATAATTATAAATTTTTATTTATTTATTTTTATTTTGTGGAATACTGGATAGAAATCGAAAATCAATTGTTTTAAAGCGGCAAAGTGGCTTTTAAAGTTTTCAATTATAGTTTTGTAATTGGCATTTTTTTAACGCCACCAAGCAAAGTGACAGCAATTTGACATACAGCTGGTAGAAACATCCATGACATCTTAGAATAAGCTTCTTTTAAGCTTTTAAGCAGAATGTGGTAAATTTTTATAGTATCACTATTCTGCTTTTGTCTACCAGTGTTGCCACTAAAAAAAATTTTTAGACTTGTTTTTGCGTTAAAAAAACTCCAAAAATTTCTTTACGACCAGCAACTCTTAAATATCAATTTAATATCAATGATATCGTAGAGAAGAGTTTCTTTTCGGCCTTTGGGGAGAATCTAATAAATTTTTAATTTTTTTCACTATTGGCAGTGTTGCCACAAAAAATTTTTTTTGAGTGGTTTTTTGCGTTAAACAACTCCAAAAATTTCTTAATGCCCAGCAACTCTTAAATATTAATGATATCGTAGAAAAGATTTTCTTTTAGGCGTTTGGGGAGAAGGTGGAAAATTTTTAATGGCATAACTATTTAGCACGTAGCAACCACTGTTGCCATTAATTTTTTTTTTCAAATTGCTTAAAGCCGAACAGCTCTTGAATATCAATTTTATATCAAATTTCGCTATTTCAGTCTGTTTTTGAAACTTTTTCAAAGTACACTTAAAGTATGTCATGGCTATATCTATCGCATGCGATTTATCAATTGCGTAAAGTCGTAAGCATGGCTGGAAATTAGACCCGGCAGACGACGAGATTTTGAAAATTAGCCTTGTAATTTATTATGCTTCGTTTTTTTTTTTAGAAAAATTTGGAAAAAAATGCCCACATTCGGAGCTCGATCATGCTTCATATTTGATCTCTGGCTTTCCAAGTATGCTCACATATGGAAATTGTCGGGGAGTTTTGAATATTGAATACACGCATACATTAATAACTAAAGATCTTAATCTAAAATGTTAATTTATAATCGAATAGATGGCATGTGGCTGTTATGAAATTCGAAACTAATAATGTTCAAATGCACTTAAGAAAATTAAATTATTAATAATTAATTAAGGCCTTTAAAAAAATTATTTGCAATTGATTTAATTACACAAGCGTAACAAGCTCCTCAGCTCTTCTCCTTCACAATTTCAATATTTGTACATTTTAAGTTTGTAAACACTTGCGATTTTAATACTTTCAATTTCTTTCAATTCTTAACTAATGAGGAATTTCGTTAAAAAAATATAAATATAATTACGTAATTAAAAATCACTTAAGGAATTTAAAACATAATTTTATCTTAATTTTAAGGTTTTTTTTTTCTAAAATAAACATTTTTACTTTTTCTTATACAAGAAAAAAAAATTCTTATACAAGAATTTTTATCCATTCAAGCATATTCATTGCCGATATATTAGAAAGGACTTTAATTATATATTTCGTGTATTTTAAACATGATTTAAATTCGCAGCTAAAACTTTGTTCTTTTGCCTTTAATTGTCTGCTCTGCGTATTCTGTTGAAGCCAATTTATACTGCAGAATTTTTACCAATAATTTCACCGCTTCGGGAATGCACAAATTTGCCATCAAACTCAACTGTGGAATTTTGCTTTAAACTTCCAGTCGGTGTTTGTAGAGGCTGCTTTTCGTCTCTAAGAGGGTAGAAATAATTTAAGGATGTGGTGGAAATAAGATTGGGTTTTAAATTTTTTATTAAAAAAATTCCACAAATATATTAAATTTACAGATTTAAAAAACTGACAGAAATTTTGTAAATATTTTGTAATATTAAATGGAATATGCAGATCTGTTCCGATACTCGCTCGCTTTATTATATGTCAGTAATAGAAAATTTGATGTGATCGATATTTATCTTACAACGATACTCTCAAAGTTCAACCAACTTCACTTTCTAGAAGGTGGTAGTGCCAGGCCAGGCCCTAGGTATTCAGGGCGTAACGCCTACTCATGCAATGCATTTTGCCAGTGCCAGACATTGTTCAGGATAAGATTTTATTAATTGCTTTTTATTTTGCGGATGAAGTGCTGTTGCAGAAAAAAGGTGGACTAAGCAATATCTCCGATTAGATGTCAGGGATCAGTTAACCATGCATTCATCACTTCAACATTCCAACAGTGATTAACACATATGATATGAAAGCAGTTGGTAAACATTCATGAAAAGGTTTTATTTTTTAACTGCCGGTGGCAGGATTGGAACCCAGGACCTTAGCTATTCGTAGCTGAGACAAGATATTTGGTATAGAATGACTATTTAAAGCATTCCATTTTGGGATCCATTGCCGACATTATATTCCTTTGTAATTTCAATATGGGGATACGTAAAGTGTTGTTACCTCTCCCTTATATATAAGCTAAGCAAAAGTATTTGACGTACAATTTAATATCACAGCTGACTTTCAAAACGTCATATGATTTTTTTGCAGTAAACATGCCATAATTGACAAATCATACGACTGTGTAGGACTGTGAATTATGGGCTTAAGCGAACTATAAAGAAAAAGACGCTCTATTGTCCCACACCTTTTGTTCTCAGTTCAGCAACAACATAACCAGAGCTTTTGGGCGAGAATATCTTGTCAATCCCATTGCTAGTTTTGAAAAGCATGAAAGAATTAGCTTTGCATTTTAGTCATAAGTGAGCTCTTCCAGATTCAGCGTTGGCCCCCAAACGCCATTCAAGTTCAGCTCTTGGTTACCATTTTCAGTTATCATTCTCGTTTGTGTGTATGTGTTTAGTGAGGTTGTTGGGTTGGAAGAAACAGCTGATGATTGACACAGATGTTTATTTAGGGGGAATTTGAGAAATTTTCTTTTTTAAAGCGATTACAAGACTGGAAAGGAATCAAAATATTCTATTTTAAGAAATAAATCGTTTTTTCTTGGTTTTATTAAATAGGGTTTTCGGTTACACCTCAATCTGCCGAGTTCCCTGTTCTCTGTAAATTTAATATATTTTTGTGCTACATTTTGCATGCTTGTCAACTGTGTTTGGAGGCTGCTGGAAATATATTTTTGAAATATTTATAATAAAATTAAGCCTGATTTAATTGATGAAAATAAATTTATGTGTATATGCAAGTATGAGGTGGAATGATTGATTGATAAGTGGGTTGATTGAGGGTTAGTAAAAATAACTTATTAATTACGGTGTTAAGTAAAAATAAAGATTTATGCATTGATTGAGCTTTACGTACGATGGTGATGTCATTGGTGATCCACCTAATTTAACGGGTGGTGGTAATGGTAACGGTGATGGTGGTGGCTCCTTAACTAGCTGCCCACTGTAATAAGGTAGCGGGTAACGCGAACCATAAAGACTGCTTGGTTAAATTTGTGATATTTGTTTTGGTTTGTTTGAAGGGATTTATAAATGATTTTTTACGTTTATGTTATGATAAATGAATATTGATTTAGATATAAAGTTGTTGATATATATGAAAAAGGTGGGTGGGGTGGAGGTCAAGGGGTAATGAACAATGTTGAATGACATGAATGGAAAATAACTTAACGTTTTGAAATTGAAAAAACAAAATGTTTAAAAAATTTTGAATTTGTCTGTGACTACTGGGGTGGAGGTGGTGGTAGTACGGGAAAGGATGATTGAAGGTTAAGGACTTTAATGATAAAGACTTCATTTAATATTGCACTTAAATTTCCTTTTTTTTTTTTTCTTGAAAAAGTAAATTAAAAAAAAAATGAAACCTTAAACTAATGCTAATGAATTCCGATTGCTTGCCAGCGATCTGGGGCGTTGAAATACCCAATGATAATTTTGATCCAGATTATAAGCTATTATTTTGGTTAATTTTAGACTTAAAAAATGACAGAAAATAGATATAAAAAATGTATCTTGTTTATATATTTAGTGCAATATTATATGATTTGAATAATTATATTAAAAATTTCCATAATAGGAATAGTTTAAGCGTTAAACTCAATAACACAGAGTAGGAAATTGAAATGTAAGTCGTCTTAAGCTTACCTTCCCAATTTCGCCTCCTCATCAATTTCGGAGGGTGATCGTTTGGTGCGCCTGCACATACTGGCCATAACACCCATGTTGATGGTTATACAGCATAACAAGTCCACTATAAGAAGTAGCAGCAAGACGCCGCCAACTGCTATACCCACAATAGAGGCCGAGGAGAGCACTTGTCTTTCGGCCATTTGTATAACATCGATACCTAAGGAAATCAAGGATAGATTTTTAAACATTTTATCTCATTCGGTAATGCATGTGTATATTTTAGTTGTTTCTTAAGTTAGGGAGAAAGTTTTTAGAGAGAGGGGGTTGGATTTGAAAGGTTAAATAAGTATATATATTTTTTTTGCTTAACATCTCTCGAACTAAACTCTAAAATATCTCTTTCACATTTTATAAATTTATTCTTCATACATATTGCAATGGAATGCTTATTTTATGTGCGGTAATTATTATGCTGTGTCTGATGGAGAGAAAATTTCATGAAGAAAAGATTTTTACGTGGCTTGCAGTTACATTCTATTTAGTGATCTTTACTGATCCTTTTTCTTATAGTAAAGCAAAATTACTTGATCTGCCACTTTAAGTAAATTCCAATGGGCATGCATTAGTGTGGTGAGGGGTTTGCTGGTTAAATAGTCTCGGCTTACAATTTTCAATGCTTTAATTAAGGAGTATACGAGAATTATTATTATTACAAAGTGGAAACTGGCATAAGTGGCTTTTGACAGCATAGAGTGTATGAAGTTATACTTCCCAATTTACGTTGGGGAACAGTTTTTGTAATACAGAATAATTTTTTTTTGTTTCTTTTTCGCTAAATTTCAAGTAGCAAATTTGACAGTTTGGTAGGTAGTTTAGTATTATATTACCAATACTAAACCAAATTTGAAAAGTATTTGAAAATATATAGCCGATTTTTTTACCTCTTCGCTGTTCAACCAAAATAAATAAATTCTAATTTCATCATTTCGAATGCTAATTTGTACTTTTCGTTGCCATTCCCTGCCATTATGTTTCTGAGCAGAAATTTTGTATTACTTCTTCGCTTAGAGAATCAGCTGATTAAAAAAAAAATAAAATAAAAAAAAAACATTGAAATTGTGAACAAAAATTTTTCGTACAAATACTTTTTCTGCTCTAAAAGAAAAGAACCAATTGTGATTCTAATGTTTCATGTATTCACATCTTTGGCTGTTGAAAAGAGTCTGATTTGGAGGAACAGCTGATTGTCAAACTTAATTATGACTCTGTATAGGGTAAAAGGTGTTATTGGATATACATATATTTATCTCTGATAATGAATGAGAATCTAATTAAAAAATTAACAAATTTATGTTAATAAATTATGTAACGAGGGGTGTTTAACTTGGCCTTTGTTGAGTATCAAAAGTTTGAAAAACGCAACACGTAAAAAGTAACACGTTGTCGTGTGAAAACGTATTACGTTGCATCCTTCAGCTTTATGCCAAAGCTATTTAAAATACACAAATTTAGAAGAGCAACTACTTCTGATATTCACATTTCAGTGCTGCCAAGTTCAACACTTTTTTGGTGCTTACTAAACATATCGTCAGATGCGTTTCACTTGGCATGTTTATGAATAAAAAGTGAATACTTTACATGATAAATTAGGATTTAATTTGTGAATTTTCAAATTAAGAAAACAGGGGTTTTAAATAGTTGTCTTTAAATAGTCTGGATATGTATTTCCGGTCGGTGCAGATATTAAAATAAATATATCTGGTTGATCACGAAATGTATTTAATGTAATCTATATATTTAATGTATTGTATATATTTCACTATATATCTGTCAACCAGATATATAGTGAAATAAACGAAACCAGATATATAGTGAAATAAACGAAATCTGGTTGACAGATATATAGTGGATAGTCTGGAAATGTATTCTGCATTTCTGTATTTTATATATCGAGGGCTGTTAAACAATTGTTTTTAAACAGTCTGGAAATGTATTTCTGGTAGGTACAGATATTTTTTTCATTCTATATCTGGCAGATCATATGAATTTTGTTATGTCCAGGGATATGAAACAGTCTGGAAATGTATTTCTGTTGGGTGCAGATATTTTTTTTCACTATATATCTGCTTTATTTCACTATATATCTGGTTGATCGTATGAATTTTATATATCGAGGGCTGTTAAATAATTGTTTTAAAACAGTCTGAAAATGTATTTCTGGTGGATACAGATATATATTTTACTATATATCTCGTTGATCATATGAATATTGTTATGTCCAGGGATGTTAAACAGTCTGGAAATGTATTTCTAGTGGGTATAGATATTTATTTCACTATATATCTGGTTGATCGTATGAATTTTATATATCAAGGGCTGTTAAACAATTGTCTTTAAGTCTGGAGATGTATTTCTGGTACGTACAGATATTTTTTTCATTCTATACCTAGTTGATCATATGAATATTGTTATATCCCGGGATGTATTTCCTTTGGGTACATATATTTACTTCACTATATATCTGCTTGATCGTGTGCATTTTATATATCAAGGGCTGTTAAACGATTGTGTTTAAGTCTGGAAATGTATTTCTGGTACGTACAGATATTTTTTTCATTCTATACCTGGTTGATCATATGAATATTGTTATGTCCAGGGATGTGAAACAGTCTGGAAATGTATTTCCTTTGGGTACATATTTTTACTTCACTATATATCTGGTTGATCGTGTGCATTTTATTATATTTCTTAAACTGGCTATGAAGAAATTTCTAGAAAAAGTAAATGAAAATCCGGAAAGGCTTGAAGATATCAAGGTCGGTCTAGCTGAAAAATCTTCTAAATGATTTCATGCTTTAATTTAGTATTAACTAAGTGACATGGTTCCTGCCCTCTGCTACTCTTCTAGCTAACACGTCCAACCGCTTTAGAATATTAAATTGTTTAATTTTGATGAAATAAAAAAAATCCTTTTTTTCATGAAATGTTTCCTCGCTGGCTTAAATGACTAACTTAACAACTAAAAGCAAACTCCAGTATGAATAATTTAGAATAAAAGTGTTTAGTTTTTTTTTTTTTGGTTTCCTTTTGTTGTTTTTTTACTTTTTACATTTTTGTGTGTGTATGAATTTTGAAATTTCGGATGTTTCGAAATAATTCTCAAATATAATTTACAAAATGAAAGATTACCAGAGAAGGGAACTGAAAGTTAAAAGTAAAGAAAAGGATTTTATGAAAAAAGAAAGCATTAATTCCACAACCAATTTGCCTTAAATTTAATTATTTATCAATTTAAGCATCATGCGTTAAATAATTTTTATAATAAATTATAATTGACAATTACAAACTCAGAAATCACAACCAATGCAAAAAAAATTTATTTCAGAACATAAAAAAACTATTGTTATTAAAAAGAAGACGTTTAAGCAAATGTTGTTATCGCTTTCGGGTGAAATTATTATGGAAAAATGTTTATACAAATATTAACACAAGCTTTAAATTAGAAACTATTTTAAAAATTCTGATAAAAAGCTGTATTTTTATATATTTACAGTGTGAGTTCTATCAATGTAAGTGATAATTAGGGGGGTTTCTTTAAATGAATGCTAATAAATATATTTGTTATTAGTATTATTTTTATAAAATTTGTAATTTGTTAAATTGTTAATAAGCAAGTAAGTTTCTTTTCTTTATATTACCTTGTGTTTTACAGCACTTTTTATAAAACTTTTCGAAAATTACCGCTAAAAATTTCAGTTTGTAGAAGGAAAAAATATATATAAATCTTGAGCTCTCTCTCTCTCTCTCTCTCTCTGTCTCATCACTGATAATTATTTTCTTTTCTGGCTTACGCTGTTGAAAGAGAAGTATGCCTAATATACATACATACATACATACATATATATGGTTTATGACGGTGTTCATATTAAAGTGTATTTTATATATATACTGTTATTTATTGTGATTAGTGGTTAGACGTATTCGAAACATTCCCACTGTGCGGCCGTTCCATTTTTATTTATAATTTATTTTGCCGTTTTAGTTTCGTTGAGTGATTTTTCTCTCCCACTGTTCACTTTGCCTTCGACTGTTCGCTATTTATTCTACACAGTTCGAAATAGTATGAACTCTTGAACTTGCTGGTGTTGCCAACGCAGCTCGTTTACTTTGCTGTTATTAAATACACCGGGCTTAATAATTTCTTTAACACAAATTATTTTATTCAAATTTTACTTAATATTATTTAAATTTTATTGATATCTTTATCCATTTACTTCTGTTATATACATTTAAACGAAATATCTTTTAATTTTATTTATTAATGCTAATATTGATTAAAGAGGCGGGTTTTGATACACACTGTTTGAATGTTGCCACATATTAATAATTGAGAGTATTTTTTTTATTTTTCGTTTAGTTTTGTTTTTTAGCGAAAGTTTGTGTATTTTGTACATTCTTGTGGCGTGTGCCCGTTTGGCCGGCAGTGTGTGTTTTAAATTTCTCTAATCATAGTGGCCTTTGTAAAAAATTTAACTATATATTATATTTAAACTAGTGGAGTTACATATATTACGAATAAATATCATTCGTTTTTATAATGAGAGCATTAAGCCTGCTACGTTGGCCGTATCTAAAAACCTTGACCACAAATGTTAAATTAAATAAACAATATCTAGATGTTTCCGATTTAAACGATTTACCGAGGTCTAACCACTTCTAAGGTTAATGGGGCAACTGTTATCGCAATGAGGCTGTGCTATAATATATTTAATTTTTAAATTTCGCATTTAGTTCTTTGATTTCGCTAAAGATATTTTTCTCATAATTTTGCTTAAAATATATTATGTAATCGTTAATCGAATTTTGCTCTTTAATTAATATTTATTTTATTGTCTTTAACATATACTTCTAAAACATAACAATACAATATATATCTTTTTTTCAATATTCTATCAAGTTTGTTACGAAAGCGAGCTGTAATTAACAATTACAAATAATTTAATATTCAGCGATAAGGACGTCTAAGCAGGATTTTTAAGGAAAATATGTTAACTGTTGTAATGAAATGTTCTTTTCTTGTCGTTCTAAAAACGCAGTATTGACATTTTAATTGCAAATCATTTGGCATCACTGCTTCTTCTTCGATTCCTTTCCATTCTAAAAAATCCCTTCAAAATGGTGTCCCAGGTGCCACACTTTTTATACAAATATATTACAAACAATTTTTTCTTTGCTGCTTAAAGTAAATGCAACTCTAATCACATGAAAATTGTAATTTTATGAAAATTCTCATAAACTATTGCAAATTTTACGATTTCTCAAAAGAATATAACTCACAGATGTATTTTTAGGCTACACTATTCAATTTTTTCAGCACACGTGCCATATTTGACAGATCATATGATTGTGTAAGAGATGAACAACATTTTTAAATATTTTTATTATAAGTAAAATATATTCTCGTAAAAGACCTCAAGTGCAGTTAAAATAATAATAAATTTATTATAAAACAAAAACGATGCAGATGCAGTATTAGAATTTTTTTTTTATTATACGAGTACAAACTAAAACTTTTCCATAGATATATTAGGACCTGATAGCATTTTCGGAAGGCGTTTCTCTTTCATTATTTCGGTTATTTCTATGCTTTGCATATTAGTTTTCCTTCCTCTCGACATTTAAAAAATAAAACCAACGCAATACCGACTTGTTCTAGTTGCAAGAAGTATTAAGGCCATGCTTGACTATTCTATACCCTCGTACGATTCATTCACACGAAAATCTGATGCGATTTCAACCAAATGGTATTACAAGTGCCGCAATTTTTATACAAATATGATGCAAACAAATTTTTTTCTTTACTGATTGAAGTAAATGCAACTCTGATCTCATGAAAATTGCCATTTTATGAAAATTTTAATCAACTTTTGCAAATCGTACGACCTGCCAAAAACAATTATTGCACAGATGTATTTTTAGGCCAGACTATACTAGTTTTTCAGCACACATGCCATATTTACCACAACGTACGATTGTGTAGGATAGTAATACATGGCCTTTAAAGTGGCATGGAAAGTTTATATTAAACTCGTACCATAATTTGCATCTCTGATGCGAGTAAAATATTTTGAAACGTGGCATCTCTAGCATTCAGTGATGCAAACATTTACAAATTTGTACGTGCTGCATACATATTTTCCTCAAAATTCCTATTCAAATCACCATTTAAGCTACAAAACAATCTTATCAAAAAATTTTTTCTTTCCAAAATTTCCTCCAATTTTATTTTAGTGCAAAAAAAAAAAAATACATTAATATGGTTATCTAAAATCAGGGAGGATATGTTTCATATTTAGTCATTTACGTTATTTTTATTGTTATTAACAAACAATTAATTTAAACTAACAATCATTTTAATATTTACACAAACATAAATATATATATATATATATATATATAGATATATACATATATATATATATATAATAAATATATATATAAATTTATTCTATATAAAACGTTATATTGTGTTTATAAAATTCGTATTTGTTGTTGTAAATTTTTTTATAAATTTTGAAAATTTAAAAAGTTCAAAAGTTTTGGCAGTGTTTTAGTTGTTGTATAATGGAAGGGGGGAAAATTAAAACCGAAAAAACTTAAAGGGGATTTTACCGCAAACTTTTCGTTCAATGATTCATAAGACCCCAAACGCAAAATAAAAACACAAAAATTTTTCACTGTGCATTATTGAAATTTATAAATTTCTGTTATTTCAAATAACAATTATTTAAATGCTTCATAAAGAATTTATAAATAAATATACATCCGTATACCTATTTCAATGCAATGGGATTCTTTACTGAATATTTAACTAACCGTTTCATAAAATAATAATAATAAAACAAAAGGTAAAAATTAAAATATGTGTTATTTGTTATGAGATTTGCGTGAATAAAATATCAAATCATTTGAAAAAATCACGAACAATGCAATATGTATTATATTTGGTATTTTATACAGTTTAAAAGTTATAAAGCAGGACTTATTTATGACACCGTTGACTGTCTGTGTTTATTGTGTATTTTACAATGCTGCCACTCTCCGTTGAATAAGTGATGTCAACGTGCTGCTTGGCAAGGGAAGGAGAAGCGCAAAGATGCCACACGTTGTTGTTAGTAGTAAAGTCCTTTGAAGATGGAAGCTGTAAGCCGAGTCTTTAGGGTAGGGGTTGTCTGGATTTACACAAACACACACAGTTACACACGAAAGTTCACATTTTCAAGAAACGGAATTTTTAAAACAGTTTTTGTTTTGTTTTTATTATTTTTTTTTTTATTTTTTTTTATTTATTAATTTTTTTTTATTTTTTTTTATTTTTTTTTTTTTTTTAGTTTTAATTAAATGTTTTATTAGTTTGTTTTAAGCGTGCCAAAAATTATATAGTTCAAAGTAGAATAAGAGAGTATATAAAAAGAGAAAAAAAGAAAGAAAAAAATGGGAAAGATACAAAAAACAGGTTTTAACAACCAATTTTTTAATTTTTTCTTTTGATAGAATTAAACATTTTTTTTCTTAGTAGTTTGTTATGAAATTTTATAGGTTTTTTTTTGGGGGCGATTATGCGTTAGAATTTATAAATTGCGTGGATTTCAAGGTTTGCTTGGCTTTGTGGTATTAAATTAAAAACATTTTTAATGCTTAATGTTGCCTTTCACTTAACTAAGTTATTAACGCTAAATAGAGAAGAAACACGCAAAAAGAAAACAAGAAGTGGAACAAAACACACACACACATATTTTGAACGTGCTTTTTATCTTTACAAATAATTAACGTGTAAAAAGTGTATTAAAAAATAAGTTTAAACGTGTAAATTAAAAACACAAAGGAATAAAATATGATATCCTGTTAAAGAAAGACTGCTAGAATTATGACCCGAGGTGTAGATAACTTTGCTTCTACATTATATCTAGTCGTATGTTAGAGATACTGGCCTCTATACTATTGAGGAACCCAATTCCTAATTTGAAATTAGTAAATGTATTGTAATATGTCTGGGCTATATATGAGGTGTGATCAAAATATAACCTCTTTTTCAAATTTCGTGAGTTACGTATGTTCGAATTTGGCCTGGTTTTTTCTTATGTTGGTACCCATATCTTTTATATATATTGGCAATATCAGCCATTTTGGATTGTCAATTTGTTTTTGACAGATAGAAAGCTTAGTCGTGTTTTGGTGTGCTTTTCGATTTTGTACTATTTCTTATAAAATTTTAAGCAAAAATAACGCCCATCCGCTATGTGGAACGTCATCAGCGACAGATCAGATTTGGTTAAAAGAGTCATAACTGGTGGCGAATCATGGGTGCATGGCTATGACATTGACACATTGACAAAGTCCAATCATGGCAATGAAAGCGTCCAGAAGAGCCAAGACCGTAAAAAACACTACAACTTCTGTCAAATCTGATGGTTTGGCTCACTGTTTTGTAAGATTGCAATGGCCTGGTGCATCATGAATTCATCTCACCAGTTCGTACTGTGAATAAGGAATACTACCTTGAAGTTATACGCCGCTTGCACGAAGCCATTCGTCCAGTCATTGATTTTGCACCATGATAAGGCACACATGCCTCACACATGGAGGCCAAGAATAAATTCGTAATCGTGCCTCAACCAGATTATTCACCGAACTTGGCTGACTTTTGCCTCTTCCTAAAGCTGAAGACACCGATGGAAGGAAAGGGTTTTGCTGCGATTGAGGAGATGAAAGAAAAATCGAAACAGGACTGGTAGGCGATGGCACAAAACCTCGTTTCAGAAGTGTTTCGAGGATTGGAAAAAACGCTAACAGAAATGTATTATATCTGAGGGGTACTATTTTGAATAAAAAAATACTTTTAGAAAAAAATTGAAAATAACGGTTATTTTTTGATCACATTTTGTAAATGAATATACAATTCTAAAGGAAAAATTCTTCTTCAATTTTGTTTTCTAATATAAGATATCTTGACCTCAAACATTTTTTTGCTATCATTTCTTCGTCTTCAATGACAAGAACACAGAAAGTATTTAACATTTAAAGCTGACTTAGTTTTATTAATCCATGTTGTTACTTATGTAAGCTACAGTGAGGCTCGATAAGATCAATGTAATGAGGAAGAAGCGGCAAAAATTTGCGTTTGCACTAGAAATGTATCCTGTAAATCTTTTGATGATATTTAAGGCCATGTTCAGCTTTCATCTTTTTTCAGCAGAGATGCCACATTTAACAAATCATTAAACAAAATAGATATATTGATACAGTTTTTCTTCTTTTAGGAATAAGATGCCAGGCTATATTTTAAATCCCTTTCAAAGTGTAAAAATAAGTTTGTTAAAAAAATTTACTTTATTCGTTTACTTTTTTTAAATATTTCTTCTCCTTGCATGAAGTTTAAATTATATAAAATGTTGCCATTTTCATACGCAGATTAATGCAAATTTAATAAATAAAAAAATATTTTGTTGTATCTTAATCAAATCATGTTGGAAAAAATTTTATTTTGTTATCACTATATAAAACCAAAGCCATCAAAATGTCAATCTGAAAAGCTTTTTCTAATCATAAATTGCCTAATGTTTTGCTTAACATTTTCTTGAAACCTTTTCTAATTTAAAACCTCCGTTGAAGAGACCCGATCTACACGATTTATTTATATGGTTTCTTAACTACGCATTAAATACATCCGATTCTTCTTATATTTATCGAAAGAGCGTAAACAAGCGTAACGGCTACTCATATAACATAAAGTAAACGTAATATGTGTATAACTACGGCATCGAAACAAAATAAAAATAATCGAAAACAAAAAAATTTCTCTATACATTAGAGTACACTTAGAGAAAAGAAAACGAGCACAACACAAACACAAAAACAAATACAAACACAAACACAAACACAAATACAAAGACAAACACAGACATTCCGCATTAACACATAGTCACAATAACCACATTGAAGAAATAAAAATGCTGCTTTAATTAAAAAGTATAGATTTATACGTTTTAAATATGTATTTATTTAAATTTATTTCAAAAACAAAAATTATATTTATTTATGTATATAAAGTATAGAATATGATGATTTCAACTAAAGTCATTTACATACGGCAAAAAAAGGACTATTAAAGAAAACAAAGTTATAAATAGTTTAAAATGAAATGTTTCTTTTTGTGATTGTTTAATTATTTTTAAAACTTTTAAAAGTTTTCAAAAGTTGTTTTATGATTTCCTTTTAAAAATGCACACACAAAAATATAAAAATATTCGACTATAGACTCGTATACAATATAAAAAAAAGGGGTAACTGAAAAAATAAAGTTACAATTTATGTATTCTTCTTTCCGCTTTAAATGTATTTAATAATTTATTAATATTCTGCCCTTTTTAATAATTAAAAGCAAACAGTATAATCGAAACAGAAGTTTTATATGTGAATAGTTTTGCTCTTCACTGTTGTAATTTGTTTCTTAATTAAGAGTACTAAATAATTATTGCAATATTAAGTAAACTGTGTTAGTTAACTTTGTAAAGGAATTAATATTAATTAATAAAAATACAGATAAAAAATTAAGTGCTTAAAAAAGTTCAGTATGGAAAAATTGCTTTAAAACATTTTAAAAATCGCCTAAGTGAAATACGTGTGGCAACTCTTATTCATTTCTTGCAAACAATTTACATCTGTGCTATCAATTTCTGTTGAATTACAGCAACTAAATTTCAATACAGTTGCCACACATGCGCATGCAAAGTTTTTTATTGTGTTAAAAGTAATTAAAAATATGAAAACTATTCTGTTAAACGCTCAAAGAATTTTCTAAATTTAATTTTTCCAATTTAAGTTTCTACTTAAACACACATTTTTCTTATTAATATTTTTTATTAAACAAATAAAACTAACTTATAATTAATAAAAATAGAGAAAACGCAATTGAATTATGTATATTTCTTTTTATTGTATTAAGTAGTGGAATATTTTGATTTGTTTAATGAATCCATATACAAAACAAAAAACAAAAAAACAAAAAAAAAAAACAAAAAAAAAAAAAATATTATAAACAAATAAAAAAAGAAAAAACAATTTTTTTTAATGCAACCTTCGTTTGTTAAAATTATTATTTCCTGTTCGTTTAATATTTGGCAGTTATTGAAAGTTTAAAAAAATTATTTTGATTTTATGTTTGTTGTATGTTTGAAAGAAAAAACAAATTACAATTTTATTATTTATTGCAAATAAATGATGATGCAAACAAATTGTAACATAATAAACAAAAAAAAAAAAAAAACACATTTATTTAATTTTACAGACAAACAAAAGCAGCACAAGATTTTTTATAACACACATGAATTTAAATAAATTTATATGCAGTTTTTTTTTTGTTTTAATAAACTTAAATTATTTAATGGTATGATTTAATAAAAAACGATACATTTGTTTTTCTGATGATTTCATGAGGCAAATTATAATTTGTTTTATAAATAAAATAAAGTTACCCTTTTAAATTCTACCATACTTAATTTTGTAATGAGTTTATGTTTGTAGCTGTTAAGGAGCTTTAATGTTTTAATGCGATTTTGAATGTGATAAAAAGTGTTATTTGAATGATTTTTTTTGATCTTAAAGAATTTCGTTGACTTTTTTGCACGTTTCATTTGCTGTTTTAATTGTGTGCAGTGTATTTTGCTTTTTCGTAACCTTTTCTTACCTGGCAATGCCGTTAGTGTTAATTAATGGAGGGGCAAATGCTGCCACCCTTCAATAAAATGTTTCACACTTAGGATATTAAGAAAATGATATTATGTATCAAATGATACGATTCATTTACACGAAAATCTATCAGTCATGTAAACCTATTTTAAAAAACACCTTTAAAACGGCTTTAGTGGTGCCACACTATCTTATAAAAATAGTACAAACAATTTTATATTTGCTGATTAAAGAAAATTCAAGACTGATCGCGTGAAAATTGTCATTCTACGACATAAAATTTTGCAAATCGTACAACTTATCAAAAAATCTATCACACAGATGTATTTTAGGCCAGACCCTATTATTTTTTTTAGAACACACGCCATATTTGACGTAAAGTATCATTGTGTTGGATAGAGAAACGTGACCTTTAAGTAGACCTTATGAAATGCAACCCTGCTTTCGCTACACTAAATTCAATGCTAAGAGTTGAAAAATCGTATAAAAAAATTCAAAATTAGTGCAAGCAACCCAACTTGTTCCATAATTTTGAAACTTTCACTAACAAAAAAAATACTAGTTAATTTCTGTTTTAGAGCCAATTTTTGAAATTTTTTTGTTTTTGTTTTACATATAAAGAGAAACATCTGTTTAGCCTTTAATTCAAAATTAAATGTAATCAGGATAGTTTACGGGGGCTGTTACGATTCAGTGTCAAAAAGCAACATCAAAATTTGTGGTAAATTATATAGCTTTTTACGAAGTCGAGGCTGCAATTATTGTTATATTCGTGTGAGCAAAGAAGTTGGCCATGCGTTTTTTAATTTGTAAATTTGATAAATAAATACTTTCATACAACTCTGTTTATGTGAAGAGTACAGCTGGCGCTGCACAACTTCACTGCACAGCTCGCTGGAGTTCTTTTTTTTGTGAAACCGTTTCTCACAATCTTAAATAATAATTATTTATAACACAGCCAGTGTGGTATAGTGTAGCGCTTTTTTTTTATCATTTTCTTATGCAACATTTTATAGGCAACCCTTTTTTATGTTTTCTATCAATGAGTTGTGAGTGTCTGTACTACTCAACTATGCCACGCAAACATTTTACCGTGTAATTGCAGAGTTAATTTTAGTTTTAATGAAATAAACACAAATAAAAATTAAAATGTTGTCTTTTTTTTAAGTTTAGTGCTCAAAAATCTTTTTCCAATTAATTCTTTAAAATGTTTTAGAAAAACTAATTTCTTTTCATTAAAAAAAAAAAGATCTACAAGGCATGCTTAGTAAAGAAAAATAGTGTTTCTACAATAATGAGTTACATAGTTACATATATGTTTCAATAAATAGTTTTAGAAAAACGTAGAAAAAAAAATTAGTAAAAATGGTTAGAAGACAAAAAAGACAAAATACACTGAACAAAATTGTTATGTTGCAGTTGTTATGAAAAAAAAATAATTTAAAATCAAAACAAACATTTTGTGAAATGATTGCCAATTTTTAGACAGAAATATTTTTTTTTTTCATAATTTAAATAATGTTTTGCTTTTAAAATTTAGAAAAATTACAAAAGGCTGATTTTGCATTGTTTTCGCCTTAAACGGACATTGTGGCTAAAATGCTTAATAATGTTATGCATGTTGTTGTAGCAATAGCCATGACAGCTGTTGTAGTGGTAGTAGTGGCAGTTGTTGTGATTCGTGTTAAAAATGTTATGAAGTTTTTATGTGTTGATGGGGCAGCACCAGCCGAATTGAGACCGGCCGTGTACAATAATGTTCCCAAATTATTATTAGCAGAATCGGACTCACCTCGTGTAGTTTTCATTATAATGGAAGCTGGCGATGAGAAGCCTATTATGTTATGGGCACGCAGTTCGACTCGATAATAGGTGTTGCCACTTAAGCGTGTCATTTCGTAGGATGTACTATCAATCACATCAGCTGATTGGCATTGATTTTCCAACTCGTGCCAAGTGCCGGCCATTTTAACACCCTGGAAAAAAATAATTAGAAAACACTTTATTAATATTAAATATTTATATATTTTCCGTCTGGTGGTAGCAATTGCATGGAATGGAATCCTTGATCCTTTCCTTTTCTCCTCTAGCTTTTTCTTGTTATTATTCTTTGTCATTTGAAATTCTAAGCTTTCTAGGTCATAGAGATTTTAATAAAAAGAATCATTATATATATAAAAAGCAGTGTGAATTTGATTTCCTTGATTAGGCAATTGCGATGGCAATCTAATACCAATATATTTTGGGAAAACTAGATTCCAAATGATAAACAGCTGAGCTGAGTTTGAGTTAAGGCAGATTCAATGCTGTTATAGATCCTCGAACAGAGCAGTGTTGCATTTAATTAGTGTGCCCTATTCAATCTAAATAAGAATTACAGCCATCCTCTAAAAGCATTAGCGAAATTTTGGCAGTTTGCCTGAGACCACTTAATTTAAACTGATCCAAATCCAACAATAGACTGGTTAAGAAACTGGTTAACCCCAAAGGGGGATTAAAGATAAGAAATATCGTTTATGTTGAATCGAAAACTATTATAATTTGAAATCTTTTTAGGTCCTGTTCGTGGAAATAACTAGTTTCATATATTTTTCCTAATTAAAAGAACTGGTCTTGGTTTAAAGCAATTAAACGAAATTGGAGGAACCTCCCTTTCCTAAGTAGATATAGGGAAAGCGAAGATGATTCTTTGTCTTTAAGTTTTAAAATTTAAATCGATTAACTTACCGGACAGTATTTTACTTGATAGAAATCAATTGGTTCGCCGTTATCAGCTGGTACACTCCATCTCAACTCAAAGTGATCGGAATAAGGTGAGACTACTACTGGCTCTTCAATGTCATTTTGTACAGGATTATGCAAAGGTTTGGGTTCTTCTGGTGCCGAACGTTTGGGAGTCGATTGTTGCATATTTACACCCCAAATGCCTAGACCAACTTGATTGCGGGCGGCAAACCGGAAATGATACATTGTCTGAGGCTTTAAACCTTCTACTATATATGGAGAGTCGGGTGACCAACTGCGATTTTGCGCTGTCGACCAGTCGGGATTAAAAGCTTCCTTGTACTGAACAGTAAAAGCAGTAATGGGCAGTCCTAACTCCGTTGGCGGACCTCTTATTTCAAACGTAACACTTGTAGCTGTTAATTGTTTGGGTACAGCTGCTTCCACAGAATCGGGAACACGAGCTTCCTTTAATTGCATATCATGCTCAGCGCTACCATGGATATTGGTGGCTATGCATTTGTACACCGAATAATATTGACGGCCTACGGGATGAACAATTAAATTACTGCGTGGTCCAGTACCTTGAATAACCAAATTCTTATCAAAGGAGTCCTTAATAGGTTTGCCATTCCACCTCCACTCAATAGTTGCATTTGGTATGCCCATGGCCAAACAACTAAGATTTGCTTTACGTTCTTCCCAACTGAATACAGGCGGCAAGGTTTTCATGTGCGAAAAATCTGGTGGAAATTCAATAGTTATATGGCCGGTCTTGTAAGCTGTTTCACCTTTGTTACGTGCCAAACACTGATATAAACCATCATCGGTGCGCAGGGCTCGTGCAATACGCAAGGTACCGGAACTTTCACCCTTGTCCTCATCAAAGTGTTGTTCCAAAACAATACGATCGTCATCAACCTGAATACCCGGCGCATACTCATCCTCAGAACCCCAACGCCTGAAAGTAATCTCAGGTGCTGGGCGGCCCTTGGCACGACAAGTTATTGCCACTTCCTTCTGTATAATGCCGGTAACATTGTATAGTTCAGAAACCGATGGTCTTATCAAAACATTTAATTTACTCTTTTTATCAACAATGCCGGCATCATTTTTAGCTATGCAGGTATACATGCCGTAGTCGTCTTGAGTAACTGAATTGATATTCAATAGGCCGGTAAGGGGATTCACTTGAAAACGATCGGCACTGGCCACATTTTGTTGCGTAGCATCTTTAATCCACGAAATCTCCGGCACTGGCTTGCCGGTAGCTGTGCAATTGGCGGAAAAAGGTTTGCCTTCTACAGCTTCCAAAGTGTTCGGTAAAAAGGTAATTACCGGACGCCTGTACACCTCAACACGTATGGTACGCTCCAATAATTCACCAGTTTCAATAACAGCGGCCCGACAAGTATAACTACCATCGTCAGATTCTTGGACATTGCGTATTAACAGTCCATGTGTTTCGATCACATATTTATCTCCGGTGCGAATCTGTCAACGGCAAAGCAAAGACGAGGAAAATTAGAAATATTCCGAAAATTTATAACTCAAATAAAATAAAATTACGTTGTTGGTTTGCTTTGCACGCTTACCTGATCACCGTTCCTTAACCAGTCTATTGTTGGATTCGGATCAGCCTTCACTTCACATCTCACCACATAATCTTCACCCAAAATGGGATTTTGATCCTCGGGAGCATTTGTCCACGTAATGGGAACTAGAAAATATTAAAAGAAAAACGCAAATAAGAAAAATTAATAACGAAATTAAATTCTTTCCTAGACTCACACGTACACATGCTCTACGCCAGCCTGCCCCATGTGAGAGTAACAATATAACAGTTTCCTTAAACTACTTTATATTTATATAAAAGGAGACCATAAACTTGCTTAAGAAACAACAAAAAGTTTTAGGTAACTTTGTCGCTTAAGGATACATGAGCAGGATTTAAAGGATCTGCTGCAATGCATTTGTTGACATTTTCAGAAATATTTACAGAGAAGTTGTCACAAGATAAACGTGACTGCATAATATTTTGTGTGCCATGCACACAGTATGCTTGTTAGTGTGTGCGTGAGTTTTGGGAACACACACATTCGCCAATAAACTTAAAAGGATGTTGAGGTTTTCACTGCTCAAGTGCTGTTTATGAAATTGTTGTGTTTAAGAAAACTTATAGCGGCTAAATTATGTTTTCAATATTAAATTGTTGGAGTAGAATTCGCATTCTTTTTAATCCGAATTGTTGTAGTTTCTCAAACTGAAACTGATTTGGGAGTCTTAAACAAAATTAAGCAACATTTACTGATAAGGATTTATAAGGCAAGTTTCAAAGTTGCAATGTAATTAACTTAAAGGATTTGTAAAAGTTACAAAAATAACTTTCAAAAATCTCGTTATAGAAAATATAATACAATTTTCTGGTTTAAATTCAATTATCAGGTCGTGGAAAGGGGTTCCACCTCAAGCTTACTGTTAGAAGGAAAAGATGTCACAGAAGAATTTATTTTGTAGAAAGTTTTGCACACACGTAGCGAGCTTTATTACCGCCTACTATTTGATTCAGTAAGAGTAAAATGGTTGTATTTGCTCTTCAGCTGTTTAAAAACAGCTGATTTCAGTAGTGTATATTTTCTTAAAATATTACAGCTGTTCATTAATGGATTTTTTCTGTTTTTCGTAAACTTTGAGAAATTAAATTAATTAGCAAATGGATGTGTGAAAATTATATTGCCGAATAACTCCAGAGTTGGTTCACACAATATACCTGTGGCTGACTGAAGCTCTCTTCGAATTGAACCACTATAACGGGTTGTATGCGAGAAATCATTTGAGTATTTACTGTGAATTATACGCTACAAAATAAAAAGACAATCCTTTCCGGTTAGCCGCTTGTATGGCTCCATTTGAAACACTCTAATATTGAAGTCTTTTTCTTCTTATGCCATTATGTTCGAAGTCTAATGCAGGGATGGCAAATTTATTTCTTAATTTCTCTGGTTTAAAATTAAAAACAAAGAAATTAATTCATCAATTAAATAAGTTTTTTAAAATATCTGTTAAGGAAACGAAAATATTGCGGAATGGTTCTCTTTGAAATTATCCTTTGGTACACGAGATACCATTTCTTTTAAAAATAAAGGAGACCGAGCTCATTTTACCGAAGAAGAAGAGGAAAAAGAATATTTCTTTCCATATGGCAAGAAACTGATATATTTATACACAAAAAGGATATCACTGCGAGTGTCAAATGGTTGAGCGAAGGAAAGTGATATATTTAAGTTTCACGACTATGCAGGAATGTGAACAGTAAATAGTTTTTTTGTCTCCTGTAAAGGCTTTGCAGGGAGTCGTTATAAGGAAATGTTTACGTAGTAAAGGGCTGCACAAAAGATACACATAGCACTACTGTACAGTACTTCCAAGCATACTGGTTTACTTCAACCATTACAAAATAAGCAAAGAGTTCATTTGAACAATTTTAAAAACAAAACAAAAATATATGAGTTACGAACCAGTGTTGTCAACACTGAAGTCGCAGCTTCTTTAAGGTTATTATTTCCGTGAAGTACACTGTGGGAGAAACGTTGGAGTTTCAATGCAGCAAGCATTTTTCTGTTTTCCAATTGAACCACGGTGTTCTGCACGGCATGCGGGAATACTGCCCACTACACTATCGAGGACTTCCATATTTTTATATTGTTTCTACATTTGAGTACTAAATCTTGCTTAATGTCATGTATTATTATACTAGTATGTTGCCCGCCTCTGCTTTTTTTTTTTATGCGGCTGGGCTCATCCTCCAAATCGATGCGAAAATATAAATATGTGCTAACCCTGCTAGTTATTGCATGTAAATCCCCTTTTTCCATCTTCTGCAAGCAGGCGACAACTTAAATTTTGCTGCGGATCCTAAAATTATCCATTAAAAATTATTCAACCAATTTTTTTTTGTGTTGCTTTACTTTTGTAGCCTACTTTGTGTCGCACTTCTTAACACATTTATTTTTAGCTTCGTATTGCAAGACAGCAACAACGAATGAAAAGAAAAATCTTTTCAAACTGTCTCTTCTGTGGAAAATTTATTTCTTTAAACTAACCAACCGGAAATCTTAACAGAACTTGAAGCATTTTCCTAAAAATTTGTTCATTTTTTTATTTGTCTCTTCATGTTTGAGAAAAACAAAATGAAATTCTAAACAAAATAGTCAAGAAGTAAAAGCAAAAAGGAGAACAACAGCAACAACAACAAAAACAACAAAAAAAGACGGCAAACAAACGAATGCATTAGCAATTGCAATATAAACAGGAAAAAATAAAGGAAAAAGGAGAAAAGAAAAACAAAAACAACTTAACAACTTCAAATATCCTGCAGTCTTACTCGTATTTAAAACGGGGTGAAAAAAGTCTCTGAAATTTCCTACTTTTTACATAAAACTTACAAACTGGCATTGAAAGCTTTCAATACAAAGTATGTGCAAAAATTTACAATGTATTAAGTTTGAGCAACTCGAGCCAGAAAAAATTAGTTGGCTATAAAGCAGGAAGGCAGGAAAAAAATGAAAAAAATGAAAGGAAAAACGTTTTAGTTTGCTGGTTTAAGAAATCCTTATGAAGAACAATCTCAACAGATCAAATTGAAAACAAGTAACAACATGTGTTGTCACCGTCACGTAAACTATAAAAGTGGAAAAAAGTTTTCTTTTTATCAACTAACAGTCAAACACGTTTGCAGATATTGTGAGATTAAGTATT